>CM053587.1:112754070-112822302 GCA_028646515.1 Pseudochirops corinnae
GGTGAAATTCTGAGGTGGGAGAGGATTAGAAGGAGAGGAGACAGGGAGAGACAGAATGGTGTTAATCATCTCATACAGAAGAGGCAAGGGATAATTCTTACAATGGAGGGGAAGAACAGGAAGGCAAAAGGGAAAGGGTCAACCTTATTCTCATTGAATTTGGCTTAGGGAAGGAATGATATATAAACTGTATAAATCCTGTTTTCAAGGTCAGCAGCATTGAATTATAGAAAATACATATGTTCCTTCAAAGTTATTTTTTGCTTCTCTTCTGTATAATTTTCTTTTATTTCTGAATTTTTAAACTCTATATGTGCCATTTTCTTTTGCATGACCTGCTATTTTAAAAGATTTTCTGTTATTGTGAGTTCTTGTCTTAGTAAAATATGCCTTGAGGGTTCTGGTTTTGGCACATTTTCCATTCTACTCCTTCTAAAAGTTTTATTTCTCTTTTGAACTATTTTAGAGGGTTTTTCTCCTCTTCTTTCATGATCTCTGAGCAGTCTAGAATTTCAGTGGGATTTTTGGGCTCGTTTCCCTTCATAGTATATTTCTTATTAATTGTGGATTTTTAAAAAAAATTATTTATTTTTCTTCTCTGGAAGGTGGGGGAAGGGGGCCACACTAATTTATTTTCTTGTAATATAGACTTGTAGCCAGACCATCTCTCTGGTACTTTTTGTTTTTCAGTCTTTTTTCTTGTGTTCCCTGTAGCTTATCTCTGGCTTTTCTCTTTACCATTTGTTTCCTTTTCTTTTCTCTTTTGTTTTCAGAGCATAGTTTTTCTCCTTCTCAGATTCCTAAGCCTGAGTGCACTCAGCATCCTTGACTTTGGAATGTAGGTGTTCAGCTGGTTTCTTCCTAGAGCATATATATCTTCAGAGGAAAGGCCTGGCTGTAAGCCAGATTTTGCCTTTTTTTTTCTTTTTGCAGGGCAATTGGGGCTAAACGACTTGCCCAAAGTCACACAGCTACTAAATGTGTCAAGTGTCTGAGGCTGGATTTGAGCTCAGGTCCTCCTGACTCCAGGGCTGGTGCTCTATTCACTGTGCTACCTAGTCACCCCAACCCAGATTTCTTCTATCCTCTCTCTTAGGTATGAAAGTTCCTTGCTTTCAAACCAGCTTCAGCTTCTGCACTCTTCCCTGATATACATACATTCAGTTGTACTTCCCTTCACAGGGGTGGACAGAATTATTGACTTTTGCCTTTTATTTGCTATGGGTTGTATAGAGTGGGTCACTGCTAGCAGAAAGTGGTTAGAAACCACCATGACTGAACCCCAAATTTCAATCATATGAGATTATGCTGGATGGATAGGTTGGGAATGAGAAGGCTGAGTAGGATATTTAAGTATTTAACTTCTCGGTTCTTATTTAATGGCACTTCTACCTTTGTGCAGGATTGGTCTTTTTATCTTGTTGATTCAACTGGAATTACTATTGATTTTGTGCATATTTCCTTCTTTTGATGCTGTTAGGTTAGAAAAGATATGCTTAAAATAACTGGGTAGCCTTCTTGCCAATTATATGACCAAGTCACGGCATTCTAATCCTTTTTACCTTTGTGAAGTCTTAGAGAAAAACTTAATTTTTCTTGAAGATTTATTCTGCTAAAATAAAATCAACCATGACAATTCTGGTATTTTTTTGGTCTATCTTCAAATTGGATTTTGTTTGCCATGATAGTCAATTTTGCCAGCCACAAAGTTTTGGTCTAAGAATTATTTTTCTAAAGATGCATAATTGGGACATCAAGAAATTCATTTATCCCACTTGAAGAGAGGTTCGTACACTCAGGTCCCAACATACTTTGCAGATAGATCCTTACTTAGGTGTAGTTTCACTGTATTATTAGGTACTCAGTTTTACATGGAAGTTTTGTTCATTGGAATACTCACTGCTCCATGAAAGAATCCTAGAAATAAAGTAACTTGGACAATTTACTTGAAGCGTTATATGGAAGAATACCCATATCTAAGTGATGACTGGATGAAGAGTAAAACCAAACTGGTTTGCTATAAAATTGGCATTCTGAAGAATGGATTTTTGAATAAAATTTGAGGAGAGAAGATAGGAAGAGAGGAGGTGGTGGGGAAGAAATTATTGGCAGAAGAAAATAGCTCATTTATAGTAATGAATATAGGAATAAAAAGCAGGGTTGAGGCATGGCAGGCCATATTATTTGACTGAAGTAGAATATATACTGTGGAATAATGAGAAAGGACTTTGCTGAGATGGGAAATCCTTCAGTGAACAGGATAGTGATACAGTATTTAAGAGAGTTTGGATTAGAGCAGGGAGGCACAGAAGGTAGGGAAACTTGGGTAGAAGGCTGTACTGCAGTTACTGAAGTACAAGATAATAGGGACCTGAACTAGGTTCATGCTTATAAAAAAGAAAGGTATTATTTAAAAAAAAAAAAAGAATTGACAAAAATTTGGTGAATGGATGTGATGAGCAAAGTAAAGAGATAAAGGAAAAATTACTTTGAGGTTACAAGCCTACAGAATATATAAAGTGGTGATGCCATTGACAACGATGGTGGAATTTGGGGAGACTTGTGGGGGAGGGAACAATAATTATAGTTTTCAACATTTTAAGCCAAATATTCAGGAGCCATATCATGAAAAAATTATTAAACAAGTATGTAGGATTTTCCCATAGTCATCCCTCTCATCCACCTGCCTCCAAAAAACCCTAACAACAAAATACAAATTTGGCAGGATAAGTCTAAAAATAAGTCTAAAGCCGAATCTTATTTATCCAATGCAATGTTTAGATAGAATACAGTTTTACTGTTCCCATCAGCTTTCTGCAGAGATTGTGAAGGTTTGTTTTTTTTTCCTTTGGTTTCAAAATTGTAGTTTTGGACACAGGGAACTACTTTTCTTTTAAGTGGGTTTAATTGCGTATGTGATTGTCAGGGCAGTGTAATCCCTGTCAGCCAAGCTTGTTTTCTCAGTACACTGAACAGCTAACTTTTAAACTGATAAATGATGGTAAATAATAGATTACACTTTAATCCTGGACACATTTTATGAATTTTCCTTTTAATTGCTTCTGTTAAGCAACTTCCCTTGAGATCTGTCCTACTTATTTGCAGAATAATTTATTCTGAGCTTATATTCAATAACCGAATTAATCATGTATATTTTACCAGCTATCACCCTCCTGACTACATTTGAAAGGTTTTAACTAATACAGTCTCAATAACTGTGGTGTCTCTAATTCTTTTTATCCAAATAAACTTTGTAGGAAGGAATGTTTTATAGCAAATATTTATCAGTGTCTTTTTGCCCCTACTAATGCTCTGTCTAGAAATGTTATGTATTCAGAATTGTTGTTTCCTTCCCAAAGCTAAAATTGGCATGTTTTGTTTCTGTTTTGTGTGCTGCTGGTACAATCAGGAAAAAAAAAGTTAATACTATCAGTTTAAAAGTTCCAGGATATATATTTATCATGGTTTGGGAAAAAGCAGATTAAAAAAAAAAACAAAGGGGGAGGGAAGTGAGGGAATCCAAAGCTAATATCCAGTTGTTTAATTAGAAAATGTTTAGCTAATGAGAGAATTCATTTTAGTGAATATTTTTGCCATTCAGGGATATTTGTATCAATGAAAAAAGAAGAAACCAATAAGAAAATAATATTTTCATATGATTTCCTATAAAAAATCCTCCTGTCATGATCATTTTATTATTAAGAATTACTCTGGGAAGGGGAAAGACTAGTTGGTGAGGAGTCTTAATACTGAAATACTTCAGCATTACTTAATACTTACGGCAACTGCCTCCAGGATTTGTTTAACTGCCTGTGCCGCATCACGCTCACTGTAATAGCCTTTCTCCACAATTCTAAAAGAAATTAAGGAAATAGATTCAGATAGGAAGATGTAGTCTGATGAACAGTTAACCAAAATATAGTAACATTCAAATAGTTAGACTGGGTTATCATTTTTGCTGTGAATTAAGGAGTTTAAACATAGAAATGTCTTTAGATCCCTGCTTACTGTGAGGGAATAGAAAGGATTTCGTTTGCTTTGTCTTGGACTGTCAACCTGCTACTAAATGCACTTAGTGTTACAAACTTGCCTTTTATTTTTAAAGTCTTACTTGGGGCTTGTGTCATAGAGATACTGCTGCTGCTGCTGCTGCTGCTGCTGCTGCTACTACTACTACTACTACTACTGTTACTACTACTTTGATTTTTCAGTGTAGGCATTCCCTTCATTAATGCTGACCGAAACCATAGTTCTGGAGAGTAGCTGTGGCTGAGAAATCCATCACTCTGAAACTAACCAAACTTATAATCAACCTCTCTAATTTAGGTAGAATGATCCTTAGGCAACAGACATAACCAGAGAGGGACAAACCCTTAGAGACATATAATGGCTAGTACTAAAAAATACATGAAAAAATTCCTACAGAATGAGCTATCAATATTCACAAAACTAATTCTGAACATATATATGTATATATATATAAAATACCTAAAATTCAATTATTTTCTTTTGCCAATTTAGCAACATTTAAAGCATGGATAAAAACCACAAAATAATCAACTATTTCAAAGAGTCAAATGTATAAAGTCACCTCTTATGTTCTTTGGACTCAGTCAAATTCTGTGATACACCAAGGTCAAGTTCATTAAGGGAAAGACATACAATGAATCGATTTTTATAGTTTCCAAAAAATCAACTAACTCCTTTTGTTTCATTTAAAATACCATAAACCATAGACTTTTCCAGTTCCTGATAAATCTTCATAAGGAGATTAATAAAGCATGAAATTGAAATAATCATTCTGTGCACTTATTATAAATTAGAAAACCAAAGAAACATAATGTCAGGAAAAGGGAAAGATAAGGAAGATTTATTATTAGGTTAGAATTATCTAAGCAATTCAACAACTGGAATACTGGGTGAAAGCGCATTTTACTCAAAGTTTTTAAATATATATTTTCATGGTGCCCTTTGCTTTTACATGATGGTCTTTTCACCAATCCCAATAAATCCTCTCTGTGATGAAGAAAATAATAAAGCAAAAACATCTGAGAGACTGTATCTGATAAGGTAAACAGTATTCTGTCCTAGTAGCTCCAAAACTTGCTGTCTTGAGGAGTTAAATATTTTCTTTTCTTCTCTGAGAATCTTCATTGGTTTTTCAATCATTCCGAGTTCAGCTTCCTCTTGGTGATCTTGTTATTTACACTGTTGTCATTATTGTGAATATTGTTCTCTTTGTTCTGCTGATTTTGCCTCGCGTCATTTCATGCATATTATTCCATATGTTTTTGGAATTTCTAAGAGTGGAAAGTGAGCGGAACACTTTTCAGCCTAAACAAGAGTACATCAGTATGCCTGTTGTCCCAAAGTCCCTGCAAAACTTTTTGTATCTTTTGTTGTGTTTGTTAATTTGCAAGGTGTGAAGTAGAATGACTGAGTTTCCTTTTATATTTCTTTTACTATGACTGAGTTGGAGGATACTCTCACATGGTAATATATAGTTTGTAATTCTTTTTTTGAAAACTCGTCATAACTGTTGGCTATTTGTCTTTAATGACATTTGCTCTTATATATAAATAGTAGGAGTTTGATAAATGACTAATTATTGATTGATATTTGCTTAAATTCCTGGTATATTTATGTTATTCCACTTTTTTCAGTAACATTTGATGCAAATATTTACTCACTTTACTCTTTCTCTTCTAATTTTAGCTTCATTGATTTTATTAATGCAAAAGCTTCTAAACTAATGTAATCAAAATTATCTGTTTTATGTCTGATGATATCCTCTATCTTTTGTTTAGTCAAGAATTCTCTCCTTAACCATAATCGCGAAAGATATATGATCTCGTTCTCAAATATTTTTGTGCTTTGACCTTTTATTGTTGTATATCCATTTTGAGTTTACTGTAGCTTAAAATGTAAGCTTGTAGTTTAGATCTAGCTTTGGATCAAATATTCAATCACCAATTATCCAAAAAAAGGGATTCCTTTTCCCTAGTAATTTATCTACTTGGATTTATCAAACACCGAACTCTTCGATTCCATTGTTTTTTCATTCTTGTTTATCTAGTCTGTACTAATGATCCACTCTTTTTTTTAACTGGTACAAAATGTTTTTTGTAATATAGCTTGATATCTTTACAAAAAGGTGATGAAGTCTTCATTCCTACTTTTTCTGATTTTTTTTTTAAATTCTAGGTTTTTTTCTTCCAAAGGAATTTAAACATTTTTTAAAATTTCTTTTGCTATTGCTCTTGTATTATTGTACTTCTATAGCCACATGAAAAACAATAATAATAATATAATAATCATACAATATATGATGTTATTTTATATATAATATGATAGTTGTGGTGTTGATAATAATAATAGTTCTTGTTTTTCTTCTCTTTGTCCTGGTTTTAAATATATATTTTTCATTATTGAAAAAGGTAACTTCAATGTCTTTGCTTTTAAAAGTTTTTAAAATAAATGAATGCTGTAGTTTTTCAGACTTTTTTTCCTTTATTAAAACAATCATGTCATTTTTGTTGTCTTTGTTGTTTTTATAATGAAGTTTGACAATTGTTTTACTAATATCAAACCATTTTTGCAAACCTGACATGAATAGAATTAAGTCATAGTGAATTATTTTCTGGATCTATTTCTGTAGTCACATTTCAAATGTTTTATTTAAATTTTTGCCTCAGTACCCATTGATTCACAGTTCTCTTTCTCTGCCTTTTTTCTCCTAGGTTTATTTATCAGAATTCAACATGTTTCATTAAAGGTATGTGATAAAGTGTCTCCTGTCTCCATTTATGAGAATAATTTTTGTAGCATTTGTATCAAATGATTTGGAAATTTTAAAAATTTGATAAAAATATGGTCATGTGACCCTAGGTTTAAACCTGGAGAATTTTCATAAGACTCTGGTGGAGAGAAGATGAATTGGCAGAACTTGGGAGAAACTGTCTTCCTTTCTTCTTCAATAAAGAATACACATTCCAGATCTTCTTTGGGTGGGGGAAGGGGGGAGGGCTGAGGGAGGAAAGAGGGAGAAGGAGAGAAAGAAAAAGAGAGAGAGAGAGAGAGAAAGAGAGAGAGAAAGAGAGAGAGAGAGAGAAATTGTTAGATCCATATTTCAGGAAGATCACATTGGCTTCTGTGTGGAGAATCAATTAGAATTGGGATAGACTTGAAGCGTGGAAAACTTACACAATAGTCTGGGAGTGAGTTGGTGAGGATCTGAACTGGGGTGGTGGTATAAGAATGGATAAAATGAGATGTATACAAGAGAAGCATGGAGACAGAATTTGCAAAATTTCTTCTTGGGTGAAATCAGGGATCTTAGTGGGAAAGTTCATTCACTCTGAGAACTGCCTGGTTTATGCTGATGGATTTATTTGCTTGTTCATTATTCGTGATGGTTTTTTTGGACATGATATGAGTCAGGGCTTCAGATATAATGTTGAAGTACTCTTAGCAACCAGGAAATCAGTTGAAACCTAATGAAATAATTTACCCTAGGCTAGCAATATTTAGAGGGCAGATAGACATCATTCTAGTTTAATGTCTCCATTTTTAGGAGAGCAGGGTGGCTAGTCTTACAATCACTTCTCCAGCTCCCTTTAAAGCAGGAATGAAATTCTCCCTTGGAGAAAGGAAGGGAACAAGATCTTTGAGAAATCTAAGTCTCCTTGTGAGCTACACATTTAGTCAAACTCAGGTGACATACATACAGATATATATATAAAATCTATACACACATATATATAACCTAAACCAACACACACATGCACATGTATGTGAGCGTGCACACACACACACACGCACACAACCCTTACACTTATAAATGAATCAGATTTGTTTTCTTTTGTTTTTGTTTTTGCTGTGACAGTTCATTTAGGGCATTTAAATATCTTTGTCTAGCTAAGATAGTCTGTGTTTCCTTTATTAAGCCTTGTCCTGAGCATTTCATTCCAAGATTATCTCACCCTTATGAATTCTTTTCACTTTTTTTTTTACTTCTCCTTGTTATTTAATCATACACCACCTTGAACTAGTGTCTTAAATGGGTGTTTCCTCTAAGGAGAGTGCTAGGCTCACTACATCTCTTCCAACAGTAGATAATGCAAACTCAAAGCAAAATGGAATATTCTTGTAATCTTTTTGGAGCTAATGAGCAGCACAATGCTCCCATTTAATAGCCCCAAGCATCTTTCATGAACAGCTCATCCAAGAAAGAGAAGATATATCATGGCAAGAAAGAGAAATAAATAAATAAAAGTAGGCAGAAATAAATAAAAGTAGACTTCAGCGGAGGCTCTTAAAAAAAAAAGATCTGGAAGAAGTGGAGTCAAGACAGCAGAGCATAGGCAGCAACTCAGCTGAACTCTTCCAACATTTCCCTCCAAACAACTTTAAAATAATGTGTCAAATAAAATTCTGGAGTGGCAGAGCTAACACAAGGTAAGGGTAAGACATTTTTCCAACCTACGACAAATTAGGAGGTGGGCAGGAGAGGTCTGTGAAGCTGAGGTAGAGGCTGGCCTGGAACGTAGCAGCAGCAGCAGCAACAGCAGCAGCAGCAGCAAACCTTGACAGTGGCCATAAGAGCAGCAACAGCAGCAGCAGCAACATTCAGTAGCTCTCAGTTCAGAAATGGTAAGGAGGTGAGACAATTGGTCAGAAAGAGATTGAAAAGGTCTTTTGCTGGCACTGGGTGCAGTTGATGCTGACTGGCAACTCTATTGTCCATATGCAGTTCTGGGTCATATTTCCAGAATGGAGAAGAGCACTTCTGACTCGTCAAAAGGGAGCAAGGACCCTGGTCACAGCTCCAAAGCAGAGAAGAATGCTAGCACTTATGGCTGCAGGAGAGCAGGGGACCTGGTCATAGTTACAGGGTCAAGAGGAGTGTCAGCACTTGTGGATGCAGGGAAGCAGGGGGCCCTCCTGGGTAAATTCCAGAGCACTGATCAGGTGAGCAGCGACCATACCTTTCCCCTGATCACACTACCTTGAAAGCACTGAAAACTTGGTAATCCCCAGAACTAACTCTGAAAACAGCAACATTAAAAAGGCTGAAGCATGGGACAGTGCCTCTGCACCCCCAAGGTGAACAGACCCTAACTTTAATGTAAAGTTAAAAATCAAGAAATAGGCTGGGAAAATGAGCAAACAACAAAAAAAGAATATGACCATTAAAAAGCTACTATGGTAACAGGGAAGACCAAGACATAAACTCAGGAAAAGACAATGTGAAACCAGCTACAAGCAAAGCCTAAAAGAAAAAATGCTAATTGGATCCAAGAACAAGAATTCCTAGAAGAGTTTTGTTTTGTTTTAAGAGAGAGAAAGAGATAAGAGTAATAGAGGGGAAAAAATGGGAAAATAAATTAAAGTGATGCAGAAAAATTATGAAAAAAGGGTCAACAGCTTAATAAAGAGGTACAAAAATGCTGAAGAAAATAATACCTTAAAAACAGAATTCACCCCCCCCAAAAAAAATGGAGTGAGAAAGCACTAAGTAAAGGGGAAAAGGAGAGGTAAAAAGGGGAAATTTATCTCACATAAGAGGCATACAAAGTAAAGTTTTAAAATGGAGGGGGTTGGAGCAGCTAGGTGGCACAGTGAATAGAGCCAGGAGGACCTGAATTGAAATCCGGCTTCAGACTCTTAACACAAAAAACTAGCCATGTGACCATGGGCAAGTCACTTAGCCCCACTTGCCCTACCTACCCCCTCCAAAAAAGCTCCAAAATAAAATAAAATGGAGGGGGTTGGGAACAATACTTGAACCTCACTCTCACTGGAATTTGTTCAAAGACACATATACACACACACGCAAATACATATATATACATACACACACACTCAACTGAGTATAGAAATATATCTTACCCAATAGGGAAATAGGAGACAAAGTGGATAAGAAATAAGGGGCCTAAGGGGAATGATAAAAGGAAGGGTAAATTAAGGGAGAGAGAAGTCAGAAGTAAAATAGATTTTTGAGGACAGACAGGATAAAAAGAGAAAGAGAAGGATAAACAGAAGAAAATAAGTTGGAGGAAAATACAGTTAGTAATCATAACTTTGAATATGAATGGAATGAGCTCATCCATAAAACAGAAGCAGATAGCAGAATGAATTAGAAACCAGAATATAGCAATATATTTTTTATAAGAAACACATCTGAAACAAAAAGACACACATAGAGTTAAAGTAAAAGGTTGGAACAGAATCTATTATGTTTCAGCTGATGTAAAAAAGGCAGGTGTAATAATCATGATATCAGACAAAGCAAGAGCAAAAATAGACCTAATTAAAAGAGATAATCAGGGAAACTACATTTTGCTAAAAGGTATCATAGTCAATGAAATGATATAAAAAATTTTATAGCAAGTTTCCCTGATGAAGGACTCAGTTCTCAAATATTTAGAGACCTAACTCAAATTTATAAAAAATAACAGCAATTTTCCAATTGATAAAAGGATACAAATAGGTAGTTTTCAAAAGAAATTAAGGCTATCTATTGTCATATGAAAAATGCTCTAAATCACAATTGACTAGAGAAATGCAAATTACAACAACTCTGAGGTACCACCTCACCCCTATTAGAAATGACAAATGCTAGAGGGGATGGAGGAAAATAGATAGAGTGATGGACTACTAGTGGAGTTGTGGACTGGTCTGGCCATTCTGGAGAACAATTTAGAACTATTCCCTAAGGCTAATAATGTATGCATACCCTTTGACCCAGTAATACTAGGCCTGTACTCCAAGGAGATCAAAGAAAAAGGACTGATATGTGCAAAAATACTTGTAGCAGCTCTTTTTGTGGTAGCACAGAATTAGAAAATGAGATTTATTAACTGAGATTTCATTCATACTGTGTGACTTTTTCAAATATGAGCATTTTATAAAATATTTTATAAATTGAACTATTCATCTAGTTTTATAACACATCACTAAAAAAAGCAAAAACAAAAATAGCAGCAAATTTCTTACCTAAGATTTAGTTTAAGGTTTTAGTATTTGAATTATATTCGAAGATATTTTGGACCAAAGAGATCTTATGCAGAGAAACTGAGAAAGGTAAGAGATGAGGCTAGAAAGATACATAAAAGAAATGCCATTGAGGAGTATGAATGTCTTTAGAGAAAACAAGTTTTTACTTATTGTATACACTGTATCTCCCCAGTAGAACATAAGCTACTTCAGGGCAAGGACTCTTTAGTAAATTTTTGTCTTTGTATCACCAGTGCCTGGCACAGGATCTTGTAGGCATTTAATAAATGTTGAGTTTAATACTTTTAGTTTTTCACTACTACTGTAGGTTTGTTCTGTCAAGAAATGGTCTCATGCCTTGGATGAGTCACCTTTGGGTGCCTCAGTTTACTTATCTGTAACATGAGGTTGTTGGAGTAGATGACCTCTAAGGTTTCTCTATCTAGAGTTCAATTCTCCTATTATATGATTCGGTGTTTTGAGTTCTAAGTTAGGGAGAAAGAAAAACACAGAGACCAATATGACTAACTAACCTAGATATTATAGTTCCATACTATTACATAATTAGCTAAATTAGTGTCAGATTTTTAAAATACAACAATGATAATGGTTTCAGTTTTGAACATGCTGAGTTTCAGATGCCTTAGGGACATTGAGTTTGAAATGTCCAAAAGGAAACTGGTAATAGGATACTGAGGCTTAGGGAAGAGACTAGAACTTTATAAAAAGATCTTTATATAGAGATCTGAGATATTTACACAGAGATAATTTGAGGATCTGATAAGGTCACCATGAGAAAATGTAGAGCTGAAAAGAAAAGGCCTGGGAAAGAACTGTGGGGAACAACTACAGTCAGGGATTATGATATATGTAATAAAGGAAAAGCCCTCTACTTTTTGAATATTCAGAGTGTGGTCAGATGATGGAATCCACAAATGGAATGGTCAAACATTCTATAACTGGTCCCAGTATGCTCACCACATGGTGAAGATCAGCCTTTTTTGATTTGACTATGGAGCTGGAATTGGGGTACATTCAAAAGGCACTGTCCAGCTAGGGCGAATCTCAGAGCCTCTGACTGGAGTAAGGATATTTGTCCCTCTCTTGCCCAGAACCAGTATGAAACCTGTCTCTGTTGTATTTATTTCTTCCTGCTTTTAGGTGAAAGGAATTAGAGATGAATATGGCCTTGTGAGTTTTAGAAGATTGGCAGAGTGAGCCACCAGAAGTCCAGGGACTAGAGTTCATGCTAAGATTTGCTGCAAGCCAGGTGGCAAGTCCAAAGACACCTGCTCAATCCAGTTTAACAGCAGCAGAGATGCAGATCAACTATAGGTCACCTGTGCTTCACTTGGAAATGAACTCAGTGGGGCAAATGCTATGTGTAAATTGTTTCAAGTCTGAGCCTAAGGACTGAGGTAGTACAGGGAAGTGTTCCCCCAGGTGTTTGGGGAAAATATTTGTACTTCTGTTCTTGTTATAGCGTTGAAGTAAATATCCCTTAAGAAGCTAATTAAATTAATTGATTAAGTGGAACTGGAGTATAGATTACTGGCAGCTAACAGTAGATGGAACACATTAGAATGGGAGCCTGAGCCAACAGGATCAGAAAAAGATACCTTCAACTCCCCAAGTCCTCAGGGTCTAGAACCCTGGGGGACAAAAATATCTGGCTTTACTCTAAAATAGTAAGTCCAGCAACTTACTAAATATGAATGAAAAGCCAGCAAAGGAGATGAAGGAATGGTCAGATAAATAAGAGGAAAATCTAGAGAGAATAATTAGTGCCACAAAACCCAGAGAGGAGTGAGTATATAGGAGAAGTTGTTTTTGTTGTAGAGTTGATCATTTCTGTCTCTTTGTGATTCCATGACCCATAGCACTCCAGGCCCTTCTCTCCTCCACTATCTCCTGAAGTCTGTCCAAGTTCATGTTCATTGTTTCCATGACACTTTCTATCTATCTCATCCTCTGCCATCCCCTTCTCCTTTTGCCTTCAATCTTTCCTAATATCAAGGTCTTTTCCAATGAGTTCCATCTTCCCATTATATGATCAAAGTATTTAAGCTTCAGCTTCAGTATTTGACATGCCAGTAAGTAGCCTGAATTAACTTCTTTAAGTATTGACTGATTTGCTCTCCTTGCTGTCCAATGGACTCTCAAAAGTCATCTCCAGCACCACAATTCAAAAGTGTACATTCTGCGGTGCTCAGCTTTCCTTATAGTCCAACTCTCACAGCCATACATTGCTACTGGAAAAGCCATGCTATGTCAAATGGAGCAGATAGGTCCAAGAAGAAGTCTAGGAAATGACCAGCAGATTTGGCAATTAAGGGGTTGCTGAAAACTTTAGGGAAAACAGTTCCATTGGAATGATGAGTTTGGAAGTCAAACTGCAGAAGGCGGAAGAATGAGAGGGAAGAAGTAAAGGTAGTCAAGTGTAGACAGTTTTCCTAGGAATTTGATTGGGAAAGGAAGAATAGGGCATTAGAATGGTAGTTTGAGAGGATGGTACTATTTAGTGAAGGTTTTGCTTTTTAAAAAAGTTTTGTTTTATTTTTTAGGATGGGAGAGACTTTAGCATATTTGAAGGCAGTTGGGAAGGAACCAATAGAAGGTTGAAAGGATGACTGAGATTACAATCATCTCTAGACTGTGGAAGGTGACAGAGATCAAAGTGTATATGCAGTGGGACTGAGAAAGCATGGTATAGTGAATAGCATGTTTGACTTGGAAGGAAGGAGATCTGGATTTGAATCATGCCTCAATATTTATAGGGAGAGTGTCATTTAACCTCTCTGTATTAAGAAAACTTCATTTTCTCATCAATAAAATGGGAGGGTTGGATTCAATGACCACCAAGATCCCATTCAATATATATTGGTATATATTGGTATAAGTCTGTGGGTTGGCTTTGGCAAGGAGAAGGGCTACATCACTGCCAGAGAGGTTTTATTTTTATAGCTTTATTAGAATATAAAATTATCCAAATCTAAGAAACAGGAACAAAACTCATAAAAGAAATGGGGGCCAAGAGAGGGGAACTGCACCTGTGATGTCACTGATATAGGGAATTATTGGTAAGAAAACTTGTGCTACCAAAGCAGATGAGCACTGCCATGCAACCTATGCAGCAGAGAGTCTTAGAAAGTTGCTGGGGCACTGAAAGGTTAAACTGACCCTCAAGGTCACATAATCGGTATGTATCAGAGGTCCAATTTGAATCTAGATCTTCTTGACTCTGAGACAAGCTTTTTAGACATTATGTGACATTACTTCTCCTAGAAGAGATTAGTATTGGGGAATGGGGGGGGGGGGGACGGCACAGAGAATAAAAGGTTATAGGATTTAGAACCAGAAGGAAACTTAAAGATTATCTTTTTTAAAGAGTTCATTTTCTTCCGGTGAAAAAATTTAGGTTATTGTTTTCTGAAAGAATAATGAAAATTGGTTGCAGAATAAGAACTTGAATTTAATTTCAGTGCTGTTGTAAGCAAGTTGCCTTGAACAAAGCCATTCTTTAAAATACTCTTCATTTACTTTCAGTGTGGTTGTATGTGTGCTGTAGTAGTAGACTATGGTCACGATAGTCTTCAGTGTAAAAGCACTAGGCTGCAATCAGTACTCTATTCTACTAATTACTTCTACTGAACTAGATTTTATTCCTCTGACAGTTTAGGAGTATAGTATATACTCTAAACTTCTGGAAAACCCAGAGGATTATTGAGCAACATGCTACGCATCATAACAGTGTTCGACAATAGGATATCCTAGTACAGTGTAGTACTCATTTTCAGATTAGGTATAATTGCTACCTCACTATTTTATGTTAACTCAATTATTCTCTTTATCAGAGCTGAAACAAGAAATTTGACTTTTTGAAATATTTGAACATTTTGAAATTTTAGAAAATATTTTCATCTTTACTTCACATAGTTGAAAATGTTGTTTTCTATGGCATTTTTATGGAGCTTCTCAAAAAAAAGCAAATATATACTGTGGAAAGCAGGATTTATTTATTTTTTTGCAATTAGAAAAGTATCCATTTAAAAAGTAACCTAAAAGCATTTCTTATTTTATTCTCCCCATTGCATTTCTCCCTCCCCACTACTCTGTTGTATCCTGGACAATCTTCCCTACTCCTTCTCTCTGTCTTCTCAGTACTGATTAATAATTTTCATAACATAGGCTTTTCAATATAGCGGCTTTAAAGGGTTAATGCCAATGTTTACATTCTCTACTATAGGCAAAGAAGTACGCTGTAGACAGAGGTGAAATATTTATGCTTACAATCATGGCTCAATTTACACAAACCAGGTTGTCTATGGCTCATGCTGCTACCCAGGGTTTTCCCTAAGAACATCAGAATTTGGTTCACACTTAGTTCACTACAAAAAAAAGAAAGAAAAAAGACCCTCAGCTCTAATGCAAATACTTACAGAATCACAGAATTCCAGAATTAGAAGGAACTACAATGACTTATCTACTACAACCCATACCCTGGCTGAATGAAGGACAGTTTTTATTTCCCCTAACAGAACATTTGAAGGAGCCTTACTCAAGTTTCTATTTCAAAGTCCCATCTACTAGAAAATGAAATATTGATAAATGTTTTACTAAAATCTTGGTGATTATATTTCTACCATTTCCACAATCTATCAGTCTGGTAACTTCATTTTAAAAAAGAAAATCAAATTCATTTGGCATGACCTACTCTTTTTTGTTTAAATTTGTTTGTTTTGAGTAAGAAGCATTTATTTTCTCTTTTTTCATTTTCTGCCCTCCCAATTGCATAAAACCAAATAAAAATGCCTATAACAAATACGAACATTCAAATAATGTAAATTCTGTTTTGGAATTTAGAATCCAAATTAGAATTGGAATACAAAAATCAGCAACTTAAGTATCTTCACTCTATAACTTCTCCGTTAGAAGAAGGCAAAATATTTATCTTTATTACTCTGTAATCATGATTTGGGCATGACTAATTCTTAATGAAGGTCTTTGTTTTGACAGATTTAATTTCTAGATGTTAATTAATTAAACATAATAGCATAGTTTTAGAGTTAGAAAGGACGTTAGAGACCAGTTGAGTCCAAGTTCCTCATTTTACATGATTAGGACACTGAGGCCGAGAGGTTAAGTGACTTTCTAAATGTCTGAGGGAATATTTGTCCTGAGGTCTTTCTCACTCTTAAACCTAAAACTCTGCACCATATAGCTTCATCCTAATATGTTCTAGAACTTTTCTAGGAATCAAAATGAAACTTAATAGCCTATTAGTTTTCACACTCCATTCTCTCTCCTGTTTTTTTTTTTTAAAGTACTCTTGCCAACATTTTATTCCCTCATTTTTGAGGTACTTCTATTCTTTATGATCCTTCAAAGATCATTGCCTATGGTACAGCAATCACATTTGCCAGTTGCTACACTATCCAAAATTTAATTAGTTTTGGCCAGGTGACTGACATGAACTCCTTAAAGGAAGTTAGGTGTTCTCTTATCTCTTTATTTATTTTGGTAATCAAATCTCTATTAGCAATATCTGTTCACTCCTTTACAATCTAAAAATCATTCTTATTGACAGCAGAAACAAAAACAAAATACCAATTTTGCCTTCTCCTCATCACCAGATAAAAACAACTTAGGTTTCTAGAGAGTCAAATATCCCTTCTGGTGGGCCCTACCTTCCCCTGGTACATATAATACTCCAGACAGGGCACAGCTCTGAATGGCAAGGCCAGATTTGTTGCTCTTGTGATTGTTTTGCTCTTTATTGCTTCTTAGTTCCTGTTCTCATATGCCTAACTTTGAAGCAGGTTCTTGACTTTAACCAAGAGTTCCCTCATTTGGTCTAGTATATCACAGCTAACTCTGGCTCCCTGCTTTTAGAGTCAGGCCTATTATATTTCATCCCTCACAGAGTACTCCAGTACTCTGAGGAAGTTCAAAAGTCTCTCTAATACCCCCATTATCTATGTTCTCCATCAGTTTTAGAGTCCCAAGATTAACTTATACAAAAGGATATTTACTTCAAAGATATAGCCAGAAAAAATATACAAATATTTCCCCCTAAACTTCAGGGATATATTTATCCCCTATACCACCTAGTTACTGGTTTTTTGAGGGGACAGGAGGAGGGATGGAAGGGGTAAAGAGGAATTAGGCTCACAGCTTAGCTCAGTTCCTACATAGCATTCGTCCCACCAAATTCAAGTCCAAAGCTGGCCATGCTGGCTTCTGCTGGGCAGGCTGCAACACCAGGCCTGGATTCTTGGACTCCTGGATCCTTGTGGCTTGAACTCCTGGGCAAATCAGATATTCCACTCCCTGGACCTAGAACAGAAAAGAACGAACGAAAAGGCCAAAGACCTAGGCCCATTTATTGAGATTATATGGCCTAAGTGAGGGGGGGAGCCTTCAGGCCTTCCCCTACCCCTTTCTATATGGTGCGATTCCCTCAGATGGGAATGTCATAAAAGCCACATAGGTAATGAGTAAGGCTGGTTTTAAAATGATAGCCATTCTTACTATGTAGTGAATGGAAAAAGGATACTTCCCGTCATTTGGTAGGTGGGTGCAGAATATCATTTATGCTTCAGGCTTGTCTCTAGGAATAGGTACCCAGCATCTTCCATGTGATTGATGCCATATTAAGTTGTTTAGACATGCAGCAAACATCCATTATACTGGCACTGCCTTTAATTAGTTCTCTGTTGGGGTTGCCTCTTCAGTGCTACCCTCCCTGAAGGGCATGTGATTCTCCAGAGAGACCTCATATAGAGGCCCAAACCTCCCTCTAGGGATATGAGTCTATATGTCTTTCTATCCCATCTCCTTATTCTCTTTATCACTTTTAAGCTCTTTATACCTATAAATCTATGTATATTCCCACATCCTGCCTTTTAAAAGCCAAAACTAGGAAAGTATCTCAGGGATAGGAACATCATCATCAATGATCCTTAGTTGTCATCAGTGTGGTGTCAATGGGAAAATAAATACAAAAAAAAGTAGTAGACCCCATTCTCAGCTCTGGCTAGCCCTGGTAGATTCCTATTCAGGGAGACAAGGTCAACCTGTTCACTCCTAAAAGCAACAGAGTAAGGACCAACTCAGTGTCCTGGCATCAATACTAAGTGGTTTTGTAAGTAGAAATTAGGAATTAAAGTGTGTGTAGGGGTGGGGTAGATGAAAGTGTGAGAGGATACCAGCAACTCCATTCAGAACGACAATGACATTGGCACCCATACTACACAGGGACACAGGAAAACAAGGTCTACCTAACCCATCCAAGTATGCTGGAAGGGATGAACTATTACTGTGGCACAATGTTCCAATCTAAGAACTGAGGATAGAAATATGAGTAAACAGAAGAAAACACCAAGCACAACAAAAAATACTATGGGTTTGAGATGTACAAGAAGTAAACCCAGAACAAGTGTTTAACTCTATAACAAAGATGAATAGAGCATCAAGGGGAAAAACTGCTTGCCCACAGGGACTAGAAGAAATAAAAGAAGAAAAACTAAGTGAAATTAGAATTCTGGAGCAAGAAATGGAAAGAGGATCAGTGGTTTAGAACAGCAGGTGAAACCATATCCAAGTAGCAGATTCCCTGAAAAAAAGAATGAAGCAATCAAAACTCAGTGATTCTATTGGACGACAATAATTAATAGGAAAAAAATCAAATGGTTGAAAAACGGGGGGAAAAGATAATTTACTTACTTACTATAAAAAAAACCACTGATCTAGAACTTAAGGAAACATAATTCTAAAATTGTCACTTCCCCTAGAAACCATGACCAAATAAAAACACTTGAACACCATATTTCAAGAAATCAGAAAATTTTTCAGATTTATTAGAGAAAGCAAAGTGAAAACAGAAAGAATGCGCTTAAAAGAATATACCTGAAAGAATCCTAAAACTGAAAATGCCTATCCAGAACTTCCAAGTCAAGGAATAAAATATAGGTGGCAGCCGTAAAAAATGAATTCAGGTACCAAAAAAATTACAGTCAGAGTCATCCACCTCCTGACAGGGAGATGGTGAACTAATGTTCAGAATGAGATACATTTTTGGACATAGCTAACATAGTAATTTGCTTGTCTATGTGCATGTTTTACATAGATTCTGCTTTTATTTCTTTTTTCCCATACTGAGGCAGGTGATAGAAAGGAGAAAAAAATAAGAAAAAAATAAATGTTTATAATTGAAAAAATGATTTCAGTAAATGAATGTGACTGTTATTAACTCTTTTATAAAATGAAATGGAGTAGCAGAATGGATCAGAAAGTAGAATACAACATTATGTTGTTTATAAGAAATATAAGTCAAATGAAAATTCACACATAGTTAAAATGAAGATCTAATGGTGCAAAGTTTATTATGGTTCAAGTTAATTCATAAAAATGAAGATAGCAATCATAATCTCAATAGCTCAAGACATAAAAAAAGATAATAAACAAAGCTATGTTATACTTAAAAGCATGATAGACAATGCAATGTGAACTGAATATGTATGAACTGAAAAGGATAGTACCTAGAGAAAAACCAGAGAATTACAAGAAGAAATAGGCAGAGCCTGTGCCCCCTTTCTCAACCTAATAGACCTAACAAAAAGATAAATAAGGAAGAATTTAAGGATCTGAATAGAACCTATCTAGGATGGCCTGGGTGATCTGCCATTACTAGTGGTACTCTTCACTGTTCTCCCTTTCCTTTGGCTGTGGACCATCTAAAACCCATCCAAGATAGTCAGGAATTGAAATGAACTGTCACCACTGGCAGTGTCCTTCCTCCCTTCCTCCTACTTTCCTTCTCCTTTTACTCTGAACCTCTTGGCTCTGGCTGTCAAGAAACCATGTAGACTAATTAATTGCTTACAAGCCTTGAATGAGATGAGAATCACCAGCACTAATTTTTTCTTATAAGATGAAAGACCACCAGAACTTATAATTTACCCTTCCACTGCCTCTTAAGATCTTCCAATACTTATCTAACCTCTAGATGCCTGGCATCTACTGATATAACCCAAGAACCATTAAGCCTTTCAATCTGCCATGCTGAAGAACTCTTGAGATACTGGAGTGATTTGCCATTTCCTTCTCCAACTTATTTGACAGATGTGAAAATTGAGGCAAACAGAGTTACATGACTTGCCCAGTGTCACATGAAGCTGGATTTAGTCAAGTCTTTCTGATTCTAGGTCTGGCACTCTATCCACTGTGTTCCACCTAACTCGTGTGTGTGTGTGTGTGTGTGTGTGTGTGTGTGTGTGTGTGTGTGTGTGATGTATGTGTGCATGATATAGTCAATGAGAAAAAATTTTTTCATTATGCATTTCAAGGATATTTCCCCCCAATGAAGAATGAAGTGAGAGGGAAAAAATAAATTTGTTAATTTAATAAAAAAGTTAAAATTTATCTTAAAAAGAAATGCAAAGAAGAGAAATAAAATGATAGAACAGTGCAAAAATATCAAATAAAATATAAGCTAAGAGGCTATGGCAACATATTAAATGACCAAGTTGGATATATTGTAGGAATACAGGGTTGGTTCATCATTAAACTATAAATAATAGAACATATTAATAACAAAAATTAAAATTACATGACTATATAATAGATGCAGTAAAAGGTTTATTTTCTTATAAAGTGCGGTTTTTTTTACATTTACATTAAAAACTTAGAAAAATTTAGGAATAAAAATAACAGTCCTTAATAGGGTTTATAAATAGTAAAAACCAAAAAGACAGCATTATCTGCAATGGAATAATGCTAGAAGTCTTTCCAATACCATAAAAGGTAAAAGTAAGGATATCCACTGCCATCACTATTATTTTATAGAGTTCTAGATATTCTAGCTATAGCAATGATAAAAAAGAGAAATATATTAAGGAAATAAGTGACAGCAAAAAACAGAATAATCTCTTTTTTAATATATGATAGCTGAATGTTTAGAGTTCTAAGTAAACCAAGTTAACTGAAATAATTAATAACTTCGATAAAGTTGTAGGTTATAAAATACCCCCCCAAATCATCAACCTTTCTGAATACTGCTAAGCATTGCTGAATATTGAATTGTTCCTTTAAGAAAGGATGGAAAATTTACTTTTGAAATAACTATAGAATGAACAAAAAATCTGGGAGTTTATCATAACACTCAGAAATTTTGTAAAAGCAACTATAAATACTTTATAGAAATGAATATACTCAAATTGCGTAGATATTAATTACTTGTGACTGTGCTGTGCTATTACAATAAAAGTGATAATCCTGCCTAAATTACTCTTCCGATTCAGTATCGTGCCAATCAAACTAGCAAAGAGTTAATTACAGAAGTAGTAAAAGTGAATTTGGAGAATTCTGAATGAAGTAACAGAAGGAAGAGGGGCTTGCTGTAATAGGGCTCAAGTCGGATTACAAAGAAGTAATCATCAAAACTATTTAGTAGTGATTTAAAAAACAGAAACATTTATCAGTACAACATATTAGGTATATAACATCCAAAGTAACAATCCAGAGAGCATAGTGTTTGATAATAATAATTGGCATTTATGTATTATTTTGAAGTTTTCAAACTACTGCATATATGTTATCTCATTTGATTCTCATAACAACACTGTTAGGTAGGTGCATTATTTTAAGGGAAACTGAAGCCTAGAGAACATGTGACTTGCCCAGGTCAAACAACTAGCAAGTTCCTGAGATAGGATTTGAAGTGAGATCTTTCTGACTGGAAGCTCCACTGATATGCCTCAGGATAAACTCAAGGTATCTAACTACTGTCATGAGATTTTCCTATTAAACAAAACAAAATAGGAAAGAAGAGGAGTCCGTCAGAAATTTGGTTCTCTAACAACATATCATACCATATAAGCACAAAAAGCTCCAAATGAATAGATGACTTACATTTAACAAAATGACATAATTAAATTAGAGGAACAGGAACATAAATTCCTTTGAGAATTCTGAACAGAGGAAGTCTTCTTAACCAAACAAAGGATAGAGAGGTTCCTAGTAGATTAAACAAGCAATTTTAATTACATCAAACTGAAAAGTTTTGCACAAAACTAATGTAATTAAGATTAATGTGATTTACAAGGGTAAAAAGTCTTTCCAGAAAAAAATTCTGATAAAAGTATCGAAGGAATTGATTTTTTAAAATTAATAATAAGAGCTGTTCCCTAATAGATGAACAAATAGTCAAGAGATATGAAGACAATTCTCAAGGACAGAAATGCAAGTTATCAACAACCATATCAGAAATGCTCCAAATCACTAATAATAAGAAAAGCACAAACTAAAGAAATTCAGAGGACTCCACTTTACCCCTCAGACTAGCAAAGTGAGAAAAATGGAAAAGCATCATTGTTGGAGGTGAGGTTAAAGGACAGGCACACCAATGTACCGTTGATGAAACTGTTCATTGATTCAACTCTTCTGGAAATTAATCTGTAATTATAGCCAAACTCAATGACATTCCTACAAGGCAAGTACCTCAAAGAGACAAAGAGAGGAAAAAAAGGATCCATACATGCAAAAATATTTATAGCTATACTTTTGTACCAGCAACTGAGAAATGGCTGAAAAAATTATAATATGAATATGAATCTATTTCATAGTACCAGATACTATGTTAGACTCAAAGTATGAAAAGAAAAAAATGAAACGGTTCCTGCTCTCAGGTTATTCATACTGTATAAAGGGAAATACACACATACACATAAGTATATAGAACATATGTGCTAAGTAAATTCTTTCAGCAGGGGACACAGGGAAAAGCAACTGAGTGGTGAGGAAGGAATCCGAATAGGCCTCCAGATTTTCAATATCATGTATCTTAGCTTGCACATAGTAAATGCTTAATAAATAGTTGCTGTATTCAATTGCATTAGAGGTAGGCTTAATCTTTCCTAGAGGTTTCACTTTACTGTAATCCCTTTCTCTAGAATCAGGCCCACTCTCATTCAAATGGGTTAAAAACTAGACTCTGCTTTTAAATCCCCAATTCAAAGCAATTTAGGAAGTTAATTTTCTACCAAATTCTTTTGTGGAAGTTCTATGACATTAAGCAGCCAGTGGCACAATGGATAGTGTACTGGGCCAGGAATCAGGAAATACTGGAGTTCAAATATAACCTCAGATGGTTACTAGTTATATGACTAGGAAAGTCACTTAGCCTCTGTTTCTCTCAGTCTCTCCATTTGTAAAATGGAGACAATAATAGAACCTCTCCCAGAACTGATGTGGGGATCAAATGGGATGATATTTATAATGCATTTTGCAAACTTTTTTATTTATAATTTATTATAAATATAATAAATAAATATAAATTATAAATTATTTATAATTTAAATATAACACTTATAAAAATGTTAGAAATTTTGCTGTTGTTGCAAAAACATGTAGCATAGTGTCTGGCACATAGAAGACACTCTACACACATACATATTCACACACACACATACACACACACACACACACACACATTTGCTTATTCCCTTCCCTTCCTCCTTCAAGTTCTTGAAATCATAACTCTTGGCTAGTTCTTTAGTATCTGTGCTTTCTGAGAGTAACTCTTTCATAAGATTTCATTTATTTTATTCTGAACTTAAGAAATAAAAAAAAGCATTTGCATAACAGAAAAAAAGATGATTGCACATGAAATTGCAACTCTATTATGTACAACTTGCTATTCATTTAAAATATATAACAAAATTGTCAAGAAACTTTCTTTTTTTTTTCATTTTTTCTTCCCTCTCTCCATCCCACCCAACCCTAGAGGTGGCTACTATTAGACACAAATATCTACCTATCAGTTCTTTCTCTGGGTGTAGATAGTGTCTTTCTTCATATGTCTTTTATAATTAATTTGGTATTTATAACAGTCAAAATAATTTAGTCACTTAAAATTACTCTGAAAACAATACTGCTGTTAGTATATACAACATTCTCTTGGTTCTGCTCATTTTGCCTGTCATTATTTCATACAAGTCTATCTAAGTTTTTCTAAGACAAACTCATCATTTCTTATAGCACAGTAATATTCCATTATGATCATATACCACAGCTTGTTCAGTCATTCCCCAATTGACAGATGCCCCCACAAATTCCAGTTTTTTCCCACTACTAAGAGAACTGCTATAAATATTTTAGAATAGATAGATGTAGATTCTTTTCCTTGTTTCCTCATCATCTTGGGAAATAGAATTAGTAGTGGTATATAAGATATAGGCAGTTTAATAACTCTTTGGGCATAATTCCAGATTGTTCTCCAAAATGGCTGGATCAGTTGACAGTTCTACTAACAGTGAATTAGTGTCCCAAATTTTCCACATCCCCTCCAACATTTGTTGCTTTCTCCTCAAATCATTTTAGCCAATCTAATAGGTATAAAATGATATCTCAAGGTTGTTTTAATTTACATTTCTCTAATCAATAATGATTTAAAGCATTTTTGTATGACTATAAATTGTTTTGGTTTCTTTACTGGAAAACTCCTGTTCATATCCTTTGACAATTTATCAACTGGGAAATACTTCATATTCTTAGAGATTTGACAAAGGTCTTTATATATTTGAGATACGAGATCCTTATCTGACAATCTGTCTATAAATTTTTTCCCCAATTTTATGCTTTCCTTCTGATCTTGGCTACATGTTTTATTTGTACTAAAAAAATTTAATTTAACATAATCAAAATGATCTATTTTACACCTCACACTGCTCTGAGAGCAATTCTTCTTTATTTTTCCTTACTCAGAAGTCAAGCTGCCTTAGTCAAAAAGAAAGGGATGCCTGGGTAAACAACCTCATAGAATTACATACCAAAATATCAATGTCCTATATTCTATTTGTAACTCTAGAACAGATTAATTATACAAGTGACAATTCACAGGAACATGCTGTTCCCTTGTATTGGTTCACTAATTCTGTTTTGGGAGGATCTACCAGGGTTTCTCCGAAAAAAAAAATGGCATAGGCATACCCCTCTTCCTTCCTTCCTGTAATATTGGATTGTTGTTGTTGTTCAATCATTGTCATGTCCAGCTTTTTGTGAGCCTGTGGATCATACCATTCATGGGCTTTTCTTGGCGAAGATCCTGGAGTGATTTGCCATTTCCTTCTCCAGGGGATTAAGGCAAACAGAGGTTAAATGATTTTCCCAGGGATGCACAACTAGGAAGTATCTGAGGCCAGATTTAAAGTCAGGTCTTATTGACTCTAGGCCTAGTACTCTATATGCCACACACACACACACACACACACACACACACACACGCGTGCACGCACACACACACATGCACATGCACACACACACAAGCACACGCATGCACACACACATACCTAGTTGCCCCAACATTGAATTACTGTTGTATTTGTTGTTTAATTAGTTAATTATCATCAGTCAACAATCATTAGTCTTCATGACCTTCTGGACTGCCCACGAGGTTGTCTTAGCAAAGATGCTGGAGTGGTTTGTCACTTTTTAGAGAGTGCTTGTGGCTGTAATGAAACAGGAACCCTTCCTCAGTAAGGACCAGAGCACAAACCAGAAGACCAATGACCACACCACTCACTGGCTCATGCCACCTTAGAAGCACTGAAAACTTACAGACCCTTGAAAAAGTTGTGAAACCAGACGCCTAAAAAAGTTCAATTTTTCCAAGCACTTGGAAAATACCCATTCCCCTATCTCTTTACCCCTAAGAGACAAAGTCCAACTTTAACACGATGTTCAAAGTCAAGAAATAGGGCAAGAAAATGAGCAAGCAACAACAACAACATGACAATAAAAAGCTACTATGACAACACTTAAGATCAAGACACAAACTCAGACGACAACTACATGAAAAGAGCTACAAGTTAAGCATCAAAGAAAAATGCAGATTGGACACAAACCCAATAATAATTCCTAGAAGAGCTAAAGAAAATTATTTTAAAGATCAAATAAGAGTGTTAGAGGAAAATTGGGGAAAAGAAATGAGAGTGATGTGAGAAAATTATTTAAAAAACAATTCATAGTTTGGTAAAAGAGACACAAAAAATACCAAAGAAAATTATACCCTAAAATAACATAACATATAACATAAAATAACATATAACAAATAAGTGTGTATATGTGTGTGTATAACAACAAATAAAGTAACACTTTAAAAATCTGGCCAGATGGGAAAAGAAATACAAAATATCACTGATGAAAATAACTGTTTAAAAAGAATTCTCCAAATAGAAAAAAGATACAAAAGCTCACTGAAGAAAATAATTCCTTAAAAATTAGAATTGGGTAATTGAAAGTTAATAATGCTAAAGGAAATTTTAAAAATAATAAAACAAAGTCAAAAGAATAGAAAAAAAGAAGAAAATGTGAAATATCCCAGTGTAAAAACAACTGACCTAGAAACTAAATCAAGGAGAGGCAATTTAAAGATTATTAGACTACCTGAAAGCCATGATTTAAAAAAGGAGCTTAGATATTATATTTCAAGAAATAATAAAGGAAAATTGCCCTGAAATCTTAGATCCAGAAAGTAAAATAGAAATTGAAAGAATCTCTCAATTACCCTTTTAAAGAAATCTCAAAATCAAAACTCCTAAGAATAATATGACCAAATTCCAGAGTTCCCAGATCAAGGAGAAAGTATTGCAAGTGGCCAAAAATAAACAATTCAAATAATGTGGAGCCATAGTCAGGATCACACAAGATTTAGCAGCTTCATGTTAAAGGAACAAATTGCTTGGAATACAATATTCTAAAAGGCAAAAAAGCTAGTATTGCAACCAAGAACCCAGTAAAACTGAGCATTATCAATGGAAAAAAATGGATATTTGATAAAATAGAGGACTTTCAAGAATTCCTGATGAAAAGACCAAAGTTGAATAGGAAAGCTGACATTCAAACACAGGACTCAAGAGAAACACACAAATGTAAACAAAAAAGAGAGAGCGAGCAAGAGAGAAATCATAAAGAACTAAGTAAGTTTAACCTGTTCACATTTCTATAAGAGAAGATGATGTGTATATAATTCTTAAGGACTTTATCATTATTAGGATAGTTAGAAGAAGTATATATAGACAAAGGACATGGCTGCAAGTCAATTATTTTGGAATGATCTAAAAAATGGAAGGCATTGGGAGAAGGGGGACGGCAGAGGAAGAATGGGAAAAATTCTCTCACATAAAAGAGGCATGCAAGGAAGAGCTTTTACAGTACAGTGGGAAATGGTAGGGGTGGAGGGAGGGAAAGCAGGCACTCACTCTCATCTTAACATAGTTTAAAGAAGATTATATATACAAACCCAGTTGGGTAGAGAAATCTACCTTATCAAACAGGGCAGTAGGAGGGAAAGGAGGAGGGAGAAATGGAGGGAAGATTAAGGTAGGCTATAGTCAGAGGCAAAGCAGACTTTTGAAGAGGTCTAAAAAAGAGAAAAAGGATAAACAGAAGAATGTAGGATGAAGGGAAAGTTAGTGATCATAACTATGAATGTGAATGAGATGAACTCACCCATAAAATATATGTAGATAGATAGAATGGATTAGAAACTAGAACCCAAACATATGTAGTTTTTAAGGAATACATTCGAAAGAGGCAAAAAACATGCACAGAGTTAAAATAAGGGGCTAGAGTAGACTCTATTATACTTCAGTTGAAGTTAAAAAGAAAGGCAGGGGTGGCAACCATGATCTCAGACAAATCAAAAGCAAAACAAACCTAATTAAAAGAGATAATCAGGGAAACTCCATCTGACTTAAAGGTACCATGGACAAAGTGTATCACAATGTATATACACCAGATAGCATAGCAACCTAATTCCCTGTATCTCCTGATATTTTTCCCTTTGCATTCTTCCCCAGACTCCTATCTAATCTAGAAATATATATTCTCCTAACAATTTATAATTTATTAAATGTCTCTAGCCCCCATTCCCACAGAATTTTAAACTCATTTCCAACTTTGCATGACACCAAAAATATTATTCCCTCACACAGAAATTAAATAAAGGTTTTACTAGAGTGAAAATGAAGGTAATAGAAGATACAATTTCAAAACTTTAACATGATTACAGTCACTTCCTAATACACTCTGAAATTTCAATTCTCCATAGCTTATCTCTCACGACTGATTTTCTATGTTTTCCCTAAAGCCCTATGTAGGGAAGTATTATAAGCATCTACTGAACATCAACACCATATGGGAAACAGGAATCATCTCATTGTTCTGTGCTTGAATAGTAATTGCTCTCAACTGAGTTGCCTACTTGGCAAGTTTGTAATCATAAACAAGGTAGCTATCCTATGGAATGGAGCCAGTGTTTTCTTCCTCATGTCCTTGTGAGAGATCACAACTGTTCCTGAGGAATCCCAGATAGCAAGTACAAGCACCGAAGGATGTCTGTGGCTCAATTCCTCCATGGGTTGATCAGCTTCCTTCTTACTGTTCATCAGGATGCAAACATGATTACCCTCTAAATTTGGATCCTGGGAGCATTAGAAAACAAATCCTCCAATTGAGAAGGGTCCATGCAGACAAGAAAGATATAAAGTGCTGCATCATTAAAAAAAAAAAGTGTTGATATATTTCTTGGTATATCATAGAATCCCAGAATTGAAGAGTTCAAAGGGACCTCAGTGGTCACCTAGTCTAACCTGCATCCAGAAAGCATTTCCAATATCATACCCAACCATTTGGAATCTAGCAGATTCTTCAGGCAGAGGCCAGAAGACCAGGGAGCCCATTCCACTTTCGGACAGATCTAATTGTTAGAAAGTTTTCTCTTACATCAAGCCTAAGCATGCCCTCAGGAAACAAAGAGAAGCCCCTAATCAATCCCTCCTCCAAAGGACAGCCTTTTAAACACTAAAGACAGTTATCATGTTCCCCTTTGAGTCCATCTCTCCTCCAGGTTACACATGCCCTGTTTCTTCAGTTGGTCCTTCTATGACATGGAGTGAGACCCTTCACTGTCCTATTGCCCTGATCTGGACAGCCTATAGATCACAGATGTTCTTAAACTGTGACACTTAGAAAGGGACTTCTTGTGTGGTCTGATGAGGGTAGTGTTAAGTGTGTCTTAGCCAGTTTCTCTTACCCCATTTACTGTACTCAGCACAGTTAGAAAACAACAGCCCCATTCCTCACATTTTTTTTTTATTTCTAATAGAAAATACAGGGTGAAATGCTGGCTCCTTGGGCTTGTGAGGGGCTTCTACAACAAGTATTAAAAAACCTTCAATTTCTTTCACTAGTTGGTCATCCACCTTCTCAGCCTCTAATTATGGGTGCTCTTCAAGAGTCTTTCCTTGGCTTATTCTTTTTACTGTAAGTCTTGGAGCATGAGCAGTACAATCTTCCTCTGACAATTTGTGCACTGACTTCACAAGCTTCCTATTGGAAATATATACTATGATGTAAGACCTCTCCCCAATTCAGATAATTGCCAGCAGTAAGGTATTGTGCTAAGTACTTTACACATGTTATCACATTTGATCCCCACAACAACCCAGTAAGGTATCACCATTTCATAGATGAGGAAACTGAGGCACAGAGTAAGTACCTGAGGCTACACTGAAGTCAGATCTTCCTGACTTCAAGCTCCGCACCCCATCCACTATGCCACCTAGCTGCATTCTGCTATTGTCTCCTGCCAGGTTATTATTGCATAAGGACAACAAGCCTTTTAATTGATGAAGAAGCATACAAAATGCATTAAGAAATGAAATTTTGTCTTCTCCCTTGTGAATTTCAGGTGAGGAGGAAGAAACACTATCCTCCAAGTGGGGGACTCTTACACTCCATGATTCTTCATGTGGCAGCAAACACTGCTGCCATTTCTTCTGTCTTTGTTGTGTCTATTCTTTCATGATTTTAGGTGAATTAATTTGGGGGACAGAGGTACCAGGTTCATAGGACTTATGAACTTTAAAAGTTCAGAATAACTTTAGAAACAGCAACAGGAGTCTATGGCAGAATTTGCCAAGAGCTGAACCAGTTGAGCCCTGAGGAGTAATCTATATTGATCCTGCCCAGCAGTGAATCGACCTGACAGTCAAGACATTGTGTCCTGATAGAAAAGGAGGGACTCTTCCATATGAAACCCCCAGAAGCCAACTTGGGGGAGAAATGTTATTAGTTGTCACTTTAATTTTGAATCTGTTTTCACAGAACTGAGGCAATAAAGGAGAATGGGCTCCTGATTTCAGAGATCTTTGTGTTTCAAGTCTTGATAGTTTTCAATTCAATTCAATAAACATTCATTAATGACTTGCCATGTGCCAGGCACTGCACTAAACACTGGGGATACAATTGAGGAAAAGAAAGACAGCCCCTGCCCTCAAGGAGCTTACAATCTAATGAGGGAGGGGGAGAGAGACAGCACACAAAAAAAAGCAGGAAGATGAATGGGGAGACATCAGAGGGCACCCAGCATGGTTGGAACATCTTGTTCAGTGGAGATTCATTCAGGTAAAGCAAAAGATGCAGAGTGGGTGAGCTAAAAGTCCAATTTCAGCATTCAATAAAGGAAGACTTTGGGAAGATTTTGACAATATATCCTCTAGTCCTTCAGTCAGAGGGGAAATGAGGTTGAGGGAAGTGGTATTAATCAAGTCACTACATTAGTGACTCTTAACTTCCCTTTTGGGGAAGCCATATTTTAGAGACATTATTTTAGTCACCTACATCAGGGAATAATTAACAGTCTGTATCAATTCATGGTTTTTCTAGTTAGGTTTACCAAAATACAAACTGTGTCAAGACACTGGAGAATTATAAGATATAACATAGATATGTGGATATATAGAAACAGCTCTGCTAATAGTGAAGCTCTGTAAGTTCAATGCATTTTCACTATTAACAGTGAACAGCATAACTTGAACACTTGCTCAAGTCTAGAAACTTTCTGCTCACACATGAAGACTTGTCAGAAATGAGGGTTATCAAGCTAATTGCCATTGTGTTAATGTAATGATAAATGGGTGGATCATTCAGAGACACACTTCTATTTGAGAGCTCAAGGAATCTTTCCCTGGATCCTCCCCTTAAACATGTTGCACAGCTTGGATATCATATAAATGGCCTTAGGAAGTAAGCAAGGACAACATCTTCAAATGGGGACAAAAAAATTTGGGTCAGGATTTGGGAAGAGGTATGGGAAGGAATGGAAAACCTATTCTAGGAGCAATGGGGCACTCATCTAGGGAAGTCGCTGCTAGGGTTTTTGATATTAATGTTGCCTTGAACATTTTCACCTGTCTCCTCATACACGTAGAACAGAACTTCCTGACTTTCAGCCTTAAATCTTTGTGTCCTTACATCTCTGTCCTTTCTTCCCTTCCCCTACTTCCCCCAAAACTCACCCAAGTCACTCTGACTGAAACCCTGGCTTTTGCTTGGTAAGATGCTTTACTTGTCAACAATAGAACCCTCATTCATGTAAGTGTGTGTGGAAGATCAAGTCCAATCCTTGCCTAATCCCCTTATTTTAATATATTGAACTGATTACACTTGTTCTTAAGCTACCTCTGATTATAGATAGTGCACTAATTTTGTTGGCTATTCAATATTTTTTAGGTAATACTGCAAACAAAATGTTAGCTACTTATGAGTTGGTATATAAATGGCTATAAATGGCAACTCCCCAAGACATATGGTCCATAGGGTAAAGTATGTGCTATTTTTAAATACGATAAAATGTTTCTGAAAAACATCTTTTAAACTAACTTTCCTGAAAAAACTTGGTAGCTTAATTTAAAAAACTTGATTAGGGATATTGAAATATATTAGATGAAGCTAGTCGAAGAGAGATGGATTAGGAGATTGTTGAATGTTTTCCAGGCCTCTACTGTTCCTAGAAGTCCATGATTTTTAAGATTGTTTCATTTTAGGAACATGTAAAATTCAACATTTTGAGTCCAAAAAAGTTTTAATGATTTAACTATGAAATTTTTCATTTAAATTTAGGCTGAAACAACTTGCTAATCAGATTTGGCTGAAATTTTCATAAATTCCCACAGCAGCTTAAGAGTTGGAAATAATTTTTGAGGTTATCAAGTGCAAGCCTCTACTCAATATAAAAAAATTCTCTAAAATGTCCTTTCACCTCTCCTTTTCTACTTCCAATGACAATGGACTCATCACCTTATGATGCAACCTATTTGATGTTTGGACAGCTCTAATGTTAGAAAGTTCTTTCTTATCTGTCAATATGTCAGATAGACATGATTTAATTGGTGTGGTTATTCCCTCCACCAATATAGGTAACAAGTCCTCTGTGACTTAGAAGATGGTCTTCAAGAGGTGCTGCAGTAAAAAAAAACAAAATTCACCACTCTTCAGCCAACCCGGTGATAAGCCTCTCCCAATTTAGTTTATCTAGTCTTCAGATGGGAGACATGTATTCCATCACAGGTGCCTGACTTGAAATCTTCCAGTTTGGCAAAACCTGCTAGAAAGAGTGATCTACTGGTGCTTCCTTCAAGAACCCATGATCATCTCCATACCATTTTAAGGCATCAGAGTAGGACTATGGTGAGGAGTATTGAGGCAAAAACTGCTTCCTCATAAATTCCACTGATTAGTCCTAGTTCTGTTCTGTTGAGCTACATAGATTAAGTTTAACATGGCTCTTCCACATTACAAACCTTCAGTTATTTAAAGAAAGCTATCATGTGCCCTCTGGGTCTTCTCCTGTTAGATTTTAAGTTCCATAGGGACAGGAACTTTGTCTTATCAAAACCTTGAATCATCCCAAAATCTAGCATAGAGCCCTGCACAAAGTAGGCACTTACTAAATGTTTGTTTAATTGAATCATGTGAGTTAAATATGCTCAATTAGTTTAAATACTACTCATATGATATCATTTTGAATGCCTTCTTCATTATGCTCATCCTCTCATGGAAGTCCTCTAGTACAGTGGTGCCAAACTTAAATAGAATTAGATCCATGTTGGAGGCATTATTGACTTAGAGAACCACAACTGAACATTACTATGCTGTACTGTATTTTATTTCTTTTGTTGAGCATTTGCCAATGATACTTTAATCTAGTTTGGCTATAGTCAGATTTTGCAGGCAGCATGGCTCCACCAGGACTTTGACGCTTCTTTTCTAATTTACCAATGCCCTCCTTATATGCTCAAAATATTCTACATAGGATCTGACCAGTGGAGAATGAAATGGATAAATAGATCATGTTCTTTGTTTTGGATGCTGTACTTCTATATGACTTACGTGTTAGCTAAATAATACTACTGATTGCTATCGAGCTTACAGTTGACTAAAACTCTTCAGCCTGTTTTCATACAAGTTGCTCTTAGGCCATGGCTCCCTGAGCCTATACTTTATAAGTATAGGATCTTGCACTTAACTTTATTAAATATCATCCTGTTGTATTAGCACCCTAATTCCGGCCTGTTGAGATTTTTTGTACCCTAATTCTATCACACAGTGCATTAGCATTTCCTCCTGCCTTTGTGTTATTTAGACTTGATTCCATATGAATCAGCCAACAATTTTGGCTGAGAGTTTTTGTAATGGCAGCTTTTTTGCATGATCTTCTTGATACATAGTCTAGGAAAGTCATGCATCTGTCTGACTGTGATACCTAGAGATGGCCACATCCTTAACCTAAACAACAGTATCACCAAACAACTTCATGGACCTCTTCCTCTTAAAACCATTAACACATTTTTGAACCTGTTGGTACCAGTTATGACTCCACTTTCTATTTCCATTGTATTAAAATCACGTTTCTTCCTTAGAAGGTCCAGATTTATCCTCATGAAAAGTCTCATTGTTATCATGTAGTTCTCGTTGATCAGCATGTCAAACCCTTCTTTGTTCAGTTTTTCTAGTTAGAAAACTTTCTTATCATCTTTTTCTTCTTGGCTTGCTTCTTAGTGTTTTTCATCTCTAGGAAATTTTCATTCTTTGGAAGAAATCCAATGTACAAGAATGTATTCCTTGAGTTTTTAATCAAGAATATCAGCATGTTTTTAACACACACAGTTGGCAACTGAAACAATTCCCTCACTTTCTATATGATAATCACTGACATATATTTAGAGTTTTAACATTTACAAAATGCTTTCATCCATACATTATTTCATTTGAGCTTCTCAATAATACTATGACATAGGTACTATAGAAGTTATTTTATTATGCTTCTTCTCTTTCTTCTTCCTTCCTTTCTTTCTTTCTTTCTTTCTTTCTTTCTTTCTTTCTTTCTTTCTTTCTTTCTTTTTCTTCTAGGTTTCCCTGTCTCACCCAAGCTGGAAATGTAGTGGCCCCTGAAGGGCCCGGTTCCATTTCTAATAAGCTAAGAAGCTTTGACCTGTTCCATTTCTGACCTGGACCAACTTGCTCCTTCTTCGTTTGCTTCTGTTAGTCTCCTGCTCCCAAGTGCTTACCATATTGGTGTCAGGCTAAGTGCTGATAGTCAATTGTCTTAGCCCACTACAGCATTCATGTGCTGGAGTAATCTTTCAGTCACCCCTCCAGTAACAGGGATTATAGGCATGCAATAACACACTCAGCTATTGTCACTGTTTTTAAAGGTTAAGAAACAGAGGCTTGTATTGGTTCAGAGACTTGTCTATTGTCGTACAGCTAGTATGTGTCAGAGGTGAGACTTGAACCTAGACCTTCCTGACTCCAAATTCAATACTCTATCCATTACGACAAGTTCCCTTTTCTGCTATAGAGAGATGATAATGGCACTCTATAGTCCCCTCAAAAGTTCCCATGTTAACTGAAACAACAAACTGTCAACAGTCAAATTCCATTTAATTTATCCCTGGACAACATCACTTTAACATAATATTATTATTATAACTAAACTCTACAAACCCCGCTACAAAGTTGTAAAAGTAACTTGTCCCTATAATGTTCTTTCTCCTAATGTCATGTTTCCACAGAAACAAATCAAATTAGGTGAGTTATTCCTTGTCTGTTTGCTAAAATGTGGGCACACTACTTGGTTGGATATCTGCCTAGACTCCTTAAGCAATTTGTTTTCACTTAAAGTATTTCTGAACAATGTTTTTTTATTTCATATATTATATTGCATCATCTTGCAGAAATGTTTAAGAAAGATTGATCAGAACCATTGTTAGTATAAAAATGAAGATAATCACTATAATAGATTGGAAATGCAAGTAATCACAACTTAATTCTTCTATAAATTAAATTCAAATTGTTTTTAGATAAAATTCATTTAAATAAAATCAATTTTCAAGATTATATTCTATTCCAGGGACAGTTTCAGCCTGAAGAAAATTTTAAAATAACTGAGAAATTATGTATTTTAATGGACGAACCAAGTCCATTTCAGCATCAGTGATTCTACTGGTACTGTTGGCAAACAGTACAATAGATACAATAATAGAACAGTACAAATAGTACAAAAAAACCATTGTTCTTTTTCCTTTGAAAAAAAAATCCCACCCATAAAAACCACTGAGTTTAGAGGCTCTGTTGGATGCTTACTGGCTGTCTGCCAATCTTTGAACATCTTTCATTAAAATGTCATCTGGTCATTCTATATGAAAATTGATAAACTTGGAAACACTGGATTTAACAAAACCCCTTTTCTTTTCCTTTTTTATATGAAGCTGACTTTAAAGCATGCCCCAATACAAACCAACTAGCTGTGCTCCTTTAGCATATATCAAAGCAAACATGCTCCTGAATACACAGACAGATGCATATTGCATAGATATTATGGTGGGTTAAAGCTGACCGAGAGGGTGCAGTGGCTCAAGTACAAGGCTGGAATGAAATGAGATGCTTACTATTTTACCTAAGAGTTAGAAAAAGGAGGTTTATTTAGTTTTAGCAAGGGAAGGACATTCAGAGCAGGGAAAGGATAGATAATTAGCTGGACACAGCTTTCCAGAATTAGTTATCCAATGTTGGTCACATTGACAATCTTGCTGGTCAAATTCTCAGGAGTCAAATGGAGTTCTTCATGACTTTTCTGTGCATAGACAGTCAGGAAGAAACACCAAGGACTGGGTCTTTGTTCCCTGAATCAATTAAATCTCAAGGACACTTTCAATTCTCTTTAAGGAAAAATTAGTCTATTTAGAATGGTGTGGAGTCTTGAGATATCCCTAGCCAGTCTATGAAAATATTGTTTCTATCAAAACGTTTATAGAAATGGATGAAAATGTTCATAGAAATAGATCCATTAATGCTGGGCGAGACTTTAGAGATCATCTAGGTTAACCCCATTTCACAAATGAGGATATTGTGACTCAGAGTGACCCGAGGTCACACAGGTTAGTAAGTAGCAGAGCTGAGATTTGAGCCTAGGCTTTCTGACTCTCCAATATTCTTACCTCTTTTTATCATATTGCTATAGCTAAGACTAGGTGAGAGGTGCAGAAACAGGTATGAGGGATTAGATAGACAGATACTGATAAGCAAAGAGTCTTATAGAATACACAGATAATAGAGAAATAGATAATAGATGCAAAGATAAATTTACACAACAGATAGGCATAGAAGTAGATGATTGCTATAGACAGAATATTATCTAACTTCTATTTGGTTTATTCAATTCAAATCAACAAACAGTTATTAAGTGCCTATAATACAAAAGGCATTTTACTATGTACAATAAGTACACTTCCAGAAGTTTATAATCTATCTTCTTGCTCTCAGATCTAGATTCCAAGATGTCTAAAAGACATGGACTACATACCTAGAAAAATTCTACAAGGTGAAGGCAGGATATGATAAGATAAGCGTTAAATGCTGAATTATGAAAATAATTATCAATGTTTTAATATGTATTGACTTTCAATGCATTTAATTAATACAATGGATTAATTAAACTAAATTAAAAATTAATTTAAAATAATCAATTGACTACCTACTACATGCATAGTATTGTTCTATGTTTTATAAAAGAGAAAATGTGAATATGAACAGGTTTTAATAAAAATGAACACGTGAAACAAAGGACTATGTATTTAACTATCGTGTTTCTTTTATGTTATAGGAGCTCACTTGGTTTGTGTGTTTAAAATACTATATAGGACTTACAGGAAAAGTTAGAGACAATTTTATGGGTTAGCTGAAAAAATGATAGAAAATCTGCATAATCAATGTGTAATACTGTTTTCTCACTTAGTGGCACAGTTAAAGTTCTGCTCATAAGATGCATGATTTCAATATGCTAAGCTAGATTTGCATTTCTGTGGGACAATATCCATTCTCAACCCTCAGCTTCCCTTGGAAAAAAGCATAACTTTACAAAATGAGTCATTTAGATAATGTACTCTCATGGGCAACTTGAAGACCTTTGAGGTCAGGGCTCTGAGAAAACTGCTGCATAGAAAAATTGGGTCTTAACTGAATCATTTAAAGGAAGTGCCTTGTGTAGCAGATATCCAGCATTAGAATTGTAATAAATATAGAATACTTGTAAATTCTAGTTCTTCCCCTTATATAACATTTTATTATAAGCTACAATTAACCTTACATTTCCTTCTCTGAGCTACAGTAACATTCTTACGTAACTATAAAGTTGGCTATAGTCTGCCAGTATAATTAGATGTTGTAATGTTCTCTTTAATTACCCAAGCTCCATAGATTTTGGTCTACTAAATCATTCTCCTAAGGAGTCTATCATTTCACAATTATTCAGTGGTATTCTTTTCCCTGTTGAGAATTTATTTTGGTAGAAATATCTTTTTTAAAAAAATTTCTTTCGAGGGATTTCCAAAGAAATGAAATGCAAATTAACCAAGCAGTCTATATTTTTCTTACTACTACAATCTTCCCACATAAACCTCACATAAATCTTAATTCTGCACCTCTCTAATAAACTGATTATATGTTATTGTGACTCACCACTGTGTTTGTGCCTTATCCTTCTACTAGACTTTTCAGTACATAGTTTTTAATAAATATTGAATGGAAGGATGGATGGATGGATGGATGGATGGATGGATGGATGGATAGATGGATGGATGGATGGATGGATGGATGGATGGATGGATGGATGGATGGATGGAAGAAATTCTCCTTGGATGCTTTTTTATGGTCCAAAATATAAACCTTTCTGAGAAATGACTTCCATAGACCACTCACCTATCAAACAGTTCCCCTCCTGTGACCAATTCCAGAACCAGGCTGATTTCTGATTGTGTTTCAAATATCTCTTTTAGTTTTATCTGTAGAGAAGCATAAAAAAAGTTACAAGTACATTATTTTCACCTTTCCTAATACTATATGCTGAGGAATTAACTGAAACTAAAAGAACATTCCATCAACACCAAAATAGTGGAGAATGATCAGCTAATAGAGATTTTTAGTTTTATTGCAAAGCATTAATTTAGCACTCACTTCTGTACAATAAAGTTGGTCAAAACAGTCAAGCTAGTTTGACTTTTATCAGAGGTAGCAAGGAGGTACAGTGAATACTGCCACTGGGTGTGGAATTCAAGTCTGGATTCAGATGCACACTAGTTGTAGGACCCTGGGGAGGTCACTTAACTGCTCATTGCCCCAGTTTCTTCATCTATAAAATAGAGATAACACTAGCACCTACCTCACAGAGTAGTTGTGGGGATCAAATAAAAGGATATTTGAGAAGTGGTTAGCCTAGCATATAGTATAGGTTTAATAATTGCTTATTACCTTTTCTTCCCCTTATCTTCCTAGGGAAGTTTTTATATTGAAGAGCACAAATCTCAGTTATCCTTTTTATTTAACAAACTCTCCAGTTTCAGAATTCTTCTAGAATAATGATATTTCTGAACTATATTAAGCCATGTTAGTTTTAGAAAACCAAAAGCCTACTTTGAAATCAGAGAGCCTAGAGTGAATGGGGAATGAGAATAGAAGGCAAAGACTAAACAAATCCTCTGTTTCCATAATGGCCTGAAAATGTGCTGAAAGTGAAAAAATCAGTGGTCATGCAACTGGAGAAGAACCAGAAAGTTTGTTTAGAAAAATTAAAATTGACCTATTTTAAGATAAATCAGTTTATAACAGAATATTTTCCTCTACAGTTCCCTGGCTTGTATCCAGAAACTGATGGATGAATAACTCTTTGTAAGTGACTAGGCCAAAACAATAAGCATTTAGCCATTAGTCCTAAACATTCCAGACAGGTGTTCCAAGGCTCCACTGCTTTCTCAGCTTATAGAAAGGAGAAATCCTCATGGCAATACCTTTAGCATATTGGTGATACAAATTCTTTTTGGCCTCATAGAGACAGGCATCCAAAAAAGCTTCAGAACAAACTAAATCAGTGGCTTTGAATGGACATAGTTGAACTCAATTCTGATGCATTTTAATGTCAGGAGATGCTAGGCCCCTCCCACCTCACTAGATATCTTCAAACAAAAGCTGGATGACCACTTCCATTATGCCATTGAGGGGATTCTTGTTCAGGGAGGAGTTGGACTAGAAGGTCTCTGACATTCCTTTCAACTTTGAGATTCTATGATCCTGCAAATCTTCAGAAGTACTTTGTCTCAGACAGATGCTCACTTGAGATAATAATGAAGCCAATCTATGTATTCATAGTATTAATAATATCTAAACCACATAGAATGAAAAGCTTCCAAAGTATAGAAAACTGATAGAAGATATAAAAATCATGTGGAGTTGTTCCAAGGATGATTTCAATGACTCTGCAGAGAATAAGCTTATGTCCTAATATTTTTATTCAACAAAAAGCAAATATTTTATTCATGTGGCAAATAAAATTAATAAAGGTAAACTGAGGTACAGAGTTCTGAACAAAATCATTTTATTAACAGTGATGCATATCACTGTAAAAGTGGGTCAGATTTACAATCTCAGTAAAGCCAATGAGAAGAAAAGGACCCTCTCTATTGGTATACAACAAATAAGGGGTCTTGGAAGTCATGGAAAAAAAAATGTTAAGTTGTAGGATTGGGGCAGGAACATTTTGATTGCCTATACTAAGAAAGGTGAGCTGGCATTCACATTATGCCTCCTCTTTGACAATTAAGGAATGTTAATTGTCTTATGGGATCCACTTGCATCTTAAAATCTTTGTGAAGGAATCAAAATTAACAGATTTGCTGTCTCCTTGGAAGACATCAAAAACTCCTCTAATTGTATAAGGATAGGCAAGGACAGACATTATATCTTTTGGGGATGCTACCAAGTCAACATGTGAGACTTAAAGATAACAAACAGATCTCTTGAAGGTATACCAGGAGATACAGGTATGACAGATAACAACTTTTCTTTTAACTACAATTTTGAACTAACTCAAAGGGAAAGCTAAATTCCTGAGGTCAACTCAAGGACGTAGAAATGCAACTCAAAGCAGATGCAGATTCATTTACAATATAAAATCAATACAATATTGAATCAGAGTAGTATTAATTTAATTTTCTTCATCCGCCAGTGCAATAGACTGTAGAAAAAAAATGAATATAATAAAATGATAGAAGGGTAGCTACTTGTCCCAGGGTCATTTCTACCTTAAATCCAGTGGGGGAAAAAGATTATAAAGATAACAATAATAATATTCACTCACATTTTATTATGTATACAGCATCTGTATACTAAATATAGTCATCATAAAACTATAGTGTTAGAAATAGAAATAGATAACTACATGCAACTGGGAATTAAGATATATAGGCACTGGGGTAGGGAGATCCATCTTGCCCTACGAGAAAGTCAGAGGGGTGATGGGGGAGGACATAGGAGAGAGCAGATTGGGGGAGGGGTTACATAGTGGGATGGCTGTTTTGGGGTGGTGGGTGGGGGAAAGATGGGGAGAAAATTTGTAACTCATATTTTCGTGGAAATGAATGATGTAAACAAGAAAATAAATGAATTTTTAAAAAAAGAAATAGAAATAGATCTCAAAAGTAATTTAATCTAACCTACTTCTTTTACAAATGAGTAAACTGAGGCCAATATGGTTAAAGATATGCCCCAAATCACATGGCTAGTTAGGAACAGATCTAGAACAAGAACTCATGTTCTTTTATTCTCAGTCAAGTGTTCCTTCCATTAAGTTCTCCAAAAGGTAGATGGATCTTTCAGGTGGATGTGTTTTGTTTTTGTTTTTGGTTTTTTTTTTTTTTTTAGTTTTTTTGTCTGTGTTCCCAATACTTAATTAACACGTTGGGCTGAATGAATGATTGCTTTAATTATTCAGCATTCAATCTGAAGTTAGGAATGATTTTTCAAGGTATTTTGGAAATTAAAAATTTCAATATAAAGTAGACTTGAAGATTTCTAATTATAAAAGAGTATAAAGGACAGGTGGGGAGGATGAGAGTGTCTTTTCAGGGTTTCAGGATCTATGGACCTAGAGAAATGGAGTAGTTCCCAGAAGAAAAAAAGATACATTCATTAAATGCTCAGTGATTAGAAGGCAATACGTTATCCACCTCAGATAACCAATTTAAGGCACGAAATTCGTGCTTGAAATGAATGAACAGGAGTGCTACTGATCTGCTGGTCTGAGTCATATTTACCACCATGACTTATTATAAACCTGTTTCAACCTCCAATTTTGTATCAGTTATAAATGTGGTCAAAAGAAAGAAAACAGATGGACTAGGCTTGCCACAGATATACTTGTGTCCCCTTCATTAACAGAAGGTGTCAGACAAATCCATACTGAGGCTTTGGAAACAATTCATGTTACAAGGGTGGAAAATCACTTACGATGTTGGGATGTGAAAGGCGAAGAAGGACTCCTATTTCAGTTCGAATGATTTTTTTGTCTACCTAAAAGACAAAATAAACAAAAGTTAAAAGAAACGCCTGTCATAGAAACTTTGTACTGTATGAAATGCAACAGTGAAGTCTGGGGTCCTAAAGCTCACAGGACTTAAAAGTGCAAGGCGCTTTAGATGTCCTTATTTAGAAAATGAGGAAATTGAGGACTAGAGACAAAGTAACTTGCTCAGTTTCACACAGCAAAACATATTAGCAAAACTAGAGCATATAAACCCTTTAACTCTAAATTCGCCACCCTTTCCCAGTACACCGTGCTGCCTCTCTATTAACTCTGATCCCAGCTAATCTCAGGTAAGTTTAAATTCTGCTTCCACTGCTAACTCCATAATTCCCTAAACTTCTTTAAACCTATTTCTGTATCTGTAAATGGGGCATAACAATACTTGCATTACATCTATTACAGGGTTATTATAGGAAAATGCCTTGCAAAACTTAAAACACTCTGAAAATAATAATAGCTGACATGTATATAGTATGTTACTTTATGGTTGGTTGGTTGGTTGTTGTCTGTTCTCAAAGAAGACCAAAATGACATCACACAAATGACATTCAGTGTGTCTGACCAATACCAGCTCAGAAGGCTCAACCACAGGCTGGGTACAAATAGTCTACGTGAACACTTATGCTGGATTCTCTAAATTTGCACATCCTATGTTTCCTTTGAGCTGTTTAAATTCTACTTTGCTCATGGAATGCAGTTCCTTCTCTGATTTAGGCACGTGATGCTGAGTGGTCCTGTGCCAGGGTCTCCCATGTCACACAATCAATTCCAAAGTCCTTAAGAGAGACTTTGAGTGTGTCCTTGTATCACTTCTTTCGACCACTATGTGAGTGCTTGCCCTGTGTGAGTTCTCCATAAAATAGGCTTTTTGGTAAGCACAAATAACGTAGCCAGCATATTGGAGTTGTACCTTCTGAAGCAGAGTTTGAATGCTTGGCAGTTTAGTTCAAGAAAGGACTTCAGTGTCTGCTATCTCATGTTGCCAGGTGATCTTCAAAATCTTCCTAAGATAATTCAAATTGAAGTGCTTCGGTTTCCTGGCATGGCGCTGGTAAACTGTCCAGGTTTCACAGGCATACCACAATGAGGTCAGCACAGAAGCTCTGTAGACCTTCAGTTTAGTAGTCAGTCTAATACTTCTTCTTTCCCCTACTTTCCCTTGGAGCTTCCCAAACACTGAGCTAGCTCTGGCAATGTGTGTATCAACCTCATTGTCAATGTGTACATCCCTGGAAGTATACTACCAAGGTAAGTGAACTTATCCACAGCATTCAGAACTTCTCCATCTGCTGTAACAGATACTTCCACATATGGATGGTGTCAACAAAGGAGTGAAACAAGGCTGTGTGCTTGCTCCCATGTTTTTCAGCATGATGGTTGCAGTCATTTTGCCAAAACTTTCAGTGAGGATGAACATGGCATCAAGGTCAGCTACTACACTGACGGCAAATTCTTCAACTTGAAAAGGTTATAAACAGGGTGGCTAGGTGGTGCATTGAATAGAGCACCCGCCCTGGAGTCAAGAGGACCTGAGTTCAAATCCGGCCTCAGACATTTAACACAAAACTAGCTGTGTGACCTTGGGCAAGTCATTTAACCCCAATTGCCCTACTTTACCCCCGGAAAAGCAAAAAAAAAAAAAAAAAAAAGGTCATAAACCAAGACCAAAATGGAGGGAGTGTTGGTGCATGATTTTCTGTTTGCAGATGACTGAGCACTCAGTGCAGCCCCTGAAGCTGAGATGCAACAAAGCATGGATCAGTTCTCTGCTGCTTGTGCTAATTTTGGCCTAACAATTAACACCAAGAAAACAAAACACAGGTGCTCCATCAGCCACCACGTTACTTTATACATTTTTATGCCACAGGTAATTTGTTGGTAGATGGAATTCTGAATGTTTTTTCCTCTATACTTTGAGTACATCACTTCTCCTCTCTGGGCATCAGTTTGCTCATCTACACAATCACAGAGTGGATTCGATCAGGGATCCTCTAAGGTCCCTTCTAGTTCTATGAAATCATAAATCCAAAGTAGCAGAGCCAGAATCTGAACTCAGATTCCCCAAGGTCAGGGCTATATTTTCTGGTAAATCTAAGCAGTGCAGAACACAGAAAAGCTAGCTCTGGCATTCAAACATTCAAACTCTTCAGGGATAGATTAGGGAGTGGACAAATCTAGTCATGCTATCTGCATGAAAGGTTCCCCTTGCCAGCTGTCCTTTCTGCCTATTCATCCATACCTTACAGTGCTCTAACTGAAGACAAATCCCTTCTTTTTTAAAAAGACTTGAAATTAGAATAACGCTAAAATTGACATGAGGCTGTACCATACCATTTCAGAACAGCAGGCATTGACAGCAGGGAAGAGAATTAGAAGAGTGATCATAAGGGGTCAAAGAAGGGATAGGGGGAGGGTATAGACAAAGAATAAATTGGCGTACAATTTAAAAAATTATAAACTTCACAAGTTTAGGGTCAACCCTATGAAGATAAATAGGATATTGTATATAGAAAATGGGGTAGTTGATTTCTCCAGCTCCGAGAGTCCAAGGTTAATAGAGATTCATCTGACTGCCCATATAATCCTCAAGCATTCAAACCTACACTGACTTTTTGGCATTTTATTTTACGGGCACCAGTGGTAGCTGGAATGAATGCTTCCTCTCTAAGAATTAAGGAGCTGGGCGTTTCCTGGGTCTAAAGAAGATAGAGGTAGCTTGTTGTGCATATACCATAAATGAATTTATTTAAAGATGAATATCCCTTCCTGAGCTCAAGGTAAAAATCTGACTGTGTAACACAGGCTTTAGGAAGAATACAGAGTGGAAGTCTAACTAGACTTACTGTCTCCCAATTAGCACATGCATATTATTCCAAACTCTTTCTCCTTCCTTCCTTCTAACACATGGCATTTTCAACACTGCCAAAAAAGAGGTCTGTTCTTACCTTACAAAAATATAAAGTGAATGCTGGGAAGAAAGATTTCATTACAATACTGATCTGGCTAATATGTGCCTTGTTGTATCCAAAATATATGAGGAAAGTAAATAAATGAATAAGAAAGGCTAAATACTGGGGGAAATGAACAGCAAGACCTTACACATCTGTGCAAAAATCTTCCTTTTGGCTTTAAGAGGGTTCTTACTGTGTATGTTCCAAGGAAGAAATCAAGAGAAAAAGATGCCTTATTCCTTCCCCTCCATAGTCTACTGTGCTGAGGTTTCAAAGCCAGTATGTCTAGACCCCAGACAGGAAACAAATATACATCCACAGCGATGACAGCCAAATTTGTGACGGATTTGTGATCACCTAGATAAAGTTCCGATGTGCTCTCTCTCTTAAGGGTAATGTTATGTGATGAGGCAGCAGATGGCTTACTGAATAGAGCACTGGGCCTGGGGTCAAATCGAGTCTCATACACTCCCTAGCTGTGTGACCCTGGGCAAGTCACTTAACTTCTGATTGCCTGACAATGTGAATCCACTGGAGAGGGAAATGGCAAACTACTCTAGTATCTTTACCAAGAAAACCCTAAATGAGGTCATGAAGAGTTAGACACGACTGGACTAAATAACAACAACAAAATATCATCAGAACTACATGTTTCTCTAAGAAATATGTAATATATTATTTATCCAAAATATTTTTGTATCACTGGCTCAAGTCATACTCTAACATAACTATTTTTTTTTTTGAGAGTGAGGGGTTGATATAGATCTTCGATTTCATTAGTGTAAGAAATTCTCTTTGATGAATAATATCAATTGGAACTGGTCTGCAGTTTATATTCTTAGAGTTGCCTAGGGCCTTGAATGGTAAGTGATTTACCCAGGGTCATACAGTCAATATGTGTCGAAGATGGGACTTCATTCTGGATTTCTCTGATTTCAGGACCCACTCTCCATTAAACCATGCTGCCTCTCATAATGACTAGCTACTATTCTTAGGATCTAGAATCCTCCAGAGAGAACTGGAAAATTCTTTATGATTAAAGATGTGAGCAGCAGGGCTCTACTGGTTAAAAAAATAAGGTGACCCTCCTTTATTCCTAGATTTTTTTACTCCATCTCTGCAAAGTCACCCAGAGAAGGTACCAGATCTCAACAAATATAAACATGATGAAAACATTTGGATATCCAAAGGAGTAGTATTACAATTACTCCTTATAATTGTGGAATAATATTCCATTTCCAGTTCTCTTGAATAAGGAGGATAGTATATAGGGAAACTTCAGATAGTATAAAGGGAATAAAAAATTCAACTTAAATCCTTATCAGCTTCTCCTGGAAATATCTTGTTTGTACATGATCATCTGCATGCTTCTTACCCCATTAGATTGTCAGCTCCTTGAGAACAAGAGCTTTTTTTTCCTTTCTTTGAATCCCTAGCACTTAATTAGTACAGTACCTGGTCTAAACTTTAGTAAGCACTTGTTGATGACCTGAATATTGATTTAAGCCATTTGAAAACTACAAAGTAAAATTGAAAATATCACCAACTCGTATTTCTATAGCAATTTAAAATTCATAGAGGTTTTCCTCTCAGCAGCTTCGTGTGGTATCACAGTATCACAGAATCTCAGCATTAGAAAGAATCTCAGAAGGAATCTAAAGGTCATCCATTCCTGGTGGAAGGTCTCCAGTGGTGGAGAATCTCCTGCCTCCAAGTGTTGCTACTTCTGAATAGCTCTGATTTTCGGAAGTTTTTCCCCTACATTGAGCTGAAAGCTTCCCACATAATATCCTCCCTACTTTACAAATGACTTCCTTTACTGTACTTGAAGCTCAGAGAAGGGAGTCACTGGAGGGGATGAACTTTTTCATTTTTGTCTTTGTATTGCCAAAGCTTAGCACAGAACCTGGCACAGTGTAGGCTCTTAATGAATTCTTATTGATTGAGTCATTGTTTATGATGCTACATATTCCAAATCAGGTTATGTAGTATTTTATGATTCCAATGTTTTTACCAACCCTTTCAATGACATTTCACCTGTTTTCAACACTATAATGAAAATGAAATTGAGACAGCAGTTACTTTACGCAAACAGTTTACCTTACTCAGCAAGAAGTTACATACACTATTCCTTGTTGTCAGTCAACATATCCAAGTCTCAGACTTTAGATTTTATCACAGATATCCAAAAATTCCACTAGTTTACACAAAAAGAGTCTAGTAAAAAAATTAATAATTTTATTCCATTAACTTTTTATATTTTTTAATATCTTTGAAAGAATTTGGAGAATTACTATACTTCTGTTTTCTTAGATTAGTTTGATACAAAAGAGAGATGATTGAATAGATAATAAAGAAATACAATGATCAGCATAATGAAAATTCTGAAAATATTAAAATGCTTTTGAAATTGTCTGGGGCAGAGTCAAGATGACAGAGTGAAGGCAGGGACTAACTTGAGCTTTCTCAAACTCTCCTCCAAACAACTTTAAAGTATCACTTCAAATCAAATTCTGGAACAGCAGAACCAACAAAAGAGCACAGTGAAAGAATTTTCCAGTTCAGGATAACTTAGGAGATCAGCAGGAAAGGTCTATCTCAATGGGATAGTAAATGAACCTGGAGACCAGCACAGACTATGAAAGGCAGGCCATGCCAGGATGGCAGTAGCAGACATTAGAGGCAGTTCAGCATCAGCAGTCACAGCTTTGGGAGCTTTCAACAACATACAGCAATGGGGTAGGACAACAGTCAGAAGGAGACTACAGGGGACCCCTTGCTGGCAGTGTCATATTGCCTGTACATAGTTCTGGATCACAGTTCCAGAGTTAAAAGGTATACTAGGTGACTAGCACTTGTGACCTCAGGGGAGCAGGGGCCCTGGTCATAGTTCCATGATGAAGAAGAATGCTTGTGGTCACTTACAGAGCACAGGTCAGGAGAACAGTGATCACACCTCTCCTTAGATCATACTGCCTTGGAGGAACCAAAAAAACTACAGACCTCCAGAGCTAGCTCTGAATAACAGCAGCACAAAAAAAATGAAACTTAGGACAGTGCCACTTCTATATAGGAGCAGAGTCCAACTTTGACATAAAGTTATAAGAAATAGGCTGAGAAAAGGCGCAAACCACAACAAAAGAATCTGATCATAGAAAATTACTATGGTGACAGGGAAGATCAAGTCACAAACTTAGAAGACTATCAAAACAGCTACATGCAAAGCTTCAAAGAAAAATGTGAATTGGTCACAGGCCTCAAAAAAAAAAGATCTCCTGGAGGAACTCAAAAAGAATTTAAAAATTCAAATAACAGAGCAGAGGAAAAATAGGGAAAAGAAATTATACTGGTGTAAGAAAATTATGAAAAGAGTCAACTTAGTACAACAAGAGGTACAAAAAATGCCACAGAAAATAATACCTTAAAAAACAGAATTGGCAAAATGGAAAAAGAGGAACAAAAATTACCTGAAGAAAAGAACTCCTTAAAAAGTGGAATTGGCAAAGTGGAAAAGAAATGCAAAAATTCACTGAAGAAAATAATTCCTTAAAAATCAGAATTGACCAAGTGGAAGCTGACTTCATCAGACATCAAGAAACAAGTCACATCCTGCTTATGTAACCAAAATCTTTAGTAGGTTTCTGCAACTGATGCATGGGGCTCACTGACTTTTGTATACACTGAAGCCTGCCTTATGACTATAACAAACTATTTTCCCCCATCTCTGTGTCATTGATTGTATGATTTACAGCAGTACCTAATCAGTGGATCCTCAGACATTTCTTCCATAATTATTGGCACCCCAAATGGAACAGTCTAGGTCAGATCAAAATTGAGTTTTTCAGTCCAGTACTTTCCAGCACCCACAAGATAGATTTTGCCTAAGAATATTTGTGAGTAAGTAAATATATGTTATATTTCTATTAACTCCTATGGCTATATTTCAAAGTTTCTACTAAACTCTCCCCTCCTAGATTACTGCCTTGTCATGGGGAAAGGGCTTGTGTTCCTCAATGAAACTATTAGCAATACTCTGTAGGGTTTACCCAAGATAGGCAGGTCATAGTAGAGAGTACTGACAAAACATGGACTAGCCCTCATAATCAATAAAAGGGTGAGAAAGCAATATTGGAACATAATCTCAAAAATTACACAATGATATCTGTTTGAATCCAGGGCAAACCATCCAAAACCACAGTAACACAATTTAAGCTCCAATCACCAATGTCAAAGAGGCCAAAGTAGATCAGTTCTATGGAGACCTACCACACCTAGAAATCTAGGAATAACACCAAAAAAGAAGTCACATCCATCACAGGGGAGTGAAAAGCTAAATGAGACACTAAAGCAGGAAGTCAAAATATAATGTGAATAATAGGCAAGTTTGGCCATGGAGCACAAAATGAAGCAGGACAGATACTGACAGAATTTGGTCAAGATAACTTGCTGGTTGTAGCAAAAACATTTTTTCAACAGCCCAAAAGGCAACTTTACACATAGATATCACCAGAGAGTCAATACTGAAATCAGACTGATTACATACTTTGCAGCCAAAAATTGAGAAGTTCTACAAAGTCTGTTAAAAACAAGACCTGGAGTTAACTGTAGATCAGACCATGACCTTCTTATTACAAAATTCAGATTTAAATTGAAGAAAGTAGGAAAAACCATCAGGCCATCATCATTATCATTAAGTGACATTCCTTATAAATGTGAAGTAGAAGTGATGAATAGATTTAAGGGATTAGATTTAATGGATAAGAGTGCCTGAAGAACTATAGACAGAGGTTTGCAATAAGTGTACAGGAAGCAACAAAAAATATCTAATGAAAAAGAAGAGTAAGAAAGCAAAAAGGCTGTCTGATGAGACTTTCTCAATATTTGAGGAAAGAATGAAAGAGAAAGGGAAAGATATACCCAAGTGAATGTAGAATTGCAGAAAACAGCAAGGATAGATAAGAAGGTTTTCTTAAATGAGCCATGAAAACAAATAGAAGAAAACAAAAGAATTGGAAAGACAAATGGAACTCTTGAAGAAAATTAGAGATATCAAGGGAATGTTTCATGCAAAAAAATGAGCAAGATAAAAGGCAAAATTTGCAGGGACTTAACAGAAACAGAAGAGATTAAGGAGAGGTGACAAGAATATAGAGAAGAGTTATTATACAAGAAATATTTTGACATCACCAATAACCATGAAGGTGTGGTCACTGATCTAGAGCCAGACATCCTGGAGAATGCAGTCTAGTGGCCTTTAGGAAGTACTGCTAACCATAAGGCCAGTGGAGGTGATGGAATTTTAGCTAAGTCATTTAAAATCCTAAAAGATGATGCTGTTAAAGTGCAGCACTCCAAATGGCAGAAAATTTTGAAAACTTAACCACAGCCGCTGGATTGCAAAAGATCATTTTACATCCCAATCCTAAAGAAGGGCAACACAAAGAATGCTCAAATTATCCAACAATTGGGCCTTTGCTCTGTCTATTGGTCTAGGCTAGACTCTATTTACACCTTTTCAGTCTGATCTAACCTTGTATGATCCTTGCTTGTTTTGGTCTCTTATGTGGCTTCCTGGGGCTGAGACAAAACAATAGCATTATATTTCTGTGCTGTTCCAGGGTTATGGCACTAAGGCTAGAACCCCTCTCCTGGATTAGAATGACAGTATATTGACTCTATTTTACACCAGACATTTGGCTCTTAAATGCTTTCTCCTGGGGTAGAGCAACAGGTGGTAGTCCCCGGGTTCAGTAGCTGAATGTCAGAGAGCCTTTCCTTGGTCAGAGAGACAGATCTGTAGACTTCTTTATATGGCAGCTGAGTCCAAGATCACAATCCCTTCTCTAGGATAAGAAAGAATATAATGTGATCCTATTTTACCTCTATTCTAGCTTTGTGATTTTGGCCCACCTTGTTCCACAGTACCTGTCCTAGTCCCTTATTTGTGAGTTGAATTGTGAAAGATGACACATTTTGGTTTCTTTTTAGAGTTCTGATCGCTACTTGATCTGGCACTCTTCTGAAATTTTTGTTGGAATAGCTGTTGAAGGAACCAAGCTATATATTATTTCTTCCACTTTGATATACTGAGTAGTCTCTGTTACTACTGCTTCCTTATCGAATCTTCCGAGTCAAATCTGTTCCTGGCTCCCAGTACAGACACTGCATTAGCTGTTCTGGAAGCACTGCTGAAATGTCCACCACTTCTAGGTTTATTTATACAAATGATTAGGAAAAAAGGAAAAGAACCTCTATGTTCTAAAACGTTTATATCCAGCAAAAATTGGAACTTGCAGGAATGCTTATCAATTGGGGAATGGCTGAACAAGTTGTGGTATAGGACTGTGATGGACTATTACTGAGGTATAAGAAATGATGAGGTCAATGGTCTTAGAAAAGCATGGAAAGATTTACACAAAATAATGAAGAGCAAAATGAGCAGAACCAAAAGAACATTGTATACAGCAACAGCAATATTGTTTAAGAATGACTTTGAACAGTAAGTTATTTTTACTGTTATAAATACCTAAATTAACTATAAGGGACGTATGAAGAAAGATGCCCTCTGCATCCAGAGAAATAATTTATAAATAGATATATAGAATAATTTTACATATCTGTATCTAATGATGTCCATCTAATGGGGCAGGCAGGAGGGAAAGGAAGAAAAATTTAAAAGAAATTTACATGATGACTGTCGTATATTTTAAAAGAATAGCAAGTTGTGCATAGCAGATTTGCAGTTTCATATGCAGTCATCTTTTTATTATACAATGTTATGGAATTGCTTATTTTATTACATAAATTAAAAATAAATAAATTTTTTAAAAAAGAAAAAGTTTACATTCTATGGCGCTTTGATGTTCACGAGGTATTTTTCTGGCAAAGGCAGGAGGAAGGAAACCAAAGCTGAGATCCAGCTCCTGTTTTCTACTTCTCCCCTTACATCCTCCCCACTTCAGCAGTTACTAGCTACTTCTCAGGGGCTTAGCCAGAACTTCAGTGTCTCCCGGCTTAAATCTCTTAGTTCTAGAACTGGGTCAGTATTTTATAGATGACCTTCAGGGCATGACCAGTCTTCCTCAGTCCAACAGAGGATGCCTCCTATGCAATGTCACTCCAGTTCATCCAATGATTTTCAAAGACTTTTCACATTTAGTCTAACATCTTACATTGCGATTTTTGGATTGAGATACATCCTTACTTGTTTCAGATATTCATGTGTGTGGGTATGTATATTGTGTGGGTGTCTTATCTTATGGCTTTCTTTAGGTGGAGTGGGATATTTTTCTAGGCTGCTCTCATACACACGCCCTTCCACATACAACTTTTCAGGATCATAACTACTAAGTGTAATGGGGACTGACCAATGAAAGACTAACCCTCATGAGTATGTGCAGCATACTCAGCTTGAAGGAATCCCTGACGTGAATTTTGAAACATGCACAAATATTCTTTGACTGTTTCCCCCACTGGCCCTGTGGTGAGGAAAGGACCTTTTTGATTGGCTACTGAGTCAGGACAGAGTATACCTACAAAAGATTTCTGGGAGAATAATTCAAGTCTCTTTTTTCCCCCTGGATGCAATACAAAGGAAGGTGGAAAAAATGAAGTTGTCCCCATCAAAATATTTTGTATGCACTCCTACTTCCAGTTCAACAGTGAAATTAAAAAATCATTTCTTTGTCACATGGATCATAGACCAGAAACACTCAGAGTGTCTGTTCTGTGCTGAGTATATGTAGGTTATATGCCATCATGAAATTCCTGCAGCAGGTTCACCAGGCCTCCCCATGTGCTTTGGCAACAGGCAGAACATATTGTGCATATTCTGTGGGTAGAGCCCCAATAGGTCCATCCACCTTTACATATATGAAGCTACTTTTTCTGTACCCCCAAAATGGGAACATCATTTTAGTCAAAACAGAGGTAAGACCACAAATTTCTTTCAAAGATCCATGCAATTACAATCAGATAAAATTTTCATTGTTTTTCAATATAACCAATATTCAAACAGTCAGCTAGGAATAAGATTCTCTTTTCCCATGATCCTTTCGAGTCTACATTCCAAAATGCTCTAATCCAGGAGTGGGGAACCTGCGGCCTTGAGGTCACATGTGATCCTCTAGGTTAACAAAAGTGGCCCTCTGAATCCTCACTTTAGGATGTAAAGGTCCACATGTGGCCTTGAGGCTGCAGGTTCCCCACCCCTGCTCTAGTCCCTGCAATTTCTTGAAAATGCAGATATATAATTAAATACACTTACTGTTTTCTTTAGCACTTTGAGAGCATAAGGCTTCTGTGTCCCCTTCTGGATACATCTGTACACAATTGATGTAGCACCCCTTAAGAAGAAAGGAAGGATAAATAGAAAAAAAAAACTGTGAACTTTTTTTAAAGTGTACCTTATCAATAAAAAAATTTTTGAAGACATACTACCAATATGTGTATTACTTATTTGTAAGTTACATATATGTGTGCATGTGCACTACTGTGACAATAATTCTGTTCATTATAAGACTTATTTTAAAAATGGACATTTTTTAAAATATGATAAAAAAATTATGTTAAGGTTTCATGCTTGTATGCTTGTTCTTGCTATATCTTCAAAATAAATACACCTTTGCAAAAACCAATCCAATGCTAAGCAGTTAAATGGAAGTGGGGTGCTAGTCACTGGACCCCTAAAATTAGGAAACAAGTTGTTAGGGATTCTGGACAATGGCAGAAATGAGAGAAAGTGCAACCACTCAGGATACTGAAGAACTTTGGGAGAGATGAGAAATGTAAAAGATCTGATCCTAAACAGGTCAAAAGCAAGTTCATGTTACCCAGCCAACACCAAAAGAAGGTTGCTGGTAGGAAAGAGGGACTCCTCAAAAGACACCATCCAAAAAAACTGATGGTAAGGGGCTAAGGAGGGAGGGGAAGGAAGGAGCTAGAAGCTCAGAGGGGAGAGTAAGGAATTTACCTGCCTGAAAATTCATACCTTTATTAATAAATACCAATAGAACATAGATGAACATAGAGCATGCTGTATGGCCTGCTTCTGCATCAGTGGGGTAGAACTCAAGCTTAATTGCATGGAAATTAAACAGCTGCCCTACCTTGAACGCCTTTAGATGCTTATTCTTGAAAATTCAGGGGAGCCACTCCTAACTACAGGGTACCCTCCTGCCTCTTCTCAGGCAAGTTACAAATGTAGGAAAGGCCTTAGTTGCACTTGAATGCAACACCAGCCACATCCAAAGTGTATGTTCATCTCAGCCCAATCACTGTCACGGAGGAAGCTTCTACCCCATAGGCCACACTACAGAGAAGGCAGATGGATAGCTATAGGCAACAGGGCCGTTACCTCTTCAACTGGCAATTTGGGGGCCTAGATGTCCCCCCTTGGCTGATATCAGGCAAATTCAAAGGAGCTGAAAGTTAACTTCACTAACAGAAAAAAGGTCATGCCTAGTGCTCCCCTCATTCTGAAGAAATGACCAACTCCAACCCCACGAGTTAGGGACTCAGCTGTGGTATTGTGTATATGACATTTTCCTATATGGTACCTCAGATGATGCTCTGGTCTAGAAACTGTGGAGGAGATAAACTGTGAGTTTTAAGGACATATCTTCTCCCCAGAAAAAGTAACCTTAGAAATCAAAGAAATAGAGCTGGAGGGCAATGTAAATGAAGGTAGACTCTCAAGCTACATTTTATTCAACAACAGGATGGGTTTACCCAAAAGAAGGACTCCACTATCTTAGAGACCTCCACAGCTAAGATACCCTGATAAGACTAATCTTAGAGAAAACTAAGAACACCTGGTCTTTGGCATCCCCTGAAACCTCAATATTAACATGTTTTCTTCCTAAAGTTAATGTTGTTATGGCAATATTTAAATTTCCTTTTATTATTTGGGACTCTGACCATTCTTCTTTGGTTGATATTTGCTTCAACTGATCAAAACCTATCTCATGGGCTATGAAAATTTACTTAGAACCTTAAACATTCCTGAGATAAGAAGCCAGAGCAAGAATTTCTACTGTCCTTGACTTCCTGAAGATATGTAAATCCTCCTTCTCAACCAGCCCATTTGTGAACCCTCTAAACATAGTTTTAATCTGTAACCTGATTTAGTTTACCTACAATGTTTATTTGAGGTTTGTTTCCTTAGAGCAGTGGTTCTCAACCTTCCTAATGCTAGGACCCTTTAATACTCATATGTGGGTGTGTCTCCATGTGGGTGGACCCTCCTGGAGAAGGATAGAGGAGCCGTGTCTTGGTTCCTAAGACCATCGGAAATATGTGTTTTCCGATGGTCTTAGGCGACCCCTGTGATCTCTGTGAAAGGGTTGTTCAAACCCCAAAGGGGTCACTACCCACAGTTTGAGAACCACTGATCTAGAAGGATCCAAGGACCCACTTTGGGTTGAGGAATTCCCCAGAAAAACTCACCATTTCTGTACCCATTTGAGCAACAAGAGCTAGCAGTGGCCTCATGCAGTCCTTGATCCCAGGAAATCTGCTAAAATTTCAATATGCCTTCAGGCAATGTGATGCTAGTTGTCACCACAGAACTACCAACAATGCCTCATGAAGTCCCTGAACTTAATTGGCACTTCTGTCTTTGGTCTCCAGTCCAATGCCAAATTACAGCTGCATGTCTGTCCCTCTAAGAAACTGAAAAATTCTTGGGAGTGAAGCCTCTGAGCTCTACACAGAAATCCCCATTATGCCCTGGGTGAGAAAAAAACTAAATTTTGAGAAGCATGATGGCATTCCCTGATCAAGCAGAAGCTGAGCCTGGAGGGACAGGTTATGCTGGGACACCCCCAGAGCATCTCTGTAGCATAGAAGCTGACAGCTGAGAAAGCCAATGAAGATTCTACACCAAGCCTTTGAGAGCTGAGGGTCAGCCTCAATTTAGGGACCAGGGCATCCATTTACTACATTGAGCCAAATAGCCTGTGGTCATCACCTTCCATTCTATAACAGGCACCTCATGCCTGTGAAGAGAATAAGCCAGGCCCTGTGGCTGGCAGAGCAGCTGACAGAGCCATCAAATTTGCCAAAGATGGAGGAGGGGACAAGGTCCAAATTTTCACTGACTCCAGGACTAAACAGCTAACAGTTTTGCCTTCTGCTCTGGCATTTGAGATAAAAAAAGTAACTTTATTCTTTCCTCTAATAAAGAGAAGAGCTCTGATGTTTCCCCAACACTAAAGACTGCAAACTGCATCTATAGCCAAAGCTTAACCCCTTCTTCTCAGGTTTACAGGATCCTGCTCAAAAAACCCTGAGGGGTTTTGTTTTTACTTTTTAAAAATTTTACTTATTTATTTATTGCTTTTTGGAGGGGGAAGGCAGGGCAATTAGGATTAAGTGACTTGCCCCAGCTAGTAAGTGTTGTGTCTGAGGCTACATTTGAACTCAGGTCTTCCCAACTCCAGGGCTGATGTTCTATTCACTGCACTACCTAGCTGGTCTGACTTATTTACTTTTATTGCAAATGGCTTGGGAAAGCAATTTACTGACACCAATGAGGAACTGTTGAGAAAAATCACACCATCCCTTTAATCTTCTACCAGAGATGAACATCACGTAGGAGAACAGTCTCCAGCGAAGTCACTAGGGATCATCCCCACCTCATACTCCCATTGTTACCATTACCCAACCTAATACAGACTGCTAGGACAATGATGCCACGGCATCATGACACCATAATTCACCAATTGGCAGAGTGGGAGTGTGTGTGTGTGTGTGCGCGCACGCGCATGTGTACATGTGTTTGTATGTGTTATAAGGTTTCTGGGTCAATAAGAGGGAAAGTTAACAGGCATGTAGAACTCCTAAAGAATTGGATACAAACCATCAGTAACATCACAACAATGATTTCATCTCTGAGTTCTTTCATTCCTCATATCCAATTTGTTGTCAGGTCAACCAATCATTAAATCAACATATTTTTATTAAGGGCCTATTATATGAGAGCCACTGTGCTTTGTACTATGGGGATAAATTTAAATATGGAAATAATTCTTTCCCTCAAAGAGCTTACATTCTATCTCCATAGCATCTCTCATGTCTGTCTCCTCTCCCTGATCACATGTTTTATTACCTCTCTCCTGGACTATATTATACTAACCTCATTCATTTGTTCATTCATTTATTCAATCATTCAATAAGCATTTGTTAATTGATCTTCTGGCCTCCAGTATCTTCACTCTTCAATCAGACCTTCACACTAAACCAATACCAATAAAGCATATGTCATTCCCTTGTTCAAAAGTTCCAAAAAGTGGGTTCCCTATTGATTCCAGGATAAAATACAAATTCTTCTCTATCTTTTAAAGACCTTCACAATGTGGTTCCTTCTATCTTTCAAGGCTTATTATATCATCATCATCGTCATCATTATTACTTGATCACACCAAATTCTAGCCAATTTTCTGAAGCTACCACAGGGTTTACCATGTCAAAAGAGCTGATATAAATAAATTTTTTTACATATAGATACTCTCAATATCTCTCTCTCTTTCTCTCTCTCTCTCTCTCTCTCTCTCTCTCTCTCTCTCTCTCTCTCTCTCTCTCTTTCTCTCTCTCTCTCTCGATTTCTTTGGTGTCTAGCCTAATAAGGGTATAGCTGGGTCAAAGAGAATACAGTTTGATAACTTTCTGGCCTTAGTTCCAAACTGCTTTCTAGAAAAACTGGATCATTTCCCAGCTCCACCAACAGTTTCTGATAAGGTGCCAATGTGCATTAGTAGGCACATTGATAGTTTGCCATCTAGGAATTCCCTACATCAAAGAAATCACATATCCAGGTCCCATTCCTGTGGTTTGGGGAAAGTGCAGTGGCCTAAACAGAGTAAGACCTTATACACAACTTAAACAAAAGAAAAATATTTACTAACATTAAGTTAAATTCTAGACCCAATGCCTCCAAGCATAAAATCCATAAAGACCTTCCCAACCTTTAGTTGGCTGCAAAATAAGCAATTCTCCATCATGACACAGAAGGGCCATTTGGACAGTGTTTAAATTCAGTACAGATGGATGTAAATGAATTCATGAATAATTCTGACAATTTTCTTTAGAGCTAGCATATTTTAAAGGAACATTTAAACTCAGTACAATTGTTAAAAATCACATTTTCCTTCTTAGCCACAAAAGAAAGGAGAGATGTACTTGCTCTGTTTCTTTTTCTTGTTTTGTTCTGTTTCCTCTTTCCCACTGATCACTTCATCAGTTACAATCCTTCTTTACAACCTGATTAATGATTAATGGGAAGATATTTGTAGATCCTATATCCGCGTTCATGCCACCATGATGGGAGGGAGGGGAGAAAATCTGAAACTCAAGGAACTGTGGAACTGAATGTTGTAAACTAAAAGTAAATAAACTAATTTTTTAAAAAAAAAGAAAGAAAGGAGAGATCTGGGACAGCATGGTAGCAGGGATGTTTGGATCTAGTGAAAGTTCTTTGAGGGTAGAGGAGACATGGGCATGTTTGTTGCCCGTAAGGAAGGAGCCAGTAGATAGAGAGAAATTGAAGAAAAGTGGCAAGGAGGGTAATCTATTGGGAAGACAAAACCTTTCCCAATAGTCTCCTATACCTAGAAACACTCTCCTTCCTCATCTCCACCTCCTAGCTTCCCTGGAGTCCTCCAAGACCCCGCTAAAGTCCCACTTTCTGCAAGAAGTCTTCCCCAGTGCTCTTGATGTTTTACCTCTGAGATTACCTTTAATTTATCATGTATACAGGGCTGTTTTAATAAATGCTTAGCAATTTGCTTTCTGAGAAAAATGTACATGGGATACATTTTAAAGTTTAATCTACATTATTAACATTTTCTCCATCACTTTTCTTAAGTCTACAAGATAATCAATGAAACAGTAAATCAAATCCTGAGTTATTTGCCAACTTCTTTTTCTGATTTTTATTTTTTTAATTTGTTAATCCATTTATTTTTAGTTAACATTTGTCAATTTCCAACATATATATTCACACTGAAATTTTAATGATGGAGCAAGTGCTGGCACAATATGGTTCCTGCCTGTATATATCTAGTTTCTACATAGTTGTTTGCTTGTTGTCTCCCAGAGCAGGGACTATTTTTTGTCTTTCTTCATATCCCCAGGGTTTAGCAAACAGTAGACAGGTTAACTGATTGGTTGTTTAATTAAATATCTCAGAATTGGTAGTTGGGAAAATTATTGACACTTAGGCAGCAGTTTGGCTCTTTGATCTAATTAAAATTTTTTGTGTATCTTACCCTTGGCTTTTCTATATGTGAGGCAAAATCAAGATAGAGGAAATATTTAATCAGAAAGATAATGTTTAAGTCACATGTTAGAGAAAAAGAGAGAGTCTCTAGGAAGCAGAATTAAGGAAGGAGAAAATTTTAGATACCAGGGTGGAGGGAGGAGGGAGATGGCCAGTTACAAAGGCAAAGAAATGGGATATTGACTGTCCTATATGAGGAAGAGGGAAAAGACCAGATTGGCTGGATCACAGAATGAAGGAGGGAAACCAATTCCAGGGTTGCTGAAAAGATAGCTTGGGGCTAGATTATTTGGAAATTTAAAAGATAACTGGAACAATTTATATTTTAACCTATGCAATAGGAATCCACTAGAATTGATTGAATAGGGAAGTTACAGGGAGAGTTCTGCACTTAAGGAAAATGACTTGGCAGCAATGCATCCCGTATAATATCTTGTTTGTGCATTGTTGTTTTTCATGTTGTTTCCCTCATTAGACCATGACATCTTTGAGAACAAGGGACTATCTTTTCCCTTTCTTTGTATCTAAAGGCCCAATGCTTGGCAGTAGGTAGGTTGATTAACTGACCAACTGGCGTGGTAAAAGACTTAAGTCATATAGTTAGAAAGCTATTGCAATACATATAGGTGATAAGTGATGAGAGCATGAACTAAAGTGACAGCTCTGAGGTCAGATGTGAAGGGATAGAAATGTTATAAAGGTGGAAATGGTGAGATTTGGCAACTGGGCTATACCTCTGAGGTTAAGAATCCATCATCATGTCAAGATTATACCTAAGAGACTTGAAGAGTATTGGTGCTTTTGACAAATGCGGGGAAGTTTAGAAGGGGGTTAGGGGACTGTAGGTAAAGTTTTAGACATGTTGAATGGATGTTTCCATTCAACATGTCTCTAGGACATCCAGTTCGGAATGTCTAATACTGAATTGGTGCTGTGAGACTTAAAGCTCATGGAAATGACTGGGGCTGGAGATAGAGATCTGGGAGTCATCTGCAATAAAGATGATAGTTAAACTGATCAGAGTTGATGAGAAAATTACAAGTATAGAATAAGATGAAAAGAGGGTCCAGGACAGAAACATAGGGAATACCTACAATTTATGTGGATGATGCGGATGATGATCCGGAACAGGAAAAGGAAAAATCAGACAGCTAGAAGGAAAACCAGGATGGAATAGTGTTCCCCCCCCCACACACACACACACAAAGAGAAGACAGACTATGCTAGATGAGAGGGTACTTAACAGCATCAAAAGCAATAGACAGTTTGAGAAGGATTAGATCTGAGGGAAAAAAGTCATCAGATTTTGCTAATCAAGAGATCTTAGGTAACTCTGGAGGGCTCAGTTTCAGTTGAATGATGAGGTCAGAAGCCAGACCACAGAAGGCTGAGAAGAGGGAGAAGAAGGAGGAGAGGAAGAGGAGGCATCAAGTGTAGATGATTTTTTTAAAGGAGTTTGGCTGAAAATGTGAGGGAAGATGCAGGCTGTAATAGGTTGAGGAGATGATAGGGTCTAGTGAAAAAAAAATTTTTTTTTAATTGTGTTGCCCAGCAGAGGTTACTATGGCTGATTCAGGTTATAATGTTCTCTTAAGGTCTTTAGTATTCTCTTCCTTTCCCAAAGCAAGTGGAAAAATACAAACAAAACTCAAACCCAGGTACAAAGACATCAGTTGGCTAAGAGATAAATGAGATAAGCTCCTGGGAATTTTAGGGCAAAGGTCCCACTTCCACCTGGATTCACTGTTGTCCAGGAGATAGAGAGAAGCCAAAATTCAGTTACTCTCTGCTAGATTCTCTTAATAAGCCTAGCTGTGAGCCAGAGAAAGGAAACACTCAGAGGCTTCCAAGTCTCCTGAGAAGTCATCCATCTGTTTATGCCAGTCTCCAACTCTCTTCCTGTCCTCCAGAGAGCTTTTTTAAACTCTAGATATCTGGAATCTCCATGCTTTGTCCTGATCCTAAGGTAATTATTCTCCTGGAGGAAAGAAAACTTCTAGGATATTCAGAGGCATATGCCTCATTGTAGGCAGGTAGTTCAACCTTGCCAAAAAAGCTGTTACATTTGGACATATTTCAAGTCAGTAGAAAAGAAACTAACTTGGGAAAGGTTGAAGATTCAAGAGTGGGAGAGTGATTGACCATACAATCTGCTGGAGAGGACAGGAGGTCAACATGTAAAGAGGGTCTTGTTCATGTTTGCTGGTGTTTATCATATTCATAATTTTAAAAATCAGGTATGGCATAAAAAATAAATTTAGTCAAATCTTATTAACCAAAACATGTAAAGATGCCATTAAGACAATATATGAAGAGAAAACCACAGACAACATTTTAGATAGCCTAAGAAGGATGTCAGTACTCTTCAATATTCCAAGGAAGATCTCCAATGTCTTGGGTAGTGCCTTTGTGAAGATGTATAAGGACAAAACTCACACAGGATGAAACAGTGTTGAGACACTGAGATCTGCTCAGCTGAAGAAATACACATGTTGATAAAAGCAAAGATTTTTCAAAATATATAAACAAGTTTAAAAGAATTATGTTGACTACACCTCATTGCTGAATATCCTAACACTTTCATGGACATTTAAAATTATGATCCTATGTCAAAACTCACTGCAAATCAAATTCCAGGCAATTCTGTGAAATAAGAAAGGAAATGAGATTAAAATGACTCTACGTTTATTGAAAGAACAAAGAATGATAGCTAAATAAAATGTTACTTTCCATCCCAGAAAATCAGCTCTTGGGAATCTCTTTGATTTATTATATTCCCAAGGCTTTATGATACACTATGCCCACATAGAACAGCTATTTCAATGAGCCAAGGGCTACAAGTATAAGCCAAGGACTATTTCCGCCCTCTACCACACTCTGGTATATGGACATAATAGCAAGCAGTTCTAAGGAATACATAATGGTCCCTCCTCATGATGATTCATATATTGTAGCTATGTAATCTAGGAAACTAAAAATCCACTTGTTTGAAAAATTAAAAATTAAATTTGTAAGAGATACAAATTTCAAAAAGTTTAATTTGGGGCCATGCATACAACTGCTGAAAAATGGTATATACATTGCCTTTAACATAATACTAGATGAACAATTCAATTTTGTTTTTATAAAAAATGGTCATTCCAATGTAAACTATCACCAGAAACAATTGATTTGAATCTACTATGGAAATTAACATTACTTAATAGGCTCAATTAATAATGAGATGTATATTAGATTTTAAGGTAGAATCTATTCCATAGATTCCTTGTGACCAACTCTGGTTTTTAAAGAAGGACCACATAAAAGTCATACCAAACTGATGAATGTCTATTTTATCAGAATTCCAGGGAAGGAGGATCCATAATATTACACATTTATCAACCATAATGATCAGTAAGCTATTACTTGTTATCTAACCTAAATTTCCACAAAAATTTACCTAAACTATATTTAACCTCTAAAGAAAACATAGTCACTATTATTTATGAATTAAACCTCTGAATATCTTAAAATTAACATTGTCATCCCTCTTCTTCATGGTAAGCAGAACACATTATTTTTACTTTTTATGTTAGGGTCTTCTGCTAACGTGTGTGTGAATGTGGTTGTGATGTTGCTTCTGTCCCTATTGTGTCTAGTCCTTCCTGTTTGAGGTGGAGAAATACTGGATATGGAATAAAAGTAAGCTGTAACCTTCTAAGCCTCAAAAGGTGAAGGAAAAAAGCTGTCAGAAGTCTGGGAGCTTGAATTCATGCCAGAGTTTTAGGTCTGCCCATACAATGCCAAAGAGCAGAAGTGCCGGGACTTAGCCCAAGAGTGAACTAACCCCAAGCCAAGATTCCAGGTCCTACAATAAAGAGTGACATCCACAATGGCACATTCAGAAGTGAACTCAGTGTAAAATGGTCAAGTAGAGGCAAGGACTCACCTGAGTTCTCCCAACTCTCCTCCAAAGAACTTTAAAATAAGACCTCAAAACTACTTCTGGAGCAGCAGAAGCAACAAAAAGATGGAGTGAAACAAATTTCTAGCCCAAGACAACTTAGAAGGTCCGCAGGGAAAGTCTGTCTCACTGTGGTGAGACTGGAGCACAGTCCAGCAGCAGGCCTTGCAAGATGACTGAATCAGCAGCAGCAGCTTTCAGAGCCCAAGATGGTAAGGGGGTCAGACAACTGGTCAGAAGGAGATTACAGCAGACCTTTTGCTGCTACAAGATGCAGGAGGCTGCATGAAAGACTCCAGGTAGAAGTCCCAAAGCTAGGGAGAAGGGACCCCGGATTATGGTTGCAGGGCAGAAAAGTATGCTTGTGGTCACTCAAAGACCAGAGCACAGGTCAAGAAAGCAGTGACCACACTTCACCTTAGATCATACCATCCTTGGAAAAACTGAAAACTTACAGACCCTCATTTTATATTGTATATTGCCTAGATTATTAAATCCATATTTATAAACGTTTCTGTGAATTGGTATAAAAATGTAAGCTATTTTTCTTGCCTTTGGTAGATTACATGTATTGTTCATTTTGGGTTCAGTAACCAAAAAAAAGAGTAGATAACTTCCAAGATACCTGGGCAACAATAAAAAGCTAGAAAGGAAGTCATTAGTTGCTAAAATGATCAAATGTAAAACATTCATTGACTCAGACAAGAACTGTTGACATAAACTGGTAAATGTGCAAAACTAGAAACCCAAAAGGTAAAAAATGCTGTTTCCTTTCCACCACACTTCTGTGGAGTTTCTCAGCCTATATAGACGAATGACCTGTGGTTAAGGTTCCATTATATAATAAGAATCTTAACATCTAAATCAGTAGTAGGGAAAGATGCCAAGGATAATAGGACCATAGAATCAGTGTAACCCTCTGTCTTTGGGGGAATGGACAAAACAGAGAACAGCAGAAAATGTGTACAATTTACAAATGCATTAACAGAAGTCTCTTGGCCAAGAGGGCAGAGCAGAGGAAGCCCGATAGTAGATTTCTCCCAACATTCCCATCTAAACAACTTTAAAATAATGCTTCAGATCACATCCTGGAGCAGCAGAGCCAACAAAAGGTCAGGGTAAGACATTTTCCAGCCCAAGACAACTTAGGGTGTCAGAAGGCAAGGTCTATAACACCAGACTGGGGGCTGAACACAGCTGCAAGACAAGCTGTGGTACTTGATAGCTGTATCAGCAACAGTAGCAACTTTAAGACTTTTCAGCTCAGAGACAGTAAGGAAACTGGACAACTGGTAAGAAAGAGATTACAGAGGACCCATGTGCTAGCACTGAGAGCAGGACAGGGTGATGTTTGGCATCTCCATTGTCCATACCCACTTCAGAGACACAGTTCCAAGAAAGAGAAAAGCACTTTGTCACAAAGGAGCTAGAGCCTGAAGAACAAGAGCACTTGGGGTTGTAAGAGATCAGGGTAGCCCTTTCAGGGTAAGGACCACAGCACAGACCAGGAGAGCAGGGACCACACCTCTCCCCATATCACACTACCTTGGAAGCACCAAAAACTTACAAACCCCTAGAACTAGTTGTGAAAGCAACACCAGCAAAAACAGTTTAAAGCTTGGGAGAAAATCCCAACTTTAACCTAAAGATCAAAGTCAAGAAAAAGGCTGGAAAAATGAGAAGAAAAACTCAACCATTAAAAGCTACTATGATAGGGGAGATCAAGACACAAACTCAAAAGAAGACGACAATATGAAAATAGCTACAAGCAGAGACTCAAAGAAAACTACGATTTGGACAGACATCCAACAAAAAATCCTGGTATAGCTTTAGAAAACCTTATTTTAAAAATAAAATTACAGTGGTGGAGGAAAAATAGGGAAAAGAAATTAGGGAATACAAGAAAATTATGAAAAGACAAAGAACAGCTTGGTAAAATGAGGCATAAAAAAGCTGCAGAAAATAACAACTTAAAAAACAGTATTGGTCAAATGGCTAAAAAGAGATAAAAAAAAAACTTCACTAAATAAAAGAATTTCTTAAAAAAAGAAATTCTTAAAAATGGTAAAAGAGGTATAAAAATTCACTGAAGAAAATAATTCCCTAAAAATTACAATCATGCAAGTGGAAGTTAATAACTACAAAATACATCAAGAAATAATTAAAGTCAAAAGAATGAAAAAATAGAAGAAAATGTGAAATATTTCATAGAAAAAAATAACTGACCTGGAAAATAGATTGAGAAAAGATAATTTAAGAATTATTTTATTATATGAAAGCCATGATCAAATAAAGAACCTAGATACCATATTGCAATAACTATATAGGAAAACTGCCCCAATATCTTAGAAACAGAGGGCAAAATAGAAATTGAAAGAATTCACCAATTCACTGAAAGAGATTTCAGAATGAAAACTCTCAGGAAAATTACAGCCAAATTCTGAGTGTCCATGTCAAAGAGAAAATACTGCAAGAAGCCATAAAGAAACCATACAAATACATTGGAGTCACAGTCAGTATCACACAGGATTTAGCAGCTCCCAAGTTAAAAGAAAAGTCTTCGAAAATGATATTCCAGAAAGCAAAGGAGGTAGGATTACAACCAAAATAACCTACCCAGAAAAACTGAAGATAATCCTTCAGTGAGAAAAATGAGTATCTAATGAAATGGAGGACTTTCAAGCACTCCTGATGAAAAGATCAGAGCTGAACAAAAAATTTGGCTTTCAAATTTATGACTTAAGAAAATCATAAAAAGGTAAACACAAAAGAGAAATCATAAGGGATTCAATTAGGTTAAACTGTTTACATATCTACATGATACATGTAATTCCTAAGAACTTTATCATTATTAGGATGGTTAAAAAGAGTCTATATAGACAGAGGGCAGTGGTGTGAATTGATTACGTTATGATTTTTTTTTAAAACAGAGGGGTGAGAAGGAGGGATGAACTGGGAGAAGAAAGAAAGTAGAGGAAAAATGCGGGAAATTTTCTTTTATAAAAGAAGCATGAAAGGAAGGACTTTTACAGTGGGGGGGAAATGAGAGGGGAAACAGGCAATAGTTAAATCTCACTGACACCTCAACTGGTTCAAAGATAGCAGAATACATGTATACACTCAGTTTAGTATAGAAGTATATCTTACCCAACAGGGAAGTAGGAGCGGAAGAGGATAAGAGAAAAGTAGGAGACTGATAAGAGGAAGGGCAGATTAAAGGAACTGGGAAAGCAAAACAGATTATTGAGGAGGGACAGGGTAAAAAGAGAGATAAAAATAAACAGAAGAAAATTGGATGAAGGGAAAGATGCAGTCAGTAATCATAACTGAATGTGAATGAAACGAACTCACCCGTAAGTGGATAGCAGAATGGATTAGAATCCAACAATATGTTGTTTTCAGGGAACACACTTGAAACAAAAAGACACACAGAGAGTTAAAACAAGGGGCTCAAATACAATCTATTATGATTCATCTGAGGTTAAAAAAAAAGGCAAGAGTAGTAATCATGATCTCAGACAAAGCAAAAGCAAAAATAGGCCTAATTAAACATGATAAACAGGGAACCTGCATCTTGCTAAAAGGTACCACAGAAAATAACATAAATACTGAATATACATGTACTCAATGTCACTGCAGTTTTCCTACCAGAAAAGTTGGTTGAATTATAGGAGGAAATAGACAATAAAAATATTCGGCTAGGGGACTTTAATTTTTCCCTCTTAGAATGATAAGGATAGAATAAGAAAGAAGTTAAGGAGATCAATGGAATTTTAGGGAAAAAAATGAATGATAGACTTTTAGAGAAAACTGATTGGAAACAGAATGAGTATATCTTTCTCAGCTGTACCTGATACCTTCACAAAAATTGACCAGAGCATATTAGGGCATAAAAACATCACAATCAAATGCAGAAAAGAAGAAATGTTAGTCACACTCTTTTAGGAATGAAACATAACAAAAATTTCATTCAGTAAAGGACTTTGGAACCACAGATTAAAAATTAATTGAAAACTAAATAATTTATCCCACAGAATAAGTGAGCCAAAGGGCAAATCATAGAAACAATCAATAATTTCATTAAAAATAATGACAACAATGAGATAACACACCAAAAATTGTGGTATGCAACCAAAACTGTACTTAGGGAAAATTTCCATATACATGCCAAATGTATATACACAGCTTTTGGGACACAAACTCATCATTTGACAAAAAACTTCTGGAAAAAGTGGAAAGAAATTTGGCAAAAACTAGGTATAGACCAACATCTTACACTGTAGACCAAGATAAGGTCAAAGTGAGTACATGATTTTAGACATAAAAGGTGACACCAAAAGCAAATTAAGGTATCATAGAATAGTTATAGACATGGGAAGCTAGATGGTGCAGTGGATATGGCACCTGCCCTGGAGTCAGGACAGCCCGAGTTCAAATCTGACCCCAGACACCAGCTGTATGACTCCGGGCAAGTCACCCAACCCTAGTTGCCTCCTCACCTCAAAACAAATAAATGTTTAGAGGCAGCTAGGTGGCTCAGTGCCCTGGAGTCAGGAGAACCTGAATTCAAATGTGGCCTCAGACAGTTGACATACTTAATTTGCCTTTCCTTACTCCCTCAAAAAAAAAAAAAAAAAAAGAAGAGTTATGGATAAGGGAAGAATTTATGACTGAACAGGAGATAGAGAGCATCACAAGATGTAAAAAGGTTAATCTTGATTAAATTAAATTTAAAAAGCTTTTGCACGGGGCGGAGCCAAGATGGCAGCGTAGCAGCAGCAACACATCGCAGCTCTCGCATAGCCACCCCAAAATACCCATAAAATAGGACTCTAAACCAAACCTACAACTCCAAAACGCACACAAGGTTACTTCCCACTAAAGTCAGCTCGGCTACAAGGAACCATATCAGCACTGCGAACCGAAACCAGCCTGGCCTGAAGCCGTGGCTGTGCCCTGGGGGCGGCCAGGTAGGAGGTGCAGAGAAAGCTCTCAGGTGAGGGATTAGCACCAGCTATGTGAGTGGGGATTGTTAAAGGGGGGAGATAAGCTTCCAGCCAAAAGGTCTCCAGAGCGGAAAAGCGAAAGGCAGAGGTTTTGCACCCGCCTCTGCGTTGTATCTTCATGCCCCGGCCTGCAGACAGCAGGGAGACTGAGCAATTGTTTTCAGGCCAGGGCTCTCACATTGAGCGGCCTGGATCCGGATTGTCGTCTTGGGCCTCGGTCTTGGAGTCTTCATTATCCACTCAGCTAGAAGTCTACGGCAGCCGGGAGGACCCCAGCGATTTGGGACAGAGCTTTCCCT
>CM053587.1:112822802-112839511 GCA_028646515.1 Pseudochirops corinnae
CATCATTCTTATTTCTCTTCCCAATTTTTCCTCCACTTCTCTTATTTGGTTTTCAAAATCCCTCTTAAGCTGATCTATGGCTTTTAGGAAGTCTTCATGTTTCTTAGAAGCTTTTGGTGTGGGAGTTTTGACTGTGTTGTCTTCCTCCCGTTCCATGCTTTGATCCTTCTTGTCTGCAAAGAAGGAATCTAGAGTTTGGTTGCTGTTCTTACTTTGATTCCTTTTCCTGCTCACATTGGCCAGTCAATTACTTGATTTTTTAGCTCTGTGGAACTCTGCTTCTAGAGGGGAAAGCTCTGTCCCAAATGGCTGGGGTTTTCCCAGCTGCCAGAGCTATTAGGGGGCTGTCATTTTTTTGCAGCCCTCACCAGCTTTGGCACACTGAAAATGCACTCCAGGACTACCACTCAAGACCACAATCTGGATCCAGGTTTCTTAATGCAAGAGCACTTAGCCTCTGAATGATTGCTTGGCCCCCCTGCAGTCTGCAGGTCGGGAGCTTCTGAAGCAGCCACGTGGAGGCAGCTGGAGGGCCACCTCTTCTGCCACTTCCTTGCCCTGGAGGCAGTTTGGCTGGACCATTTTTCTCCCCCAAGTTTAGCTGAGTTCCACTGACCTTTCACTTAGTCCTTGTTTCTTATGGCTTGATAATTCTGGAAACTGCCAGAGCTGCCGCTGATCCACTCTCCTGAAGGCTCCAGCTGCAGTTTGTCCTGGCCGCCCTTGGGCCAAGCTGTGGTTTCTGGCTGGGCTGGTTTTGGCTCCCAGTGTGCTGTGATGATCCCTTCCTGACAAGCTGCCTTCAACGAGAAGTGTATTTTTGTGAGTTTTAGAGCCCTAAAATTTGTTTAGCGTCATATTTTATGGGTATTTGAGGTGGCTATGTGGGAGCTGTGGAACTTTGTTGCTCCTACACCACCATCTTGTCTCTGCTCCCCCCCTTTTTTTTTAAATCTGCCTTTCTTCATTTCAAAAACCAGCTGTCTCTTGCAAAAACCTGTTGATCACTATTTCCCAGATTGCATGTGTGTGTGTGTGTGTGTGTGTGACCTAGTGTCTAATGTGTTATTGAGTGACACTAAAAAAAAAGCAATTTGACATCTATTGTAAATCCAGATCTCAGTAACATAAAAAGTTAAGGGCTGAAAAGAGAGGAAATGTAATGAATTTTTCATGCAGCTGAATTTGTATGAGCAATCTGGAAAATAGATAATTATTTGCAACTATACAAGGACCCTTTGACTGAGAGAACCATTGCTAGCTACATACTCCCAAGAAGCTTGTTGACAAAAAGAAATGTCTCATTTATACACCAAACATCTTATATACACACAATGACTACAACAATGTAAATGGAAAGAATGACCACCATAAAGCAATTGAAAATGAATGCTATGAAAATATAAAGAACAAGGTTGGCTTCAAACAAGAGAGATAAGAAGACACTTCATTCTTTAGCAGAGGTGAGTGGTCCACAGTATGAAACAAGACATATAAAGTCAATTTTTTAAATGTAATGATCAGTTTTACTCATTTTTTTCTTTTCTTCTTTTTCTTTCTTTCTTCCCCTCTTTCCTTTTTTTTTTTTAAATAATGAATGACTGGTAAGGGAAAGGAAGGAATACAAGGGAAAATCTAGGCTATATGAAAATCTGTTATTGGGGCAGCTAGGTGGCACAGCAAATAGAGCACTGGCCCTGGAGTCAGGAGGACCTGAGCTGAAATTCAGCCTCACACACTTAATACAAAAACTAGCCATGTGACCTTGGACAAGTCACTTAACCCCAATTGCCCTACCTTCCCCCCTCCAAAAAGCAAAAACAAAACAAAACAAAAATCTCTTATTAAAAAAAAGTAGACCCAGAATCAAATGTAAAAAGTTATCAATCCTTTGGTAGCTCTAATAAGAGTTAAATGTAAGTAACTGGAAGGAAAACAAGGTTACAAGCTGCTTCCAGTATACAACTATTTAGTAGAGCTGGAATGGACATTAGAAGTCATCTAGTTCCAAAAACTATGTACAGAACAACATCTTTAGATATTTTCCTTTAGTCTATCCATTATCAGCATACTTGAATTCACTGTGACTTTTCTGAAGGGAAAAGAGTATTTGAATATGATTAGCAATGAACTTGGATTGCGGTATAATTCTAGAGCAACATTTCACCCTTGGGACATAATGATTAGCAATAAAGTTTTAGTATGTACAAAGTGTCAGACAGAGAGCAGTATTTAAACACAAAACCCATAAATCACTCCACACAATCACCTCAAAAATTTCCCTCAAGAACAGCCCCTTCACATCCAGTTAATGTAATGACGTCATATAGCCACTGGGAGCATATAGGGAATGGCCCCACAGATCTTGTTACAAAAAAACCTAGATTAGAAGCTTCTAAAGAATGCAGATGAATCCCTGGAGCACTGAGGAAAATGGGCTAGAATCCAGGATGCATTTCTGTTTGTGTGGCAGCTCAAGGTCAAGACAATGAAGACGTGTCTTGAATTGCTTTCTTTACAAGGCAGAATTTTCATAATAGAACAAGAGATGATGTGCTAAGTGGTTAGAAACCTGGCAAACCAATTTCACTTAATAATGCTGTCATCAGAATAGTGATGAAAAATGCTGTAACGTCTGAAAGTCTAGAGTTTCCAAGGTTTAGAAATCACAAAAATGTGATGCTATTAAATTTATTTAATATAAGAACATAAGAATTTTTATCTGAAGCCAAGCATATGATTAATCAAGTTTAATATACTGCTATAAGCAACACTCTTCCCCTTCCCAAGGCCTGGCTGTACTTGCTCTTACCTTACCTTTAAGGTTAAGGCAAATCTCAAATTCTCTTAGTAGCAAATTTATCATCTAAAACATGCATTATCACCGTTGGCGGAGTTATGAAGAGATTCAACCATTCTGGAGAGCAATTTGGAACTATATCCAAAGGACTATAAGACTGTGCATACCCTTTGATCCAGCAATACCACTACTAGGCCTATATCCCAAAGATATAAAAAAAAAAAAGGGAGAAAGGACCTATTTGTACAAAAATATTTATAGTAGGCCTTTTTGCAGTAGCTAAGACTTGGAAATTGAAGAAATGCTCATCAATTGGGGAATGGCTAAATTGTGGTATATAATTGTAACATAATATTATTGTGTTATAAGAAATTATAAGAAGGATGATTTCAGAAAAAACCTGCAAAGATTTACATGAATTGATGCAAGGTGAAGTGAGCAGAACCAGGAGAATGTTGTACATAGTAATAGCAATACTAGATGATGAAGAACTGTGGATTGACACAGCTATTTTCATCAGTGCAATGATCCAAGACAATCCAGAAGGACTAATGCTGAAGCATGCTATCTGCATCCAGAAAAAGAACTGATATTGTTTGGATACAGACTGAAGCATGTTATTTTTCACTTTCTTTTGTTCTTTTTCTTTTATTCAAGGCTTCTTGTACAAAATTACTAACATGGAAATGTTTTACATGATTGCACATGTATAACCTATATCTGATTACTTAATGTCTCAGAGAGGGGAGAGGGGAAGGAGGGAGGGAAGGATAGAATTTGGAACTCAAAATTAAAAAAAATTTTAAAAATTGTTTTAACATATAATTGTGGGGAAAATAAAATATATTTTAAAAATAACATGCATTAGGTTTAGAGCCAAGATGGTGGCATATAGGAAGTACTACAGTCACGCTCTCCCAACATTCCTTCGCAAAGAAAAAAGCCTCAAAGAAAAATGCAGATTGGATACAAGCCCTCCTCCCCCCAAATTCATAAAAGAGATAAAGAAAGAACAAAGCAAAATATTTTAAAAATCAAAGAAGAGTGTTAGAGGAAAAATTGAGAAGAGAAATGAGAATAATTCAAGAAAATTATGAAATACGAGTTAATGGCTTGGCAAAAGAAGCACAAAAAATACTGAAGAAAAGCATTCCTTATAAATTAGAATTGGGCAAATGAAAGCTAAGACTCCATAAGATACCAAGAAACAATAAAACAAAATCTAAAGAACAAAATATGGAAGAAAATGTAAGCTATCTCATCAGGAAAACAACTCATCTGAAAAACAGACTGAGGAAAGATAATTCAAGAATTATTATACTACTTGAAAGCCATGATCAAAAACAGAGCCTAGACTTCATCTCTCAAAAAATTATAAAGGAAAACTGCCCATCAACTTGGCTAACATGATAGAAAAAATAAAGTCACAAATGCTGGAGGAGATGTGGAAAAACAGACTACACTAACGAACTGTTGGTGGAGCAGTGAGCTGATCAAACCATTCTGGAGAATGATTTGGAACTATGCCCAAAGGACTATAAAACTGTGCATATCCTTTGACCCAAAAGTACTTATATGTGAAAAATATTAAAAGCTTCTCTTTTGTGGTTGCAAAGAACTAAAAACTGAGATGATATCTGTCTGTTGTGGAATGGCTGAAAAGTTATGGTATATGATTATGATGGAATACTATTGCATTACAAGAAATGACGAAGGGAATGGTTTCAGAAAACCTGGGAAAACTTGTACAAACTGATGCAAAGTAAATTGAGCAGAACCAGGAGAACATTGTACACAGAAACAGGAATATTGTAAGGATGATCAACTGTGAAAGACTTAGCTACTCTGATCCAGGAAATGATCCAAGATAATTCCAAAAGACTCATGATGAAAAATGCTATCCTTTCCAGAGAGAAATGATCAACTCTGACTGCAGATTGAAGCATACTTTTTTTCACCTACTTTATTTTTCTTGCATTTTTTTTGCAACATGACTAATATGGAAATGTTTTACATGATTTCACAGGCATGATTGATAGCATATTGCTTGTCTTCTCAAAGTGGGATGGGGAGTGGCTGGGGGAGGTAGAGAATTCAGAATTCAAAATTTTTAAAAAAAATTAATGTTAAATAAAATATAATTTAAAAAATACATCAAGTACCTACTAGGCACCAAGGTTTTCTGCAAAGCACTGAGGATACAAAGAGGAAGCAAAAATTTCTCTACATTTAAGGAATTTATAATCTACTGAAGCAATGAGATGTATAAAAATAACCATGATATACCCCTTATAATTTGACTTCCAACTTTATCATTCCACCCAAACTGCTCTCTCCAAAGTTACTTAGGATCTCTTAGTTACTAAATCCTGTGGTCTTTTCTCAGTCCTCTTTCTCTTTGACCTCTCTGTGGCCTTTGACCCTATTGATCACTCTTTTTTTGTTTATATTCTCTTCTTTCTAGTTTTTTTGGGACATCACTCCTTCCTGGTTTTCTTCTTATCTGAGCACTCTTCAGTCTCCTTTGCTTAATATTCCACCAGATCACACTCTCTAAACATAAGGGTCCCCCAGGGTTCTGTTCTAAGCCTCTCTTCTTCATTTATACTACCTGACTTGGTGATCTTATCAGGTCCAACGGATTTAATTACTATCTTTTTGCTGATGATTCTCAAATCTATCTTTTCTGCCCCAGTCTCTCTACTGACCTCCAATCTTTCATCTCCAACTGCCTTTTAGACATCTCAAACTGGACATTCAGTTGATATCTTAAACTCACTATGTGCAAAACAGAACTCATTATGTTTCTCCCTAAACCCTCCCCTCCTCCTATTTTCCCTGTTACTGTAGAGGGCAACATCATCTTCCCAGTCCCTCAGGCTGAAGACCTGAGTGTCATCTTGGCATCCTTACCACTTGTCACCCTCCTCCCCTCCCTACATCCAAGCTGTTGCCAAGGCCTGTCAATTCCACCTTTGCAGCATCTTCCAAATACACCACCTTCTCTCCTCTGACATTGCCACCAGACTGGAGGAGGCTTGTATCACCTCACACCTTGATTGCTACAATAGCACACCCAATAGTGGGTCTGCCTGCCTCAAGTCTCTCCCTACTCCAATCCATTTTCCATTTATTCACTAAACTGATTTTCCTAAAATGCAAGTCTGATCATATCATCTTCCTACTCAATATACTCCAGTGGTTTCCTATTGCCTCCAGATGCAAATACAAAATGTTCTTGTTTGTCATTCAAAGCCCTTCATTACCTTGTCCCCTCCTACACTTCCAGTTTTCTTATATCTTATTCTTCAATTCAGTGACACTGGCCTTCTGGTTGTTCCATGAAAAAGATAATCCCTTTCTTGGCTCTGGGCGTTTTCTCTGGCCAAGTCTAGAATGATCTCCCTCCTCTGCTCTGACTAATGACCTCTCTGGCTTCCTTTAAGTCCCAATTGAAATTCTTTTTCTTTTTTTTGTGTGTTTTGGAGGAGAGAGGACAGGGCAATTGGAGTTAAGTGACTTGCCCAAGGTCACGGGGCTAGTAAGTTTTAAGTGTCTGAGGCCCAATTTGAACTCAGGTCCTCCTGACTCCAGGGCCAGTGCTCTCTCAGTTGAACTTCTACCTCCTACAGAAAGCCTTCCCCAACCTCTCTTAATTCTGGTGCCTTCCCTCTGTTGGTTATTTCTTATTTATCCTATATATAACTGGCTTTGTAAATGTTTGTTTGAATTTTATCTCCTCCTATTAGAGCGTCAGCTACCTGAGGGGACAGACTGTCTTCTGCCTCTTTTTATATCTCCAGTGCTTAGCACAGTGCCAGGCAAATAATAGGTGCTTAATAAATGTTTACTGAGGGACAGCTAGGTGGCATAGTCATGGGGCACCAGCCCTGGAATCAGGAGGACCTGAGTTCAAATCTAGCCTCAGACACTTGACACACTTACTAGCTGTGTGACCTTGGGCAAGTCATTTAACCCCAATTGCCTTGCCTTTCCCCCTCCAAAAAAAAGTTTACTGAATTGAATTGAACTCAATAAGTCCAACAGGCATTTGGAGAGGAGAGACTGGAGGCCCAGAGAGAGGTTTGTGATCATTGTAAACTTTATATCGTTTGATGTTATAGTTACAATGATAGTACCCCATTATATAGTCACTTAGACTATCCTTATAATGCCCATGAAGCACATATAGGCAAAGGCAGACAGGGTTGTGCTTTTCCACTTTTCTGACCTATGTTAATTCTGTCAGGCTTTTAATACTTTCATCCTCTGATTGGACAAAACTCCCAAACGGCTGTGGTGGGTTTCGAGCCACATCTCTCCTGCTATCTTAGGTAATTTAACTAGATCCTCCCCCAGTTTCTGGTCCCAATACAAAATTCCTCCTAACTGAGCCTCATCAAAGCCTGGTATTGACAACTGACCACAAGAACTTCTCCACCACGTCTGGGTCTGAATAAGAATGTCACCTCCCACATCGAGCACCAGTTACTTATTTTCCACCAGGTCCATTTTTATGTAATTTTGCTTTGTTGTTGTTCAGTAACACAAGATTAAGTGACTTGCCCAGGGTCACACAGCTAGTAAGTGTCTAAGGCAGTGGCTCTCAACCTGTGGGTCGCAACCCCTTTGGGGGTTGAATGATCCTTTCACAGGGGTCACCTAAGACCATCGGAAAAAACATATTTCTTATGGTCTTAGGGACCAAGACACTGCTCCTCTATCTGTCTCCAGGCGGGTCCACGCACATGCAGATACACCTACATACGAGTATTAAAGGGTCTCAGCGTTAGGAAGGTTGAGAACCACTGGTCTAAGGTCAGATTTGAACTCAGAGTCTTCCTGACTCCAGGTCCAGCTTAATTCTCCTGTTCTGTTTAGCCAACTAACATGAATTAGCTTTTTCAAAAGACAGAGCAAGCCCAGAAGTACAAATATTTTCCCCCAGCATCTGGGGGCACTCTTTCCCCTATATCACCTCAGTCTCTGGGGAGAATGGACTCCAGTAACACAGTTTCTACATAGCATCAGTCCTACCAAGTCCATAGCCAAATGCACCATAGCATCTGAATAAAACCAAATCTCAGCTGTCCTTGGGCTAGGTCTGCAAGCTGGACTGGCTGGCTACAAAGTTGAGCACGGACCCTCTTCCTGAACCTCCCTGTGACTGGCTCTTTAATCTTTCAAAGCTGGTCACAACCATCTTCCCATCTCCTTCAATACCAGGCTCAGAGTCTTCCTTCCCTAGAGGAAGTCTTTCCCACTTCCTTTTCATTTTAGCGCCTTCCTTACTTATCCCACATATAGTTTGTAAATAGTTATTTGCATGTCATCTCCCCCATTAGCTTGTAAGCTCATCCAGAGTAAGGGCTGCCTTTTGCTTTTCTTTATATCCTCTGTGCTTAGCACAGTACCTGGAACATGGAGGGTGCTTATTTTTAAAAAATTAAAATTATCCAGGAATTAAAAAAAAACAACACAACTTAATTTCCCTCAGTGACTTTGAACAACTATGTTTGGATTAAGCATCAACAAAGAATACAAAAATAAACCAAAGCTGGTAGGTGTGATCGTTGAGCCCTTATCTGTTATCTTGGAAAAAAGCATGAAGATTAGAAGAAGTTTCACAGGACTGGAAAAGAGCCAGTGAAAACCCATTTATCAAAATACGGAAGAGCTGGACTGTATAAACTTTAGAGAGAGGATGGCAAGCTTGATTTTAATTTATGGCAAAATTTTAGAACGTCTTACTAAATGGTGAAAAGAAGACTAGTTAGTCTGTATTTGGGTTTCAATTCTGTTGCTGACACTGACTAATTGTGTGACCATGGGTTAGACAGTCAAAAGGCATTTATTGGTTTAGTCATTTCAGTAATGTCCAACTCTTCACGACCCCATTTACTTGGCAAAGATGCTGGAGTGGTTTACTATTTCCTTCTCCAGTTCATTTTGCAGATAGGGAAACTGAGGCAAATAGGGTTAAGTGACTTGCCCATACAGTTAGTGTCTGAAACCAGCTTTGAACTCAGGTCTTCTTGACTCTGGGCCCAGCCCTCTCTCCATTGTACCACCAGCTGCCCTGTACAACCAGCTCTTCCGTATTTTGATAAATGGGTTTTTCACTGGCTCTTCTCCAGTCCTGTGAAACTTCTTCTAATCGCCATGCTTTTTTCCAAGATAACAGATAAGGGCTCAACAATCACACCTACCAGCTTTGGTTTATTTTTGTATTCTTTGTTGATGCTTAATCCAAACATAGTTGTTCAAAGTCACTGAGGGAAATTAAGTCGTGTTGTTTTTTTTTAATTCCTGGATAATTTTAATTTTTTAAAAATAAAATATAACTTGTTTTGATCAGCCAAGATTTATCTTCTCATCCTGCCATCTTAAGCCTCCATTGCACTGAGAACACAATACAAAACTCATTCCAAAGATATAGTCAATTAAAACAAATTTCCACATTTGTCATTGTCCAAAAAAAAAATTGTTTCATTCCTACTCCTTCATGTCACTACCTCAGGAAGTGGGTAGCATCTTTAATCATTAGTGTTCTGGAATCCTGGTTGATTGTAATGCTGTCATGAGTTCCTCACAATAGTATTGCATCACATTTATATAATGACATGTTCATCCATTTCCCAATTCATAGGCACCCACTCAGATTCCCATTCACTTTAAAAATGGCTATCCATATTTTTTGTACATCCTTGAAGTTTGTTTTGCTTAGGACTAATCATTCTTTTAACCTATCCTTTCTCTAATTCCCCTCCTCTTCTTTTCTCTTTTCCCCTCCTTTTCTCCTCTTGAGTGAAATGTATTTCTGCTTCCACCTGTTTGTATAGATTCTTCCTTCTTTTGTCCAGTTCATATGAAAATGAAGTTCATAGGGCAGTTAGGTGGCACAGTGAATAGAGCACCGGCCCTGGAGTCAGGAGGACCTGAGTTCAAATCCGACATCAGACACTTAACACTTACTAGCTGTGTAACCTTGAGCAAGTCACTTAACCCAATTGGCCCACCTTACCCCCTCCAAAAAAAAAGTACAATGAGGTTCAAGTGCCCATTGCTCCTTTGCTCCTACCTTGTTTGTATGTATGTCTGCTTATGTAATCTGAATATGTTGGATAATTTTCCCTAACCTTCCTTTCCCTTCCCCGTTAGTGTGTTCTTTAGCACTCTTTGTGTTCTTTTCATAAGATCATCCAGGCATAATAAAACCATTCCAAACTTGCTCTAATTAGACTTACTTTATGAACTTTGATGATTATATGGCATATGTATATATATGTGTGTGTGTGTGTGTATGCATTTGTATATGTGTATACAGATATACATATATATGTGTGTGTATGGGTATATTTATACACATAGGCAGTTTATCCTTTTAAAGCCCTTTATCCCTGTGAATTTACATTTGTCTTTTTGTACTTCTTTTCAAACATGTGTTTGAACTTCAAAGTTTCTATGCAACTTTAGCCTCTTCATCAGAAATGTTTGGAAGTCCTCTATTCCATTAAAGATTCATTTTTTTTTCCTTTGAAGTACTACTCAGTTTTGCTAGTGAAATTAATCTTGACTCATTTCTTTTGCTTTCTGGAACATCGTGTTCCACGTTCTCTATTCTTTTATAGAGGTACTTTCTAAATTGTGGGTGATTCTGACTGTCGTGTGTTAGTACTTGAATTCTTTCTTTCTGAATTCTTTCTTGCAGTGATTTTTCTTTGACCTGGAAATTTTAGATTTGGGTTATTTTGTTTTTGTGAGTTTTCATTTGTTTTTCCCCCCAGACAAGTGGCCTCTTTCCATTTCTATTTTGTCCCCTGGTTCTAAGAATTCTGGAGAGTTTCCTTTTATGATTTCTGAAAATATGATGTAGGCTTTTTGTTGTTGGTGGTAGTGGCATTCAGATTGTCCAATGATTCTTAAATATTTTCTCCTCAATCTGTTTTCTATATCAGTTGTTTTTGCTATGAAACACTTGAAATTTTCTTCTCTTTTTTCTTTTTCAAGCTTTTTGATTGTGTTTTAATATTTCTTGTTTCCTCATGAAGTCATTGATTTCCATCTGGTCCATTCTAATTTCCAGCAAGTTTGTTGTGTGGGCAACGTTTTGTATCTCTTGTACCAAGCTGTTTCCAATTCCTTTTGTCCCTGCTTTGATTTCTTTTCCAATTTTTTTTTTCTCAAGTGCTCTTATTCCATTGCATTTTCATCTTTTTATTAACTGTTGCTTGATCTCCTCTAAGAATTCTAGCTGAATTTATGCCCAAGCTCTGAGATAATGGTTTATAGATGTTATGGAGCTGTTCTCTTCTGTGTTTCTGTCTTGAGCATCCTTGCTACCATAATAATTCATTAACATGTAGTCTTTTTTTTATTTGTCCATTCTGCCAGCCAACTTCTTGACTTCAGGCTTGATGTTAGGACTGACTTCTGAGGCACTTAAGGAGGGAAGGTTTGAGGTAGTTATATTATTGCTTTCTAGTGGTACTGAGTGTTTTGTTTGTCTGGGATCTCAGGGACAGGCTGGGGACACTTGAACTTGATACCTTACATGATAACTATTTGTTGATTTTTTTCTTTTTTTGCTTTTTGGAGGGGGGAAGGTAGGACAATTGAGGTTAAGTGACTTGCCCAAGGTCACACGGCTAGTTTTTGTGTTAAGTGTCTGAAGCCGAATTTGAACTCAGGTCCTCCTGACTCCAGGGCCAGCACTCCATTCACTGTGCCACCAAGCCTCCCTATTTGTTGATATTTTAATAAATACTACTTATTTGAATAAAAGAACTATAATACTATAATATTTTGCACTTTGTGCAATAGATGAAAAGTATGTTCCTTGGGCAGATTACTCATCAATTGTTATTAATTGCTATAAATAAATACTCACTTCAAGTCCCAAATAAATTAGATTGCAATATCTATAAATTTCCAGTAAGTAGCATGTGGGCCTATCAGAAACTCCTGGAAAAACCTTGATATCTTGCTTATGTGGGCATCTGAGTCAGGAGCAAAAATGGCAAGTTGTCTCCCTCTCCCCCACACCTTACACAAATCTTGTTTGCTGGAAAAACGTTCCTGAGAAAAATGCATCAGTTGGGAACTCCCCGAAACAAAGGGCAAATTCCTGCTTCCAGCTTTCTCTGATTCTGTGCTGTAGGTTTCATTTGTTTGTTTGTTTTTTTGATTTTTAAGTCATTACTATGTTGCCAAGGTCTCCAACACAGGTGAACTTTATTCCTGTAAAACTACCTGAGGCAAAACATTATCTAGAAACAAATATGCAACACCAGCTGTAGACACTCAAAAGGAACACAACTGTTAAGAGCTCATGAAGACTAAGAATAGGACCTTGCATGATAATATCCCCTGGCATGCACACGTTAACACCCCTAGCCTTAGATATATAATTATTTAACTAGTAAAGGGGGGTTGCCTTTTTGTAGGGTATGGCAGCAAGCACTCTAGCATACCCAGGATGGCTGCTAGCACAGGTTCTTAGATCTGCTTTTCTAAAAGAAAGCAACTCAAAATGGGTTAACAATCTTACTTTAATCAAACATATATCATTTACCTAGTTCAGGGGAAAAAATCAGCACCCTGAACTTCAGAGAATACAAACAGAATACAAATGGAAGTTACAAACAGACAGAGAAAGAGATCTTCAGACAAGGCTTCTGGCTGTCTAACCGTTACATCCATACCTAGTTAGTTACCAGAGAGGGAAGCACCAACATCTGGGTTTTCAAAGCCAGGGGGTCTCAACAGCTACCCAGAGTCTTGTCTGGCCAAATCACACAACTCTTTCCAAAGTGAGCCCCCTGAAGCAAAGCCTCACATCAGGGTATATACAGCCTTCTCCTGGGTCAGAGAATGTCACAATCCTCTTGACCCACTGACCAATCACAAAGCAACAAGGCATGGGCATTCCTGAAGAACAAAGCCTCCCACCACAGGCTCCATGACCACATTCAGTCTATTAGGGGGCAGAGTATATTTTCAAATCAGAGAAGGTTCTCAGAGTCACTTAAGCCTATCAAGGCACTAAGGGACAGGGAAGATTTTCAGATTCCCATTCCCATAACATAGGGCTGTTCCTGCATTATATTAAATGCAAGTTGTAGAAATGTTGGATAACTCCTTTAGTGTTTGCAAAAGCCAAAGAATGATAGAAACAATAGTAAAGGACATCTATATAGCTCTTTACATTTGGCAAAGTCCTTTGACTATATCACCATTTTTACAGTCCTTTAAGGTTGACAAGAATTTAAATGCATTCTCATTAGATCCTCACAACAACCATGTGAAGAAATGACAATGGATATTTGTGAGGAGATTGTGGGTGGGTTACCTACCCAGAAGAAACATAAGCACTCAAGGATATCATGTCAGGTAGCTTATCACTCACAGACATACAACTCTATTAACTCCTCCAACCCTTCAGTTCCATGGTCAACCACAGGTGGTGGCATGGACACACAGAAGAAAGCATGCCCCTATCAAGAGCACAGAGTTCTGGATCTCTACTCATATCTTATTGTTATTGCTGGACAAATTGACAGAGATCAAGGCAGGGGATAGGGGTGGGGGAGGATTTTGGGAGCAACTGAAGGTCTCAGACTCAACCTCCCCTTATCAATCAAAAGGTCATTATGATTAGGAAAGTTTGCTAAGCTTTTATACATGGATTAGTGTTTGCTAAAGCTAATTATGGTCAGGAGATTCTTACACTAATTGTTTAAATAAAACTGATTAAACAGGTTAAAAACTAAAAAAAAGTTCCCACTTACATAGGTGGTTCAATCAGTGATCAAACATGGAGTCAGCTCTATCAGCTAGGCCTAGTTAGGAACAATCATCACAGTATTACTTCCATTATAGAAATTAAGAAACTTGAGGATTAATTAAGTCTTAACTTGCCTATGACCAAATAATACATGTCAGAGGCAAGATGGATTGGAGTCTAGGTTTCTTCTAACTCTAAGTCCAACACTTATTTTTTTCTCCATTGCCCCATACTGCCACCCTAGAAATGTTATTCTTGACAAGAATCGTCGCTTCCTTCACTTTATGACTCTGGTGATTCTGCAGGGGATATTGTTAAAATAACAATGGTAAAAGCCTTTGGAAAGAATTCTGCTGGTGTGTAATGGCCCTAGTGGGAATAGGCACAGATGACCTGTGATAAAATTCCTAGCTTCCCTCAAAGCTTAACTCAAGCTCCACTTCATACATGAATCAGAATTTTGCTGATCCCTCCAAGCTGATACCACCTGTCCCCCTGCTCTTCAATTTTTTCTTGCATTTATTTTGTATATATTTTGTGTTTTTGTATGTTTCTAGTATCTATTGTTTCCCCCAATAGAATGTAAGCTCCTTGAAGTCAGGAACTGTTTTATTTCAGTCTTTATAGGGCAGTTAGATGGTGAAGAGGATATTGTGCTGAACCTGGAGTAAAGAAGAGCTGAATTCCTGTCTCAGGTATTACTGGGTGAGCCCTTTCAAAGTCATTTAACCCTGTTTGTCCCAATTTCCTCATCTGAAAAAAAAATGGAGATAATAATAGCACTTTTCTGTTAGTACTTCTTCCTTGTATGAGGAAAAAAAATGAGATAATATTTGTAAAGCACTTTGCAATCTTTAAAGTGCTACAAAAATGCTAGCTATTTTATTATTATTATTCTCTTAATAATTAAGGCAAGGCTACATGCAGCCCACAACCCTCTTGATGGCAACCTGAACCAAATTAAAATGTAATTGGGAAATATTTAACAAAATAAATAAAACACAATAAAACATAAATAGTATTAACAAGTAGTTTTCTAAGTCAATATGTGTCCCATGGTGATCTTTACTTAGGGTTTAGTGGCCCTTGTCTCTATTTGAGTTTGACACCAGTACTTTATCACAACTTCTTAACACATAAGAGGTGCTTAATAAATTGATTGAATGATCTACCCATGTAGGTGAAATACCAATGTCACACCAGCCCAACAACACATTGGCTGTAGGACCTAAATTACTGCAGAGAGTCATCATAATCCAAACCTGTAGTTTTTAATAAAAGAAACATGATAAACAATTGAGGAATAGATGCAGAGTATGTTCTTCATATAAATTCTCAGTTAAGTCTGAATTGAAATGATGAAGTCAAGTCTAGAGATATCACCCCATTTAGCAATAATGACTTCAGTTACTGAACATGGAGTGACATGTTGAGTGATGAGAAATTTGGCAAAGTCTTGTTGGTTAATATTTTACAATTCATTTCAGAGTATCCTTTGTAGTTTGTGTTGTTCTGTTAGCATGACCAATAGCTTGAGGCTATTGAGATATGCTAGTGACAAATTAGATTTGTTTACCTTCCTCAGATAAAATGCCTTTCCACAGATTGCTTGAAGTCAACTCAGATAAAGGTGGACAACAAAAGATAGGATAATAATGCCTATCAAATACTAGGCTGCAAATAACTGGTACACAGCCACTATTGTAGCAGAGATTGGAAAGAGAACCAAGAGAACTTTGAACTATTTTGAGAAGGCCAGAAGCATCCTACAACATCAGGATAGATTTTTGATCAGGGTTTCGAGGTCACTCTCTGTGGAAAAGTAGTATCATTGGAGAGTTGTGCTATGTAATCTGGTATGTACTCTGCTCCCTTAAAGTTGTTCTAATTACATGAATCATTTCCAGACAATTAGATGTAATTTCAAGCCTGTGCTTTCATGAATGAGCTGCATACAGTGTGACCACTTGTGGAGAGAGGAATATACTAAACCTTCCTTCCCATAGGTTGAACCAATTTTCTTTTTCTTTTTTTAATTTAATATTTTATTTTCCCCCAATTACTTTAAAAACAATTTTTAACATTCATTTAAAACTATTTTTGAGTTCCAAGCTGTTTCTCTCCCTCTTTCCCCTCCACTCCCACATTGAAAAGGCAAACAATTTGACACAGGTTATACATGTGCAGTCATACAAAACATATTTCCATATTAGTCATGTTGTGAAAGAAAACTAAGACAAAAAAAAACAAGACAAATAAAGAAAAAGTATGCGACAGTCTGTATTCAGACTCCATCAGTTCTTTCTCTGGAGATGGATAGCATTTTTCATCATAAGTCCTTCAGAATTGTCTTGTATAATTGTATTGGTGAGAATAGCTAAGTCATTCACAGTTGATCATACAAGATTGTTATTACTGTATACAGTGTTCTGCTGCTTCTGATCATTTCACTTTGTATCAGTTCATGTAAATCTTCCCAGGTTTTTAAAAATATTTTATTTTTTCCCCAATTGCATGTTAAAATGCTTTTTTAACAATTAAAAAACCGTTTTGAGTTCCAGATTCTATCTCTCCATGCTTCTCTTCCTTATGCTCTTCCAGAGGCAGCAAACAATCTGATACAGGTGTAATGCCATGCATGAGCAGCTTCCCAAAAGAATGCTACTGTGAACAGCTTTTAAGGCTCTGATTACACGGTATAGTGAACACTCCATTTATTCCATAACAAATAAAGGCAAACTTTCACAACAAATCACAATATAATATTCACAACATTATATCTTTTCACAGAAAATCACAATATAGTGTTCACAACAGCTTAACATTAAAACGGCCACATAGTTTTCACCAAAATGTTCACAGTATTTAGAACAAAGAACAAAAGAATAATCATCTGGTATCCCTAAGGAGTTTTGCCTCCTTAATTAATCATTCAATCATTTCACAATAAAGTCCGTCTTCCACTCATGGGGCAAATCATAGGTTAACTTAATCAGTCACTTATCTAGCAATCAGTCACTAAGTATCATTAATCACTAAATACAATCATTAGAAAAATTACATAAGGGGGGGTGGAGCCAAGATGGTGGCATAGCAGCAGCAACATATCGCAGCTCTCACATA
>CM053587.1:112840011-112855282 GCA_028646515.1 Pseudochirops corinnae
CTGGAATCTGGAGTTCCATAATCAAATGTTATGAATGTGTATCTACATACATATATATATATATATATATGCAATTATCATTATTATTATTATTATTATTGACTACATCCAACTGGAACTTGAGATACACAGGCACTGTGGTTGGGAGATCCATCCTGCCCTACCGAAAAGTGACATAGGAGAGAATAGACTGGGGGAGGGGGACACACTTGGATGGCTGTTTTGGGGCGGTGGGTGGGGGAAAGAGGGGGAGAAAATATGTAACTCAAAATCTTGTGGAAATGAATGATGCAAACTAAAATAAAATTAAAACGAAATTACATAAACCCTCCACCCCTCAGGGTCTAGTAAACTTCAATTTCATCACACATTCAGTATCCAAGGAGGGGCCTTTTTTTCGTCTTGACTCAGGGTGATCTCTCAGATTCCCTGGATCCCCTTCCATGGTCCCAGCTCCTACTTGAATTCACCAAATAGTAACCTGGATTCAGAGGCAGACAGCTCCCAGGTTCTTGTCCAGTCCTCCTGGTAGTTCTTGTTACACACTGAAGTTCACAGGGTCCAGCACATCTCAAAACCTTCACAGCTTCTCTTGCCAGGAACTCAAGGATCAACCAAGCCACAAACAAAGTCTTATCCTGGTCATTCTTCTTCAGTCCTCCAGCAGTTCAGCCGGCCCTAGGACCCAGAAGAAATCTCTGCCTTCCAGGCAGCCTTGAGAAGGCAACTTCAGCCGTCACCAGATTCTGGTCCCATAGAAAACTCCAACTCAGTTCTCAATCCAGCAATTGGCAGCCCAGCTTGCAGATGATATGAAAATTCTGCTCCCTCCACCAGGAGCCACCAGGAGGAACATTCCTGATTCAGACTGTCTTTTTTCTGGGGCCCTTCTTAAACACACACACACACACACACACACACACACACACACACATTGGCTTCCTGTCTCAGTCACCCTCTTCCTGTTATGTCAGCAACAGGAGACAGAGTTCACACCTTCTGTTTCTTTCACAGCCCTTAGTTACTAAGGGCTAAGTACCTACTTACTTGACATAACAAAAAGGGGCCTTCAAATTTAAATTAATTACCATTACAATAGGTTATACATATGCAATCATGTAAAACATTTAGTTATTAAGACATTAGTCATTTTGTACAAGAAGACTTGAACAAAAAGAAAAGAAAGAGAAAAATAGTATGCTTCAGTCTTTCAGCTGAAAAATAGTATGCTTTCAGCTCTTTCCCTGGTGATGGATAGCATTTTTCATCATGAACTCTTTAGGATTGTCTTGGATCACTGTACTGCTGAGAATAGCTAAGTCATTCATGATTCTTCATCATACAATATTGCCATTGCTGTGTACAATGTTCTTGGTTCTGCTCAGTTCACTTTGCATCAGTTCATGTAAGTCTCTCCAGCTTTTTCTTCCCAGGCTTTTCAGAAAGCATCTTGCTCATAATTTCTTTTAGTCCAGTAATATTCCATTATAATCACATACCACAACTTGTTCAGTCACTCCCCAATGATAGGCATCCTCTCAATTTCTAATTCTTTGTCACTACAAAAAGAACTACTATAAATATTTTTGTACAGATAGGTTCTTTCCCTTTTTTTAAAAAAAATCTCATTGAGATACAGATCTAGTAGTGGTATCACTGTATCAAAGGGTTTGTACAGTTTGATTGCCCTTTGGCCATAATTCCAAATTGCTCTCTGAAATAAGTGGATCAGCTCTCAACTCCAATGCATTAGTGTCCCAGTTTTCCCATATTTTCCCATATCTCTTCCAACAATCATCATTCTCCTTTTCTGTCATATTAGCCAGATCAAAATTAGAATTGATTTAATTTGCATTTCTCTAATAAATAGGGATTTAGAGTATTTTTTTCACATAAGAATAGATAGCTTTGATTTCTTCATCTGAAAATTGCCTTTTCATATCCTCTGACCATTTATCAATTGAGGAATGGCTCTTATTTCTATAAATTTGACATAGTTCTCTATATATTTGAGAAATGAGGTCTCTATCAGAGAAATTTCCTGTAACTTTTTCACAGATATGATTACTATGTATTTCTCTCCATGCTATTTCCACCTGTTCTTACTCTCTCTCCTTTCACCCTGTCCATCCTCAAAAGGGCTTTGCTTCTGACTTTTACCTTCCCCAATCCACCCTTCATTTGTTTACATCACCCTTTTTCTATCCCCTTCCCACCTATTTTCCTGTATGAAAAGATAGATTTGTATACCCAAGTGAATCTGTATTTTATTCCCTCTTAGAGCCAATTCTGATGAGTGTAAGGTTCATACACAACCCCCCCCCCCCACACACATGATATTCACAATATTCCCTACCTTCTCCTCCTTCGTAAAAGTTCTTTTGTGTCTCTTTTATGTAAGATAATTCACCCCTCCCTTTCCATTTCTCCCAGTGCATTCTTTTTTCTCACTTTAAATTTAATTTAATTTTTTAGATAATTGTCCCATCTTATTCAACCTGTACCCACGTCCTCTGCCTACATATACTCCTTCTAACTGCCCTAATAAAAAAAATTTTAGGAGTTACAAGTATCATTTTCCTATGTAGGAATGTAAATAATTTAACCTTATTGAAACCTTTGATTTTTCTTTCCTGTTTACTTTTTTATGCTTCTCTTGAATTTTCAATTTGAAAATTCAGCTGTAGTCTTTTCATCAGGAATGCTTAAAAGGTCTCATTTCATTAAATATCCATTTTCCCCCTGAAGTATTATATTCAATTTTGGTGGGTAGGTGATTCCAGGTTATAATCCTAGCTCTTTTGTCCTCCAGAATATCATACTTCAAACCCTCCAGTCCTTTAATGTAGAAGCTGCTAAATCTTGCGGTGCCTTAACTATGGTTGTATAATATTTGAATTGTTTGTTTTTGGCTGCTTACAATATTCTCTCCTTGACCTGGGATTTCTAGCATTTAGCTATAATATTCCTGGAAGTTTTTCTTTTAGCATCTCTTTCAGAAGGTGATCAGTGGATTCTTTCAATTTCTATTTTACCTTCTGGTTCTAGAATATCAGGGCAGTTTTCCTTGATAATTTCTTGAAAGATGATGATTAGGCTTTTTTTTTCTCATCATAGCTTTCAGGTAGTCCAATAATCCTTACATTATCTCTCCTGAATCTATTTTCCAGATGTCAGTTGTTTTTCCAATAAGATATTTCACATTTTCTTCTATTTTTTCATTCTTTTAATTTGTTTGATTGTTTCTTGACATCTCATAAAGTCATTAGCTTCTACTTGCCCAGTTCTAATTTTTAAGGAATTATTTTCTTCAGTGAGCTTTTGTATCTCCTTTTCCATTTAGCCATTTCTACTTTTTTAGGAGTTTTCTTGAGCAAATTTTTGTAGCTCTTTTCCCATAAGGCCAATTTTTTTTTTCTTAAAGAAGTTCTTCTCTTCATTGGATTTTTATGCCTCTTTTACTATTTGACCTATTCTGTTTTTTAAGGTATTATTTTCTTCAGTTTTTTTTGTACCTCCTTTACCAAGCTGTTGACTTTTTTTCTTGTATCACTCTCATATCTTTTCCAATTTTTTGCTTTACCAATATTACTTGATTTAAAAAAAAAACTTTTTGAGTTCTTCTAGGAATTCTTTTTGTGCCTGAGACAAATTCACATTTTTCTTGGAGGCTTTGGAAGAAAGAATTTTGACTTTGTTGTCTTCACCTGACTTTGTGTTTTGATCTTCCCTGTCACTATAGTAACTTTCTATAGCCAGGATTTTTTTTCCTGCTGTTTGCTCATTTTCCCAGCCTATTTCTTGACTTTTAACTCTATACTAAAATGGGACTCTACTTCTGGAGTGGAGGAGGCACTGTCCCAAGTTTCAGGGGTTTTTTAATGTAGCTATTTTTAGAGTTAACTCTGGAGACCTGTAAGTTTTCAGTTCTTTTAATGTAACATGATCTAGAGAAAGGTGTGTTTACTACTCTTCTGATTTGTGCTCTGATCTATAAGCAATCACAAGCACTCTTTTCTACCCTGAAACTGTGACCAGGGTCCCAGTTTTCCTATGGCCACAAGTTCTGGTGTGCTAGTGCTCCTCCTCACTCTGGGATTGAGATCCAAGACTGGAACCTAGATCCATGTATGGACAATGCCACAGAGTTCTGCCCCTTGTACCAGCAAAGGGATCCCTGTAGTCTCCTTCAGACCAAATATCTGACCCCCTGTGGGCTGAGAGGCCCAGAAATTACCACTGTTGCCACTGATTCAGTTGCCCCCAAAGTCTACTTCTGGTTTGCTAGGAAACAGCCTGCATTGGCCTGTATTTCACTCTCTCTGTGGTGCAATAGACCTTTTCTACCAACCTTCTTTTTTTTTTCTATCAATCTTCTAAGTTGTCTTGGGCTAGAAAATTGTTTTGCTCTGTCCTTTTGTGGGTTCTGCCACCTTAGCATTTGTTTTGAGGCATTATTTAAAGTTTGAAAGTGTTCTACAGAGAGCTCAGGTGAGTCCCTGTCTTTTCTCCATCATCTTGGCACCACCCTCAATTTTTCTTTTTTTTAATTAAAATTGTTTTTGTTTACATCTTAAGTTCTGAATTCTTTCTCTCCTTCCCTCCCCATCTTGCACTAGAGAAGGCCACCATTTGATGCAGATATGTAAAACTATACCATGCACATTTCTATCAGTTGTCTCTGGAGGTAGATAGCATCTTCCCTCACAGGTCCTTAGTGGTCAATTTGCATATTTATCATACTCAGAAAAACTTATTGTTATATTATATATATATATATATAAAATTATTATATATATTATTGTTCTTCAAACAGTATTATTGTTACCATATCCAATATTTTTTTGGTTCATTTTATACTTCATTATTTCATGCCAATCTTTCCATGTTTTTCTAAAATCAACCAGCTTACCATTTCTTATAGCAAAGTAGTATTCCATCACAACTTGTTTAGCCCTTCCCTAATTGATGGGTATCTCCTCAATTTTCAGTTCTTTATCACCAAAAAGAGTTGTCCACATCCCAACATGTCATTTTCCCCTTCTATCATTTTAGTTAATGTGATAGTTGTGAGATAATATCTCAAAGTTGCTTTAATTTGCATTTCTCTACTAAATGATTTAGGCCATTTTTCATGACTATATATAATTTTGATTTCTTCATCAAAAAACTGCCTGTTCATATGCTTGATCATTTATTAATTGGGGAATTATTCATATTCTTTTACATTTGAAAGTTTTCTATATATTTGAGATATTAAACCTTTGTGTAAGATTTCCCCCAATTTGCTACTTTCTTTCTAATTTTGGCTACATTGGTTTTATTCATACAAACTCTTTTTAATTTAATGTAATCAAAATTAGCATTTTATGTCTCACAATGCTCTCTATCTCTTGTTTATCCATAAATTTTCTTCCTATGCACAGATCTGATAATTAATATATTCCATGTTCTTCTATTTTCCTTATAATATCTCCCTTTCCATCTAGGTCATGTATCTATTTTGTCCTTATCTTGATAAATGGTCTAAGATATTGGTCTGTACCCAATTTCTGCAGTCTATTTTCCCAACAATTTTTACCAAAGACTGAATTCTTTCCCAAAAGCTTAAATCTACATTTATCAACACAAGTTTGCTATAATCATTTACCGCTGTATATCTCTTCTATTCCACTGATCCATCATTCTATTTCTCAGCCAGCACAAGTTTTGATAATTACCAACTTATAATATAGCTTAAGATCACACTGTTAAACCTCCTTCCTTTGTTTTTTCATTAAGTCCTTTGATATTTTTGAGCTTTTATTCTTCCAAATGAATTTTGTTACTTTTTTCTAGCTCAATAAAATAATTTTTCTTTTCCAATTTATTTATTTTTTAGTTTTCAACACTCATTTCCACAAGACTTTAAGTTAAAAATCTTTCTCTCCATCTTTCCCCTACCCTACACCCCAAAATAGCAAGCCTACTAAATACCCCCTTCCCCCAATCTGTTCTTTCTTATATCCTCCCTCATGCCCCACAACTTTCTAGTAGGGCAAGATGGATTTCTATACCCCAGTGCCTGTATATCTTATTTCCCAGTTGCATGTAAAAAACAATTTTTTTAAACATTTGTTTTTAAAACTTTGAGATCCAGATTGTTTCCTTTCTTCCCTCCTCACCCACCCCCACTGGGAAGATAAGCAATTCAATATAGGTTGTACCTGTGTGGTTATATGAAACATTTCCATAGCAGTTATATTGTGAGAGACTAACTATATTTTCCCCCCATCCTATCCTGCCCCCCACTTATTCTATTTTCCACTTTGATCCCGTCCCTTTTCAAAAGTGTTTGCTTCTAACTACCCTCTCCCCTAATCTGCCCTCCCTTCTATCATCCCCCTCTTATCCCCTTGCCCACTACTTTCCTGTAGGGTAAAATATCCAAATAAGGTGTATGTTATTCCCTCCTTAAGCCAAATTCAATGAGAGTGAGGTTGACCAATTCCCTTTTACCTTCCTGCTCTTCCCCTCCATTGTAACAGTTTTCTCTTGTCTCCTTTATATGAGATAATTTTCCTTAACCTATCTCTCCCTTTCTCCTTCTCCCAATAAATTCCTCTCTCAGCTATTAATTTTATTTTTTAGATATCATCCCTTCCTATTCAACTCATCCTGTGCCCTCTATGTATACATGTATACACATATGCACACACTCACATATATATTTATACACATATACACCCTCCTATACATACATATATATGTATACATATATATATACATATATATATGTATACACATATATTTCCTTCAACTATTCTCATACTGAGAAAAGTCTCATGAGTTACAATTATCATTTTTCCATGTAGGAATGTAAATAGTTCAACTTTAATAAGTTCCTTATGATTTCTTTTTCCTGTTTATCTTCTCATGCTTCTCTTGCTTCATGTATTTGAAAGTCAAATTTTCTGAATGCTTGAATATCCTCTATTTCATTGAATGACCATATTTTCTCCTGAAGTATTATACTCAGTATTGCTGAGTAGGTGATTCTTGGCTTTGATCCTAGCTCCTTTAACCTCCAGAACATCATATTCTAAGCCCTTCGATCCCTTAATGTAGAAGCTGCTAGGTCTTGTGTTATCCTGATTGTGTTTCCACAATATTCAAATTATTTCTTCCTGATTGCTTGCAGTATTTTCTCCTTTACTTGGGAACTCTGGAATTTGGCTATAATATTCCTGGGAGTTTTATTTTTGGGATCTTTTTCCAGAGGTGATTGGTGAATCCTTTCAGTTTCTGTTTTGCCCTCTTGTTCTAGAATATTGGGACAATTTTTCTTGACAATTTCTTGAAAGATGGTGTCTAGGCTCTTTTTTTTTAATCACAACTATTTTTTAAGGTTTTTTTTCAGTATTTTTTTAGGTCTCCTTTTGCAGGCTCACTTTCAGTAGTGAGTCAACAGACTCACTTTTCATGATTTTCTTGCATCATTCTCATTTCTCTTCCCAATTTTTTCTCCACTTCTCTTACTTGATTTTCAAAATCCTTCTTGAGCTCCTCCATGGCCTATAATCAGTTCATATTTTTCTTAAAAGCTTTTGATGCAGGAGTTCTGACTTTGTTGTCTTCCTCCCATTCCATGCTTTGATCCTTTTTGTCCCCCAGAAAAGGATTCTATATTCTGTTAGCACTTCCTCTGTTTGCTCATCTTGCCAGTCAATTACTTGACTTTTGAGCTTTTTGCCATGGTAGAACTCTGTTTCCTGAGTGGAGAGAGCTTTGTCCCAAATTGCTGGGGTTTTCACAGCTGCTGGAGCTATTAGGAGGGCACCCTCTCTACAACCCCCACAAACTCTGGCACACTGGCCACACACCTCAGGACTACCACCCAAGACCATGATCCAGATCCAAGCAGGTCAAAGTATGAGCTATTACTCTCTGAGTGGTTGGTTGGTCCCCCTATGATCTGCAGGCCAGGAGCTGTGGAAGCAGCCACATGGCAGCAGCTGCAGCTGCCATGGCTCCACCACTTCTTGCCCCAGGGGCAGGGGCTGGAACATGCTCTTCCTTCATCCTGTTCCAACAGAGTTCCTCACTGACCTTTTTACTTTCTCTTTGGTGTTTATGGGTTGAGAAGTCTGGAAACTGCCACAGTTGCTGGTGATTTACTCTCCTGAAGTCTGCTCAGGCCATTCTGTGCTGCTGGTTGGTGCCACCCTGAGGCCAAAACCACACGACTCACACAGAACTGAGCTCGGGTCCCAGTGTGTTGCAATAGACCCTCCCTGTTGGCCTGGCAGGCTGCCTTCAGTGGGAGATTTGTTTCTCTCTGTCACTATGGGTTCCATAGCTCTAAAACTTGTTTAGAGTCATATTTTTACAAGCATTGGAAGTGGTTGGAGCTGGAGCCCACGCTAAGTTAGTGGTTTTACTCTGCCATCTTGGCTCCACCCCTAAAATAATTTTTTTGATAATTTAATTAGGATGGCATTGAATTAGATTAGTTTAGGTATAACTATCATTTTTGTTATATTCACTTGGCTCACACATAAACAATTAACATTTCTCCAATTATTTAAATCTGACTTTATTTGTATGGAAGGTGTTTTATAATTAAGTTCATGTAGTTCCTGGGTTTGTCTTAGAAGGTGTACTGCCAGGTATTTTATACTGCCTACAGTTATTTTAAGTGGGGTACCTCTTATTATCTCTTCTTGCAGGATTTCCATATTGACATAGAGAAGTGGTGATGATTTATATGGGTTTATTTTACATCCTACTACTTGCTAAAATTGTCTTAGCTAACTTTTTAGTTTAATCTCTAGGATTTTCCAAATGTATCATCATATCATGTGCAAAAAGAGATAGTTTTGCTACATCATTGCCCATTCTGATTCCTTCTCTTTCTTTTTCTTCTCTTATTGCTATTGCTAGCATTTCTAATACATTGTTGAATGATGCTGGTGATGACAAGTATCCTTGTTTCACTACTGATCTTATTAGGAAGGCTCCTGGCTTGTCTCCATTATAGATAATGCTTGCTGATGATTTTAGGTAGATGCTTCTTATCATTTTATGGAAAAATCCATTCATACCTATGCTTTCAAGTTTTTAATAGGAACAAATATTGTATTTTGTCAAAAGTTTTTTTCAGCATCAACAATATAATTATGTGATTTTTGTTAATTTGCTTATTGATATAATCAATTATGTTAGTAGTTTTCTTTATGTTAAACCAGCACTGCATTCCTGGTATAAATCCCACTTGGACTCAACATATAATCTTTGTGATATATTGTTATGGTCTCCTAGCTAGCATTTTATTTAGGAATTTTGCATCTATCTTCATTAATGAAATTGGTCTATAGTTTTCTTTCTCTGTTTTTGTTCTTCCAGGTTTAGGTATCAGAGTCACATTTGTTTCATAAAAAGAGTTTGATGAGACTTCTTTGTCTCTTATTCCAAATAACTTATTTAATATTGGAATTAGTTGATCTTTTTTTTTTTTTAGTTGATCTTTTAAATGTTCATTAGAATTCACCTACAAATCCTTCTGGTCCTGATACTTTTTTCTTAAGAAGCTCATTGATGGTCTGTTCAATTTCTTTTTATAAAATAATTTTATTTAGATATTCTATTTATTTTTCTTTTAATCTAGGCAGTTTATATTTTTGCTAATATTCTTTTATTTCACCTAAATTGTTAAATATATTGACATGTAATTGAGCAAAATAACTCTTAATGATTGCTTTGATTTTATCTTTATTAGTAGTATATTCACATTTTTCATTTTTGATAGTAGTAATTTGATTTTCTTTCTCTTTTAAAATCATATTAACCAGCAGTTTGTCCATTTTATTGCTTTTTCATAAAACCAACTCCTAGTTTTCTTTATTTCAATGGCTTTCTTTCACTCAAATATATTAATCTCACCTTTAATTTTTAGGATTTTCAATTTGGTGCTTTATTGGAGATTTTGAATTTGTTCTTTTTCTAATTTTCTAAATTGCATACTCACTTCATTGGTCTGCTCTTTCTCTGCTTTATATGATATAAGCATCTAGAGTTATAAATTTTCCTCTAATTACTGCTTTTGATGCATTCCATAGGTTTTGGTATGTGGTCTCATTTGTGTGAGATAATTGCTCCATTTTACCTCTCCTTACCCAATTTAATTTTTTAGGATCATCCCATCACAACTTTAATCCTTCTCTTTATGTATGCTCTTTCAAACTACCTAAGTAATGATAAAATTTTTGAGAGTTACAGATGTTTTCCCATGTAAGAAGTAAACAATTTGACTTTAATAAGTTTCTTGTAATTGATCATTAATGTTCACCATCTTATGTTTCTCCTAATTCTTGTAGGTAAAATTTTCCATTCACTTCTGGTCTTTTCATCAAGAATACTTGAAAGTCATTTAATTCATTAAATATAAATTTTTCCCCCTTTGCATGATGGCACTCAGCTTTGCTGGGTGTTTTATTGGTTGCAAATCCAGTTCCTTTGCTCTTTGGAATATAATGTTCCATGCCAATTGGTCTTTTAATGTGTAAGCTGCTAAATTTTGTATTATCCTGACTGTAGCTCCATATTATGTAAATCGCGTGTTTTTCTTAGTTGCTCACAGCATTTTCCCCTTCATCTGAGAGCTTCAAAACTTAAGTATAATGTTCCTGTGAGTTTCCACTTTGGGGTCTCTTTCATGTGGTGATTGGTGTACTTTTAAAATTTCTATTTTACCTTCTAGTTCTAAAATTTCAGGACAATTTTCCTTAATAATTTCTTAAAGTAGAGTGTTCAGACTCTTTTTTAAAAAATCATAACTTTCAGGTAGTCCAACAATTCTTATATTGTCTATTCTCTATCTGTTTTTCAGGTTAATTGTTTTTCTAGTGATATGTATGACATTCTCTTCTTTTTTCATTCTCTTTATTTTATTTTATTATTTCTTGGTGTCTTATAAAGTCATTAGCTTCCCCTTAGCCAATTCTCATTTTTAAGGAGTTATTTTCTTCTGTAAGTTTTTGGATCTCTTTTTCTAATTGGTTGACTTTTAAAATATTTTTCTTTATTTTCTTCTACTACTTTTCTTTTTTTATTTTTCACTAATTTTTCCTCACTCTCTCTTACTGGATTTTTAAGTTCTTTTAGGAACTCTTTTTGGACTTATGATGATTTTATATTTTTCTTTGTGGTAGAAGTAGCTGTTTAAGTAGCTGTTGCATTATCTTCTTCTGACTTTGAACCCAGGTTTTCTTTTATCAGCATAGTCGCTATCTATAGTTAGCTTTTCTCTTGCTTACTAATTTTTTTTTTTTTTTGCAAATCATTTCTTGGCTGTTAAGTTTGTGTTAAAGTCAGGATCTAGTCCTGAGGTGTGAGGGATAATATCTCAGGCTTTAGGTTTTTAATGTTGTTGTTTCCTAAGCTGTATCTGTGGGGCTGACCTCAGGTACTCCTCTCCCTTCCTGAGTCTCAACCAGGGCCCCCATCAATACTATCACTACAAAATCACTATCACTACTCTTATTTCTTGTGGTCCCTCCTGCTGCTGCAAGCTTCAACTCATCATTCTGTCCTGGAACTGAAACCAGGGACTCTGCCTTCCTGAGAGTGCCCCACCACCAAGAGAGCTTCCCCTTGTCTTAGCACTCCTCCTCCCTCACAGCCATCTATTCAGTATACCTGGACCCTAAAATTTAGCACCAGCCTTTAATCTTCCCCTGATCATACTTTCCATGGGGTAAAAGTTTCTAAAGCTGAGGCTACCACTCAATGTGACTGCCCCTAGTGTTTGTTTTTTGTTGATTCTATGTTGCTTGCCTAGAGGTATCTGTACTTCACTGAGGCCAGACTACCACCCTGGGAGGTGAGGCTTTTATGCTTTCTGCCTTTGTCTACAATTTCTATGCCCTTTCTGCCCTTTTCAAAGTTACTTTTTGTAAAAAAGTCCCTGGCCGTGTTCAGTTTATATTACATGAAAGGACTGGAGGGAGCAACTATCATATACCCAGATAATAGGTCTTAGAGTTAGAAGGGACCTTACAGTTTGTCTAGTCCAACCTTCTGCTTTTACAGATGTGCAAACTGAGGCCCAAAGAGGTTAAACAATTTGTCCAAGGGCAGAGTAAGTAGCTCAGTTGAGGTATGAAAACAAGTGCTCTGGATCCAAATTCAGTATTCTTCATATTGTACCATATTGTCTCTTAACATGTCTTTACAATTCATTGTACTATTAAATTGATTTTTATTTTATTGTTTAGTCATTTTAGTCATATCTGACTCTTTGTGACTCCATTTGGGATTTTCTTGACAGAAATACTGGAGTGGTTTGCCATTTCCTTCTCCAGTTCATTTTACAGATGAGGAAATTGAGGCAAACAGGGTTAAGTAATGTCCGGGCCAGCCAGACTCGGGTGGCCCAGGGGCCCCAAAGTACCTACCATAGCCCCGTAGTGGCGCATGGCCGCCCCCACGGCCCTGCGGGTGCTCTCAATCGCCCTGAGGACTCTTTGGAGTTAGAACTCCAGATATGGACAGAATAGTTCGACACACCTCAGTGGAATGGCCAAGCGTCTTTATTGTCTCACAAATCTCCTCTTGCTGCTGCCCCCCAAGCCTTATTTGCTTACCCCTTTATTCCCTTTCCGTCTGCCCCTTTGTCAGGTGTCCCGGCAACAGGGTCCTGATAGGTGGGGAGCGCTTCTCCACTGATGGTGCATACTCAATGCGCCCATGTTTGACGTGCCATCATTAAAGGCACAATGCACACCTGGATGCCTCTTACCCACCTCAGGTTTTCCCTGTCAGCAAGGGTACACTGACTGAGGTCAGACATCTAGGTAGCTCTAAGGGGCCCTTACAAAGTGACTTGCCCAGAGTTACACAGCTAGTAAGTGTCAGCAGCAGGATTTGGATTCAGGTCCTCCTGATACCAGTCCTAGAACTCTATCTACTGCACCACTTAGCTGTCCCATGCTGTTAAATAGCCATTGCTATTCAAGTCTTTGTATTCTTTGACTATTTACACATCTCTAATGTGGTTACTGTGTTTCTGATATTTGAGAATATATCTTACCCTCGTTGTCAGAAAGTTCAGGTACTTAATTGAAGTTTATTTAACATTACTGAATAAATATTAAATTACTTCTATTGTTATTCTCCTATTTCTTAGGGGTGTCAACATGAAATAAAGATTACTAAAGTAGCAAAAACTAGAAACTTTAATGGAGGCAAGGGAATTGCAATCTGGGGTCATCACATTGCACAGAAGTCTTGTAGTGTCCAAGGGGGTGCAGGCATCTAGTGCCAATGCAAAATTTACAGTGCCTATGATTATGATAAAAGACCATGATTATAAGTATCACATGATGTTTGATTGCAAAATATATCAGATTCTCCAGGCAGAGAACAGAACTGAAACATTTATTTAGACACCAGAAAATCAAATTCCAAAACCAGTAAGCCAATTCCATCATAGTACCAAAGATATTCAGAAGCCATAATAATGCTGAGAGCCACAGCATCCTTCAGCCTTCCCACAAACCAATATGCTTTCCCACAAACCAATACGAGATCAATATTTACTCATAAATCTCTCTGACTCCTTAATGAGCGTCCTCCCTCCTCCCCAATGTCTGGCTATCTCTGAACTCCTGTGGGCTCTGCTTCCCTTCAGCAAATTCCCTCCATCACAGGCTCCATGTGACTACATTCAGCCTATTAGGGGGCAAAGTTTACTTTCAAAGCACAGGAGGTCTTCAAACTCCCCTCTAAGTCTATTAGAGCAGGGGAGATCTTCAAATTTCCATTCCCATTACAACGGGAGAGGGCATGGTTAAATGCATTTCAATAGGGAGGGAATCTCCTCAGGGGCACAGCATCAACAAGCTGTTGGTAAGTTGTTTTGTATAACAACCAAAAGTACATAGAGCACTCCAGGGAGGCTCAGGAGTGGTAACAGCTGGTCAGAAGGTGGGCTCCTTTTCTTTTTTTCTCTTTTCTTTTTTTTTTTAACTTGTTTTGATTGCCCTCAGGAAATTTGCAGGTCTGGGATCAGCTGCATTCAACATTTTCCCCCTCTTGGTCAAGACAGTTCCTTTGACGACCAAGGGAAGTATTGAAGAGTTTGATGCACTACTGAACTTTGGTCCTGAAGGCAAAGGATAGCCTAAGGTGAAGGTTAGAGTTGCCAGAGACTCAGGGATCTGCAGTAGCTGGTTCCAGGATGGTGGCTAGGCCAATATAAATCTCAGATCGTGAGTTTCCTTGTTCTTCCCACTAGTCCAGTGGTTCTCAACCTGTGGGTTATGTTCAATTTGTAACAATGAAAATACATCCTGCATATCAGATATTTACACTACAATTCATAACAGTAGCAAAATTACAGTTATGAAGTAGCAACGAAAATAATTTTATGGTTGGAGGTCACCACAACATGAGGAACTGTATTAAAGGGTCACAGCATTAGGAAGGTTGAGAACCACTGCACTAGTCAGAGCTCCCTTCCTGTATAACCCACTGTAGCAGTAAGCACCCTAGCATACCCAAGATGGCTACTAGCACAGGTTCTTAAATCTGCTTTTCTAAAGGAAAGCAGCTAAAAAAAAAAAAAGGGTTTACAATCTTATTTTTATCAAACATATATCATTTACCTAGTTCAGGGGAAAAAGTCAGCACCCTGAACTTCAGAGAGCACAAACAGAAGTTACAAGCAAACAAAAAATACAGCCAGAGAAACAGAACAAAAGACAGGGCTTCCAGCTATCTGACCATTACATCCATACCTAGTTAGTTACCAGAGAGAGGAGCACCAACATCTGGGTTTTCAAAGCTGGGGGACTCAATGACTACACAGAGTCTTATCTGTCCAAATCACACAACTCGTCCCATAAGTGAGCCCCCAAGCAAAACCTCATATCAGGGAATATGTATCCTTCTCCTGGGTCAGAGAACATCACAAACCTTGTGACCCACTGCTCTATCATGAAATAACAAGGTTGGTCCTTCCTGAAAAACAAGCCTCCCACCACAAGCTCCATGTGGCCATATTCATCCTATTAGGGGGCAGAGGGTATTTTCTTTTCTTTTTAATTTTATTTTAGTTTGCATCATTCATTTCCACAAGATTTTGAGTTACATATTTTCTCCCCCTCTTTCCCCCATCCACCGCCCCACAACAGCCATCCAAGTGTGTCCCCCCTCCCCCAGTCTATTCTCTCCCATGTCACTTTTCAGTAGGGCAGGATGGATCTCCCAACCACAGTGCCTGTGTATCTCA
>CM053587.1:112855782-112872293 GCA_028646515.1 Pseudochirops corinnae
ACAGCTAAAAGACAACTACAAATCTCAGGATGGAATGAGATATCTACATTCAGAGAAAGATCTAGAAAGACTAGAGTTTAAATGGAGACTGAAGCAATACATGCTATCGTTCTTTTTCATGTTTGGTTTTGCTTCTTTTTGCCCAGTGTTCACTCATTGGTTACAACCCTTCTATACAACCAGACTATTGTACAATGTGAAAGTATTTGCAGATCCTATACATGATTGCACACCACCATGGCTGGGTGGGGAAAGGAGGGGAGAAAATCTGAAACTCAAGGGATTGTGGAACTGAACCTTGTAAACTAAAAGTAAATAAAATAAAAATAAAATAAAATAAATTTTAAAAAAAGGGAGGCATAGAATTTGGGGAGAAAGGCAGGAAATGGTCAGTCCCCTTTCCGAAGGAAGGGGAGATTCAGGAGGGGGAATAAGGAATTCCAGGGTCAGATATGTGGCCCTATGATACACAAATCAGCCTGACAATTCAAAGCTTGAACACAAACAATAAGTGGTTGCAAAATAGAATGTGTTCTAGAGTTTCGTAACTAACAATTAGGGGAGCCTCTGGAGATAAGAATGTCTCTCTTTATAAAAATTTATTTATTTATTTTTAGTTTACAACATTCAGTTTCACAAGCTTTTGAGTTCCAAAATTTCTCCCCCTCCATTCCCTCCCTCTGCACAAGACAGCATGCAATCTGATATAGGCTCGACACATACATTTTCACGTTAGTCATGTTGCAAAGAAGAATTATAACCAATGGAATGAACCACAAGAAAGAAGAAACAAAACAAAAGAGAGAGAGCAAATTGTATGCTTCAATCAACACTCAGACTTTGTAATTCTTTCTCTGGATGTGGATAGCATTTTCCATTATGAGCCTTTTGCAGTTGTCTTAGAACCTTGCATTGCTGAGAAGAGCCAAGTCTATCAAAGTTAGTCATCTCACAATGTGGTTGTAACTGTGTATAATGTTCTCCTGGTTCTGCTCCCCTCACTCAGCATAGTTCATATAAATCTTCCCAAGTTTTTCTGAAGTCTACCTGCTCATCATTTCTTACAGTATAATAGTATTCCATTAACTATGCCCAAAGGGCTATAAATAATTGCATACCCTTTGACCCAATAATACCACTTCTGGGACTGTATCCCAAAGAGATCATAGAAGTGGGAAGAAAACCCATATGTACAAAAAATATTTATTGCAGCTGTCTTTGTGGTGGCAAAAAACTGAAAATTAAGAGGATGCCCATCAATTGGGGAACGGCTAAACACGTTGTGGTATATGAATGTAATGGAATACTATTGTGCTATAAGAAATGGGGAGGAGACGGTCTTCATATTCACCTGGAAAGGCTTATATAAACTGATGCTAAGTGAGAAGGGCAGAACCAGGAAAAATTTGTACACAATCACAGACACATCATATGTGTGACAACCAACTTTGATAAACTGGACTCTTCTCAGCGATGCACAGGTATAAGACAACTCTACAAGTGTCAGGATGGAAGGAGATATCTACATTCAGAGAAAGATCTAGAAAGACCAGAGTTTAAATGGAGACCGAAACAATCTACATGCTATCGTTCTTTTTCATGTTTGGTTTTCTTTCTTTTTTCCCATTGTTCACTCCATTGGTTACAGCCCTTCTGTACAACCAGACTATTGTACAATGTGAAAGTATTTGCAGATCCTATACTTGATTGTATGCTGCCATGGGGAGTGGAGTGGGGAGAGGGGAGAAAAATTGAAACTCAAGAGATTGTGGAACTGAATCTTGTAAACTAAAAGTAAATAAACAAGTCAATTAAAATTTTAAAAAAATAGTATTCCATTACATTCATATAACTCTACTTGTTCAGCCATTCCCCAATTGATGGGCATCCCCTCAATTTCCAGTTCTGGGCCACCACAAAAAGAGCTGCTATAAAAATTTTTGGACAAGTGAGTTCTTTTCTCATTTGTATGGTCTCTTTGGTATATAACTGTAGGAGCAGTATTGCAGGGTCAAAGGGTATGCCAATTTTTATAGCCCTTTGGGCACAGTTCCAAATTACTCTCCAAAATGGGGAGATCAATTCACAAATCCACCAACAATGTATTGGTGTTCCAATTTTTCCACATCTTCCCCAGCATTTATAATTTTCCTGTTTTGTCATGTTAGCCAATCTGACAGATGTGATATGGTATCTCAGAGTTGTTTTGGTTTGCATTTCTCTAATCAATGGCAATTTAGAGTATTTTTTTGTATGACTATAGATATCTTTAATTTCTTCCCCTGCCTGTTTATATCCTTTGCCCATTTATCAATTGGGGAATGACTTGTATTCTTATAAATTTGACTCAGTTCTCTATATATTTTTAAAATGAGACCTTTATCACAGACACTGGTTGTAGAAATTCTTTCCCAGTTTTCTGCTTCCCTCCTAATCTTGGTTGAATTGGCTTTGTCTGAACAAAAACTTTTCAACTTAATGTAATCAAAATTATCCATTTTGCATTTTACAATGTTCTCTGTCTCTGGTTTGATCATAAATTCTTCCACTCTCCATAAATCTGACAGGTAAACTATTACTTGCTCTCCCAGTTTGCTTATAGTTTCAGCCTTTATATCTAAATCGTGTACCCATTTGGACTTCATTTTGGTATATGGTAGGATGTCTCTCGAAGGTCCATAAATCACCAAATGGCTCAGGGTCTATTTTAAAACTTTTATGAGCTTAATTGGCTTCAAAGTTCCTGATTTTCTACACATCCAACTAGATTTACTCGAGGTCATTGCAAAGGATAGCTGGTATGTCAAGCCAATGCAACCAATCTTCATAAAGTTCTTCTGGTTACTGGGTTAATTGGTAGGAGGGGAGCAGCTTAAGCAAATCAAGGTATCCATTTTCAAAGTGGCAACCTTGTGAATTCAAAGTGGCAAAAGTTACTGGGGCCCTTAGTTAGAGCTGACTAAGTAGTGAGAGTTTTCAGCATCAGATAGGATAACCAGTGACAGGAGGAGGAGCTCAAGTCTTGGGCTAGTTGATAAGAAACACTTGGAGTTGTCTGAACCATCTTGTGTGATCTTCTCATTGACTGAAAGAAAAATGCAGAGGGAAAATTAATATGAAAATGAGGGGGAAAAAAATCTCACCACAAAGAAAAATAGAAAAACTTTACTTTTGCTTTGAAGAACTAAAAAGAAAAGTTTTATAAAAATGCTCTTACTACTGAATCAAGAAGAAATATGTGAAAACTGAGGTGAAGAGAATTGAAGTAACTTTTCTAGGGTAGCATGGACAGTGCCCAGGACTTCTGTATCCAAATCTAATGACTCTTCCACTTCACCATTGGACTGAGTTAAGTCCACTTGAATTGAAGCTTGTGTAATATTAATTTTGCAGTATTTGTCAAATTTTAATATGAACATTATTGAGAAGTCTAAAATATTCTTTATTACAAATGAGAGTTCAGTGAGGGGAATCACACTGGGAAATGACTGTAGTATAAAAAAAGGCATCAAAAAGTATTATTAAAAGAATTCCTATGTTGGTGTTTAATTTGAGGTTTTTATTTTTTGATTTTCTAGTTATTCTAGTAAGTTATTCTTGGTAGTAGGCCTAGATATTTTGCTTTCTGGAATATCGCATTCCAAACTCTCCAGACCTTTACGTATTAGTTGCTAAATCTTATGTGATCTTATCTGTGGCTCCTTAGTACTCAACATATTTCTTTCTGGCTGCTTTGATTATTTTTTCTTTGATCTGGGAGTTCTGGATTTTGGCTATAATCTTTCTGAGAATTTTCATTTTGAGAATTCTTTCTGGAAGTTTCTGGTGGATTTTTCAATTTCTGCTGTCCTCTATGCTTCTAAGTGATCTGGGTAGGTTATTTTTCATGATTTCTTGAAATATGACATCTCAGCCTTTTTTTTTTTTTTTTTGGTCATGGTAATCCTGTATTGATTCTTAAATTGTTTCTCCCTGATATATTTTCCAGGTTAGTTATTTATGATATAAGATACTATAATGGTAATAGTAATTTGAAGATCTTCTCTGCCCCTTAATAAGCCTGAGGAAATTTGAAGACCTTCCCTGCTTTAAAGATATATTCTGTCCCCTAATAGGATGAATGTAATCACATGGAGCCTGTGGTAGGAGGAGTTTGCTGAAGGGTAGAGCAGAGCCTACAGGAAGCTGGGAGTCAGAGCAGCTAGCCTGGAGGTAGGAGAGGATGCATCTGAGGGAAATAGGTTTGTGAGTAAATGTTGGTTTGTGGGAAAGCTAAAGGATGTTATGGCTCTTGTGCTGTTATGGCTTATTAACTTCTTTGCTACTAAAATGGAATTGGCTTACTGGTTTTGGGATTCAGTTTTCTGGTGTCTAAATAAATGTTTTGCTTCTGTCTTCTATATGGAGAGTCTGTTATATTTTGTGATTGAGCACTATGCCAGCATATTTAGAATGGCCATCAGCACTGTGGATTATAACATCAGAGTGGGTTGGCTAGGTGGCACAGTGAGTAGAGCACCGGCCGTGGAGTGAGGAGGACCTGAGTTCAAATCTGGCCTCAGACACTTAACACTTACTAGCCATGTGACCTTGGGTAAGTCACTTAACCCCAAATGCCCTGCCTTCCCCCCTCCAAAGAGCAATATATGTGTGTTCTGTTACATTCTTGAAGTTTAAGTTACCTACAATTATTGCATTACTTTTTGCATTTCAGTAGGGTAAAGTTTGTAATTCCCCCATATCTTTCTAGCTGCTTTCTCAAGGAGTTTATTGGCTCACCATCTTCCTCTTCTTCCCACCATCTGCTCTCACACTGATGCTTAGCCTACAACTCCCAAACTTCCCAGTTCCTCAGACTCCTTAAATAACGTGACCTACTCTTTCATTCCATCTCAACGGTTTTATTTATCATTTCTACAGTTTTTGTTTTCCAGTTTATCTGCTTTTCCTCTCATTTTTAATACCTCCTCTCTTGAGCTGATTTTCAGTTTGTTTATTTGTTGTTTTTCTAACTTGTAAAATGCATATCCAATTCATTATTTTTTTAATATTTGCTAATGCATGTAGGGATATAATTTTTCTCCTAAGGACTGCTTTAGCTACATCCCCAAAATTTTATATTTTTCATAAATATCATTCAATTTCATATATTTATTAATTGTTTCTAAGATGTGTTCTTCAACTCAATTATTATTTAGAATTTCATTGCTAAGTCTCTATTTAAATAGGGTCAGAATCTTTGGTTTGTGAAACCTGAACTGATGACTATTTTTGTTGCATTTTAATCTGCAAAGGATGCACTTTGATTTCTGCCTTTTTACCTTTATTTACAGTATATCTGTATCCTAATGCAGTGGAGTCAAACTCAAATAGAAAGGGAGGCCAGCAATCCATACTTATGGACCTCTGTGGGCCCTATTACCTTAGTTTTAAAATATAATATTACCTATGTTTTATTCTAATTTTACTTATTTTCAGATACCTGAAATAGAGTAGTGACTATGTGAATGAAGAGAAGAGGATAGAAGCAGATGCTTTGTAGCAGAATTAATAGAACTCAGCAACTATTTAGATGTCTAACAACTTTCTTTGGTCCAGACAATAATTTCATTTGAAAGCAAATTGGAAACTGTTCTGCAATGTACAGTGTTACAGAGTTCCCTATGGGTCCCAGGAGTTCAATTTTTTTTTTCTTTTGCGCAATCACACAGCCATTATATGTCAGAGTTTGAAAAGTTCTTCCTGACTCCAAATTCTACTTAATATGTAATATGCTATGAAATCTTGCAAGTCATAACTGAACTACCTCAAAACTCTTTTAATTTTCATTAGAGATGACCAGGTATAGGGAAGAGTTGCCTTTAGAGTCAGGAGGATCTGGAGTCAAGGCCCACCTCTCACACATACTGATTGGGTGACCTGGGAAAATGATTTAACCTCTCAGTGCTCCAGGCAACTCTCTAAACCAGTAAGTTATTAGAGCAATTGTAGAACAATGAAACCATAGGTCTGATCCAAAAACAAATGAGTCTTTGAATTTATTGGTAATTTCCTTTTGAATTAGTTAGATAAAATTTGATATTCCTATGAGGATTGAGAGAGAACTACCTTTTTCTCAGCGTGCTTTCCTTCTTCTGAACTTCACTATATTTTTCTCTTTTCCTCTTCCCTAAGTCAAAGGCCAATAACCTGTCCTTGCGGCTGTTGCTATTGCTAATGCATGTGCACACCCATTCTTCCCAGAATTCTCCCTATAAAGAAAGAGAATTTTTGTAGAATCTTCAGTCAGATTGATTTTTATTACTGTGATGAATGACGATGATGATGATTGTTAAAATCACATTTTGGCCTCATTGTGTTTTTATTTCAAATTGTAAATAAGAATTAAAAATAATAATAACATTGTCATTAGTTTTGCTTAGGCATACTACCAATAATAAATATATGCATTCTTTAGAAAATCCCTGGGCATCCTTCTCACCGTTTAAATAGACAGACAGAAACCATTCTGCCCAATCTTGCAAGTGATTACATTAAAAAGAGAATTTAAGTGATTCATTCTACATCTCTCTATTTCACATATAACACACACATACACACACACATACACACACACACTCACTATAGTGTTGGAGTCAGAACTGTCTTAGTCATGATGGTATTATGACTATGTCAAGATAAAAATATTGGACAAATGAAAAAAATGAATATGTTAAACAAAAGGAGATTTACTGGAACAAGGAGTCAGGCATGTACTCTACAAATAAATTACAGGAAGGGCTTTATCATAAGGAAACTTCCTTCCTCTGCATTTTTTTTTTTGTATTTCCTTTAATACCGTTCTTTTTGACATAGCCTGAATAGTGGAATCACCCCGAAGTGTGGGGCAAAACGGTTCCAACCTGGTGACAGTTATAGAGATGTTTATATAATAGAAATTGTTAATAGTTACATGGTTATCATCCCATACCAAAATCATTCATCCATTCATCAGTACATACATACTATGTAGTTTTATGTGCTGGGGACATAGACAAAATGAAAGAGATCCTGTATTCAAGTAATTTACCACCTAGTAAGGGAGACATATTTATAGCCATAAACAAAATAGATGCAAAACTGATCAAAGATAATTTTGGATGGAAGGCATTAATAACTTTAGGGATCAAGGGAGTCTTTTTGTAAAGGGTGGTGCTTAAGTTGAGCCTTAAACAAAACTAGGAATTCCAAGAGGCAGAGACAATGCTCATTCTGATCATGGGGGACAACCAGTATAAAGGTATGGAGACAGAAGATGTCTGTATGAGAAGGAGTAAGAAGGTCAATATGACTGGATTGTAATATGATATAATATAATGGCTGAAGTGGAGTAACTGGAAAATAAGACTGACCAGGTTGTGAACACCTTTAAATGTCAAACAGAGGATTTTATATTTGATCTTAGAAGTAACAGGAAGCAATTGGAGATTTTTTTTTTGCTACTTTTTTTTTGGAGGAGGAAGGCAGGGCAATTGGGGTTAAGCGACTTGCCCAAGGTCACACGGCTAGTAATTATTAAGTGTCTGAGGCTGGATTTGAACTCAGGTCCTCCTGACTCCAGGGCTGGTGCTTTATTCACTGCGCCAGCTAGCCACCCCAGAATTGGAGATTATTGAGTAGGAGAAAGAGATGGTCAAACTTTTGCTTTAGCAAAAATCACCTTGGCAACTGTTCAGAGATCAGATTTAAGATGGGAAAGACTTGAGGCAGCTTACTGCAACAATCAAGGCTAGTGTTGATGAGGCCCTAAACTTATATGATGACTCTGTGAGTGAAGAGAAAGAGATGAATGTGAGCGATGTTATGGAGGAAGAAATGAAAAGATATGGCAACTGAACGGATATGTGGGGTAAGAGAGAATGAAAAATAAAGGATGACACAAAGATTACAAACCCGGCATCTGTATGGACAGTGTTTTCCCCTAGAGAAGAAGGGTATTTGGATAAGATAGTGAATTCCATTTCATATTGAGTTCAAGATGCTATTAGGACATCCAGTGAGAAATGTCCAATAGGCAGTTGGTGATATGGAACTAGAACTTAGGAGAGAGACTCTCACTGGGTTTGTAGATCTTGCAGTTTTAAAATCAAGATGATAATTAAACCCATGTGAATTAAAGAGGTCACGGAGAGAGAGAAGAAAGAGAGGTGATACAATAGAAAAAGCGCTGACTTTGGAGTTAGAAGCCTTTTTAAGGACGGGAAAGATGTGTGCATGCATGAAGGTAGTGGAGAAGGAGCCATTACTGAGCGAGAAATTGAAATTGGATAGGGAGAGAGGGAGATGGGATTACGGTGTGGGTAATCTTCCAAAGGAGACAGAAGAAGATGGAATCAAGAGCAGAAAAGAAGAGTTTTCCCTTAGTGAAGGGAATGGAGTAAAGGGAGAGAGAATGAGATGATCAAAGGCCAGACAGAAAGAGCAGGTTCTCATTCCAGAGCAATGAAGCAAATTGGGACAATAAAGCAATGGGATCTGAGGCAGAAGGAAAGATAAGTATACCAGGGACAAAAAACAAACAAAACAAAACAAAACAGAACAAAACAAAACAAAGCAGGCCACCCAAAACCTGGAGCAGAGTGGGGAGTTTTCACTTAGCGAAGGTGTCACTGCAATTTATCACACTCAGTGCAAGGATGATATTTGGGCCTTTAAGCCAAGATCCATGGGAAACACATTCATTTTGTCTCATATTGCCATAGTAAACTATCTTACATCTTCTCTAATTCTGACTGAAATGGGACAAGGGATCAAGGAAGGCTTTATAGAAAACATATATTTGAGCTGAAATTTAAAGGGTAAAAATTCAATAGGCAAGAGTGGCACAGGATCCATTAGCTTACTTCTCTAGTTGAATCAGCATAAATATTTTGTGCAAGTAGAGAAATGACACCTATAATTAAGGGCATTTTCTTTTATGACTTTCTAAGCATTACTTGTATGTATGTATCAACTTAACTCTTTCTCCAGTGTGTCACAATAGGTACCAGAGAGCTAGAAACATGTGCATTTTGCTTGTTTTACTACCATATAATTTCACTGAGGGACTAAGGTTTAGTTAAAAAGAAAATAAAAATTGTGAGCTAATGATGTTTTCACTTCTATGTGAGACTAAAATAACAATAATTACAATTTTGAAATAGTTTTCTCTCTTTTTTTGTGGTAGAAAAAAATGTGCCTTACATTTTAGGTACTATGCTAGAAATATGCTGTCATCTAGAAGGTAAAAATGGCCTAGGCCCTATCTCCTGAAAAATAGTCCTAGGCCCTATATACCGAACAATTTATTTTGAAGCACTTGAGCCTCCACAAAAGTGAAGGTGCATTCCTGAAGAAAATGGCAACAGAATATAAACTTCGGCTGGCTCTACAGAGCTACAAAATTCCCAGTAGAAACTATCACTAATGCATTGTGTGTGTGTCTTCCAAGCTAGCCAAATCTGAAAAGATTCATCATGATGACCACCTAAGTATGACTTTTCTTTTTGGAGGGCTGAAGGCAAGGAAATTGGGATTAAGTGACTTATCCAAGGTCACACAGCTAGTAAGTGTGTCAATTGTCTGAGGTCAGATTTGAACTCAGGTCCTCCTGACTCCAGGCTAGTGCCCTATTCATTGCACCACTTAGCTGCTCCATGATTTTTTTTTTTTTTTTGCTTTTTGGAGGGCAATTGGGGTTAAGTGACTTGCCCAAAGTCACGCGGCTAGTTTTTGTGTTGAGTGTCTGAGACCTGATTTGAACTCAGGTCCTCCTGACTCCAGGGCCAGTGCTCTATTCACTGCACCACCTAGCTGCCCCCCATGATTTTTTTTAAAGTTATAGTAGCTCAAAAATCACTTAATAAGTTATAAACAGGTTATAATCTATAACAACAGATACTGAAAACTAGAAATAATCCAAGTCTACCTATGATAGGTGTATGTTTGCTGTTAGCTGTGCAAGGGAACTTAATTTCCTTCTCAAAACACTAGAATCACTCTCTGACTACTAGTTTCTCAAACATGTGATGGTCTTTGGGTTTCTATTTTAATACTGACCACAGTAGTGTTCAGGTGCTTCGGTGTAAACATTCATTTCTGTATCGTTGATTGCTTTCCTGCCACTCTTCTTTTCATGGAGAATTCTTCTAAAGCAGAGGGGTATATGTCATAAGTTTTCAGGTTTGGTTTGTGTTTTTCGTCCTTTGTTCAAAGAGGACCACGGCATCAGGGAAATGATGACATGACTCACAGTTGACTTTGATTTGAGTGAGGGAGGGCTGTGCAAGGTCACCAGCCTCACTTTGTCTTCCAGAGCCATTTGGGTCCAGTGACCAGATATTAATCAGGATGACTGGAGATGACCCATGAGGCAATGAGGGACCCTGGCCCTTTTAGGCTAACGCCTTTTCAGGTTCTCACTTAGAGTGAGGTAACGCCCATTCAGTGAATAGGCCTTTTTAAGAAGTGAGTCAAGGGTTTTCCCTCCCAGCAGGTTTGGGTTATATTCACATAAGATCACAATTGATTAACAAATTTTAACAATTAATTAAACAGTTGCATTGTTGAAATGATACAACCATATTGGCTATCCCCTATTTCCAGTACTTCTTCAAACTGAATTGACTGGTTCTTTGACAAGTTGACTATATCTTCATGTCAGAAATATGGAATGTCTGCATTAATCTATACAGCATCTTAGTCACTATACATTTAAAATCATATGAATGCAGAGAGATGTTACAGTAGTTTCCCCTCTACATTTTCTTCACAGATATCCAGAAAACACAACAGACAAAATTCTGGTTGGGAAATACAAGAGGACAGAGAGAGGCGCACTGGAAACCAGGTTCAGTAAGTATGGAACATTGCATGTACCAATGGCGAGTGGATTCATCTTTTCAAAAGTTTTTGTATATTTTTGTTTGTTTGTTTCAAGTACGGGGTGGGATCCCTGCCTGCCAGAATAAGTAGGCCAGGGTGGGGTGAAGTAGACAATTTTTAGGGCATCTTTTCTATCCGCTTCCTCATGCCAGAACATGAGCAGTGCAGTTTGTTCAAAAAGGCTGTTCAGATACAGCCAGGGGGCAACTGAATCCCATTGCTGCTTCAGTTCAGTGAGAAGATGACCTTATGGCCTGGGTCACTTTTAGGCAGAATTGTGACTACAGCTTTCAGTGTATCCACACCCATTGTTTCATTACTTGTCTGTCTCCACGAGATTTTGAGGTAAGTATAAATGGTAAAATAGTATCCATGATGTCTTTTGACTCATGCATAGATTAAATTTAAGTGAGGTAGAATTTCTCAAAGTCATTAGTCTAATTCTTTCTTTCAGAGTCACTGGAGTTCAGTAGCAAGACAAAATCAAGATGACTGGTGATGGCTCAGGATGGCATCTTTGATGTCTAACCAAGCTCTAAGTACTCCACAGCGCCTGATTCAGCCATCTTCATGGCCATTGGAACAAGTTGTTCTCATATGCCCATTTCACCAGGGGAAGTCTTCACATGCTCGGAGTAGACACCTAGGTCACCAAAGGGTCTGAGACTTCTCAGTTACCCTCAATATGGTTTAGCCCATCTGCTTAAACAGTTTACTAATGTGTGTCTGCTGCACGTGCTACAGCTTCTTAGAGCCACAGCTGAGAGTTGGATGGATCAAATGCCAAAGGTAGAAGGTAGCCTTCACACCCGAGGTACCAGTCTTCCCTGAACACACCCTATACCCTGATACATGAAAGAAAAACAAATTGCTTCACCATTTGGGCAAATAGTCAATTTTGCCCAGAAGTAGCAGTTGTGCTAGTCTCATACCCTGTAGAGAATGACCATAAAAAGCAGCTTTAAGGAACCTTTCTAGAAAAAAGTTTAAACTGGATTAATTTTTACTAATCTGCAGCTAGCTAGCTAGAAAATCTTAATACTGAAATACGAACAATGTTTGTATATATTACATGAGAGTCTTAATCATACTTAAACCTAAATTATAGCAGATACAGCTGTGGAAGAAAGATAGACCTGATACACTAAAAGCAGGATGAAGTCATGTCAAAGAAGGAAGAAAATGTAGAAGTAAGATATTGGCATTAACTCATGTTCTTGGAATGTCGTGGAGCAAACAGTAGGAAGATAATCCATGTTGGAGAGTGATGAAGAAAGACCAAAATCATTATCAATGCTCAAGAGATAAAAACGGAAACAGGGATCATAAGGGAGAAGGGCGAGAATGAGACTTAAGGAATAAAAAGAGAAACTCTTAAGGAGACCTAGCTGTTATTTTATTAATTATTGAAACTAAATCAAGAACATCTTTGATTTAGTTTGAAAAAGAGAATTTTAGTGCAATCAGTTTTCTTAGAGGGCAGTAACTTATGGGATAATTTCTGTTACATCAATGGAAAAATCAATTTTCTTCAAGTTTGTTATTAATGTGGAAATAATACCTGTTCATAAAGTATGTCCTGTGGTACAAACATGTTTTATTATATATAGATAGATATAATTTTATATATAAAATTTCTTATTTGATATGCACTGTTTTGAACTTGATTACTTGAGTGTCATCTCAAGCCTTTTCCTATAATTGAAATTTACTTAGGGACTTTTACGAGATTTTTTTTGTGTATCATAGGTCCTCTTCTTATAAAAAATGTTCTCTGTTCATGCTTTTATGTAAGGATTAGAATCCTTATCTGTTTCTGCTCCTCCTAAAGGGTGTGGGGAATATTGGCAAGGTTTGAGCTGGTTTTTACAATATAAATTAATTATTTGAGAAGTAAATCTTGAGAGTCTGGGCCAACTTGTATTGAGATCTGTTTTGTAAGGGATTCTAGCAGGAACATCTGAGGAGCCTCTACAAGTAACTTAGAACCAGAATGGAAAACTCCAATAAAGTGTCACCCTTAAGGACAAGAAATTTTCCAGACTGTCCCAAGGAAAGATGTGCCAAGGACCTGATGACTTCATGGGACAGCTGAGATCCAAGATGAATTATGCTGATTGGATGGATATTGGAAAGGATATTTAAGGTCTATTATTATTGCTGTCCAGTGTTGTGCTCCTTTGGCTTTTATTTTCTATTTCCGTATATTACACTCTCTTGATTGTATTGAATCCCTTTGACTTAGTACCTAATTTTGGACATTATTACTATGGCTTATACTGTGCTTGGTTAAGAGTTCTGATCTCACTTTGTAATTGAAGCTGTTCCCAGTAATATCTACAGTACGGTTTTACCCAGTATGCTTTCTGTGGACAATGGCTGTCCCCAGGGTCTAATTTTAATGGGAGTTGAAGATCTTCCCCACCCATTAATAGGACTCGTGTGGAGCCCAACGAGAAGCTTGATTAGGGGAGGCTTGTTTTTTCAGGAAGGCCCACCTCTTTTGTTCCTTTGTAATTAGGCAGTGGATCACGAAAGTTGTTCCTCCCCTTTGGGAAAGGCTTTGTCTTTTTCCCACCTTTACTGTACCTTTCACCCTCCCAAGCCACAAGCATTTAGATGGAGATTTCTGGTATCTCCTCCTTCCTTTAACCTTCTGTCAGAAACATGCAACCTTCTGTATGGATTGTGAACTTTTTGGGTTCCACATGCATGTTCATTTCTCTTGTAATAAACCTAGTTTTCACTTAAGTTTCATAAAGCTGTGATTGCCTGTTGATACCTGAAACTTCAGAAAATTTCAGGTTTTTTTTTTACACTACTTGCTCTTTCTTATCTTTACTTGAACCCTGTACCTGATATGGACCATGCCACCAATGGCTGAAGGAAGAATATTAAAGGATCTACGAGGGTCTGACTTAGAAAATGGGCCCTCCTTATCAGACAGAAAATGGTGACTATTTCAGGCATATCAGGAAAGGTAGTTTGACTAGGCCAAAGAGTGTAAAATGAATAAGAATAAGGCAAGAATGGTAGTTTGCAACCAAGTTGTAAAGGACTTTAAATGTGAAAGAAAAAGTTTGCATTAGAAACTGTGGAGCTACTGGAGATTATTAAGTAGAGGGAATAAGTGGTCAGCATGGGTTTTAGGAATATGACCTTGGCAGCTGTGTGAAGGACAGAATAGAGAAGTTGGAGACCTAAGGCAAAGAGACCAATTAAAAAAGTGTTGCAATTAATCATGTAAGTGGGCTTGACCTAGGGTGGTGCTCATGTGAGTGGAGAAAAGGAGACAGGTGAAAAAAATACTATAGAGGTAGAAACAACAAAACTTGGCAACTGTTGTTGAGTAATATTTCAAAATTTTTGACACCTATGACAGATTCAAAGACCAAAGTAATACATGGTGCCTAAGATCTTTAAGGGACCTTGGATCTCCTTAATTTTATAGGTAGTATATTGAATACCTTTACTGTTTCATATATTTTGTTTAGGGATTTCCACTTTATTTCCCACGCGGAAACTACAAAGAAGTGATACATTCACTTTTTTTTTTTTTTACCTTTTGGTGCATGCCAGGACATGAATGTTAATTTGCGCAAAGGCATTCAAAATCACAGCAGAGTAACTCATATTAAGGACTGCACATTTCATTCTGTTTATAAAAGGAATGCATAGTTGAGTCAATATTAACTCTATAGTAGCTTAGCAGTACATATATATGTGTATGTATGTGTGGGTGTATACATATATATTTATATGTCTTTTCCTTTGTCTAGTTGCAGCAGATGTCATCAAAAAATTTAATCTCTGAATATTATCCAAGTATAATTTGTGTTATTGATTGAGACTGTGAAACCAGTACCTGGGGTATCAAGGACTCTTCCATAAGATGTTAGAAATTCAAAAAAGGTTTCTAGTTCATTGGAAGATAAAGGATAGGAATAAAGAAGTTTTAGCAAACAACTTATACCATTGGTCTGATGAATGTATTTCATTCCAACTACCGTATAGTTTCCATTTATATTTACCTTCTACGATACAGAGAGAGAAAATCAATTGGTAAAAGATTATGTAAGGAAACTCAATGGATAATTCCTTTTCCCATATCCTAATAATACCCACCTCCATCAAACTCATTTTAATAACTAGTTTCCATTCCTTCCTGATCAAAATTCATACTAGTTACCAATAAAGAAGTGATTTAGTTTGCTAAATAGAAATAAATCTGTCCTGTACCAACACATTCCCCAGAAGCCAAGTTGAAACTCAAAAAGGAAATGGCAATGAGACATTTGCTACAAACGTAATATAACCAGAAATTAAAGGAGCTTTTCAACAAAATGCTTGCAAAGGAAGCATGGGAAGCAGCAGGCTGCAGCTGGATGTATTTCTTGGAAGTGCTAGATTTATCAAAGGCCACTGACTCTAAATATTTCACATTGCAGGAATTTGAACCAGGTGATTAATTAAGATCTTACTCAACTCTTTGCTTCTCTGACCCTTCAAGACAAAAATTTGGTAATAATACACCATATACTGAGAAATTCTAGTTACCAATTTATTTTCTTCTTTTTGGAAGGACGTGTTTTAGGAAGGACATTTTTAGGAAGAACATATTCAGAAGAAGGAGAGTAGGATGGTCATATGGAGTAGAAATCATGCCATAACAATTATATGATGATATGTAATGATTATTATACTAATTTATAACAATATTATCATATAATATAAATAATAATTTATGATAATTGTTATAGCTAACATTTATATAGTTCTTACTATGTGTTAGACACTGTAAGTACTTTACAATTATTATCTCATTTGATCCTCACAATCACGTAGGACAATAATGCCAATATAATTGCCATTTTACAAATGAGGAAACTGAGGCAAACAACTGTTAAGTGACCTGCCTAGGATCACATAGCGAGGTAGTATCTGAGGCTGGATTTGAATGGTACTGAAGTCAAGGTCTTCCTGGCTCCTGATCTGGAGCCCTATTCACTGCATCATTTAGCTACCCCTGCAATAAATCATATATCAGTTAACAAATATTTATATACTCCTACTGCCTAAATGCTAAGCCACAGGCATTGTGCTAAGAATTGGAGATACAAAGAAAGATGGAAAAATAATGTGGAGACAATATGAAAACAACTATGTACAAACAAGGTATATACAAGATAAATCTGGAGATCATCAACAGGAAAAGTCACTATCATTAAGGGGAATTGGGAAGGTTTCTTGTAGAAAGTGGGATTTTAGTGTAATGCCATACGCCAGCAGATTCCCCAAAGAATGCTACTGTGAACAGCTTTTAGAGTTTGGATTACACAATATAGTGAACACTCTGTTTATTTCATTACAAGTCAAGGCAAACATTCACAATATATCACAATATAATATTCACAACATTAAATCTTATCACAGAAAATGGCCACACAGTTTCCACTACAGTGGCCACAATATTTAGAACAAGAAACAATAGAACAATTAAACTTCCACTCATGGAGCAACTCAATACTTAATCATTCAATCAATTCACAATAGAATAATCAAACTTCCACTCATGGGGCAACCATTAACTTACTCAGTCACTATTATAG
>CM053587.1:112872793-112909727 GCA_028646515.1 Pseudochirops corinnae
TAGTGATTTAGAGCATTTTTCCATATGCTTAAAGATATCTTTAATTTCTGCCTCTGAAAATTGCCTGTTCATATCCTTTGACCATTTATCAATTGGGGAATGACTTGTATTCTTATAAATTTTACTTAATTCCCTGTATACTTTAGAAATGAGCATGCCTCCCTTTTTTAAAAAAAGTATAAATATCTTACTCTTTCCAACTGGGCCTTAAACATGGTAGAACAGACATTATTCCAGCTTGCAAGCTTATTCTCAGGATAGAGAATTTATAATCTCTGTAAATTGTGCTTGGACTCTGGTTCATTCCAGGTTCCCCTTTTGGGACCTGAGGTTTCTTCTATTTAATAGCTCATAGAAGCTTTTCTTTAACACCACAAGGATTGAAAATGTCCATTTTAGAATTTTTTATATAGGTATAAGGAACAAAAATATAGAAAAAAAAAAGTGACCAGAGACTCCTCTCTGTCAGTACATTTGCTCAAGCTGCTATGTGTGAATGAAGAGTCATCATTTCTTCAGGGTCCAGGAGGATATCTAGGAACTGGCCTAGAACCCCTCACCTACTCCTTAACAGAAGTCCTAGAATGAAAGAGTTATAATTCATGGGAGTAAGAGAAGAATCTGCCTCTGCTTTTAAACTGATGCACCACAATTTGTTCTTAGAAAGTCAGAAAGGATGCTTTTGGCACATCTATCTATAATCCATAATTCCAGAAAGATATCTAGGCTTCTGCTGAGAATCAAATATTTTCCTTTCCAGTGTCTAAATCTTATCAGATAGACTGCAGATATATCTCCTCCTCCCCCATACCCACACCTTCCCAAAAAAGAGCATACTTGTTCTGGAGGCTTTAACAAATTTAGATGGATATGTAGGAAGAAGTTTTCAGAGAGTTCCCTAGATCATCGAAGTCCAAAGTAGAGAATCTTTCATACTGGCTCCATAAGACCACACCCTTAGGAGTCATTCACTCCTCAGGTTTCAATTTGAGCTTCTGCAACCATCTCTGATCTTTTATGGAGACGGTCCCCCTTCAACCTGCTTCCTCAGGGGAGGAAATTACTGCCTCCTCTTGAATATAGTGATAGAATAAGCCTGGGGCTTTGTAAAACCTCATGGAGGTTCCAGAGTCTCTATCCCAAATAAAATCTGGGAGAGCCTTGATTCTTATGGATCCTTCCTCAACAGGAAGAGGAGTCTCTGGATTAGAAACCATAGTCCAAGGCCCCCTTATTCCCCAACTCTTTCAGAAGCGAGCTTTTTACTTTCTGGGCTACCCTATCAGCTGCCCCTCAACTTTCATTGCATGGTCCCTGAAAACAGAGATGTCTCCAGATGCTGAATGTACCAGAATAATTTACTTTTAGTCTGACCACACAACCATGTCCAGAGAATGCTAGCCTTGAAAGCTTTCTTTACCCTCCTGAACAGCCTCCTATAACATTCCTAGAGCTCATCAGTTCACTTCACTGGGATCTTCTGCCTCAGTGAAAACCTGCTGCCTGTCCCACAGAGAGGACTCCCCAAACGTGATCAGGAGGGCTCTGGTGATAGAGAACGAAATGATTGGTCCACCCTCCTCTGTATTTGCAGTACTCTTCCTCCAGTTTAACCATGATATGAACCCAGAGGCTATTTCCTCTTTCCCAGCCTACCAAGTCTATGCCAAATTTTGTAGGCATGACTCTAAAATCAGTGCCTTCTTAGTTTAGGTTCCACGTTGGAATGAAATGAAGTATTTGCAAGTCACTGAGATTTAACAAAGGATGAGATTTACTTTGCCCTAACACAAGCAAGAATATACAACATGGATATAATGACATGTAGCTTCTCTGAACAAGTCCCTCCCCACCTCCACACCTGGAAATGGCATCTTGTTAGTATGGCAGAAATAAAGGCAGACCTAAATAATTGGAGAAATTCTCATTGCCCATGGCAGGCTGAGCCGATGTAATAAAAATGACAATACTGTCTAAGTTAACTTATCAATATCATACCACTCAAACTTTTAAAGGATTACTTTGTTGAATTAGAAAAAAACCCCAAACAAACAAGGAAATTTATATGGAGGAACAAAAGATCAGGAATCTTGAGGGAAATAATGAAAAGTAAGAAGGAAGAGATCCTAGTAGAACCACATCACAAACTATATTATGAAGCCTCAATCATCAAAAAATTTGGTATTGGTTAAGAAAGAGAAATTAGATACACAATATACAGAAGCAAACAAGTTCAGTACCCTAGTGTTTTATAAACCCAAAGATTCTGGCTGTTGGGGTAAGAATTCACTATTCAAAAAACCTGAGAGTAAAACTAGACAACAGTCTGATAGAAACTAAATAGACCAATACTGCATACCACATACCAAGATAAGCTCCAAATGAATTCAGGACTTAAATATAAAGGGTAGCATCATTTAAAAACAAACAAACAAAACCTTAGAGGAGAAAGGAAAAAAAATTAAATTACAAAAATTTTAAACAGAGATTGGATGGGTACTTATTGAATTGATGGGATAGCCATGGAGTACTCTTGCAAGTACTGAGATTCTGGGATTCTGATTATTTCTATGGGAACTATGATTCCGGAGATTGTAGCTGCATGTGCTCCAACATATGAGCAACAGAGACAGCATATTCAAAGGTTCACAAGTACACTTGAATATGATTTGTATAGACTATATCTAATTTGTGCCTTTGCTTTAAGGATCTGTGGTTTTAACTAAGTACTCCCCCCACTGGGACAGATCACAACCCCTCTTTGCTTCAGCAGTCTTCTTGAGTGGCTGCTGCTGAAAACATTCATCATGTTACCACCAGTCATTTGGTGATAAATCATTCAATATCAGCTGACCCTCAGCCAGCATATACAGGGTCCATTGCAGGAGGAGGAGGAAGAGGAGGGGAAGAAGAAGATGAAGAAGAAAAAGAAGGAGGAGGAGGAGAACCACCTGGGTACTTACATATCTAGAATTCCCCAAAGGTAATTACCATCTTCTTTTTCATGAACTCAAACTCCCAAGGCTTCAAAATACATAACCATAAAGGGCACATGAAAGACCCTCATTGGAGTTCGTAGAGAATCAAGAAACCACCACCCATGAGGCCAGCCTTAACCAGAGATTTGGATAACCTTCATAGCTTGCAATAAGTACTGCTGTGGGTGCAATCCAGGAAAAAGGAGGTAGGCTACTTGCTCTTAATTTTCAACACTCCCCTCTGAGTTTATCTGTGCTGCACTTTTCTTTTGATAAAGTTCACCTCTAGTTGTTGCTTCTAATCACAGCACATCTGGGGCGCTCCTTTGCATGGGTGGCATAGGTCCTCTCAGTACTGTTACTGTCTTCTATTGCCAATAGGCTTAGTGGGTCCTCTCACCAATGCTGTTGCTCAACTTCTCTTTGCTGCTCCCAGCGCTTCAGCTCTCTTCCAACAGATACTGATTGTTTTCTTTCCAGTTTTCAGGCAGAAGTCCAGTGGAAATAGGCTAATAGCATTATTGTTCTTTTGTTCCTCTATGCCAAATTGTCTTTGAAATTTCTCTGGGCTGTTTACAACCAAATCCTGTAGCCCCACCTTCTACTCAAGGATTATTCAGGCAGCTACAAGAATGATTTCTTGAACCACTGGAAAAAGTCTGGTTTTTTACTCTGGGACAGTTCATGGTGAATCAGTCTTTCTTCACCCAGTGCCTAGGAGGTATGTCTCTGGTTCAGATCAGCACCTTCCACTTAATTTAGGGTAATATTTCCATTCTCTTTTCATCTCTCATCTTCATCTTGCTTTGGAGCAGCTAGAGTCAGGTTATTACAAACCACCTGAGACATTTTCTTCAATGATCTTTCAAAGTGAAGGGATTAGGACAAAAAGGGGTTTCCAGTGCTTGCTCCAAGTAGAAGGAGAGAGTCAATCACAAAGGTAAGGGTTTGAGCATTAAGTACAGTAGGGATATTAGTAATCAAAGAGGAAACAGTTACAGGATGTAATACTTCTGACTGACTCAACATGCATACATCTCATTCCTCAAAGTAGTAAAGATAACTAAGAAAATACTCCTGAAATGTTTCTAAGTCATGATAGGCCCTAAACTTGCTACATTTCAAACCACTAAAGTAATGACCCCAAAGTAAGGCCACAGAAGGCCAAGAAATGCATTGAATGACTCAGAAGTCAAAATGATAAAAAGTCTGCCAAATCATCCTCCAGCAAAACAAATTCATGCTTGGAAGTCAAGTGGAACTGTCTTGGCGGATAGTTTACACAACATTTAAACAGTCTTGGAAACTCTTCCCAGCTATCTTTAATGCTATGACACCATAAACCCTGACTTTAAAAAAATAATAACAGCAGTAGTGGCATTTGAAGATCAAAGCAAACTCATTTTTAAATACTGATTTTAATTCATCAACAAAAATGATAGCCAATTTCATACAATGAAGTAACTGAGCTCAATAATTTATCAGATGGAATGGCTGCCAAATAGATCCAAGGCTATAAATATCCAATACTTGACTAATCTGACTGCACAAGTCCCTTGACAAGTTGTTATGGCCCAAAGAACAAACAGCTGATACCATACTAAAAATGTCACTGAGACAAAAAGCATGTCCAATTGAACTATGACATACCTTCCCATCTCCTCTCAGTCCAGCTTCTTCTTCTCCACCTCCCCCACTTAAACCAGCTTCTTCTATATTTCCTTTTGGAGAAAGAGGGTCTACTTAGAGTGGGGGGACTGATACTGACTTGACTTTTCTCCAACCTATAGTTTCTCTCTAATAGAAAAACCTTAGAAAAGGATTCATAATTTAATTCCCCATGTAGAGTTCATATACATGAATCATCTACAGTACAAACTAGTGATAACACGGGCCTGAGAACTTCCTGGCATGTTAGAGGAGCATGGATTTGTAGTTCAGAGAAACAAGTATTTCCTCTCAGCCTTGAGAGAGATTTGGGCCTATCAGCTGGAATATTTACTTTAGTCACGCCTGAGTTTGTAAAAGGACACACATACTCTGTGAGAGAAAGAGGGGATTTTTCTTCAATGAAAGAGTGGATGCTGCCATACTTTTAACTGAAATCACATAGACTTTTTGTTGCTATAATCTCTTTTAGAGAAAGTCAGAAACATTTGTCTAGGACCAGAAAAAACCAACTTCTCAAGTTTTCCTGTCTGCCTTCAAAGTCCAGCAGGAAGAGTTAGAAAAAGAAATTCCATTTAAAATAAACAAACACTATGTAAAATACTTGAGAGTCTACCTGTAAAGATATATTCAGAAACTATATGAACACAATTATAAAACACTTTTCACAAAAATGTACATAGCTCTAAATAAAGGAATATTAATTGTCCATGAGTAGGCTGAACCAATATAATAAAAATTACAATTCTACCTAAATTAATTTACTTATTCAATGCCATATCAATCAAACTAACAAAGTATTATTTTATAGAGCTATAAAAAAATAACAGTAAAATTCATCTGGAAGAACAAAAGGTCAAGGATAACAAGGGAACCAATTTTTTAAAATGTAAAGGAAGGCAGTCTAGCAGTACAGATTTTAAATCTGATTCCATGTTTGATTAATATGATTACAAAGAAGTAATGATGAAAACAATCTGGTACTGGCTAAGAAAGTAGTGGATCTGTGGAATAGATTATGTACACAATATACCTCAGTAAATGAACATAGAACATAATCTAGTGTTTGATCAATTCAAAGATCCAAGCTTTTGGGACAAGAACTCACTAGCTGACAAAAACTGCTAAGAAAATTGGAAAAAAAAAAAAAAAGTTTGGCAGAAACTAGGTATTGGCTAACATCTCACACTTTATGGAAATAAGATCAAAATGGACACATGATTTAGTCATAAAGGGATATGTCATAAACAAATTAGAGGAGCATGGAATAGTTTACCTGTCAGATCTATGGAGAAGGGAAGAATTTATGACCAAATAAATTAATGACCAAAGAAGAATTTATGACCATATCTTCCTTTTTCAAACAAGAGAGAGACAGAATCATGGGAAGTAAAACAGGTAATTTGATTACATTGAATTAAAAAGGTTTTGCCCAAACAAAACCAAAGTAGCCAAGATTAGAAAGAAAGCAGGAACTTGAGGTGGGATGGAGGAGGGAGGGAATTTTACAGCAAATTTCTCTGATAAAGGCCTCAAATATTTCTTAAAATGATGTCAGTCAAATTTATAAAAATAAGAGCCACTCCCCAACTGATGAATGGTCAAAGTATAGGAAGACGCAATTTTCAGAAGAAGAAATCAAAGCTATCAATAATCATATGAAAAATGCTCTAAAGTCACTAATAATTAGAGAAATTCACACTAAAACAACTCTGAGGTACCATCTCATACCTATAAGATTGGCTAACATGACAGAAAAGGAAAATGACAAATGCTGGAGGTGATGTGGAAAAATTGTAACATTAATGCATTGTTAGTGAAATTGTGAACTGATCCAACTATTCTGAAAAACAATTTGGAACTATGCCCGAAAGGCTATAAAACTGTGCATATCCTTTGACCCAGCAGTACCACTACTAGGTCTGTATCCCAAAGAGATCAAAGAAAATGGAAAAGGACCTATATGTACAAAAATATTAATAGCAGCTCATTTTATAGTAGCAAAGAATTGGAAACTGAGGGAATACCCATCAATTTAAGAATGACTGAACGATTTGTCTTATATGATTGTGTTATATGATGGAATACTATTATGCTATAAGAAATAGTGAGGGGATGGTTTCAGGAAAAGCTGGGAAGGCATATAAACTGATGCAAAATGAAGTGAGCAGAACCAGGAGGACATTGTACAGAGTAACAGCAATATCATAATAATTATTAATTGCAAAAAAACTTAGCTACTCTGATGAAGAAAATGATCCAAGACAATTCCAAAGGACTCATGATGAAAAATGCTATCCTCTCTAGGGAGAGAAATGATGAACTCTGAATGCAGATTGAAGCATACTTTTTTAAACCTACTTTATTTTTCACAACATGGCTAATATGGAAATATACTTTGCAGGATTTCACATATATAATTGATATTACATTGCTTACCTTCTCAATGGGTTGGGGAGGTGCAGCAGGGTGGGAAAGAATTAGGATCTTAAAATGTAAAAATAATAATTTAAATTTTAAAATAAATAAATAATCAATTATGTGATTTTTTTTTTTTATAAAAAGAATGTTTGGAAGTCTTATATTTTATTAAAGATCCTTTTTTCCCCTCCCTGTAGCATTTTACTCAGTTTTGCTAGGTAAGTTATTCTTGTTTGTAAGCCCAAATCCTTTGCCTTCTGGAATATCATGTTCCAATTTCTATGCTTCTTTATTTTGGTGGCTGCAAAACTGTATCATCCTGACTGTTAGCTCCTCAGTGCTTGAATTCTTTCTGGTTGCTTGCAATCTTTTTGACCCAGAACCTCTGGGTTTGGGCTATAATGCACCTGGAAGTTTTCTTCCTTCTTTCCTTCTGTCCTTTCTTTTTCTTCCTTCCTTCCTTCCTTCCTTCCTTCCTTCCTTCCTTCCTTCCTTCCTTCCTTCCTTCCTTCCTTCCTTCTTTCCTTCCTTCTTTCCCTCCTTCCTTCCTTCCTTCCTTTCTTTCTGAGGTAATTGGTAGATATTTTTAACTCTCTGGTTCAAAGAAATCAAAGAATGATTTCTTGAAATATGTTATCTGTGCTTTCAGGTTATCCAGTGAATCTTAAATTGTCTTTCTTCGATCTGTTTTTCAGGTCACTTGTTTTCAGATGATATATACCTTACATTTCCTGTTCCCCCTCTCCTCAATCTTTTGACTTTGTTTAAACATTTGTTATTTTCTCATGGAGTCATTAGTTTCTACTTAGTCCCTTCTAAATTCTAGGGAGTGTGTTTCTTTGGCAATATTTTGTTCCTCTTGTGCCAAGCTATTCATTGCCTTTCTAGTTCTTTCTTCCATAACTCAAATTTTTTATTTTAGTGTTCTCATTTCATTTATAAAAACATTTTTAAGCTCTTTTTTTTAAACTCATGTCATCTTTTCTTGAATTCTAGTTGAATTTGTGTCTAAATTGAATTTTTCTTTTTAAATTTTTTTTGTCACATTTGCATTCCAAGCTGTTTCTTTCCCTTCCAACCCCACTAGAGAGAAGGCCACCATTTGACAGAGATACGTGTGTGTGTGTGTGTGTGTGTGTGTGTGTGTGAGAGAAACTATACAGCATGGGCAGCTAGGTGGCACAGTGGATAGATTGCTGAGCCTGGAGTCAGAGACTTATCTTCTTGAATTTAAATCCAGCCTCAGATTTCTACTAGCTAACCCTGGGCAAGTCACTTAACCTTATTTGCCTCAGTTTCCTCAGCTGTAAATTGAGCTGGACAAGGAAATGGCAAACCACTTCAGTTTCATTGCCAAAAAACCCCAAAAAGGGGTCACAAAGAGTCAGACATGACTTAAAAGACCTAAACAACAATATACAATATAATAGTTCCACATGTCAGTTCTTTCTGTGGGGGTAAATAACGTTCCTTCACAGGTTTTTTGTGGTTTATTTAAATATTCATATAGCTCAGAATAGCTTAGTCATTCACATTGTTCTTTGAACAATATTGCTATTACTATATACAATTTATTGGTTCTGCTCATCTTACTCTTTGTTATTTCATACAAGTCTTTCATACAAATCTTTTCTAAAATCAACCTGTGTATCACTTCTTTCTTTGTTTCTTCCTTCCTTCCTTCTTTCCTTTCTTTCTTTCTTTCTTTCTTTCTTTCTTTCTTTCTTCTTTCTTTTTTCTTTCTTTATCAGGATTAAGTGACGTACCCAGGGTCACAGAGCTAGTAAATGTCTGAGACCAGATCTGAACTCAGATCCTCAAGACTCCAGGGCCAGTGGTCTAACCACTATGCTACCTAGGTGGCCCCTCAACATCATTTCTTCCAAAACAATAGTATTTCATCACAATAATATATCTCCTTAGTTTGAGCTCTGCAAGTTCCTGACCTGATTTTGGTCTTGCTCTATTTGGAGTTTCAGTAGAGTGCTGCTGGATCCAGCAACAATCAGCTAGCTGGAAAGCTCCAAAGGTCTGGGATCTCTGCTGTAGATGTTCCTTTTCATGCTTTAGACTAAACTAGAAGCTAGTACCGAGGCCCTGGTACACTCCTGGTATCTGAGACACACAACTGCTGCTTGCTTCAGAACTTGATCTTGTTTAGGACATAGGCTAGAGTCCATGACCACTCCTTACCCTTGAAGGCCATCCTTAGGTACAGATCTATTCCCAGTTGACCCTGAATCTATGACCTAGAAGTGGTAGTGAGTGACACCTGTGCTTGGACTCCATACAAGTTTGGTCCCCTCTGTACTGGAATTGAGTCCTCCTCTTGCCCAGGTGCACAGCCTCTCTGTTGGAATGCTCCACATGTGCATATTCCTGGCTAGGCCTAGTGACCAATGTCCATAGACCTCTCTGTCTCTATATACAGACCTGGGCTGAGAAAATGACTTGTTGCGTTTTTTTTCTTGGATTGCCTAATAAATATTTAATCTGATATGTTTTCTAGATCTGTTTGGAGAAAGTTTTTTTTTTTTCCTCCCTGGGGAGGCAGGGACAGGGGAGAGAGGGAAGGTGAAACTTGTTATACTTCTTTCTGCTACATTATCTTGACTCCGTAAGTCTCAAAACCTTTTAAGGAAAAACTAGCCTAACACATATGAGGGCAGGGGTTAGGATATTGCTCCTACCACACACTCAAAAATAAAAGGTGAAAGCAGGACACTGATTTGTCACTGCCCCAGTGCCAGAGCCTGTCCTCTGGGGGTGCTTGCTACTGCCACAGTATAATCTGCGAGGAACCAGGAGAACAGTTTATAGAGTGACAACAATATTGTAAACAAACAAACAAACATAAACTTAATCACTCTGATCAATACAACGACTAACCAGAACTCATGGATTCACGGTAAAATATGTTATCTATTTCCTGACAGAGAGGTGATGAACTCAGTGCATTTTGAGACATACATACATCTACATGCATGTGTATGTATATATGTACAAATATACACACATATAAGTATATGTGTGTAAATATATAGACATACATCGACTTAGACTATATGAGAATTTATTTTGCTTGACTACATATATTTGTTACAAAGGCTTTCCTTTTTTCTTTTCTATTGTGGGTAGGAGTAAGAGGAGAGAAATAAGACATTTTCACTAAATGAAAAATAAACTTAACTAAAAAAAAAACAAGGTGTTCCGGGAGACAAGGAGTAGGTATTTTGAGGGCAGGAATATATTTGGTCATTTGCCCAATGGCACCTATACAGATAGTGTTATGGGCGCCTAGAAATGGTTAAGTCTCTCTCCCACTCCATAACTACATTAAAAGGCCAAACTCCAGAGTGAAAAAGCAGGAAGATTGGGAAATTGCATAGTGGAAGAATGGGACAAGTTGTAGAGTCTTAGAGAATAAATGTAAGTGTGATTGTATTGGAGACAAGCCCTACAACTGGTTATCATGGGCAGGGTGGATGACCCATCTTCCTAACTTCTCATTGGTCTAGCATCCTCTTGCAATTAGACTGTTGACCCTTGGCGATTCAGATGCCTATTTTGGAGACCACTGGTATAGAAGCCTGAACAGGAGTCAGAAGAAATGTGCTGTTGACCAAACTGTTTTTAACAATCTGTGTAACTTCAGGCAACTCTCAGCTTCTCTGTGCTCATTAAATCTTATGTTATTAACACCTTCTCTGATCAATTTTCAAAACTGATGTAAGGATCAAGAGAAATGATAATAACTTATTCACATAAGATGTCACAATTTATAAAACATCTTGTAACAGATAAAAAAAAGTATTTTGAAATATATCAAGAATCATGCAAATACAAAGTTTTGTTTTAGGAAAGAAGACTTTTTAAATTGCCATACAAAGAAAAAAATATATACATAGGACTTTTATTTTTTTTACCTACACCTTTTTTTTTTTTAAAGGATCAGCTCTTGTATTATCTCCTCCATAAATTCTTCCCCACTTCTCAACCCCTAACCCACTGGCATGAAATACAAGCCAATTAGCAAACTTTATTGTACTTTTATCAGCCAATACAATTTTATTAAGTGCCAGGAAAGTGCCAGAAACTAGGGATACAAGGACAAAAATGAAAGTCCCTTCTTTCAAAGAGCTTACATCCTACTGATGTGATACTAAATCATAATATATGCAATACTGTGTTTAAAGTCAGGAAGATATGGATTCTAATCTTACCTCTGATTTAATAGTTGTTTGACCCTGGGCAACTTTATTGTACTTATCTACTACATTATAGATCGGTTTTGGTCTTTGGATAGAGAGAGTTACAATGCCAAGAATTTGCTATATTGTCAAATTCATAGATTAGCACTTCTCAACCTGTGGGTCACGACCCCTTTCAGAGTCGAACAACCCTTTCACAGAGGTCACAGGGGTTGCCTAAGACCATCAGAAAGCACGTATTTCCGATGGTCTTAGGAACTGAGACTCTGCTCCTCTATCAGTCTCCAGGTGGGTCCGCTCACATGCAGATATGCCCACATACAAGTATTGAAGGGTCGAGGCATTAGGAAGGTTGAGAACCACTGCCATAGATCCTTTCAATATTCACTTTCACACTGTACTTTGTATTCCAATTCTTCGTATACATTTTATCTTCTCCTTTAGACTGGAAACTACATTAGAACAAATATTGAAATTAAAAATCCACTAGTTTTAGAATCACATCCTTTATTGCCTATGTGATCTTAGACAAGTCACCTAAACCTTCCTTAATTTCTTGATTTGTAATGGATGAGTGAAAAAGCATTCACTGAGACTTACTACATGCAAGGCACTGTGATAAGCCCTTAATATTCAAACACAAAAAGAAGACAGTTCCTGTTGTTAAGGAGCTTATATTATATAACAGGTGAGACCACATAAATGGGGGAATGATTGCTACAGAAAGACATTTTGCACTGGGAAATCAAAGGGATGAAGAGTAAAGTAACAGAGCAGACTCTCACAAATCAGGACAGCACAGCTACAAGATGGGACTTCCAAAAATGAGTGGTTTTGCTCTTCCAGGGCATTGAATCTGGAGATCCACGTCAAGGTGGATGAAAAAAGAGGCATGAAATGTAAAACAATGGAGTTGGACTAAATGATCTCTCAAGTTCTTTCCAACTGTAAAATTGGATTCTATTCTTCTTATATCCCCATCATCCAGCCTAGTACCTAGTAGGTGTAATGGCAAGCAAAAGGGTACTTAGCTTCTTACTTTAATTCTTCAAGTGCCTTTGAGCCTCACTTGTGATTATATCAAGTCTTTGTTAGAAACAGAACCTATGAAGCCCACAGTGGGAGGAACGTGCCAAAGACCAGAGCAGGAAGGAAGTAAGAGAAGGGTGGAACAGGAAGGAGCTGATGATATATACAAAAGCTCAAGCACAGCTGCAACTGAGCAGAACTGGGAGGAAGGATGGCTGTGGTGCTGGCACTCAGTCTGTCTGTTCTGTCTGTGTTGATGTTACTTTGTCAGACCCGTCTGCCAATAGAGGATGTTGCTGTTGTTACAGAAGCCCTGGGACCTTATACTGCTGGTTCAGAAGCCCTGAAAGAGGACTTTCCTGTTGTCTGTTTACAGAAGTCCTGAAGGAGGATTTTACTGATATTTTCAGAGGTCCTAGGACAATACTGATGATTTGTGTTGATTTCTCAGACAGAGGCCCTGTCTGTTAGTCTGTGTTGATTTCACAGACAGAAAGTGAATCGATGATAGTATCAGCAATGTGTATGAATGTTGTTATAACTCTGCTAAGCTTGATATGTGTAGCTGGACCTGGAGCTGGACTAGGAGCTGGACCAGGAGTTGGACTAGGAGCTGGGAGCTGCCTACCTGTGAATCCAGGGGACAGCTGGGTGAATTCAGGCAAGAGCTGGAAGCATGGAAGAGAAGCCATGGAGTTTGGAAGTCAACCTCAGTCAAGATGAAAGGACTTTTACTTGGGTACTTAGTGCTGACAAGATTATAATTTACTGTGACCTAGGGGTGGGAGAACTTTGTACTTAGTACTTTGTACTTCTTAAGGATGACTGTTCCTTAAGGATAATAGAGTTAAAGATTATTAGAAACCACTCTCCAGTAAAGATGAAAGAAGACTTTAGATCAATGGTTCTCAACCTTCCTGATGCCATGACCCTTTAATACAGTTCCTCATGTTATGGTGACCCCCAACCATAAAATTATTTTCAATGCTACTTCATAACTGTAATTTTGCTACTGTTATGAATCTATCTGAAGTGCAGGATGTATTTTCATTGTTACAAATCGAACATAACCCACAGATTGAGAACTGCTCCTTTAGATTAGAACTGCTTTTAATTCAAATTGTGACTTACTGAATGCTATTTTTTGTTTAAGACTATGCGGCCACTTTAGTAATAAGTTGTTATGTTATAGCCTTGTGACTGTTGAGCTTTGGTTTATTGCTAAATAAATAGAGAGTTCACTATACTATGCGATCAGAACCTTAAAGTTATCCACAGCAGCAGTCTTCAGGAGAGCTGTTTGTGCTCGGTTTTACAAGTGCTAAATAATTAGACCATAGGTTTATAGATCTACAATGGCAAGGGTTCTCAGGGGCTACCTAGTCTTCTCATTTTACAGATGAGGAAATTAAGGCTTAGGAAGGTTAAGTGGCTTGCAGAAGGTTGAAGGCAGTAATTAATAGAGGCAGGACTTTAACTCAGGTATTCTGAGACTTGTAAAAAAATGAAAAACCCTGATGTCATAAGTATTTATTGAATAAATAGAAATTGCCCTTGCCCTTAAACTTCATTTTTAGCTACATATTTTGTGTTTTTCACTAATGTTTGTAGCAGTAAGGTTAAGAAAAAAAGTTCATCATTCTAAAAATGTTTTTTCTATAACAATATGCAATTTATTCAAAACAAGTCACGCGCAAAAAGGACTAATACAAATATTTCTCCTAGCTAATACAAATTTCTTCTTTCTCTCAGATTACATTTGGTTGTTCTGCTATACATGATACTAAAAACCCAATAGCAAGACTGTACAGATTCAATTAATTTTATGAGATAGAAGGAAGAGAAAAACTATGTAGTTATGAAAGAAAATCATAATTTAAAGTCTCAAATTCCAATGTTATGTGAATTGTTTTCAGGAAGATTTTATTCAGTTGTTTCTTAGTATTGAAGGGACTTGTAGACTGTACTATTTTTTTTTGAAGCAATTGGGGTTTAGTGACTTGCCCAGGCTCACACAGCTGGTGAGTGTCAAGTGTCTGAAGTCAATTTGAACTCAGGTCCTGAATCCAGGGCCAGTGCTTTATCCATTGCACCACCTAGCTACCTGACTGTGTACTATTCTTCAGAATTAGAGTGGTTCATATCAAAGGAATGATCAAAAGAAGAAAAAACCTAGTTCTCAACACAATACATATAATTACACTATTTTAGATAAGAAAACAAAGATGAAAAAAAATTTCGTCTTAACCAAAGGTCTCTAAATAGGTATATGAAAATAGGTTTTGAAATAAATTTTGTGCCTTAATATATCCATATGCTGAAATTGCAAAAAATCTTAACTTTTTTGCAGTACTTCAAAATTCTTTTTAATGGACCAAGGAAATCTACAAAAGGCGTAAGCTCTGATTCACTTAAAGTTTGAAAATTAAAATAAAATAAAACAAAATCTTTTACTAAGTCATTTGAGATTCCCCAAATCCATAAAATTTTAACAAATTTTCTACTGCCTGCCATCAATTAGACACATGGAAGGATATTCAAGTTCCTAAGGAGTGATGGTAGTGGTTCATGCCAGAAAAAGAGAAACAGGGACATGAAGAAGAGAAAGAAGATGAATATGGTAATGAAGAATTAAGTGTATTGGAAAAATTACAAATTTTGATATTTAAGAGAAGAATAGCAGAATGAAGATGAACATTTATCTTTGAACTGCCCTGAACCAACTTCTGCAGATCATGACTAAGAATTTTCCTATTAAAAGAGGATGTAGAAAAAAATTCAAAAATTATTTTCTACTGATCTGGAGTCACATATGAATCTAAATTGCACTTTCTTAATGTAAAAGTTTTTTTAAAAGGAATATGCTCAATATACCTTGTGGGAGGGCTACTGATTGTGAGAGGTTAGTACACATCCTATGTACATCTCAAAATCACTGGACCAATTTAGAAGTTTATTAGGTATAAAGGAATTGGAAATTGAAGGGATGCCCATCAATTGGAGAATGGTTAAAGTTGTGGTACATTAATGTAATGGAATACTATTGTGCTAAAAGAAATGATTAGCAGGCAGACGCCAGAAAAACCTGGAAAGACTTAGATGAACTGATGCTGAGTGAAATACACAGAAACAGCATAAAACTGTACACAGTAACAGCCACACTGTGCAATGACTGACTTTGATAGACTTAGCTCTTCTCAGCAATGCAAGGTTCTAAGACAACTCCAAAAGACTCATGATGGAAAATGCTATCCAAGTCTGAAAGCAAATGGAAGGATACTATTTGCTCTCCTTTTCTTTTTTGTTTTCTTTTGTTTTTTCTTTCTTGTGGTTCCTCCCATTAGTTCTGATTCTTCTTTACATCATGACTAATGTGAAAATATGTTTAATATCAATGTATAAGTAAGAGCATATGTCAGATTGCACACCATCTTGGGGAAGGGGTAGGACAGACAGGGGGAGAAATTTTAAAATTAAAAATCTTACAAAAGTGAATGCTGAAAATTAAAAATAAAATTATTTAAAAAAACAAATATAATTATCAAGCAAATATATGTAAAATAAAGTTTAAAAAAAAGTTTCCTAGGCATAGTGGCTAATTTTTATCAGATTTTCTTGTAACTTTGTTTTGATTTATTCTGGGCTTTTTCCAAATGAAGGACATCTATATTTTTAAGGGAAAGAAAATGAAACATTAGTCCATAAGCAAAATACAGATTGTAAAAAGCTATCTATTTTCTTGCGAACCTCTTTAAAAGTATAGTTCAAAGTAATTTAATTCAATGAATAAACTATAAATTTTTTTACATGTGTTTTTGTGAGAAATTTGGTTCAACATTAAATTTGAGCTCTTACTCTAAAGAAAAAAACAACCACCAATGGTTCCTTTTGTTTTTTCTTTCCAAAGAGAATTGAGGATATAAAAAATGAATTAAACAGTTATTTAATGAAAAATGGTAAAGATAATTGCTTCCACTTTCCATTTTAATCTGAGTATAAAATCATTCATATCTAAAATAGGTCATAAACTTTCTTAGATCATTATTAATTGATGTCCTGATACCACAATTTTCTAAAAATTCTAAAGGCAAAATATTGGTTGCCACTTTAAAATAATTTTGAACTCCTAAAACATGAGCTTCTATAAGCCAAATAAATGATCCCATAGGTCTTTAGCAGAAAATAGTCCAACCAGTACAGATGAAGTTTATCTTGCCTGTAGATAACACTATGTAATTTTAGTCACCTGTTTAATGTGTTGTAAACATATGAAGAAATTGGTTTTCAAAAAAAATTTTTTTTAGTGATGGCAAGATTCCTGATGCTAGCTAGGTTCAGTACCATGTTGCATTGCCTATACACAGTTTCAGGTTGCAGTCCCAGGGCAAAGAGGAGCACTAGTGCTTGCAGCCACAGGGGAACAGGAACCCTGGCCACTGTTCCAGAGGGGGGAAAATTGTTTGTGGTCACTTAGAAGGGAGTAGAGACCCTGGTCTCAATTCCAAGAGCACTAGTTATTGCAGCTGCAGGAAAGCAAGGAACCTAGTTATACAGTCCCAGGGCCAAAAGGGGTACTAGCACTTGTGGATACAGGAGAAGAAAGTCCCTTCCTGGGTAAATATCAGAGTACAGGCCAGGAGTGGAGTGACCACACCTTTCCTTAGGTCATATCATCTTGGAAGCACCAAAAGCCAATAGACTCCCAGAACTAGCTCTGAAAATAGCAACACAGAAGAACTGAACTTGGGAAAGTGTCCCATTTACCCCAGGAACAGAGGCCAATTTAACACGAAATTAAAAGTTAATAGGCTGGAAAATAAGAAAACTAAAAGAACCTGACGATGAAGAGTTGCTGTGGTGAGAGAAGATCAAGACACAAATTCAGAACATGACAATGATGTCGAAACAAAATATAAGCAAAGCCTCAAAGAAAATATGAATTGGACACAAGTCCAACAATAATTCCTGGAAGCTCCAAAATGATTTTAAAATTTAAATAAGAAAGACAGAGGAAAGATTAGGAAAACAAATGAGAGAAAAGCATGAAAAGGATGAGAAGTGAATCAATAGCTTGGTAAAAGAGGCACATGCACACACACAAAAGAAATACTAAAGAAAATTTTAAAAACAGTATAGGCCAAATGATAAAAGAGATACAAAAATTCAGTGAGGGAAAGAACTATAAAAAGCATAATTGGTCAAATGGAAAAAGAGGCACAAACGTTCACTGAAGAAAATAATTACTTAAAATTTAGAATTGGGCACACGGAAGCTAATGATTCCATGAGACATCAAGAAACAATAAAACAAAATTTTAAAAATGAAAAAATAGAAAAGTGAAATACTGCATTGGAAAAACAACTGACCTGAAAAACAGATCAAGAAGAGGTAATTTAAGAATTATTAGACTACCTGAAACTCATAATGAGAAAAGGAGCCTAGAGGGGAGGAGTCAAGATGGCAGAGTGAAAGCAGGGACTTGCTTGATTTCTCCCTCAAACCTTTCCAAACACCTCAAATTCTAAAGCAGCAGAGCCCACAAAATGACAGAGTGAAACAAATTTCCACTCCAAGACAATTTGGAAGGTCAACAGAAAACGTCTATTGCACTAGGCTGGGAGAGGTGCACAATCCAGTGCAAAACATACCAGCACAGAGGCGGCAAGGAGGCACAGTGAATGGAGCACTGCCCCTGGAGTCAGGAGGACCTGAGTTCAAATCTGACCTCAGACATTTAACTTACTAGCTGTGTGACCTTGGGCAAATTATTTAACCCCAATTGCTCTGCCTTCCCCCTCCAAAAAGCAAAAAACAAACAAACAAAAAAACCATGCTAGCACAGACTGGGCCCCCAGCAAACCTGGAGCAGGAATCCGATGACTGAATCATGGGCAGCTGTGACAGTTTCCAGACTTCTCAAAACACAAATGCCAAAGACAACTTAGAAGGTCAGTAGGAAAGGTCTGTGGGACCTGGGTGGGAAAGGAACATGATCCAGCCCTATCCCTGTGGCAGTGATAGTGGTGAAGGTGGCAACAGAAGCAGCTGCTTCCAGAACTCTTGGCCTACAGACAGTAGAGGGATTGAGGGACTGATCAGAGTGGGATTGCAGAGATCTATTTGCTGGTGCTGAGGCAGGATTCTCTTGCTTTGCCCATGCTTGGATCAGGGTTGCAGTCCTGGGGCAAGGAAGAATGTTGGCATAGTGGAGCTTGTAGCAGTGGTGGAGAGGGAATCTTCCTCACAGTCCCAAGGCAGGAAAGAGTGCTTGTGGTGACTCACAGACCAGAGCACAGGCCAGGAGAGGAGCAAATGTCTCTCCTTTGATTCTACCACCTTGGAATAACTGAAAATTTACAGGTCCCTAGAAGTATCTCTGAAAACAATTGCACAAAACTCCTGAAGCTTGGGACAGTATACCCTCCACACTGGAAGCAGAGCTCTACCTTAGCAAAGAGTTAAAAAATCAAATAATTGACTGGGAAATGAATAGACAGAGAAAAAAACAACAGACTATAGAATCTAACTTTGGTGACAAAGAAGATCAAAACATACAACTACTGACAACAAAGTTAAAGATCCTACATCCAAAGCCTTCAAGAAAAACATGAATGGATCTCGGGTAATGGAAAAGTTCAAAAAGGATTTTGAAAATCAAGTTACAGAAGTAGAGGAAAAACTGGGCAGAGATATGAGAATGACACAAGAAAATCATGAAAAACAAGTCAACACCTTGCTAAAGGAGACCCCTCAAATACTGAAGAAAATAACACCTTAAAAAAGACTAACCCAAATTGCAAAAGAGGTCCAAAAAGTCAATGAAAATGCTATAAAAAGCAAAATTGGCCAGATGGAAAAGGAGATCCAAAAGCTCACTGAAGAAAATAATTTCTTTAAAATTAGAATGGAAGGGGCTGCTAGGTGGTGCAGTGAATAGAGCACTAGCCCTGGAGTCAGGATGACCCGAGTTCAAATCCGGCCTCAGACACGTAACACAAACCTAGCCGTGTGACCTTGGGCAAGTCACTTAACCCCAATTGCCCTGCCTTCCCTCCTCCAAAAAAGCAAAAAATAAATTAAATTAAATTAAACAAGAATGGAGCAAATGGAAGCTAATTCTCATAATAAGCTATGAGAAATCAAGAAATTATAAAACAAAACCAAAAGAATGAAAAAAAATAGAAGACAATGTGAAATATTTCACTTGAAAAACAATTGATCTGGAAAATAGATCCAGGAGAGATTATTTTAAAAATTATTGGACTACCTGAAAGCCATGATCAACAAAAGAGCCTAGACATCATTTTTCAAGAAATTATCAAGGAAAATTGCCCTGATGTTCTGGAACCAGAAAGTAAAGTAGAAATTGAGTGAGTCCATTGATCACCTCCTGAAAGAGATCCCAAAAGGAAATGTCCTAGAAATATTGTAGCCAAAGAGTTCCCAGGTCAAGGAAAAAATAGTGCAAGCAGCCAGAAACAATTCAAGTATTGTGGAAGCACAATCAGGATAATACAAGATTTAGCAGCTTCTACATTAAGGAATCAGAAGACTTGGAATATGATTTTCCAGAGGTCAAAGGAGCTAGAATTAAAACCAAGAATCACCTACCCAGCAAAACTGAGTATAAAAACTTTCAAGCATTCTTGATGAAAAGACCAGACTTGAAGAGGAAATGACTTTCAAATATGAGAATCAAGAGAAGCATGAAAGGTAAACAGGAAAGAGAAATCATAAGGGACTTATTAAAGTTGAACTGTTTACATTCCTACATGGAAAGATGGGACTTGTAACTCATGAGACCTTTCTCAGTATTAGGGTAGTTGTAGGGAATAAACATATACTTTTCATATACATATACATATCCACATACACACACACACACACACACACACATACATACAGAGAGACAGACAGGAGGACACAGGGTGAGTTGAAAATGAAGGGATGATACCAAATAAATAAAATTAAGGGGTGAGAGAGGAATGTACTGGGAGAAAGAGAAAGGGATAGGTAGAATGGGGTAAATTATCTCACATAAAAGAGGCAAGAAAAAGCTTTTACAATAGAGGTGAAGAGGGGGAGATGAGAGGGAATGAGTAAATCTTACTCTCATTGGATTTGGCCCAAGGAAAGAATAACATACACACTCAATTTGGTATGGAAATCTATCCTACCCTACAGGAAAATAGGAGGGAAAGGGAATTAGAGAGGGGGGAGTAATAGAAGGGAGGGCAGATTGGGGGAGAGGGTAGTGAGAAGTAAATACTTTTGAGGAGGGACAGGGTCAAAAGAGAGAATAGAATAAACAAGGGGTGGAATAGGATGGAGGGAAAGTCTTTCACAACATGACTATTATGGAAGTGTTTTGCATGATTACACATGTATAACATATATTGAATTGTTTACCTTCTCAGTGAGGGTGGGTGGGGAAGGAAAAACGGAGAGAATTTGGAACTCAAAGTTTTAAAAAGAAATGTTAAAATTTGTTTTTACATACAGCTGGAAAATAAGATATACAGGCAACAGGGTATAGAAATCTATCTTGCCCTACAGGAAAATAGAAGGGGAAGGGGAAAAGAGAAGGGGGGGGTGGTGATAGAAGAGAGGGCAGATTGAGGGAAGGTGTAATCAGAATGCACACTGTTGTGGGGGGGGCAGAGATGGGGAGAAAATATAGAACTCAAAATCTTGCGGACGTGAATTTTGAAAACTAAAATGTTTTTGTAGAGCACCAGCCCTGGAGTCAGGAGGACCCGAGTTCAAATCCAGCCTCAGACACTTGACACACTAACTAGCCATGTGACTTTGGGCAAGTCACTTAACCCCAATTGCCCTCCAAAAACCCAAAAAATAAAAAAAAAATTAAATTAAATTTTAAAAAATTTTAAAAAGGAGCCTAGAGATCATATTTCAAGAAATTCTTAAGGAAAACTGCTTTGATATCGTACAAAGTGGTAATCATCAAAGAAATCTGGTACTGGCTAGATTATTAATCAGCGTAGTAAGTTAAATCCACTATACACAGTAGTAAATGACCACAGCAATCTAGAGTTTGATGAAACCAAAGATCCAAGCTTTTGAGACAAAAATTTATCACATCTGACAAAAATTGCTGGGAAAACTGAAAAGTAGTTTGGCTGAAACAAGGTGTAGACTAACATCTCACACAGTATACTGAGATAAGGTCAAAATGGGTTTATGAGTTAAACATTTGTAATGGTGGTAATGTGAAGATATTCCCTGACCCTTAATAAGTCTAGGAGAATTTGAAGACCTTCCCTGCTTTGAAGATATACCTTGTCCCCTAAAAGACTGAATGTAACCATATGAAGTCTGTGGTGGAAGGAGTTTGCTGAAGGGTGGCACAGTGCCTACAGGAAGCTGAGAGTCAGAGCAGTTAGAGACGGAGTGAAAACTTTACCTGTCAGATCTATGGATAAGGGAAGAATTTATGACCAAAGAAGAAATAGAGCATTACAGGATGTAAAATTTTGATTATATTAAATTACATACAGTTTGCACAAACAAAACCAATGTAGTCAAAATTAGAAAGAAAGGAGGAAACTGGGGGCAGGGGTGGGGAGAGAAGTAAGGTTCTTTGAAAAAGACCTCAAATATTTCTCAAAATGACCCATCAGATTTATAAAAATAAGAGCCATTCTCCAATTGGTAAATGGTCAAAGAATACAAACAGGCAGTTTTCAGAAGAAATAAAAGCTATCTCCAGTCATATAAAAAAAAAATACTCTAAATCACTAATAGAGAAATGCAAATTAAAACAACTCCGAGGTACCACTTCACATTTATCAAATTGGTTAATATAAAAAAAATGACAAATGACAAATGTTGGAGGGGATGTAGAAAGATAAGGACACTAATTTACTGTTGGTGGAATTGTGCACTGATCCAATCACTCTGGAAAATAACTTGAAATCATGCCCAAAGGGCTACTAAACTGTGCATCTCTAGTGACCCAGCAATACCATTACTACGTCTGTATTCCAAAGAGATTAAAGAAAAAGGAAAAAGATATGTACAAAAATGTACGTAGCAGCTCTGTGGTGTAATGCCAACATAATCAATATTCATAGCACTAATGGCAACTATAAATATGCCAGCATAGTTCTCAATCACAAAATATGACAGTCCATATAGAAGAAACAAAACATTTAATCAGACACCAGAGAACTGAATCCCAAAACCAGAAAGTCAAATCCATCATAGCAACAAAGTTAATACACCATAACACCTCAGAGAGCCACACTATCCTTCAGCCTTCCCATAAACAAATACTCACAAGCCTAGTGGCAAACACCCACAAGCTTAGTTGTCTCCCTGGGCGCATCTTGTCCCACCATCTAACTGCTCTAACTCCCAGCTTCCTGTAGGCTCTGCTCCACCCTTCAGCAAACTCCTCACCACAGCCTCCATGTGATTGCATTTGGCCTATTAGGTGGCAGGGAAGATCTTCAAATTCTCATTACTATTATATATGGTGGCAAAGAATTGGAAATTGAGGAGAGGCCCACGAAATGGAGAATGGCTAAACAAGTTATGATATATGATTTTGGTGGAATGAATTTCTTATGCTATAAGAAATGATGAGGCTGTTTTCAGAAAAACCTGGGAAGTTTTACATAAACTGATACAAAGCGAAGTGAGAACCATAACATTGTACACAATAACAGCAATAATGTATCATGATTAAATGTGGATAACTTAGTTATTCTCAGCAATAGGGTGATCCAAGATAATTCTGAAGGACTTATGATGAAAAATACTGTTCACCTCCAGTGAAAGAACTGATGGGGTCTGAATGCAGAGTAAATAAAGCATACTTTCTTTTTCTTTTTGGAGGGATCTGTGTTTTCTTTTGAAACATGAAAAATGTTTTGCACAACTACACATGTATAATCTATATCAAATTGCTTGGCCTTCTCAAGTAGCAGGGGTAAGAAGGGAAAGAATTTGGAACTCAAAATTAAGAAAACGTATTTTTAAAAATGTACACGTAATTGAGAAAAGTAAGATAAAAAATTAAATGTTTAAAGAAATGAGAGCAATTCAACAATGGAAGCAACTAGACCAAAAATATAAAAAGATTAACCAAAGAAAATTTTGAGCAGTATTTCTTAATTTTATTCTTTCCCTCTCTGATTATGGCATATAAAATGGAAACCGGGTATGTTTTGACAATTTTATTTTTTTTTAAAAACATTTTACATGGACAGCTTACAAGACAGTAGAGAGAGTCCTTATTATATACTTTTATGCCATCTGGATATCATTATTTTCTGATTACATTCTGTGGTTTACATGTTTCCATTAAACTTTCAGTGAATTTAACTACAAAAGTCAAAATAGTAACAACAAGCAACCATTCCCCTGATATTTATACAAGTACAAGAACATTTCAGCTTTCTTGTATTCATGAATTTATGGATTTCAAGGTGTTAAATGGTTCCCAGTTAAATTATGGATCATTAATGGGAGAAATAAATTGTAAAATGCTTAATGACTAATAAGTTAAATACACATCAATTTACTCTGCAAACAACCTACTCACCAAAGCTAATTCAGAAGAAAGGCAGACTTTGTTCTTACTCAAAACTGATTCCTTCCAAGTTTTTTCCCCCTCTTCATTTGGTTAAAGTGCGTTCTCCCATGAAAGTGATTAAGAAAAAAATGAAAACTCACCCACGACCAAATTCCCTTTCAGAGTTATGGTGTGTCTTTTCAGTACTCATCCAAACATCAGATTAAATTTTTAAAAATGAAAATAGCCTTGCTTTGCTCTTTATGCATTTGTAATTTGGAAAATTTTAGGTAAAGTCTCAAAGACTAAATTTTAAAAAGGAAATTAATTGAACAAGACTAAAAGAAAGGCAAAGGGCAACAAATACAGTGGTTTTAGTTTTGTTTTTTGGAGGTCAAGTAATTCTGAAACCAAGTATTTTGAGACTTTTTTCAAAAGACAATTTGTAAAGAGGGCATTAATTATAATCAGTTCTCATGATTATCCTACATGTTATATATCTTCAAGTATAATTTTTGAAAAATGGCTCTAAAAATGGTATCCCGATAGTTCATATAGCTATACAAGTAAATTATACCTGCATCAAGTTGCTGGCAAAACTAGAATTAGTGGTAACACGAGATCACTACTATGGACATGGAAAAACCAGTTAATCTAGTCTGCCTTGTTGTTACCAAATGATTGAGTCTATATTCTGTATGTTTAAATGTTGGTGAGATACAAGTAGAAAGTACACCATTAGTTTCATTTTAGACTAATCCTGCAGTATGGTATATGAGAATGATAGGGAGAAAATCCCAAGCTATCTGGACATACAGGTATTACTAATTATTATTTTATAACTACATTTTCACAACACATTTAAAACACACACATTCTCAAACTCCTGCTCATAATTTTCAAGGTAACTGACCTTTTCATGGTTGATTAAATGCAACTGCTATCATTAAGACATAATGACTTTGAGTGAACTCAAATGGATATCTTTGAGATGCCATTCTAATATCAGTCTAGATGTTTAAACAGATAATAAATATTGATGCCAGATAAACTGTTTACATCCCAACAAGTTTTCATATTACAAGAAAAAAAATGTGCTTCTCTTCAGAATATTATTTTTCAATCCAGCATAAAAGAGCTCAGCAACATCATTTTAATCTTTATGAGTACGTTTTTGTTGTGATTTGGGAATTTAGGGTATTTTTTATCCAAAATAATGCACTTATGTCTCATAACAAAAATTCTCATCATGGACTCTTTTTTTCACCAATTTCATTTTCCTAACCATTTTTTCAATATTCATTTTTTTCTCATAATTTCATAGTAATTGAGAGCCCAGATTATGTTTCCTGGACTAATTAGTGCTGGATCTCCATTTTAAACATTACTTTGAAGCAGTGTAGAGTAAATAATTTTGGTAATCTGAAGAACAGCTGCATGCAGGGTATACTGTACTACGATAGCGCCAAACCCTTTATAAAAACCAAGCATTCCTTCTTCTTGCTTTATAGTATTGATACAGTCTCTCATTCCCTCATATTGAGTATTAATTGGAAGCACTTCATAGCCAAGGTCTGTATTGTCAATTATTGTACGTGTTCCTTGAATATGAAGACGATGCAAAACTGTTTCCAGTGGGTAAAGCATAACATCAGAGCAGAGACTAGCAGCAAAGCTTGCGATCAGTTCAGGAAAATAAGCATCCAACATACTCTGTACAGGACTGGTGCTTTCAGCTGGATGATTATAAGCATTCTTCCTTTTCAGAACTAGTAGGACAAACTTCTGGATGATAGAACTTATGATATAATGAAGAACTCCATGCAAAACAGTGGGAAAGATCAAGGCAAGAAGTGGGAGCAGCCGCTTGCTATGAGGTACTCCCATGCCTATTACTCTGGCAATCCCTTCTTTTACACACTCCAAAATTCCAGCATTATCCCGAATGATCTCACTCTGCAATCAAAAGAATAGTTTTTTTTAAAAAAAGATTAACATCTCATTTTTACCAAACAAGTATCATATAAATTCATAAAGTTCCTTACAGCTCTAAAACTCTGTTATTCTAAGTCAGGGTACTCACCCAAAAGGAAGGTCACAGAGAACTGTTTGCTCAATTCTCAGTAAGGTCAACTGAGAAGGAAAATAGTTACGTAGGAAACACAGTTAAAGAAATGATTATCAAGAGCTAAATTGTGGCACAGACTACAAAGCTATAGGAATTCAGGGAAGGAAAAGATCACTGTGCAGTTAAGCAGCCAAGTAAAGTTACACAAATGAGACTAGACTTGGGCTAGGGCCTTCAGTGGCAGTGGGGAGTGAACTGGTTGGGAAGAGAAAGGACATTACAGACAACAAGAACGAGCATATAAGTATAGGGGAAAGAAAAAGCATGAGATATACAGGGGACAATAAAAAAACTGGATTTACTGGAACAGAGAGTTTGAATTGAAGGGTAATGGGAAATAAGTCAGGAAGGCAAGTCACAAAGCCACTAAGGCTTTGAGTACTAGGTTTAAGAGTTTAAAATTGATTTCATAGTCAATAAGAGAATACTAGAAAGCAGAAAATAAACTGATTAAAGTAGTTTCTTATGTGATTATTTGAAATAATAGATGACTTAAGAACTACTTAAAAGTCTGTAATGTTTTATATACATTATTTCATTTCTTTGAAGTTAAGCATGACAAGTATTATTTCCTTCCTAAAGATAAAGAAATCAAGGCTCAAATACACCGTGATTTACCCAAAATTATACAATTAAATATGTATCAGAGATGGGATTAGAACCCAGGCCTTCTCTAAGTCTAGCATTCTTTCATCATGCTATCTCTGGGGTAGAAGAGTAACAAGTGCTACTGAAGGAGACAGATGAAAGAGGATCTGATTTAAGGGGTGATGCCAGGCAGGAAGACAAGTTAGGAAAGAGATGAGGATCTGAATTAGGATGGTAGCTGGGAAATGGAAATGAGAAACAGACCTTAAGACACTGCAAAGGAAGAACCAGTAAGATTTGGTACCAGATCAGATCTCAGGGATAGCCAGTGGAGAGTGCGATGACTCAGTCACAACCTGAATTGAAATCCAAGCTGTCAACTGTGTGACACTGGACAATTTAGGTAATCTATCAGGGAAATGAAGTTCCACAACAGTAAAATGAAAAGACTAGACCAGATGGCCAATGAAATCCATTCCAACTCTAAATTTTTGGTTATGCAAAGCAGAAGTCAAAAGTTAGTTGGGAAAATCAGAACCACTCTGAAGTATGTTTTTTCATCTATAAAATAAGGTTGTATTAGCTAGTTGTTCTCTAAGGTCCCTTTCAATTATGGAATTCTATGATCATGACATGAAGCCAAAAGAACGGTAACAGCATTGACAGTAAAGGAAAAATCAGGAAGGGAACTCAGTTGTTGTGAAGGGCATTAGTTTGATTTTTTGCCTTCTATTAAGGAAATGGGACAACAAAATGGTAATAAGCTGTAGGCAGCTGGAAATGAGAAAATGGATACTGGGTGAGAGGTGTGAAGCAAAAATAACTTCCAAAACCACTCTGGAGAACAATTTGGAATTGTGCCCATGAGGATATAAAACTGCGTATACTCTTTGACCTAGCAATACCACTACTAGGCCTATATTCCAAAGAAATCAAAGAAAAAGGAAAAGGACCCATATGGACAAAAATAATGATAGCAGCTCTTTTTGTGGTGGCAAAGAAATGGAAATTTAAGACATGCACATCAATTGGGGATAGCTGAACAAGAGTGTATATGACTGTACAAGAAATGACAAGTGAGGTGGTTTCACAAAAACCAAGAAAGACCTATATGTGAACTGATGCAAAGTGAAGTACGCAGAACCAAGAGAACATTGTACAGAGTAACAGCAATATTTTAATGATGACCAACTACAAAGAAGTTACACCGATCTATACAATGATCCACAACAATTCCAAAGCACTTATGATGAAAAATGCTACCTACCACTAGAGAGAGAAGTGATGAACTCAGAGTGCAAAATGAAGCATCTTTCCAGTTTATTTTCTTGCTTTTTTTTGAGGGGGGAAGCAACATGACTAATATGGAAATATATTTTACATGTTTTCACATGTATAATGTATAATGCCTTCTCAACAGGTGGTGAATGGGCTTAGAAGCAGGGAAAGAATTTGGAACTCAAAAAAAGGAATCTCTAAAAAAAAACTGAAAATGACTTCTAAATGTTTTGGAAGTAATCTGCAGAAAAAAAAAAGATGACTGCTGAAGGTCATCATGGATGAAATACCTGAAAGAATGATTGCAGAAGAATAGAGTATCAAACTGACTTAGAGGAAATATCTAAAAACTAGCATGCTGAAGAACCACTAAAGGAAAAAGATAATTAGATAAGCAAGAGACCATAATATCATGGAAATTAGAGGAAAAAATTAGAAAGATCAAAGTCTGAAAGAAGATTACAGGATTTAACTAAGAAGTCACTAATGACTATAGAGACGGTAATTTTAGAGCTGAGATAAAAGCAAGCATATGGAGAACTTGTGCTTAAAGCAAAAGAGAAAAAAATCAACTGAAAGTGTAATTGAAAATGCTTGTTGGTGGGGAGGAAAGGGAAGGGAGAACTTTGGAGTGAAAGGTCCCTAGGGAACTAAAAAGGAATAGGTTCTAGAATGTATGTTTGAGAAAAGAGAAAGAATATCTTCGTAATAAATAAAGTTATGTTACCAGTCTGAGGTAGCTCTATTTAATAATCAATGTACTTGAGTCGCCACCTTGTGGTGAAAAATTACCCTGAAAAAGGGTTTGTTTGGTTTTTTTATTTCCCCAAAAATTTATTTCAAAAACTTTCAGATGACATTGTATGTACATTAAAAGTCTATTTAGAATGTGCTGCCAATGGGGACCACTCTGAGAGACAAAAATGACAGATGATAGGGGTCTGAACTGGGGTTGTGGCAGTGTAATTGATAAAGTGAAAAAAAGATGAGAAAAATTACAAAGGTAAAATGAACAAGATCTGGCAATGATTAAGATATAGGAAGAGATGGAGAGGGATGAGTTCAAGATGATTTCGATTTCAAGTCTGAGCGACAGTACCAGAATGATGGTACTATCAACAGTAATAAGGACTGTGGAGAGAAGGGTAGGTTAGGGATAAGAGGTTGTGGGAATGACAAGTTTAGTTTTGAGCATATGTTTGAGGTTACTGGTAGAAAATTAAGGTGGAGCTAAATTTTTTAGCTTGCAGCTGGAAATACAGAACAAGAGACTGAGGAAAGGGAGAATCTGGGATATATGGATTTGGGAGTTACCTGTACAGAGATAAACAGGAGCAAAGAGTTGAGGAATAAGTGGTCAATAAAAAGTGAAGGCAATGAGTACAAAATATTTTTTCGCTAAGTTTCATAGTTAAGTGGTGAATGGGATGGAGTGTTTGAGTCAAACAAAGGTTTTTTAATTTTGTGTAAGTACAGGAAAGACATGAGCATGTTGGTAGGTAGAATAGAAGGAGCTAGTAAGAGGAAAAGATTAAAGACGAGAGATACAGAATGAGCATGTAGATTCAGAAGTGGTTAGATAACTGGAGGAGTAGTTATTAATGGCATCATGTAAGGAAAGACTTCCAAATAAGGAGAGCTATCCAAAAGAATGAGCTACTTTTGTAGTGGTCTGCTTCTAAGAGGACTCCAAAAAAAACCTGGATGTCCAATTGTGGATATTGCAGAAGGGATGCTTGGACAGGTATGGGTTGGATCAAACAGCCACTGACTGATAGAACAAAGTCCGAGATTAAATAAGATTAGAGACTAAATAGAATGGGTTGGCCTTAGCAAGGAGGAAGACTACCTTATCCTGTAAGACCAGAGGAAAGGAGTGAAGGATAGGTAAATAAAGAAATTTTGAGGGATAGAAAGCAGATGAGAAAGCTCAAGATGTGGCTTCAATTTTCTCAGTAAAGAAGCCTAGGTCCTCTGCCTATTGAGAGCGGGAGAAAAAGAGAGGGAATGTTATCAGGGGCTTGAGGAAAGAGTTTGTCAAAGTCTAGAACGGCTATTGTTAGGGAGGGTTTTAATAGGGAATCAATTGGAAATGAATAGGGCTGTTAGGTTTCCTTAAAATTAGATACTATGAAGTTAAAGTGGGTCCAGTCACTACCATGTTTTGATTTCCTCCAATAGTTCTCAGCAAATGGGAAATAGGTTAAAATACAAGGCCAAGACTGAAAGGAGGGAAATGAACAAGTAATTTGATTCTTGTGGCAAATAACTATTTCTGAGTGCACTAAAATGACCTTAAAAAAGCCAAAAAAAAAAACCGCAACAAAAAAAAAAATCTGTGGACTCCTGCAACTATGACAAATTCCAAATGAGGTTCTGATTTCAAAGAGTTATGAAAGAAAATGGAATGACAAAGTGACAGAGAAGAGACTCAAAATTAGAACTGTGAGACTAGCCTGACTTGTGGTGAAAATACCAGTTGGTTGAAATACTACATTAGTCCAAATGATGTAATGTTAATCTATATTTTTCTTACATTTTCATATAAAATCCAAGTCCACAAAATATATCATCTGTATGTAATAAGAATTATAGTTAAAAGACACACACAAAAAGAATAAATATGCTGATAATTTACCTGAACAGTTTCAATCAGGCTTGCTGAATAAAAAGGCATTGCCACCACATAAGTTAGGCTGTAGGGATCAAAATAAATTTATCACTGTCTTATAAACAAGACTTGTTTATGCCAACTTTTAAAAAAGCTATTTAAGTATAATTAGTAACAATTTGCATTAAAGTAGCACAATTTGATGCAGTTTTTCAACTATTCATAGATGTAATCTAAAGAAGTCAACTTCAGAAGGCTTAAACTATTATATACATTTTTTAGTAATGAGAAAAAAACAAACTTAGGAGAAGTGACAACATATTAACTGCCTTTTATTTCCTGTCAGTCTGGATTTAGTTTATCCATCTATAAACCTTTCATGTGACCTATGTAAACAGTATGAAAGATTCATTTCACAGATTCAGATGTAGAGGTTCAGTGCAGAGCTCACTGCCAATATTCCACTATTATTCACTCATACTAATCCAAGTCTTCAAATCTCACCCAACAGAAAAGCAGTCCACAGAGGTAAATGACATCCCCTTTTATTAAAAAAAAAAAAGATAGCTTTGCAAAGTTGTTTCACATCACCGATGCGTTGTCATACGACTTCGGTGTAAGACTACACCATCTAGTTATTATACAAATTCCAATGTAGGACTTTGCTAACTTTTATAGGCCAGGTCCTCACAATCAGTATACTGTTTTTCTGTTGCGTGGCACGTGCGTGTGTGCGCACGTGCACACACACACCCCTACCTGTATGTGTGTATACACATATATACGCACATGTGTACATGTACACACAGATCATACATGTATGTGCAAGTGTATATGTGTCTATATGTATGTGTATATAGACTCAACTGAAAATTAACAGAACTGCTACATTCCCTTAAGATTAGATACTGTGAATTTATGGTGGGTCCTATCACTGTTTTGATTTCCTCCAGTATGTGCACACACATACATACAGTATATATATATACACATGCTATATGTGTGTATATACATATAGACATGCATGCATACCTATACACATATATAAATATATGTGCAGGAGTGTCTCATGATGGAGGCAAACACATAGGTTTCTACTTCATGATCTTCAAATGAGAGTTTGTAGTTGTTTTTATATGAAAAGTAAAGTTCTAATCTATAGAACTGGTCACTGTTATGCTAATTACTAAACTCCTTTAGCACAGCATGTTGATACCACTAAAGTGACAGATTTGCTCTTAGCTCTTCACTATACACACACATATGCATCTATGCATGTGTATAACATATTTGAACAATCAACTATGTAGACTTCCATTAATTTCTTAAAGGATAAACAAAAAAGTCTAGCTTACAGTCCAAAGTATGGTGAAATTTCTTTATTCAGGGAAAGATAAGAAATACATATTTCTTTCACTCTTCTGAAGTGCTTTTCTCACAAATATTTGATCAGTCTTAAAAACTTAGAAACAATCAGTAATCCTGAATTTTTTCAATCTTTGCCCCTATAATAATAATAATAATAATAATAATAATAATAATAGCAGCTTTTGGCAAGGTACTTACGCTTTAAGTAGAAGGTGTTCTCCCACTTGTTTAGGACTCCACTTGTGAGAAAGTTCCCTAAAAAAAGAGTTTATTTAATTAGTTCCTGAATTAGCCATAGGTTCTATCTAATTTTCCTATGTGTGATCATGATATCAGGAGATAAGAAAGCGAAGGGCCACGCTTATGATTAGACCAGTTTGCCTCAGTGTTTCACATATCTAAAGTTCTAAATTTCTTCACCAAACTATGGCAGAGATCTGTGGTGGCAGAAAGGGGAAGGAAGATTAAAAAGGGAGAGTGGGTTAAAGATGCAAACAACAATACTTAGCAATTTGGGTAGGAACTGGTAGTGATGGCAGACAAGAGACTTCAGGCAAAATAAAATTTGTGCTTTATCACACTAATGAAAATGGTGAGAAAAGGAAGATAACAGGTAGGAAAGTGAGAAGTGGAAAAGAAAGAAATGGAGAAGGGGAGGAAGGGCAAAAGGGGAAAGGGAAAAGAAAATATCGAAAGATGAAAAAGAAAAATCAACAAAAGTAAGAAGAGAAGAAAAAGAGAAGATCTGAAAGGAAAAAAGTAAGGAAAAGTAGAAAACAAAAAAGAGAAGGTAGGGAAGAGAAAAAGAAATAACTCTAATCTGTTTACCTTAGGCCTATCCTGTATTTCTGCTATGTCTGGTTTGGTCATCTACAACCATGGCTTAGTCATACATACCACTGACAACTCTACTCCCATTCCTGAGAATTATTGTTTAAGTCACAAAATTCTGTTGACTGGACCCCCAACCAATTCAACTATGACCTCACAATTGTATTTTTAAATGTAAATTTGTTTAGTCATTTACATATAATCTTTTATCACATGTAATTTTAATTCAAACTTTTCATGTAAAATTAAAATTTTAATTAGTAGAATGGCCTAATCTTGCTATTTTTTTTTAATAGTAAAAGACTTCTGAGATTTTGAGAGACCATAAAAAACACTCTCATTCAATGGCAACAAAGGTGCTAAGAGAACTGATGCTCTAAAGTGGTATGGTTAAAAGTCTTAACTGATGGATAGCATGAAGATCATGATCCCCAAAGAACCATCCTTTCTATGAGAGAAGTTGCTTATATAAGAAGTAAACCATTTAGTCTGTCATCATTACAATGGGCAGCAAAACTGTTAGCAAGAAAGACAGTAAAGACCTCCACTGGAACTGCTCTTTAAGTTACCTGTTTTCTTGATCCAATGGTCTCTTCTTTGACCTCATTATCCTTGACCTTTCTAAAACACATCGGACAACCACTCCTTTATTTTTGTTATATTATCTTTAGCGTCCATGACAGACCATCTTCAGGTCTTCTCCCTACCTGTATGAATGTTCTATTGGTAGTTCATTCTCAGTTTCCCAGCCTCTAAGTAGAGATGTTCCCTAAGGCACTTTCTTTGGTGCCGCTTCTTTTCCCTCACCTCCCACGGCTATCTCATCCACTTCCTTGGCTTCAAAAATCACTTTTATGCCCCCCAAATCTCACATTTCCAACTGCTTCGTAAAATCTCAGATCTTTTCCATCAGCACATATGAAATGGAATTCTTCTTCCTTCTGAACACCTATTGCTCCTTCTAACTCCACTACTTCTGTCAATGACAACACTAATTTTCCAGTCAATGAGGCTCAAAATTCAAGACCTTTCAGTGTCATTCTATCTTCCATAGGATAACATACAAACTTATATTTAAGACCTTCTATAATCTAGATGTAACCTACCTCTCTAGCCTTATTCCACTGTCCTACCTTCACAATCTACGTTCTAGCCAATTGGGTGATTAGTTGTTGCCTCTATCTTGTCCTGCATTCTCCATTTCCTCATGCCTGGAGTGAATTCCCTGCATGTCTCTGCTAAAATCCTTCCCTAGCTTCAAAACCCACCTTAGGTGCCACCCTGGCCACAGAACCTTACCTGATCATCTACCCCCTTAAAATTTCTTATAACACTTTGTCTAGACTTTCCTGGGCACAAATTACATTTTACTTTGTATTATATTTGTTTGTACTCATGTATCATTCCCCACCTACTACCATCTCCTATTAGTTAGCCTGTAATCTCTCTGAAGGTAGGGACTGTCATTAAAAAAAAAAATCTTTATATTCATATATGTGTATACAAATAGCACAGTACCCTGTATATAGGAAGAACTTTCTAGGGGGAGAGAAAGGGGAGAGAGGTCCAGACCTATGATTTCATTGGGATGGTGACCTTTCAGGATAGAAATTCCCTCTAATGAGGCCAACTGACAATTTAAAGTTAAGAGACAAATGGTTTATCCGGGGTCAGAAGGATGGTTTATGTCAGAGTCAGTATTTAAACCCATATTTCCCTGATTTCAAAGCTGACCTTCCATCAGTACTTTTCCTCTCAAGTATTTGATAACTATCTGAAATGAATTTAAAGAGAAAAGAAAAAAGAGAGAAAGAAAAAGGGGTAGAAACAAATGGAAGGGAAAATCAAAAAGGAGAGAAGTGAAGAAAGGCTAATGAACTTAAAACCTCTGCAATGCATTCCATATTGCATGGTCTCTGTGGTTTCTACAACTCCTTATTTTATATGCAAAGATATAATTTTGCCTCTTAGAATTCTGTAATTGCAAGTGCTATTTTTTTCTAACTCTGAGGAATGTAAATGGACTTGCTATTGAACAAAAATATGCATAAACACATGCATATATCACATGCACATAATAACATACATATGTGGAATCTGAGTTAGCATTTCATATGTAAAATTCCAGAGGAAGGTGGAAAGAGGGGGCATAAGCACCTCTGTAAGTTGGCTTTGATCCCTCACTTGAGAGTATAACTCAAAGCCCTTCTCTTGGCACTTGGCAGACAACCAGAACGTATCCTAATAAGTGCTGTCTGTCTTTTTGTTCCCACTCCTAAATACAGTCAGGAGGACCTGGGTTCACATCCAATCTCAGACACTTAATAAAATGTCTTTTCTCTTTGCCCAACAATAACTTAAGAAAGAAAAAATATCCACCTGTGGGCCTGACATTATAAGATCCTCCTCCTCCCCCTTGTTTACACCCTTAAGAAAATCAGGGAATATTCCACTTTGGTACTCTCATCTTATTCAACTAATTACTGAGCTTGGGAGGTGGAGCCACGATGGCAGAGAAAAGGAAGCAGCCCAACTTCCTCTACAACTTTAAAACAGCACATCAAATAAAATTTTGGAGCAGCAGAAACAATGAAAGGCTGGAGTGAGGCATTTTCTAGCCCAAGACAACTGAGGAGGTTGGAAGAAGTCTGTGACACTGTGGTGGAGGCCATCTCAGAGCCCACGTGACAGCAACACTAGCTGTGGGCCTTGGAGGCCGCAGTAGCAGCTTCAAGAGCTCTCACACCAGTGGGAAGATTGGGCAACTGGTCAGAAAGAGATTACAGGGAATTCCTGTGTTAGCATGGGGTGTAGGATAGGGCACTACTGCTTGGCAACTCAATTGCCTATACTCTCTTCTGGTCACAGTTCCAGGGCAGAGAACATTTAGAGTCACGAGTAAACAGGAGCCCTGAGAAACAGTTTAGCTACTGGTCACAAAGAAGTAGGGGCCTTGACCGATTTCAGTCACAAGGGAGTAGGGGTCCTGAAGAGTAGTGTTACTTAGTCCTAAGGTAGCAGGGACTATACCTCTTCTGAGGTTTGATATCTCACTTTTAGGTCACAATCATCAAACTTTATGGGTTCCATGCCTGGGAAATAGAATTGCTGATCTAGTTCTGGGGTTAGTGCAAGAGAGCTTCTGGCCTACCCCTAGTCTCCCCAGGACAGCAGAATCTACAGTCAAAAAGACACAGTTCTGATTTCAGAGGGCCAGGAGGATCCATCCCTGTTCCACAGTTTCTGCCCTGGTCATTTACCTATGGATTTAATTACTGATCTTGAGCTACAAAAATGACCCATTTTAGATATTCTTATCGCTATTTGGTGCTCCTACTAAGATCTATATTAGAATAGCTGTGGAACAGAGCTCAACTGCTTCCTTCTATTCCACTATCTTCACTGGTCTCCCAATAATAATTTTTTTTCCAGTGATGTTATTTGACAATAACTCATGAAAAACCATAATATCCAAAGAATTAAAGTGGAGAGTAAAGGCATAATGGAGAGATTCACAGTGGGCATAACCACGGTACTGCAAGAACTGACCTAGAGAAATGACATAAAGGATTACATCAGAGAGATGTATGACCAAAAAAGAAGGGCTGATGATATGGTCAGAGCAAGGGATTAATGGCCATCCTATATATGCTATATTTGTATCTGTGTAATATCAAGATATCAAGGAGAAGTCCTACACCTTGATGGATGGAATCCCCTAATAAGGACTTACAAGATGTGAACAAGAGTTATTCAGGATGAGAAGGTATGAATGGGTCGTCATCAGTATTATTAGAAGTAATATCCACATATACTGAAGTATTTAAGTTTGATGGGAAGATTGGAATGAAATGTTTAAGAAAATGAGAATTTCTCTTGGGAAGGAGATGGACTTCATAATTACCTGGAGAGGCTTATTCGGACTGATGCTAAGTGAGAAGAGCAGAACCAGGCAAAACCTGTACACAATCACAGACACATCGTACATATGATGACCAACCTTGATAAACTGGACTATCCTCAACAACACACAGCTAAAGACAACTCTACAAGCCTCAGGATGGAAGGAGATACCTAAACTCAGAGAAAGATACAGAAAGACTATCGTTTAAATGGAGACTGAAGCAAAACCTGTTATCGTTCTCTTTCATGTCTGGTTTTGTTTTTTTTTTTTTCTTTTTTTTCTTTTCCCAGTGATCACTCATTGGTTACAACCCTTCTATATGACCAAACTATTGTACGATATGAAAGTATTTGCAGATCCTATACATGATTGCACGCCAC
>CM053587.1:112910227-112932788 GCA_028646515.1 Pseudochirops corinnae
TTAGTGGGAAGTATCTTTGTGTGCGTTTTGAAGTTCTAGGATTGGTCCAGAGTCCTATTCCATGGGTATTTTGGGGTGGCTATGTGAGAGCTGCAATATGTTGCTGCTGCTACGCTGCCATCTTGGCTCCACCCCTCCAAAAGTTATATTTATAACACAAAAAATATTGCTATGGATATTTTGATGAATATGAGACATTCCTCCCCCCTCCCCCCCCACTTCCTTGAAGTAGTGGGATATGAATTCAATTTCCAATTCTTTGCCACCACAAAAAGAGCTGCTATAAATATTTTTGTACAAGTAGATCCTTTTTCTCTTTTTTGGATCTGTTCAGGATATAAACCTAGTAGTATTATTGTTGGGTCAAAGGGTGCACATAGTTTGATTGCCTTTTGGGCATAGTTCCAAATTGCTCTCCAGAATAATTGAACCAGTTCACAACTCCACCAACAATGCATATCTAAATTTTACTATATCCCTCCAACATTTATCATTTTATATTAGTCCATCTGCTAGATGTGAGGTGGTATCTCAGAGCTGTTTTAATTTGCATTTCTCTAATCAATAATGATTTAGAGCATTTTTTCATATGATTATAGATAACTTTGATTTCTTCTGAAAACTGCCTGTTGATATTGCCTTTGACCATTTATCAAATGAGGAATGACTTGTATTCTTATAAATTTGACTCAGTTCTTTATATATTTGAGAAATAAGGCCTTTATCAGAGAAGCTTGCTATAAATTCCCCACCCCCAGTTTCTTGCATTCCTTTTTATTTTGTCTGCCATTGGTTTTGTTTGTGAAAAAAAGATTTTTAACTCGACATAGCCAAAATTATGCATTTTATGTCTTGTAATGCATTATATCTCTTGTTTGATAATAAATCTTTCCTTGTTTATAAATCTGACTTAACTATTCCAGGATCTCCTAATTTGCTTATGGCATCACCTTTTATGTCTAAATCATGTACCCAGTTTAATATTATCTTGATACACAGTATGAGATGTTGGTCTATACCTAGTTTCAGCCAAACTGCTTTCTAGTTTTCCCAGCAATTTTTGTCAAATAGTGAGTTCTTCTCCCAAAAGTTTGGGTTTGGGGGTTTATCAAATACTATGCTACTATGGTGATTTACTACTGTGTATTGTGTACCTAATTTATTCCATTGATCCACTCTATTTCTTAGACTGTCCCAGATTATTTTGAAAATTACAGCTTTGTAATATAATTTTAAATCTGAAACTGCTAGGCTACCTTCCTTCACACTCTTTTTTCACTGATTCCCTTAATAGTCTTGACCTTTTGTTCTTCTTGATAAACTTTGTTATTGTTTTTTCTAGCTCTACAAAACACATTTTTAGTAGTTTGATATGGTGGTGAATAAGTAAATTAATTTAGGTAAAATTGTCATTTTTAATTGAATTAGCTTGGCCTACCCTTGAGCAATTAATGTTTCTTTGATTGTTTAGATCTGATTTTATTTGTGTGTAAAGTGTTTTATAACTGTGTTCATATAGTTCTGAGGTTTGTATTGGCAGGCAGATGCTCAAGTATTTTATTGTCCACCACTTTAAGTGGAATTTCTCTTTCTGTCTCTTGCTATTGGACATCGCTGGTAATATATAACAATGATGATCACTTATGTTGATTTATTTTATAGTCTACAGCTTTGCTGAAGTTGTTAATTATTTCAGCTAATTTTTTAGCTGTTCTCTAGGGTTCTCTAAGTATGCCATCATCCAAAAAGAATGATAGTTTTTTACTCATCACCAATTCTAATTCCTTCGATTTGTTTTTCATTTCTTATTGCTTTGACTGGCATTTCTACTACAATGTTGAATAATAGTGGTGATAACAGGCATAGGCATCCTTCCTTCACCTCTGATCTTATTGGGAAAGTTTTTTGCTTATCCTCATTACAGATAATGCTTGCTGATGGTTTTATATAGATGCTACATATTATTTTAAGGTATACTCCCTTTATTCCTATGCTTTCTAGTGTCTTCAATAGGAATATGTTTTATTTTATTAAAAGTTTTTTCTGCACTTATTTAGTTTTGTTATTGATATGGTGGATTATGATGATAGTTTTTCCTAATATTAAATCACTACTACATTCCTGGTACAAATCTGGCATCATAGTGTATGATCTTTGTGATATATTGCTGTAATCTCTTTGCTGGCATTTTATTTAAAACTTTTTGCATCAATATCCATCAGGAAATTGGTCTGTAGCTTCCTTTGTTTTTGTTCTTCCTTGTTTATGTATCAGTCATATTTGTATCAAAAAAGGAATTTGGTAGGATTTCTTTCCCTATTTTTTTTCCAAATAGTAACTGTATATAGTATTTGAATTAATTGTTCTTTAAATCTTTGGTAGAAATCACTTGTAAATCTATCTGTTTCTGGAGATTTGTCCTTAGGGAGCTCATTTATGCCTTGTTCAATTTCTTTTTCTAAGATAGGATTATTTAAATATTTTATTTCCTCTTTTGTTAATATGGGCAATTTATAATTGTGTAAATGTTCATCCATTTCACTTAGATTATTAGATTTATTGAAATATAACTGGAGAAGATGGCAGAGCAGGTCAGAAAATTCTCCAGATTTCCTCCACAAACAAGACAGAACTGTCCTCAGAGGAAACAGAAAATGACAAAAATAAACAACATTTGAGGCAGAGCAGTGGTTCTCCTGGGACAATTTGAGAATACCTGAGGAAAGCTCCCAGGGTCAGAGGTTTCTCAGCTGAAACAACAAGCCCTGCAAGCCGTCTTGGCCACAGGAATTTTCACCTCACAGACAGTATGGCAGTCAGACACCCAAGCAGAGGAAGATTGAAGGACCCTCTGCTATGGAGGGATGAGGGATATGAGGCCTAACTGGGTTGACTAGAAGCAGTCCTGGACTGGGGCTGCCTGGGAGAAGCTAGCACTCATCCAGTGAGTGTAATCGATGTGGGGCAGGGACACTGTTGACTGTGGGCACTTGCAGGGGAGCTGAGCCCCTGATTTTAGTTCAAGGCCAGAGGGGAGAGATTAAGGTTGCAGCTACTGGTGGGAGTGCAGGGAGCAAGAGCCCAGAACAGCTTGGCTGTGGGCCCTAGCTGTGGCTTGGGTGTGGAGAGGAATACCAAGGTTGGGCCACAGACAGAGTTCAGAAAAGGAAGGACTCAAGGCCTGAGTCACCATTCCCCACACCCCAGGACTAGATCTGGTGAAAATAATAAGCTTCTAAAAAACAAAACAAAATAAAAATAAAAATGAGTAAGAATAGGAGGAAGAACCCAATCTTAGACAGCTACTATGGGGATAGAAAAGATCTGGGTTCATATTTTGAGTAAGATAGTTCAGAGGAAGATATTGGAGCTAAAAAAAGTCACTCTTATCCCAAAGAGTAATGTCAAATGATCACACCGAGAAAGAATTCTTGGAAGAGCTTAAAAATGGCTTTAAAAATCAAATAAGAGAGATCAAGGAAAAATGAAAGAAAAAATGAGAGTAAAGCAAGAAATCAAGAAAATTATGAAAAGAAAGTCAACCAACTGGAAAAAGAGATCCAGAACCTCAAGGAAGAAAACAAATCCTTGAAAACTAGAATAGGGCAAGGGGAAGCAAATGATGTTATAAGACACCAAGAACTAATAAAGCAAAATCAAAAGAATGAAAAAATAGAAGAGAATATGAAATATCTCATTAGAAACACAACTGTTCTGAAGAACAGATTGAGAAGAGACAATATGAGAATTATTGTACTACCCGAAAGTTATGATCAAAAAAGAATCTTGATACAATATTACAAGAAATAATTAAAGAAAATTGTCCTGAAGTTATAGAACAAGAGGGTAAAGTAGAAATTTTTTTAAATCCCCCTGTCACCACCTGAAAGAGATCCCAGGACAAACACCTATAGGAATATCACAGCCAAGTTTCAAAACTCCCAGGTTAAGGAGAAAATATTATGAACAACAAGAAAAAAAAACCAATTCAAATACTGTAGAGCCACAATCAGAAAAACTGTATGTAGGTCTTCGAACACTGTATTTCAAAGAGCGAAAGAACTGGGGTTTCTGTGACAAACAGCAAAAGAGCTAGGGTTGCAGCCAAAAATAACTTATCCAGCAAAGTTAGGTATAATCCTCAATGGGGAAAAATAGATATTCAATGAATTGAAAGACTTTCAGGTATTTGTCACAAAAAGACCAGAACTTAATGGAAAATTTGACATATACAATCAGAAAAAATATAAGGTAATATCAAAGACCACTTACAAGGGACTCAGAAAGGTCCAACTGTTTACTTCTTATATGTGAAAATGTTAAGACTATCATCAGTACTTGGACAATTTGAAAGAAAGCCTGGGGCTGGGTCAAATATGAGGGTGGTGATTCTAAAAGACAAAATTGGGTAGGAAAAGGTAAAAAGAAGTAATTATCTTATACAAATGAGACATGAAAGGAAGAATTGTTTCACCTCTTCCTATTGTTGGTTTTGCCACTTCAGAATTCATTTGAAGACGAGTTGTTTGGAAGGGAATTTAGAAAACCTTAGCCAAGTCCCTACCTTTCCTCTGCTATCTTGCTTTCCCTCCCTTCCAATCTACTTCCTCACTTTGAATTTTATATTTACATTTTATATTTTGAGAGGAATGTCTGGCTAAACTTGGGTCCTTTTATATAACTTCTGCTATTTTTACAACTCATTCTGGTGGCCTGCAAACTTTCTGTGCTGTCAAATTGATTTGTTTGGGAAGAAGTCTGCTCACTATTCTCTTCTGAGCTCTCCAAGTTCTTGACCCAGGTTTTAATATGTCATTTTGTTGCTGGTTGGGAATTTCAGTTGACTGTTATTAGACTTAGCCATTATTAGCCTGCTGGAATGTTCTTCACGGTCAGAAAAACTCAACTGCACGGTCCTTTCTTCGTTTAGGACTCTGCCCTGGTTATTCTGCTTCTGGCTTTCACTCTGAGCTGGAGCCCACAACTGAGTTCCTGCTCTGCTGGGATCAGAGCCATATAGCTGCTGTTTGCATCTAAACTTTTTCCTTGCTCAGTAAACAGCTAGGCTCCTCTGGTTACCACTCTTTTCCATCATCTTTATGTTCAGACTGTCCCCTCAGTCCAATTTGGAACTGAGTAGTAGGTGATGGAGTTGCTAAATGGCACCTGTTCCTAAACCCTAAGCTTGTTTAGGGATTCCTTGGGATCTCTTCCTGTCCCTGTGCTTTCACCCCTTGTGACTAGTCTTGGCTCTCTTTTAATTTCTGGGCTTCTAACCAGACTTTGTCCCCAGTGTCTGCAGACCTTTCTATCTCTTTAAGGCACTCTGGACTGGAAAAATAATTATGGTGACTTATAAAATTGTTTCTAGATCAGAATTCAGTCTAGTGCATTTTTATTTTTTTTAATGGAGAGATTTTGTTGAATCATCTTGAGGGTATAATTGAGATAAGGAATTGATGAAATCTAAAAATTATCTTTGTTGTTATTCAGTCATTTTAGTCATGTCTAACTCTTCATGACCCCATCTGGAGTTTTTTATTTCTTTCTCTTGTGGGAATTTCTTAACAAAGATACTAGAGTTATTTTCCACGTTTTTTTTATCCAGTTTAATGAGGAACTGAAGCAAACAGGGTTAAGTGACTTGCCCATGGTCACACAGATTGTAAGTCTCTGACGCTGGATTTGAACTCAGGAAGATGAATTTTCCTGATTCCAAGCCCACTGCTCTATCCTCTACACCACCTAGCTAGAGATAATTGTATCCATTGGAACTGATGAGATCACCAAGCAAGAGAGCATAAAGGGAAAAGAGAAGGTCCAGGAGAGATCTTTAGGGGTCATCCATAGCTACTGTGTAATATTAGGATGAATATGTGGAAAAGAAGATGGAAAGAGTGTAGTCAGACAGGAAGAAAACCAGAAAGAGAATTGTCAAAAACCTAGAGAGGAGAGAGTATTTAACAGTATTAAAGATTGCAGAGATGAGGATTGAGAAAAAGTCATAAGATTTGACAATTAAGAAACCAATGGCGATTTTGAAGAGAGTACTTTCAGCTAAACAATAAATTCAGAAGCGAGTTATCAAGGGTTTAGAACAAAATGAGAGTAAAAGATACAGAGGCACTAATTACTTGTTAACAGCATTCTCAAGGAAATTAGACTTGAAAGAGAGGCTAGATATAGGAGAAATATAGCTAAAGGTAATTGGATCAAGTAGAGTGTTTGTTGTTGTTGCTGTTGTTTTTTTAAGGATGAGTAAAACATGGCATGTTTGTAGGCATCAGGGGAGTAGTCAGAAAAAAGTGGGTACGGTACAGTGGGCAATATGCTTGAGAAGAAAGGACATAATGGGATCAAGTGTCTATATTAGAAGGGTTTGCTTTGGCAAAGCTAAGGGCTACATCTTTTTTTTTGCTTTTTTTTGGAGGGGGGAGGGCAGTTGGAGTTAAGTGACTCTACCAAGGTCACATGGCTAGTAAGTATTAAGTGTCTGAGGCTGGATTTGAACTTAGGTCTTCCTGACTCCAGGGCCAGTGCTCTATTCACTATGCCACGTAGCTGCCCCTAAGGGTTATATCTTAATGTGAGACAAGAGTGAGAAGGAGACAGTGGGGGAAGATATTGGTGAGATGAGGAGAAGAGAAGAGGGAGCTCTTGACAATTGGCTTCAATTTTTCAATGACATACAAGGCAAGGTCTTCAGTTGAGAGGATTTGGAGGGGGTTCCACTGGAACCTTAAGGAGGGATGAATAGGTTTGAAATAATCACAGAGATGAGTGGGACAGCAAATTCATTAGGGAGGTGTAAAAGGATTGCCTTATTTCGGTGAGGGTCAAGTTGATATTATGTAACATAAATTTGTAGTGGATCCATTTTGCAGTTTTGTGATTTTATCCACAACTCCTTATTGAGTTGCACATGAATAAAAGTGAAAGCAGCAGATGGTGAAAAGTATCTAAATTTGGGACATGGCAAGACATGATCAGCAACAGGACTAGGATAGCAAGGGACTTGTTTTTAGAAGCAGGTATTGAGTAGATGTGGTTTGGAAGTATGCAAAGATTGCAAAGAGAGGCTAGTATAGCCAGTACTGGAGTTATGCTCTAGAAAAGGACAGAGAAGTACAGGGATTCAAGGTCACAATGGAGAGTTACAAATGGTAAGATTCTAGTGGGTAAATTAGAATGGTAAAAACTATACTCAGATAAAGGAATTTCAGAGCTGATGAAAATGACTATGGAAATGGAACATTTGTGCATTATGGTAAGATCAATAATATGAACATCTTTGTGTTTACCTGAAGTGGAGTAGGTCATGGGAAATGAGTAGATGTAAAGCCATGCAGGAGCAGCTTTCTAGAGGACTGCTGCTGTGAACAGCTTTCAAGATTCTTATTACATAGTATAGTGAACTCTCTATTCAATAACAAATCAGAGCAAAACATTTGTAGAAAATCAAAATACAGCATTCACCATGTGACAACTCAACAACTTATCACTACAATGGCCACATAGTTTTCACCAAAGTGGTCACATAGTTTTAAACAAAGTATATTCATTTAGTCAATCACAAAATCCTTAATTCAATCACAAAGTACAAAAGTCAAAGTTCTCCACCCCTAGGTCACAGTAAATCATAATCTTCTCAGTCAGTACACAGTGTCCAAGTGAAGTCTTCTTTCAGCTTGACTCAAGGCTGGCTCTCAGCTTCCATGGTTCCTCTTCCATGATACCAGCTCCAACTGTCACCTGGGTTCAAAGGCAAGCAACTCCAGTTCCTTGTGCAGCTCCTTGTCCAGCTCCTTGTCGAGTTCTTTGTCCAGTTCCTGTTCCATATTGAAGTTCACAGTGTCCAATCCACCTCAAGTCTTTCACAGTTCCTGTTTCTGGGAAGACAAAGCTTGACAAAGCCACAATAACATTTATACACATTGCTGGCACCATCATCAATTCACTATCTGCCTGTGAAATCAACTCAGACCCACCAAGGTCTGAGAACTTAACATAAATCATCAACATGGAAATCAACACAGACCCATAAACAAGGTCCAAGAAGTCAGCACAAATCATCAGTAAAGTCCCAGGACCTCCAAAACCCTCCTCCAGGACTTCTGTAAACATACCACCAGAAAATCCTCTTTCAGGACTTCCAGTAAGGTCCCAGAGCTTCTGTACTAAATATCACAAACAAACATGAACACAGACAGAGCAGACAGAGTGCCAGGATACCACAAGTTTTCTCCTTCTTAACTCTGTCACCACAAGAGTCCTCTTCTCAGTTCTGCTGTCTCCAGCCTGGGGTTATCCTTATATATGGTCATTAGCTCCACCCCAGGAGTTCACAAGTTCTAGGGTTCACAAGCTGTGGGGTTCACATGTTCTGTTTCTTGACAGACTTGATACAAGGCTCAAAAGAAACTTGAACTGAAACAAGGTGTTAATTCAATAGCTGAAACAAGGTGTGAACTACTTCTGTGCTTGCCATTACAGTAGATCAAAGAACTGAGATGTTAGGGAGTATTAATATATATGTTGAAGTCCCCCTAGGATGAAGGCAGTAGTTGTGGAAGAGAGGGGAAAAAAAAAGCAAACTGAGCTAGGCACTGACCTCACTAAGAAAAGGAAGGAGATCTGCGGCCAGCAGATAAAAGTTACTAAAATCTCTGGTTAACAAATTTGAATGTAACTCAGAGAAGAATGAGGCAGTTATGGTAGGTAGCCATAGGATTTGGAAGTGGCACTGGGGAGCAAGGATCATTCCAAATTCCCTATCATGAATACTGAGTCAGGGAAATATAAAGTGCAACTAGCACTGGAAAGAGTGACCAGGGATATTGTGTCATCAAGAGGGAGCAAGGTCTCAGTGAGAGCTAGAAGATGGAGATGACAGTAAATGAAAAGGTTAAGATGAAAAGTCTGTTAACTATGGAGAAGACATTGAAGAGAAGACATTGAAGAGAACAGAAGAGAATAGAGTGGAAGGGGGTGATCTAGAGTGGGACATCTGGGAGTTAGGAAAGAGATTAAGAAGAGATGGCAAGAATGCACAAAATTATACAAGAAAGACCTTAACATCACTGATATCTATAATGGTGAGGTTACTGATCTAGAGTCAGATATCCTAGAGAATGGAGTCAAGTAGGCTTAGGAAGCAATTCTAACAATAAAACTAGGGGAGGTTGTAAAACAAACAGCTGAGCTATTTAAAACCCTAAAAGAGGATGCTGTTAAAGTGCAGCACTCAATATACCAGCAAATTTGGAAAATACACTGGATTGGAAGGGCAACACCAAGGAATGTTCAAATTACTGAACAATTGTGCTCAGTTCACACACCAGCAAGGTTATACTCAAGATACTGCAAGCTAGAATTCAGCAATGTGTGAACCAAAAATTACAGAAGAGCAGGCTGTGTTGGGGGCCAGTGGACAACACCTGGTCAATGTTTTACAATATCTTATCAGAACATTTTGTGGCTGGTCAACTTCCTTGCATACCATTCTCTGGAATGCTTTATCTCACTGGAACATCCTGTGGCTTATCTACCTGTGGAAATCCTCTACTTCTTTATATACTCATGCCCTTGCATTCAATAAATGAGACTCGATCAGAAAGCCTGTCTTGTCTCCATTCTTCATGTTTCTTGTCCCCTGTCCCTCTTTCTCTTCTAGGGTCCATGTTGTGCCCCGCAGGCCGGGGCAAGGCTGGTTTTCAAAGAGGCAAAGGAACTAGAGACAAAATTGCCAATATTTGTTGGATTATGGAGAAAGCAAGGGAGTTCCAGAAAAAAACATCTATTTCTGCTTCATTGACTACAAACTTTGTAGACCACAACAAAGTGTGGCAAGTCCTCAAAGAGATGGGAGGAATCTGTATGTGGGCCAAGAAGCAACAGATAAACTAAACATGGAACAACTGATTGGTTTGAGATTGGAAAAAGGAGTATGAGAAAGCTATATACTGTCACCTTATTTATTTAACTTATATGGAGAGTACATTATGCAGAATTCCAAGCTGGATTAATCAAAAGCTGGAATTAAGGCTGGCAGAAGAAATCTCAGATATATAGATGATACTACTCTGATGGCAGAAAGTGAAGAGGAATTAAGAAGCCTTTTGATGAAGGTGAAATAAGAGAATGTAAAAGCTATCCTCCTCAACTCATTCTACATTGTGCAGCCAAGTCCATCTTCTCTCTGTTGCTCACAACACCAAACTCCATCTTCCCTCTCAATGACTTTGGACTATCTGGAAAGCCTGGAAATGAACTCCCTCCTGTGTAAGATGAAAGAGTTTGGAGTCTGAGTTTGAGATCAGAAAAGGTCTTTATTTTTTCTCATGAGAAAGGGCACTGCCCCTGTCGCTCAAATGGTATCTGTCAGGGAGTACAACATGTGGAAACTTGAGGGCTTCTCTTGTCCTGATCCTAACTCACCTCTAACACTTGTCCTATCTCACCACTGGCTGGTGAGGCAAGCTCACAGTCATTCTAATTGGCACAAAGCAGTTTCAATTCTTCATTATGTATTTATGTATTTATTTACGTATTTCCTTTCACAAAATTTTTTGCCCAATTAGAGGTGGACTAATGTTTTTCTTTCAAATTACCTCATTTCCAGGAAATCATGAGTTACTTGCAAGACCAAAGTGGTTTACAAAGTACGGAGAAGAGATAGGAATGTAACGAGTTAAAAGAAATGAGGAAACTTCACTGTGATCCATCTCTTACACTCCCAACCTTCACATCAAAGAATCCTCCACATCTTTTCAGACTGTTAAAACACAAAGATTTTCCAGATCACAACTTCAGTGCCTGATCTCCCCTAACTTGACTTGAATGTTAACTATTTTGTATTTTAAATGTGTGTGTGTGTGTGTGTGTGTGTGTGTGTGTGTGTATTAAACTGACGGTCAGTGGTTTCTCTTGGTAACCAAAGACAAAGACATGAAGAAATTGGATACCTTAATATACTTTTAGAAAAGGAGGTACCCTTGATAGGTGAAAATCAACCCTGATTAGTGAACGATTAGTGAGGGAGTGAGCTAAAAGTCTTCAGTTCCTCCTGCTGAAAATGGGGCTTGATCATGAGACTCAGCAACCTCCAGTAATTTCTGGAGCTTTCTGGACAGAGGAATCCATCTCTACTAGACCACTCTGGTTGGTTTTCTCCTTAATGAGCTGGGTTACCCTAAACTCCAATGGAGGGGAACAAAGACAAGGGTTTGGGGCAGGAATTCACCTAGATTAGATTCTGTTTATACAAACAGAAGTAATGTGTCCTAATTGGGTGGGATCCTGTCCAAGATTGAGGAGCAAATACTCTGAGCATTAGAATAGTCTCCTGACTGACCTACAGGGATTGATACCTGAATGAGGAAATAAAGCGCCTGTATCCTAATAATGGGTGATTAATATAATAGAAAATAATTGCAGTAAAAGGATACTTTTCCATATTGTATACCTTCCATAGAGTGTTGCATACCTCTGAAAGGAGCTGTTAGCATTTTTTTTTTTCCTTTTTTATTTCCCAGTAAGTGACATATGTTAAGTGCTTAATGCTCGGCTGATAGGCATTATTCTTCTTCCTACCTCAGATGATGATCATGAGAAAAGGACTTTCTAAACCTTAAAGTCTGACAGTTGGAGTTTAGAGTAAGGGAGAGTCCATTTTAGGATTGAGGAATAGTGTGGATACCCAAAAGACACATGAAAAAGAATAGATGTATATTGCTCTACTGCTTTTTTAAACAAAGACTGTGCCAAAAATGCTTTTTTGTCTGCTTTTAGACCTCCCATAGCACCCAATACTGCACTACACAAAAAAGTAAATCCTTTTTTAATTCTATCACCTGTGTCTGAGTGTATTATATCCTAATTTAATCTATTAATTTCCACCAGATCAAAGAGATGATACTGCCCCTACCTTTGTGCAGGCCCTCATTATCTCAGGTGTTGAGGTTTAGGTTTAGGGGTATGTGAGACCCCAAAATACCAACATGCTAGGTCCTGCCAAATGAATTCGACTCGAGTCTTCTCTCAGCCAAAAAAAAGCAAAATTTATTAAAGGTTTCATAATGAGTAGACTCTTAAGGAACCTTGGTATCTGTGATGCTTGCATTGGACAAGTGGGCCAGAATCACTTGACACAGAATGAGTCCGTGCTAGATAATTCTCTGGTTTTCTTCTCTTATGGAGGCAAGATGGAGTCATATACAGAAAAGTTGTGGGAGGAATCTAGGGGTGGTCTAGAGAAGGAGTTTGGGGAGGGTCTTCAGGAGGAGTCAAATGAGGTCAGACTCCAGTGATGAGAGATTAATAAGGGTGGGAAGTAGCTGGAGGCTACTTGGAAATGAGACAATGGAGGGCTAGGCTAGTTTAAGGTGTATAGATATTTTGGGAGGATCAAGGGTGGGGGCTAGCTGGATAATGGAGGGCTAGGCTAGTAACAGAGGTTTGAGCTGAACCACAATGAAAGGCTTATGGCCTCAGGCAAATGCCTCATCAAATGGGAAGATTCAATCAGAGTTCAAGAGGGTTCCCCTGAGCCTGTACCTCATCACTGGGACTATTGCAATAACCTGCTGCTGGTAGTTCTGCCCTCCTCCAGTCTCTTCCCACACCAATGTACCCTCCATTCAGCCACCAAAGTGATTTTCCTAAAACACAAGTTCTATCATGTCACCCCCTACTCAATAAACTCAAGTAGCTCCCTATTACCACCAGGACCAAATACAAAATCCGCTGTTTGGCATCCAAAGCCCTTCAGAGTCTAACCCCTCCTATCCTTTCCAGGCTTCTTAAACCTTATTCCCCAACACATACTCCTCAATCTAGTATTACTGACCTCCTTGCTGTTCAAAAACAAGCCACTCCATCTATTTCTCTTGGCATTTGCACTGGCAGTAGTTCTTCCTCATCTCCATCTACTGGAATTTCTGGCTTCCTTTAAGTACCAACTAAAATCTCATCTAATATAATCTAAAGGAAACAATTTCCAACCCTTCTTAATTCAAGTTGTTGTGTCCAATTTTTCATGACCGAGTTCGGGGTTTTATTGACAAAAATAACTAGAGTGGTTTGCCATTTTCTTCTCATTTTACAGATAAGAAACTGAAGCAAACAGCGTTATGGGACTTGCCCAGGGCCACACAACTCTTAAGTGTCTGAGACCTGATTTGAACTCTCAGGAAGAGGAGCCTTCCTGATTCCAAGCCCCGTTCTAGAGCTACTTCACCACCTAGCTCCTTTAAATCATGGTGCCTTCTCTTTTTTACTTCCTATTTACACTGTGAATAGCTTGTTTGTACATCTGTTTGTCTTTTGTCTTTCCAGTTACAGTGTGAGCTCCTTCAGGGCAGGAACTGTCTTTTGCCTCATTTTGTTTATCAGAGTGCTTGGCTCAAAGGTATTTCTTTGTAAATGTTTATTGACTGACTTGTTGCCTATCATTTTAAATTAAGATCAGTATCGGGTATAAAGGTAAGAATGAAGGAGGTTTCAATGTTCTATTATGAACAGACTCAGAACCTTGAGCAGGGGCAGCCAAGAGAAGAGAGTCATGAACAGATGGAAAGCAAATTCGGGTTCAGAAAGGAAGACTTTGCTCCAGGAGTCCTTGGAGCTAATGAAAACAGGTAACCTTAGTATTTGGATAACAGTTTGTATTTAGGTTTAATTAGCCTGGATTTAGTAGTGTGTCTTTCAGGTACAAGGTGTAAAGGCGTCCCTAAATTGATCTTATTTGCTCTATGGCAGCGCCCAGTTTCAGAATGGGAGGGGGTGTGATTTTTTTTTTTTCTACCTATAACTTGAATTGGCCCGACGTCTTTGCCTAGATCCCGTTGATCTTGCCCTCGCACAAGTGTCTGTGGCGGTAGCACAACGGTATTTGGGATATCTGAGATGACCAAAACAAATCACCTCAAAATCCAACCTGTTATTTGGAGCAAAACTGGAGAAAACGCCCCGCTGCTGTTAATGCCAAACCTCAACAATCAAAGGGGCATCCCAGGAGATGCCAGGAAAGAAAGGCCCCTAATTCCTCAACCGCGTGGTCGGGGACCTCCCTTAGTGCGGCCCCTGATAGCGCGTGGGTGCTTCTCAACGTCCACAAAAGTGACGCATCTGCCTGAACGCACCGGCCGGTGTAGCCTTCGAAGAAAAGGCTTCGTTCGGAGGCCGAGGCGCCATTATTCCCGTTCCCTAAGAGATCCCTCTCTTCAGCTTAACCAGATACTTTCCCTCACACCGCCACACCTCCTGCCTGCAAACCACAACCTTTACAAGCACCTAGGGCTCTGGACTCCATTTCGGATACACCCACATTACACCTACGTCACCCCAGCAACCGACGCCGCAACGGATAGCGGAAGAAGCGAAGTTCATGTTCCGGGGCTTCCTCTTCCGGGAGCACGGGTGACTTCCGATTGTCAGAATCTGGACGCAGAGGAGAAAGCGGTGGTGGTCGCAGCGGGAGGGCCTCCTCTGGTGCTGGACGTGCCCTGTGGCACTTAAGGGCTCCAACCGTCGTCGTCGAACTCAATGCATCCGCGGCGTCCGGACGGCTTCGATGGCTTGGGCTACAAGGGTGGGGGCGGCAGCCGGGAGGAGCCTGGGGGCAACAGTTTCTCTGCAAGGTCCTTCAGCTCCACCTCCGACCTGAGCCACTGGGTGACCACTCCGCCCGACATCCCCGGCAGCCGTAACCTGCACTGGGGGGAGAAGACCCCACATTATGGCCCGGGAGCAGCACCCACTCCGCTCGGCGAGGAGCCCTACCCCAGCAGCTGCAGCAGCGGACCCGGGGCTAGTAGCGGTGAGGGCCGGGGAGCGGGAGTGCGAGGGCAGTGACAGGCTCCAGAAGCTGACGGGGGCGGGCTGTGCGGAGGGAGATGGAGCCGCGACCTGCTGTGCTTCTGCTCATCCCTCGGGATTGCTTTCCTGGCTGTTTCTTTACCCCGGCTCTCCAAACCCCATCCCAGGCCCTCTATTTTTTCTATTCTTTAACTGACAAGCCCTCTTCTTTTTCTTCTTTTTCCTCGAAGCCTCCAAGATGAGAAGCCCATATGAAATTTGAGAGTATATTAAAGTTGTAGAAAATCGATTTTGAACACAAATGCCCCACCACGTGACCTTGGGAATTCGCTAAGCTTTCATTTTGAAAATGTCAATAATATCTGCTCTTTCCCAGCTTTATGTATTACATGCCCAATTTTCGCTTTAAGTTTCAGTAGTAATAACATGGGCATCACATACCTCGTGATTCTTCATTTTTTTTATTTAACAATTTTATTCAACAGTTTGTATTGTGTGGAAGGCTCGGTCTTAAACTGTTTGTTTTGGAGCCACCATTAGTTTCAGATTGAAAGACATTATTAAGTGCTATCATTTCCTTCTTCAGAGTAATATTTTTTTTTAATCTTCATTTTTATCTTTAACTCTCAGAATTTTCCATCCCTGTTAGGAGTAGAAACATCTTTTGGTAAACATGAAACTGTTATTTGGACTTTCCATGCAGTAAACAAAATCTTTAAAGCTCATTTTGATGTTTTTTTAAATTTTAACTTTACAGTTTCAGCTTGAGTTGAAAAACTTTTTTGCCTTTATGATAATGGTAAAGCTACACAACTAAATGCCAAAATGTATATATTTGAGGTTGTAAATAACATCCCTACACCCAAGTTGATTCTAGATTTGGAGTTATGGCTCCAAAGTTTTGTAATATGGAAATATTTTATTTTTGTTTGAGTGATTTGCTTTAATTATAGTCCCGTGATTGTATAGTAATAACTATAAATGAGAAAAGTTAGGGAGTTTCAGTTGGTTAAAAATATGTCAGTAATATGAATTGCAGCCAAAAAAAAATTGATTTGAAAGGCATAGTGTCCTGAACAGGGTAGACTCATTTTTGCCCTGCTTGGACCATATCAACAGAACTGTATTCAGTTCAGAATATCACACTTTAGAAACTATATAGACAAACTGGAGTACATGTAGGCAAACAACCAAGATTGTGAGAGAACTGGCTTAGCAATGCCATGGTAGGATTTCTTGAAGGAACTGGGAAAATTCCTTGAGGCCTGCCCTAAATTATTGGGAAGATTATTGTGTGAAAGAGGTTTGATCCGTCCTAGAGGTCAAAAATAGGAACAGTTGGTGGCAACTGAGAAAAACAAGTTTTAGCTCACTATGAAGGGAAACTTAACAGCTAAAGTATCCAAAAGTAGAATGAGCTGCCTTGGGAGGTAGAGAATTTCTCTTCAGGGAAGTCGTATCTGTTTGACTCTTATGTTACAGAGGGAATTCCTATTCAAGTAAAGCTAAAGGATTTCTTTATGTGGCCTTCTAGTTTTATGGTGCTACTTGTCTCATAGACACAATTTTTTCCCCATATATGCACATGCAAACACACAAGCATTTATTAAGGCCTGTTATGTGCCTGATGCTAAGATACTGTGCTAGATACATATATAAATATACAATGATTATAAAATACTGAAATTTATAAGCCACAGATGAAAATTTATTTCAACACATTATTGTCACTCCTGTATGTTTAAAATACTTATTCGTTATATTAGAAAACATTTGTGGTGCAGTTGAAAGAGTCCTAGATTTGAGATTAAAAGGGCTTGGTTTCCAGTCTCACTTGTGCCATCTATATATGTGAATTTGGGCAAGTCATTCAGTCTTTCTGGATCTCAGATTCTTCATATGTAAAAAGAAGTTGCTTAACTACATGAACTTTATTTCCTTCCATTTCTAAAGTGGTAATCCCTTCTGGTCAGTCACTAAGAAAATTAACCGTTTATACAGTTATTGTTAGAACTCGTTTACTGTTCTTACTTTGAAGAAACAAATTCTTTTTAAAAAAAATTTGAAAATTTATATTAGGATGAGGGTAGAAGCTTATCTTAACTAAGTCAGTTTCTTACACTGAAAAATGTATGAAACTTGTGGCAATGACAGGAGCCAGTACATAATGGTATAGTCTATACAACAACCAATTCAATTTAGTTAATATTTTATTCGATTCTGTTAAGCACTGTTGGGCCTACAAAGTTGAATAAGACAACTGCTACAAGTCTCAGTTTGCAGTCTAGTTTGGGCCTTAGAGAATCTCTTGGGTATGAAATTTCTTGCAAAAGAGAGAATAAAGTAGTTTTTTAATTTTTTGTTTCTTAAGCTTTATTGGATATTTACCCACCCCTTTTTCTGCACTGCATTCTTTCCAGGATGCTAATTTTTCTGGCCAGAGTGGAGAAAGTATTTTACACAAAATAAGGAAGATGGTGAAGAGAACTGTTAAGAGGATGAAAGAAAATTTGCTTCTAGTCTTTTATACTACTTTTTGAGGCTGGTGTGAATGCATGAATGAGTGAAGGAATCATTTATTAAACATTCTGCTACCCAAATAGTCTCTTCTTCCCTCCCCTGGACATACACTAATATACTTTAGATTCTTTTAAAAGTGAAAAGAGCAAGGTCATTGCTTACTTAGATGTAAGGAGAGAGTAAAAGCATGGTCAAAGACAGATCTCTTTTTTTGTCTCTTTTATTAAAATGCCCCCTGAAGTCCAGACTTTTTGGTTCATGATACCTGACCATAACATTCTTTTCAGCTACTTATAGAGAAATATTCCTTCTGTTTTTGTCATCTGTGCATGACTGCTTTTAACTGGACACTTTTCCGTTGAGTTTATTATTCAGAAGGCACTAGTGACACTTAAGCTTAGGCCAGTAAGTGAATTTAGCGCTCAAAACAAGTGGATTTTTTGAGGGGGTGGGGGAAGGAATGGGAGGACAGGAAAGAAAAGAAATTCCTCTCCCCAGGTGGTTACTAGAAAAAGTTTTATAAAATAGTGACTTTTATTTGATATTTTCCCCCAGGATTAATGGCTTAACATTTTAATGGTACCAGCTGTAATTGTGTATCCATTTTTATTGTGTGCAGGAGAAAATATATTCATGAGTAACCAAGAGTCATGGAATACTTCAGGGTCTCTAGTACAGATTCATCTTTTATATGAACATTGTAAAAATAGAAATTAGTCTTAAGTTGCTATAGTTTACCCAACTATAAATGATATATAATCTTATTTCTTCTCTTTCAGAACAGTTGAATAGATTTGCTGGATTTGGTATTGGACTTGCAAGGTACTAGTTTTATGGAATATATGCTTTAAGTTAATTAGAAAATGAATATTGTCTAACATGAAGAATTGATTGAATAGGCAGTGATTGTTTTGGGCAGTAAGAATCAAAATTCTGAGTTTGTAATCAGAAGAATATAGGTTAGATGAAGGGTTCCTAACTTTTTGGGTCAGGGACCCCATTGGCAGTCTGATGAAAATCCCTCCTCAAAATATTGTTTTTAAATGCATAAATTAAAATACATAGGATTACTAAGGAAACTGGATTTATTGAAATAAAGATATAAATTTTTTTTCTTAGCCAAGTTCCTGAACCTCTTGAAAATCAAAAAGCAATTTTGTGGTTTTGTCCCTGACATTGGGAAAAAAAGATTCAGCACAAGAAAATCTGGGTTTTACTTAGAATTAACTTGAGATTTATAAGCATTATGATCTGTAGTGAGTTGAATATTAGTAGAATACATATAATAGAGTGTGTGATTAAAATAATTGTTCTGGAAACTTTAACTATGACATAGCCTTGTATTTACTAATCGTTTTTAATTGGACATCAGCTTGGCTATACGCATAGGGCATTTCTTTACATTTACATCAAATTCAGTAGAGGGCAAAATACTAAATTTATTTTTTCTTATTGCTTTGATTTTATAATGCTTACGTCAGTACTTCAGGAACCTGTATGGGATTTTAAAAAAATTATTTATTTACTGTTAGTCTACAACATTCAGTTCTACAATCCCTTGAGTTTCAAACTTTGTCCCTCTCCATCTCCCCCCCCCCGCCATGGCGGCATACAATCAAATATAGGATCTACAAATACCTTCACATTAAACATGTCAGGTTGTAAAGAAGGATTATAACCAATGGAGTGAATAATGAAAAAGAGGAAACAAAACAAAACAAGAAAAAGAGAACAAGTAGTTTGCTTCAATCAGCATTAAGACTCTATAGTTCTTTCTCTGGGTGCGGATATCTCTTTCATCATGAGTCTTTTGGAGTTACCTTATAACCTTGCATTGCCAGGAGGAGCCTAGTCTATCAAAGTTAGTCGTCACACATACATTCTGTCTGTAATTGTGTACAAAATTTTCCTGGTTCTGCTTTTCTCATTCAGCATCTTTATATAAATCTCTCTAGATTATTATGAAGTCCGTCTGTTCGTCATTCCTTATAGCACAATACTATTCTATTACATTCATATACTTGTTTAGCTATTCCCCAATTGATGGACATCCCCTTGATTTCCAGTTCTTTGCCACCACAAAAAGAGCTGCTATAAATATTTTTGTACCTACAGGTCTTTCTTCCACTTCTAAGATCTCTTTGGGATACAGTCCTAGAAGTGGTATTGCTGGGTCAAAAATGTGCATACACACATTTGTATAGCCATTTGGGCATAGTTCCAAATTGTTCTCCAGAATGATTGAATCAGTTCACAGCTCCACCAGCAACGCATTAAGTGTTCCAATTTTTCCGCATCCTTTCCAGCATTGATCATTTTCCTGTTTTGCCATCTTAACCAATCTGACCAGTGAGATGTGATACCTCAGACTTTTTTTGATTTGCATTTCTCGAATCAGTACTGATTTAGAGCATTTTTTCATATGCTTATAGATATCTTTAATTTTTTCCTCTGAAAACTGTCTGTTCATATCCTTTGACCATTTATCAATTGGGGAATGACATATTCTTATAGATGTCACTCATTTCTCTGTATGTTATGGAAATGAGGCCTTTATCAGAGACATTGCAAAAATTCTCTCCCAATTTTCCACTTCCTTCTTAATCTTGGTTATATTGGCTTTATTTGTATAGAAACCTTTCAATTTATTGTAATCAAAATTATCTATTTTGCTCTCTAACTCTTGTTTGATCATAAAATCTTCCCTTCTCTATGGCTCTGAAAGGTAAACTATTCCTTGCTCTCCTAGATTGCTTACAGTATCAGCCTTTATACCAAGATCGTGCATCTGTTTAGACTTGATTTTGGTATATGGTTTAAGATATTGGTCTATGCCCAGTTTCTACCATACTATATTCCATTTTTCCTGTATGGAATTTTTTGGTGTGGGAATTCCTTTCTCTGTTGTGATAACCCTTTGCAATTTAAGAATTTCTTTGACCTCAAAACATACCACCCTGTGGTTATCATGTGTAAGCACCTCCTCAAATTTAACTATGTTATTTCTTGAACTATAGACAACTCAATTTCACCTTCGTACCATGATGAGGAATCAGAGGAGGACTTTTGGGGTATATATTCTCACTCCACAGTTTATACTAATAAAGGTTTAGAGAAATAAAAGTGGATGTTTAAGGCTTAAAGAGAAAGGATTTACTTTGTTTAGCACACATCCACCATTAGGGACTTGTTCTTCATAAATGTTGTTTCATATATATTGTTTCAGTTACATAGCTACAGCTTAATTGTGTGATTTTTTTTTTTTTGTTAGTAATAGTACATTACTTTTGAAGTATTTTTATGTGCAGTTGAGATCTTTTTGATAGTAAATATGTGTTAACACTTTTAAAATTGTATATTGTAAACCTATAATTCTTCAGAAAGATAGATTTTGGAGTATTTACACAAATGTTCAACATTATTTTTGTAGTTTGTTTACAGAAAATGTTTTGGCCCATCCTTGCATTGTTCTCCGTCGCCAGTGTCAGGTAATTTCATAATTTCAGTTACCTTTTGAAAATTTTAATTAAATGCTGACTTAGTACAGGGAATGATGAAGGTGAGACTTCCAAGATTTATTGATAAAGTAAAAGTATTGATAAAGTAAATAGGCTGTAAATATTTACTCTTATCTGAAGTGGTTTTTTTCTAGCATCTGTGTTGGTGTTTAGGATCCTAGAATTTGAGAGCTTCAAGGGATCTTAGCACTCTAGTCCGATCCCTTCATTTTGAAGAATAGGAAACAGAGGACAGAGTTTAAATAACTTTCCTTAAATCACATGATTGATAAATGGTAGAGTGAGTATCAGAACTCATTTTCTTTGACTCTTTATTATCCTTTTTCTGTATGGTATATATCAAAAAAGGCGCTATAAGTTGTCATTTTAGTATACTTTTAAAGACAATTATTATTTTGTAATAAACATATGATAGGACCAAAATTATAAAGTTGCCATTGTAAGTATTCACTGGCTTTTTTATCTTAGAATCATAAATGCATAGAATTTTAGAACTATAGGAACCTTAGAGATAAAGTGAATTGTCCAAATGGATTACAATTTGGCCCCTCATACTTCAAAACAGAAATCAAGGCTTCCTTTTGCTTTTAAATTTTCTTAAAACAAATGTTTTGACATAAATGTAGTGCTTTTCAAAATGTAGTTCTTAATTTATTTCAATTTTTGTAAATTTACCTACATATATTTAAAGGAAAATACATTTTAAAAAATATTCTGACTATAAAAAATTTTCTCATCTTCAATAATTTGTTCTAATGTAGTCATGGTATACATCCCTGTTATCTTGTTAGTTTTTTTCTTACTTTCTTCCTCTAAATCTTCTAATTCCTAGAAGCAGGGATGATTATTTGCCATAATGTTGCTTCCATTATGTTCACTGTACTGGAATCAGATCCCTAGAGAGGAACCATAGAAATGATTGCTTTTCTGGAAGTATCAAGTATAGCTTATGGACTTTTTTGACTATCCATAGTGTCTTCAGTTCATATAACTGCCCCACTGAGGAGCATGAAGAGCATCATCTCTGAAACCTTATATGAAAAAAAGGATTAAGATAGCAAGGATCTTTTTAAGAGTCGGGTATAATATTATATGTATAGGTTGTGAGCTTGGAATAGAAATGGTAGACTTGGCATTTTAGGGCTCAATATGTTTTCAATAGTGAATATTTAAGTTCTTTTAGGGGAACTCATGCTCATTAATGGCTCTTCTTATAAGGTATCCAGGTATAGATTCTCTGAGAATGAATTGAACTTAGAACATTAATATTTTAGGAATTTAGGTTGACTGGGAGTCTCTTCATATAACTATGTAACAGGCATATTCTGTTATTGTAAAAATATAATTTAAATGAATTTTAATTGCTTCCTAGTTTTTTAAAAATAAAATTATTGCTTTCCAAATATAAGAGAGAACTATATTAACATTATTTAATATTTCATTGGTTTATCTACATATATTTAAGGGAAAATGAAGTTTGTAATACACTGTTAACAAAGACTTAAAAATCTTCCTAACAGGTTAATTATCATGCTCGACATTATCACCTCACTCCATTTACAGTCATCAATATCATGTATAGCTTCAACAAAACTCAGGTGAGACTATTAATCTACAGATTTGATTGATACCTTTTTTAAAAGTTGAAGTTGAATTATGTATACTCATTTACCTTAATTTTAAAAAGAACTATTCTTTTTTTTTTT
>CM053587.1:112933288-112953986 GCA_028646515.1 Pseudochirops corinnae
ATAGAAAGGAGGGAAATATCATCAGTGTTACACAATATGTCCATTGTAGAGATGTTCTGTGCAACTACACATGTACGCCCTGTATTGAATTGCTTGTCTTTCCAGTGGGGGTGGGTGACAAGGGAAGAAGGGAAAGAATCTAGAATTTAAAGTTTTAAAATCATATGTTAAAATATATGTGTGTGTGTGTGTGTGTGTGTGTGTATATATACATATATATACACACATATATATATACATATATATACACACACATATATATATTATTATTATCACTGACATGCAACTGGGAAATAAGATATACAGGCACTGGGGTAGGGAGATCCATCTTGCCCTACCGGAAAGTCAGAGGAGTAATGGGGGAGGATATAGGAGACAGCAGATTGGGGGAATGGGTATACAGTGGGATTGCTGTTTTGGGGAGGTAGGTAGGGGAAGGACAGGGAGAAAATTCGTAACTCAAAATCTTGTGGAAATCAATGATTTAAACTAACAATAACAAAAGTTAATTTAAAAATAAATAAATTTTTAAAAAGAATTATAAAAAAAAGAAAAAGGACCTATTTGTACAAAACTATTTATAGCAGTTCTTTTTGTGGTGGGAAAGAATTGGAAATTGAGGGTATACCCATAAACTGGGGAATGCTGAACAAGTTTTGGTATATGATTTTGATGGAATATTACTGTGCTAATAAGAAATAATGAGCAGGATGTTTTCAGAAAAAACCTGGAAGACTTACATGAACTGATAAAGTGAAGTTAGCAGAACCACAAGAACACTGCACACAATAACAGCGATATTGTATGATGATCATCTGTGAGTGACTTAGCTATTCTCAGCAAAACAATGATCCAAGACAATTCCAAAAGGCTCATGATAAAAAAAAAAATGCTATCCACCTGCAAAGAAAGAAATGATGGAATCAAAGCATACTTTTTTAAAGCTTTATTTTTCTTGAGGTTTTTTTTTTCTTTCACAACATAACTAAAATGAAAACATTTTGTATGACTGCACATGTACTGTTTGCTTGCCTTCTCAATGTGGGGGGAGGGGAAGGAGAGAGGGAGAGAATTTGGAACTCAAAATTTAAAAATATATATATTAAAATTTTGTACGTGTAATTGGAAAAAAATATTTAAGACTTTTTTTAAAAAGAGGTTTGAAGCAAATAGACCAAATAGGCAGCAACTGCAATAGCCCAAGATTGAGTTAATGAGGGCCTGAACTACACAACTGCTATGTGAGTGAGGAGATGAGATGTTGTAAAGGTAGAAACACCAAGACTGAAAACAATAACAAGAAACAATAAGGCTAGACATATCGGCATTTGTTAGTTCAAGTTCAATATTAGGATGAAATGAAGAACTCATAGGTCATGGGATAGTTATAAAAATTATATTTACTTAGCCCTAATATGGATATAGCTTTACCTCCTGTTAGGGAAAAACTAGCCCACCGCATGTTGTGAGGGGGAAGAGGAAGAAGAGAAAGCTGGTAGATATTTATTGGTCCAATCATATTGTGAGAGGAAGAAGACAGGGATGATACCCAGGTTATGGGCCTGGGTGACTGGGAAGACAGTGACAACCTAGAGAGTGGCAGGGAAGTTCAGAAGAGATTGTGGGGGGAAATAAGAAGTTCCGGAAACAATGAATTTAAAACAGGTACATGACAAGTAGTTTAAGACATCAAAGGAGGCAGGTGGAGGTGTGAATATAGCTCAGAGGAAAGATCAGGGCTGGATATACAGACCAAAGTATTATCTGTATAGAGATTTTAATTCATTGAAGCTGGGATCACCTAATGAAATATAGAGAGAGAAGAGAAAGAGGGCCAGGACAAAATCTTGGGAGACATCCATAGTTACAGGACATGACATGTATGAAGAAACAGAAAAGGAAACTGAGAAGAGCAGCTGGTGAGATAGAAAAGGAGTAACTAGCTGAGATTAATGTCACAAAAACCTAAAGAGAGAGTATTTAGAAGAAAAAGGTAAATCTATAATATTAGATGCTGAATATGTGTCAAAAGGTGGTAGTGAATGGGAAGAATCAGAACCAAATGGATTTGCAAATGAGTTCTATTAACATTCAAAGGACAATTAATTCCAATATTACATAAGCTACTTGCAGAAATAAGAAAAGGGATCCTCCTTGCTGTAGGCACTGCTTTAAAGCCAGCACCCTATTAATTCAGGTTCAACACTGTGATGAAATAGGGCACTTGTGAGTCACTGAATATTTAAGAAATCAGAAACAATCATAATCATGTGGTTTGCCACAAGTAAAGGCTAATGTCTAGCATGACATAAGGTAAATAGTATTGGACTAGGCATTAGGAGAATTATTTTCTAATCTGAATTTTACCACCTAAATACACGTGACCTTGATCAAGTCACTTCACCTCTCTTAACCTCATTTTCCCAATCTGTTAAAATAAGCAAGTATTCAAAGTTCCTCCTAGAATAAAAACTATGATTCTATTTCTAGAGAAATAGGAAAGGAAAACATTGTCATTGTAAATATTTCCATTCTGGGAAAGTCATAGAATATTAGAACTGGAAGGTATGTTCCAATTGCCTTAACCAAGGTCACACAAGTCAACACAGCAGAGATTAGAATACAAGCCTTCTACTTCCTAGTTTTGTTTTGTTGTTCCTGGATAACGTTCTACTGCAAGGCCTCCAGGACAAAGCTTCTCAGAAGCTAAACTAGAGACTTCTGGCTAATATGGTTGCCAGAACAAAAAAGGCAGATTGCCCAGTTGCCACATATTGACTCATATACATCTCTTTAGTTCGCAACAGACCAAAAAAAGTCAAGAAATTCAATTATAAAGGACAGACTTTAATCACCCCAGAACTACACAAGATGTCATCTAAAAGCCCAAAGGCAAAAAAGGAAAGGGAGTTGTTAGCAAAGTCAATGCAATGACAGGATAATCTCAAAGTGGGAACAGATTGGCTAGAGACAGATGTAGGTAGCCTGCAAAGTTCAGTATCTGAAGGAAGCAAGAACCAGACTACCCAGAAAAAGCCCAAAGGTGGTCAGTAAGCCCCATGTGGGGGACTTTGGATGTAGCAGAGAGTAGCAAGTAGGGGAAGCAACCAAAGCAGTGCCAATATATTCAGAGGAGACCAGCCCAGGCAAGTAAGTGGTTCTAAAGTCCTAAGATAAGTCCTGAGATGCCACAGAAAGACAGAAGATCCAGTACCACCATCCTCAAAGATCTGGATGGAGGTAGAGTGTGGCTTAACAAAGGAACCCTAGTGACTCCAGGCAAGACCATAACCATCCTTCCCAAAAGCTCACTCAAAGCCCCAATTCAACAAGCTGGGAAGATCAATAAATCTGAGAAAATACCATCAGTGTAAAAAAAAAATTTTGCAAATCTAGAGATTCCCCAAAAAGAAGAGAAAATCTCTCTTTAACAACTTCAAGCAGAGATTCTAAGAAAAAATTGACTTTCCAAAAGTACTACATGAATACCTAGAAGAAAGAAAGCAAGAAGACTTAAAAAATAAAATAAGAGGTCTAGAGAAAAGAATTAAAATGAAAATTAGTAGTTTATTAAGATAAATTGGTAAACCTTATCTTAGAAATAGATTTTTTGGAAACTAGAATAAATCAAACAAAAATCAATGACTCCATAAAACAGTAAGACATACTCTAAGAAAACTATGATAAAAACAAGGCCTGTGCACACTCTGTTTCAAAAAATGACAAATGAAAACTGCTCATACCTATCAGAACTTGAGAACAAAGTAAAGACAAAAAGAATCTACCAATAGTCTCCTGAAAGATGCTCCAAAAGGTAAAGCCCCTGGAATATCATGGTCAAAAACCAAAACTCATCAAAGAAAAAAAATGCTGGTTGGTGGATCCGTGAATCAATACAACTATCTAGAAAGCAATGCTGGTAACTTTTGACCGAGAAAAAAGTCACCAAATACATCAAAATATTTATAAAAGCTTTTATCTTTTTTGTGACAGCAAAGAATTGGAAACAAAACAGATATCCATCAAGTGGGTAATGGCTATACAAAATGTGGCGCATGAATAAAATAGAATGGTGATTGTCCTTGGTGCTTGAAGAGGACCAAAATGACATCACTATGTCCAGTCAAGGTACAGTGTGTCCAGCTGTGGCTGATCAGGCCAATAAAAGCTCAGAAGGCTGTACTGCAGATTGGGAACAAATAATCCATTTGGAGTGGAGATGTCTTTAAATTTGTTCATCTCACATTTCAATGAGATAAAATGTTTCTGTGCTGTAAGGAATGATGACTATGAATATACTGATGCAATGAAAGATTTACATGAACTGATGAAGAGTGAAGTAAGCAGAGTGAAGAAAGAAATATATAAAATATACAATTTGAAACAAGTAAGTGAAAAGAATAACCACAAAATAATCAAAATAAAATGTTACAAAATTACAATGAACAAATATGGCTCCAAAGAAAAGATATTTGACATCCTCCTCTCCTCCATCCCTTTGTAGAGATAAGAGGCCCATTGGGTGTGGTACATTAAAAATATTCTCAGACATTTTTGTACATTGATCAGTCTTGCTGATTTTTTTTCTTTAAAATAGTATTTGTGAAATGGAATGGCTTTCTTAGGGGTGGGAGTGGGAAAAGAAACTGGGGAAAATTTGGTGATGTTAAAAAAAAACAACAAAAGACATGAATAAAAATCTGTTTTAAAAGGGAGGGAAGAAAGGAGCAAAAAAACTAGAATCTGGGGTAGTATCTTAGATTACCTCTTAAACCACTGGGAAATAGTTGAACAAAAGTGATACGTGAATATGATGGAATATTCCTGGGCAAGACCAAAGAGATGATCTCACAGTATCATGAATAATGAGGTGTAGTAAGAAAAAAAAAAACTTATCAGGATTAGCTAATACATATTAAAGTAATTTAAAAGAATTTTAAAAATTACAAACTCAAAAGTTTTTCTAGTGGAATTGAACTTTCTTGAGGTAGGAAGCTGAGCCTTATTTATCTTTGCATCTTCCTCTATCACTAACCCAGTATTGTGCTAAAAAAAAAAAAAATAGTTATTGCAAAGGAAAGGAATTTTGAGTATCTCAGCAACTATTAATTGCTAAGAACACAACTGTAGGAAAAAAGTACATTTTAATAGTGTTCAACTGATGTTAGCCCAAGAAAAAACTGTAGCTTTTTAAAATGTCTGTGAAAGAATTTTTGTTTTAAAGCAAAATAAGTATCCAGTGATTGTCTCCTGCATGCAGAACATAATTCAAAAATCACAACTGATTCTGTGAGATATCTTCCCAGAGGTTTAATTAACACTTAAAGGGAATATCAAGGAACCATGGACTTAGGTATATTTTAAAACACTTAGTTAAAATGTATTTCTTGACCACTGGTACTTTATAAAATGACACTGGATGATCATTTGCACAATAAAAAATATTTTTATGACTCTCAAAAGTTAATAAAATGATAATACTGAAGAAACACAAATAAATGTGCTCTTCATTCTCTCCCCACCCTCCACCCCATTGCTACTTTGTTGTTGTTGTTTTCTCAGTGTAATTTAGCAGTGTTTGAATTACCATTTATCAATGGTACATCCTCCAGCATTCACTTTCTCAGAAATAGTCTCTCAAGGAGATTTGCTGAAGCATTAACCATAAAAATGTTTTGACATAAAGATGGGGACAATATTTTAGGGCATCATTCCAAGGTTGCCTAAGAGACTTTCAATATGTCTAATTCAAAGACCCTGAAAGAAACTTGATAAGCCCGGAATCTTTCAGATCAAGGGAATATTACTTAATTTAGCAAACCACATATGAACTTTTTGGTCAGGATGCTCAAGTGATTACAGGGCAGGAGGAAGAAATGGCAGGTAAAGAAGGCCACAGATAACTCAGTTAAAGAACTACTGCTTTAGAATTATTGGCAGAGGATGACACCTGAGCTCTAAATGCCTCCAAGATCTGAATGAATTCCACATTGTTTAATTTTCAATCTGAATGGCTAGTTTCTATTAATTATACAAGAAGAAAATAAAAGTGAAAAAATATAAACCAAGTTTAAGATTTATATAGTTCTTAGGGATCAGAAGATCTCTGTCCATTATTCCAAGCTTTTCTATTCTCTCCCCTTCCCTCTCCCCTTCCTCCCCCTCCCCCCCCCCCCACCGCCACTGCCAATAAGCAGGACTTCAAAATAAAGCTATGACTAATGATTAATACCAGGAAGCAAATTGAACCTAACAATCCTTTTCCAAAAGTCTTAGACCCTTCTCTCCCAATTTAAAAAAAAAAAGGTATCTCACAGTTCTAGAGGAAAACATAACGTGATAACTACATAGAATAACCAAATCCAGAGGGGGCAATAGTTAATTTCCACATAAAAACTTGTATTAAGTTTAAAGATTTACAGGAAATTTTTTAAGAGAGCTGTATACTGAACAATAGTACCTTTAATAACCACTGCTACACCACCTCTTACCTACCCTGGTGGTAACGTCTATATGTCTGCTTGAAACACTGCGAAATGATAACTACTACTGTAACACAAACATGTGCATGCACACTCACATGCATTCTGAAGTAAAGAAGTTAACAGAACTGTAAGCACACAAAGCACCAAAGTCCTGGCACACGTTCCTGGGGGAAGGGTTATCAGCTATGGTTGCACCAAGGACACCTGAGGAGTATGCACATTTCAGAGAAAGGGGTGAGAGGCGTGCTTTCTCCGACACCCTTCTCCGTAACACCACCCCGCTTTCTCCAGGGGTCTTACCTGAATCTGCAAGGGAACCAGGCGAACTTTGCAACGTTCGCTCACCAGGAAGCCCTTGGGCAGGTCTACATACTGGCCCCACTCCTCGGCAAAGAGCTGCACCACAAATTTGCGGTGCATGTCTATCTGGTCTCCGTAAAGGCTCAGGAACTTCTGGATGAGCAGTTCGTGGCCGGCGCCGTGCGGCACAGTGGAGGGCCGGGCAAATACGGAGAAGCAGAAAAGCACTGGCACTGCACCCCCGGTAGACAGTGACCCTGGGGCGCCGCCGCCACCACTGTTGCTAGTGTGCAAGTGTGCAAGGGAAGCAGCCTCCGCCGCCGCCGCCGCCGCCGCCGCCATGTTCCTGGCTCCACTGCACAGCTGAGCACGCTCTCTGTCGCTTCCTCTGTCCAAGGGAACAACACCAACGAACAGCTCCTCCTTTTCCTCTCGGTTTCTTGCCACCAGGAGAGGGCCCCAGGCCCCAGCAAGCAGAGAGGGAAAGAAGAGGAGGAGTCCCCTTGCTGCTTCTCTCCTCCACCTTCTCGCGCTGACCCTCCCTCCGTCCCTCCCCTCCCCCACCCCAACTTGTTCAGGGTGTGAGGTCTGGGGTGGGTGGCCAAGAAAGAGTTTCGCAGTGTGTCACACTGCCCCACGTCTTGCCGAAGAATCTCACAAATACTGGAGCTGAATCCCCTCTTCCAGGCTCTATACTGGATTTCTCCACTTCCACCTGTACAGGAGGGCTCATCTTCACTGTTCTTTTCTTTTGCACAAAGGACACAGAAAGACTGCTTGGGACTATGGCTCTTGCCTTGAGCTGTCTCCACTTCTCTCTTCCTTCTCCTTCCCAGACCTACTATGTAAGGGGTTTTTCCCTTTTTCCAAGACAGAACTAGGATCCTAATAGCTTTTTAGAGATGGACCTGGGAATGTGTGTGGCTCTTGTCACTGCTACTGGGAAATGGAAATCACATTTGGAATGACAGCTATTGACCACTGTAGGTAAATAATACCAGCAACAGTTATATATTGAGTTCTCTACTGTAGCAGAATGCTTTTAACATGCATGCAGTGGAAAGGACAGCAGATTTGAAATCAGAACCCGAGTTCAAATCCTTTCAATGCTATTTTGGGCCTCGGTTTTCTCATCTATAAAATTGGGAGAAGGGAAGAGAAGAGGAGATACTAGGAAAGCAAATTCCTAAACATGCTATGACAACTATATTTTTAGTACAGTTATGACTATGACTTACTAGGTATCACAAAATTACCACTTTTCACTTTCTTATTCAAACAACAGAGGATACTTTTTCCAGTCAGAGCCCATGTCCTAAGAGGAGCATATGCTACATGTAGCACTACTTGATGATAGATATAGATAGATAGATAGATAGATAGATAGATAGATAGATAGATAGATAGATAGATAGATAGATGGTGATGGTGATGATAGATGGATGATAGATAATTTATTAAACACTATGTATTTAAAAACTATGTGCCAGACACTGTACTAAGTGCCAGGAACACAAATACAACCAAAACACAAGACAGTCCCTTGCCCTCAATGAACTAATTCTAATGGGAGAAGAATCCTTAAAAGAAGATAAACAGCTAGGAGTGGGAGTGGGAGGGTTGGAGGTAGTTACATTACTGGTTATTGGGATAGCAATGGAAAAGTAGATGAAAGAGCCAGGTTAAAAGTGAAAATGGCTGGCATGGGTACTCTCTGCTTTCCCACCTCTCACTGGAATGGCAGGCTACTTACTGTTCCCTTCATGGACTAGGGGAACTGAGGTGCTACATTGCTAGCACTTTAACTCACTAGCCTGGTTCAGTATGTTCTTTGTTGACTATCAGCTAGAATTAACCAGTCCTTTTTAACAAGTGAAACTTTTTAAGGAGGTATAACCCAGACAGTTGATACAAAACCAATCTCCTGAAAAATCCAGGGCACACTCTCTCACAAATGCACATACACTTCATAGGGTGACTTGGAACAATTGCTTGAGTCCATAGCAAACCAGTATTCTTATCTAGTACAAGGCCAGTCATGCTCCTTGAAACTACCATGTTTGCTTTCAGTGTGTCTTGCCCTTCTAGCCAGATCACTGGTCCAGTCTTTCATGATATGGGGAGTGGGGGTGGGGGGAGACACAGGAAGAGGGAATTCACATGATACTCTGAACTCATTTGACTTTCCTATCTCTTTGTTGTTTTTGTTGTTCAGCCCTCTCTGATCCTTTGTGAAACCCCATTTGGGATTTTCTTGGCAAAGATACTGGAGTGGTTTGCTATTTCCTTCTCCAGTTCATTTTACAGATGTGGAAACTGAGGCAGAGGTTAAATGATTCTCCTAGGATTACACTGCTATTACGCGTCTGAGGCCGGATTTGAATTCTATTTGTCTTTTTTTGTGTTGTTAAAAGAAATATTGGTTCAGGCCTCTCTCAGGTCAAAGAGGCAAACTCAGAAAAAGAAAGAAAAAAGTATTTTATTTAGAACACCAAGGCAGCAAGCAGTTAGGTACTGCTGCCCCATTCAGATTGCTGCTTTTTATAGATAGGAGCAACCAACTTACAAATAAGAACAAAAAAGTATGTTGATTGGCACACATAATCATAAGGAGATGGGGTTACTGCCACTTTTTCTCCTCCTTCATTATAGTATCATGAGATAGGATTCATGTGTATACACAAGGGTATTTCCAGACCACCATCTCCTGCAGACTGGCTGCACATGTGCCAGAGTCAAAACAAGGTTTAAAAATGAGGTCACTTCTGTTTTGTTTTGTTTTGTTGGTTTTTTTCTTTCTCATGGTTTTCCCCATACATTATATTCTTTTATGTAACATGACTAATGTGAAAATGTGTTTAATAGGAATGTATGTGTAGGGCCCATATCAGATTGCAAGCTGTCTCGCAGTGGGGAGGGATGGGGAGAAAATTTAAAACTTATAGAAGTGAATGTTGAACACTAAAAATAAATAATTTAATAAATTGGGGAAAAAAGGGGGGGGGGAAATGAGGTCACTCAGACTGACTGCATAAGTAATGGACTTTGCACAATCACTCCTTTGGTACTAACCATACTTCTGGTATAGCACCACAATCAGACTTCTATTAGTCCTCTATACTCAGCTGCATCATTTTAATCTCTGCTGCTTATAATTTGGGAGTCAGTAATTTGGGAATTAGTTCTTTGTACCAAGGAAGGTACTATAAACACAAAACACACAATCTCTGTGAGATCACACAAGAGAAAATACACAGATACTTTAGCTATGAGAGATTTGGGAGTCAAGAGGTTAGCTATTTGGCAACCAGGTTCCTTCCAATCCTCCTGGACCTTGTTCCAGGCATTCTGAACCCAGTCCATATGGGTATGAATATCATCAAAGTTATCAGGAACCCAGATGCAACACTCCTGACCTATGAGAATACATATTCCTTCCCTCTTTTCCAGAAGGAAATCTAGAGCCAGTCTATTTTGTAAGGCCACAGCCCCAAGTGCATGGATCTCAGTATTAAAGCCCTCCACTGAACCTATCGTTTCATTAATAAGTACTTGCAAAAAATTGTTCCTTTTATTCAGGAGTACCAGACTGCATCTGTATGGGTCATACATAGATAATAAGATGGAAAAGGCTCATTCAGCATCACTTGCTAAAGAGGGAAGTGTGAAAGAAACTTGGATGGCTGTATACTTGCTTTCCAAATGTGTGCTAGGAGGCAGAGTAAGTGTGGGCCAGAGGCCAAAAAGCACCCACACCTGCTGGTCCAATTTGAGGGAAGCCAGTGATATGCTTTTTTGTTACACAGGAAATAAAATCCCTGTGGGGCTATCCTAAAAAATCCACTCATGTGTGCCAGGCCTCCTGGCTTAAAAAAAAAATTTCAGAGGATCCTTTCTGTCCTGAATGATCATATTTCATTTCAGGGATAGAATATAATTACATCTCATTTACTGTCCCATTTCCTGACCTTGTGTCTGTTTTGCTCATAACACAGAACTGAAGGCCTGACAATGTCACAAGCTTAAGTTGGGGATGAGATTGCAAGAGGTTAGTGATCTTTTTTTCAATTAAAAATGAATAAATGGAAGGACTCATTCTTCTAGCCCAATTTGTACAGTACAATTTGGTTTCATATGTTTGCCTTATTGATCGCAAAATAATAATCACGTTAAGTTCTGAATGTCTGCCCCTATAACCTATAATATCCCTTCCCCCAAGGACAAAGGGGTACATTTACATTGTCAGCAGTTGGTCCAGTTGAAAAGATGGTTGGCACATCGAATCAAATACATGTAAGTGTTGGGCTTTCCTGTTTTCCCACCCCCAAGGGTGCAAAACAGGGCACAAAGCACAAACAGAAGGTGCATAGTAGATAGCAAGTGAGGGATCAGGTCCTAATTATCAGGTCAAGTCACTTAACCTCTGTTTGCCCTAGTCCAATGACAAACCATTCCAGTATCTTTGCTAAGAAAATCCCATGGACATTATTGCCATGCTTTGGTCCATGGAGTTATGAAGAGTAACACACAACTGACTGACTAAACAACAACAGCTACTTTTTAGAGACAGTAAGTTGTCTCAGTGAATAGAATGTTGGGCCTCGAGTCAAGAAAACCTGAGTTCAAATCCAGCCTCAAACACTCAGTAGATTTGTGACTCTGGGCAAGTCACTTAACCTCTGTTTGCCTTAATCCACTGGAGAATGAAATGGTCAACCAAAGGGCAGCTAAGTGGCATGATGGATAGAGTGCTGGGCCTGGAGTGAGGGAGACTAATCTTCTTGAGTACAAATCTGGCCTCAGACATTTACTAGCTATGTGACCATGGGCAAGTCACTTAACCCTGTTTGCCTCAGTTTCCTCATTTGCAAAATGAACAGGAGAAAGAAGTGGCAACTCACTCCAATGTCTTTGTCAAGAAAACCCCTAATGTGGTCACAAAGAGTTGGACATGACTGAAAAATGACTGAACAAGTTCAAGTCAAATAAACAAGCAGCCAAAGACCATAGATTGAAATTGGACTCCTTTTTTTAGCTTAACTGGGTTCAGGAACTAATCAGGGGTTGCTTCCTCTGATGAGTTGAGGTCAATTGTGTCAGGCTTCACATGGGCATGATGTATCCAGGTCATCTACTCAGTAATCCTGATGGCAGTGTAACTAGTCAGAAGGATCTGGAAAGACCCATTCCAGGAAGGCTGGAGACTAGATACCTTCCTCAAGTTACAGATCCTCATGTAGTTCTATGGCTTAAATGAATGCATCATCTCTTCTAAATGCAGAGTTTGCATCAAAGCTGCCTCCTTCCAGCCCTGTGGAAGAGAACTTGACAAAAAGATCACATATCTTGTCATGCTTTCATCTCCCCTGGCCAAAGTCAGGCTCCAAAGAGTTCATCCCTTGGATAGACTACCAAACAGAATTTCAAAGGGTGACAATCCATAATCCTGCCCATTGCAATTTCTATGTTGGAACAGCACAAGGGGAAGTACCTGAGGCCATTCTGTTTCCTGGCATACTTTTCCCCAAAATATGTTAATTTATCTATTTAGTTGCTTATCCCCCCTTTATGATTGTGGGCAATAGGGGATGTGTAGACTCAGGGCTATCCCAAAATACTTGGACAGTTGTTTAGTTATTTCTGCAGTAAAGTGTGGCCCTTCGTTGCAGTCAATAATATATGGCAGACCAAATCTTGGTATCATGTCCTTAGACATTTTGCTACTATGTTTGCTGTGGCTGTGCTGCTGGAGTAGTTTCTATTCAATGGCTCAGTTGGTCTCTACACACCAAAACATATCTGTACTCCCTAGACTCTGGCAATTCAATAAAGTCAGTCAACAGGTATTCATATGGAAGAGTTTCATACTTTCTCCTCTGCCCGCCCCCCCAATAGTTTTCATGGATTTAGAACTAAAAGGGATCATTGAGATAAATCAGTTCAAACTCTGTAATTTTACAGTGCAGTTAACTGACACAGAAAAACAATGACTTGTCCAGGATCACACAGGTATTAAGTGGCAGAGGCAGGATTTGAACACAAGTCTCCTGACTTCATATCTAGCTACTATACTATTAGCTACATATGACTACTTACTACACTGGTTCTGCTTTCTTTCCCGTTTCCCAGTTCCTCATTTTACTCATTTTCTATGACTTACTCCTACACTCCACCTCAGCTATACACAAAGATGATCCTACCTTTAATCCTGCCATCACCCATAATCCTTCCACATCCATAAACTCAGAAAATTCCTTATGTGATCACAATCTGTTGTCATTCCACCCCTCCCTCTGCCTTTCAAACCTCTCATTCATCTTTACTATGACCTTCATCACCTCAGCCCCTTAGGTCCATTCCCCTCCACTCCCCCCCAACCCCAGACATCAACCCTACACTGCTTACACTCTCCTGCCTATTCACCTCTACATCATTCTCTTCTCTTAAGTCTTTTGCCCTCTACTCTCTCTCATTCTATGAAGTCTTAGCCCTAGATCATTCCTACCAACTGCTACCTTTGTTCCTGCATATGTGCTGCTGAACAAAGCTAGAAAAAATGAAACCATGTTGACCTCCTCCTTCTCCCTTCATCCAATAAACTCCAGTAGCTCCCTATCAGGATTAAATTTAAAATCTTGTTTGGCATTTCCTTTATAACCTGCCTGCACCCACTTTTCCAGCTCTTTACACCTTACTTCTCTTCAAGTATTCTTTAATGCTGCCAACTGGACTGAACCAGCCTCTAACGTGTGGATGGCTGGAGCCAAACAGAGTAGGCTAGAGACAGGAGAGTCAAGAATCAAACAGAAGTTTAATTTCAAAGTGAGGGAAATGGCTTGCAAACAAGGACACATGTGCTTGGGGCCCCACACCTGTGGGAAAATGTAATGGTAATGAAATTTGAAGATTGATTTGTATTGGAAAGCTTACAGGTACTTAGCATCTAGTTTCAAATTAAGCCTCTGTTAAAGAAACAGAAGGTATGAACCCCTGTTGCTGATATAACAGGAAGGGGCTGAACAAGGAACTCCTGTTGCTGATGTAACAGGAAGGGGCTGAACAGGGAGGAGCAATACTTTATATAAGGAAAAACCTCAGCTAGGAAAGTCAGAATTTCCCGGGAACTTGTGGTGATGGAGCTTCTTCTGAGGGCCAGCCAAGCTGCTGAGGACTTCTGAGGGCCAGCTGGAGCTGCCAGAGGAAGCATGACTGTGGTATCAGTACTTTGTTTATGGCTTTGTTAAGCCTTGAATAGAGACTATGAAGGATTTAAGTTGGACTAGACACTGTGAGCTTCAGTGTGGAACAGGTACTGCACAGAGAGCTGGACAAGGAGCTAGGAGCTGTCTGCCTTTTAACCCAGGTGACAGTTTGGTGAATTCAGGTAGGAGCTGGGACCATGTGCCTCAAGTCAAGATGAAAAGACCTCTTCATGGATACTGAGTAGTGACTGATAAAATTGTAACTTACTTGTGACTGAGGGTGGAATGGCCTGTATATTTCCCACTACACCTTAAGAGACTACTGAGTAGTGACTGATATTGTAATGTAATTGCACCCCATGGGTGGAGAACTTTGACTATTGTGCTTTGTGTCTCTTAAGGAGGTTTGCCTCCTTAAGGATGAATGAGTCTAAGGATTAAGGAGGCTCTCGAAAAGCTAGCTCTAGAAAACAGTGTCTCCTAATATCTTGACAATGCAAAGACACTTACTGTCTTGCCATTTCTCACTCAAAATACTCCATCTCCCAAATCTGAGCATTTTCATTGGCTTTCTCCCATACCTGGAATTCTCTCCCTCCTCATCTCTGCCTCATCCCTTCCTTCAAGTCCCAGCTAACATCCTACCTTCTACAAGAAGACTTATGATCCTCCTTAATTGAGTACCTTCCCTAAATTGATTATCTTCCTATACACATCTTTAGTATAGTTATTTGCATGTTATGGATTATCTTTTGCCTCTCTTTGTTTCCTCAGCATTTAGCACAGTTGTTGACACACAGTAGGCACTTAAGAAATATTTATTTACTTATTGTTTGTTGTCTATTGTCTTTATTCCATCTACTCAGCTCTTTAATCCTATTCCTTCTTTGATCCTCTTTTCCACTCAATAGCACATCCTACCACATTCCTACCTGTGTTTTGCTTTCCTTAGACCTTATTAAATCCTTCCCTTTTTCGCTTCTGACATTCTTATAGTCATGTGGCACATTTGTATTCAATCTCTATTGATTGATACCTATCTATTATCATCTATATCTTAAAAAAAAGATATCTTTAAAAATTCTAAGTTGTTCACTGAGTTGCCTATGCTTCATGAACTACCATTTTAGACAACTTGAACTTTTTTCCTTACCATAATTGGTTCTTTGCATCTTCATAATTTAATTTTTAAGTGCTTATCATACCTACAGAACTTTCCTTCTCAGAATTTCAACTATGGCATACTACTTATCCTTTCTCTAAACTCCTAGAAATCTGTTCTCTTAAAATCTACAGTATATACTGGGTTATGCCTAGTTTAAGTAAAGTTTTCCCCCTTTTTTCTTTCCATTTATTTTTCCTAAAATTCTAGTACAGTTGTAAAACTGAGTTTGCTTGGAGCGGCTAGGTGGCGCAGTGAATAGAGCACAGGCCCTGGGCTCAGGAGGACCTGAGTTCAAATCCAGCCTCAGACACTTAACACTTACTAGCTGTGTGACTTTGGGCAAGTCCCTTAACCCCAATTGCCCCTCCAAAGAGCAAAAAAATAAAAAATTGAATTTGCTTCATGAGGAATCTGATAAATTATACTTTGAAATTATGACTCCTCCCCAAAAGCTTCTTAGGACTAATAAATATTTGAAGAATGAATTATTTTCTAAATGTTCTTGTTTTGAAGTGTATAGTCAAATCTAATTTATTTTTTAAAAGAAATTTTATTCAGTTACCAAAAATAGTTTTTTCTTTGCCAAAGCTCTATTGTGAAAAAAGTTTTTAAACCTTTTTAACAAGTATGCATGGTCAAGTAAAATAAATTTGTGCTTGTCTAAGTTAAAAAATATATGTCTCATTCTATACCCTGAGTTCATCTGTGAGGAGTCGGATAGCATTTTTTAACATAGGTCTTCCTAGAATTCACTGAACATATCCCTTTCATCTTTCCTTGTGGCACAAAAGTCTTCCATTATATTTGTAGAAAAAATTTGTCTAATTCCTAGTTGATGAGTACTCCCTTAGTTTCTAATTCTTTACCACCACAAAGTGACACCAAATATTTTGCTACTTGTGGGTCCTTTTCTTCTTTTTCAGGGGTATATGCCTAGTATTTCTAGATCAAATGATATATAGTTTGATGACTTTTGGGACATAGTTCCCAATCCCCTTCCAGAATTGCTATAATAATTCACAATTCCACCAACAATGCCCTTGTTTTCCCACAGACCCTCTAATATTTGTCATTTTCCATTTTTCTCAGTTTAAAACTGATTAGTCTGCAGTAGGAAAGACATAGTTTAAGAAGAATAAAAAGACTCCTTGATTTATAATCAAACTCATTCCCTACCATTTCCTTTTGTAGTTATGACTAACAAAGTACTAATTCACTTCAAAGTTACCATATATCTATTAGTCAGGCCCAAAGTATCTAATACGTAGAATTACAAAATAATTGGTTTATGTCAGTAAATATACCAATATTATTTAAATTCAGACAAGAACACAGAAAGTTAAGAAAAGGAGGGCAAATAGAACAGTATAAGAACAACTTTGAACAGATAAATAAAATTCATGGCAAGGCAAACAAAATATTCCCACATGATTACATTTATCACTTAAATTTCATGTAACTATTTTTTAAATGGTCGAGTACTTATATTTTCTCAATACTGAAGAAAAAAAAGAAAAACATAACCTTTGTAAGAAAAAATCATAGTTAACCAAAAGAAACTCCCATGCTATCCATATCCAAAAATATATGTCTTATTCGGCATATTAATTCATTACCATTCTGTCATGAGGTGGGTATCATTCTTCATAGTTAGTCTTCTGGAATTATGATTGATCATTATGCTGATATGAATTCTTATGTCTTTCAAAATTATTTTTTTGTTTTTTTTTTTTTAACAATTCTGATGTTATAGTCTTCTGGCTCTTCTTATTTTATTCTTCATCAGCCCACACAAGAATAGCTGGGTTTCTCTGAAATCAGCTATTTCTTCATTTCTTATAATAACATTCCATTATATATAGCATAGTTTATTCAGCCATTCTGTAATTTTTGGACATGTCCCTTAATTTTCAGTTCTCTGCTACCATGAAAAGAGCTGCTATTAATATTTCTGTAAATATAAGACCTTTTCCTTGTTCTTTTTTCTCTTTGAGGTGTAGGCCTAGTAGTATTATAACTGGGTCACTTTAAAATTAAAAAAAAAAAGATTAAACTGTTTATATTCTTTTTTAAATTTAATTTTTTCAATGAACAAAAATCTATTTTCTTTTCAGACCACTCAACATGAGCAAAAATTTTTAAAAAGGGAAGAAAGGAAAAATATTTTAATAACATGAAGGATTAGGGTTTATCCTTCTCTGCTGTTAATTCTTCAGGTAGTTACCTCTTAGGGTTCTCGAAGTATCCAGCAGAGACAGCTGCAATTACTTAGCCTATGGAGAGAACTGCAATAATTCTTATTTGGAGGATTTGAGAATCAGAGAAAATATCTAGTTTTCTGTATTATTGGTCATGTGACCAAAGAATTCCATTCACACTTTTTTTTTTAGACAAGTGGATAGCAATTAGTGCTATCCACTGTACCACCCAGCTACTCCTATAGATTCTTTTTAAAAAATCTTATATTGTTGCCTTTTGCTTTTACCTTAGACTTTTCTGAGTTTACTAACTCCATCTTTCACAAGGCCTCATTGATAAGAAAAACTATTTACTAAAATCAACTGATACAATAATCACTTATGACAAGGGAGTCAGCCTTCTGTAGCCATATTCCCTTACCCCTCTGTTGAAAGGATATTTGTTTCATCTTCTGTTCCCTAAGACCACAGTTAATCAACACAATTATTTAGAATTTGACTTCTGTTTAATATTGCTTTCATTTGCATTAATACAACCCTCATTCTACTTGCTTCACTGTATGTCAGTTCATAAAAATGGTTTTCCATTGTTTTTCTGAATTACTCATTTGTCATTTTATGTTGAATTAATATTTCATTATGTTCACATACAATACAGTTTGTTCAACCTTTCCCTGAATGGTGGACACCCATTTTATTCGTAGTTTTTTCTGTAGTAGGATTGTCCCCCACATGAGATGTCATGTATATCTAGTAGGGACACTTCCCACACCCTTATCCCTAATTCCTGACAGGAGGTAAAAAAGGGAGTTTGGGACTGCAGACTGCTTCTCAGAGAGGAGTACTGTACTAGAATTATATCTGCTGTCTTAAATATTACTAGTCTAGGATATGTAGTTTTCAGTTTCAAGCTAAACTTCTGATCACTGTTTTTTATAACAGGGAAAGAAGGACCCCAAGCTTTATATCTAAGATTTGACTTCCCACTGTGTGGGATAGAAACCACTGCCAGATCCTCAAAATTGGAGTCTGAGTAGGAGATCAAAAAATGTCTTTATTCTTTCTCATGAGAAAGGGCACTCAAGGAGTGTCAGGCAGGGACTGCAAATTGTAGAAGTTCATAGGCTTCTGTTATCATAATCCTAACCTGGCCCACTCCCATGTCTGGTCTCACCATTGGTCAGTGAGGTGGGCTCACAATCTCAAACTAATCGGTGCAAAGCAATCTCAGTCCTTCATTACCATAATTATTCATGAATTAGTATCCTATCAGATGATGGTGTTTTTCAGTCTCTCATTATACATCAAATCTGGAGACAGCCAATGGGAGTTACAGTTGACAATCCTTTATTATCATAGTTATTCATTTGACCCTTCTACCCAATCAGAAAGAAACATCCTTCAGTCCATTACTTGTGCATATTTACACACCAAATTTGGTGGGGCAACCAATGAGAAGAAGACTAGTGTTGTTTCCTTTAAGTCCTGATACATCATTCTGGGGCCTGTGAGACTTAACTCTTTGCTACCTCTCACACCACCAAAAATAGTTCCAAAATAAGCACACATAACAAACAGAAGTGAAACTCTATTTATCCAAGTCAATAGCAAAACAAAAATCAGAGAAAGTACACATAGAATATATACCAGACAATATAAAAAGACAAAACTCACCTACCAGAGTGAGGTAACGGCTTAACCAAGAAAGAGAGCCCCAGATTTCCCTCAAAGTGAAATTCCCCAGAGTCAAAACTGTAGCAAGCCTTTAGGCATAGGGACATGATGGATACTGGTAGTTCCTCTCATGATGCCCTTTTCCTAGAATCTTATTCTCCTTTCAGGAACTTGAAGTGGGATTGGCATCTTCTATCTTCTTTCTCAAACCTGAAAGCCAAAATGCCCTAAATGACTCAGAGCCTAAAGATACTAAAGATACCAGAACTCTCCTCTCTTCCATTCTCACCAACTTTGCCCTGACCCACGGCATTGATCTCCACTATAGTAGCAACCACACTAGTACACAGGGTGGGCTGCTAGCCCAGTTTCTTTGATCTGCTTTTCTAAAGGAAAGACAGCTTTAAAGGTGCTAACAATCTTACTTTAATTAACAGACAAGTAAGTTTAAGAAGTGAGTATCCAAGAAAGAATCCAATAGACAGGGCTCCAACTATCTAAACAGAATAATAGATACTTAATCACCAGACCAGGAAGAGCCAACATCTGGGTTCACAAAGGGGGGGGGGGGGGGGACTGCTTAACAACAACTACCCAGAGTCTCATCTGGCCAAATTACAAAGAAACATTCTTCCCATGAGGGTGCCCCAAAATAAAAGACCAGCCTCCCAGTACATATAGTTTTCAACTAATAGGCTCAGACCCAGACAGCATCACAACTCATAAGACTCAATGACTAATTGGCTCAGTGCCAAAAGGTTGAAAGCCTTTCTGCAAGCAAGCTTCCCTTAGGCAAGTTCCTCCTCTAAGGCAGTATAAATCTTCCTGAGTCGCCTGATGGGCTCTATGTGATTCAGGATGTGTTGAATTGATTGAATTCAGGCAAAAGCTGGGACCACGGAATCTAGGAGCCAGCCTCAAGCCAAGATGAAAATACCCCTGCTTGGGTATTTAGTGCTGACTGACAAGATCATGATTTACTGTGATCTAGGGGTGGGAGAACTTTGTACTTTGTACTTTGTACCCCTTAAGGATGATTGAGTTAAGGATGATTGGAAACATCTCCAATCAAGAAGAAAGAAGACTTTTTTGACTGAGAGATTAAGACAATGCCACCTAGGGGTGGGAGACCTTTGTATTTTGTATCCCTTAAGGAGGATTGCTCCTTAAGGATGATCTGGTTAAGGATTTACTGAATGATATCTCTTGTTTAAAACTATGTAGCCACTTTAGTGATAAGTTGTTATGTTATATCATTGTGAATGCTGTACTTTGGTTTCTGTGAATGTTTTGCTTTAGTTTACTGCTGGATAAATAGAGAGTTCACTGTACTATGTGATCAGAATCTTAAAGCTATTCACAGCAGCAGTCCCTGGAAAGCTGCTCGTGTTTGGCTTTACAGCTATGAATTGGGCAGTAGCTCAAAGCAGCAAGACACCCACGATTGAAATACCTGTGTACCTTTAGACCTGGGAACACAACCCATGTTCCAAGGGAAAAAGGAACACATGTCATCACATAGGCCTATTAATGGATGGGGAAGATATTATATTCCATTAACCCTACATCCACCAATGAGGAAAGATGCATACTAATGGTCTTTGGAATGAAAGTTATATTTATTTATTTATTTTTTTAAAGTTTTATTACAGTGTGCATCATTCATTTCCACAA
>CM053587.1:112954486-112994186 GCA_028646515.1 Pseudochirops corinnae
CCAAAAATTATTTACACTACTAAATCCCTAAAACTCTTTTGACAACAGCATTTCACTCCAAAATGTGTCATGGGATTGATTTACTAGTGTCCAAAAGATCACTGAAGTTAATAATCCCATGTAGTTTTGGTAACCAGCTAACTCAATGTTCAAAAAATATATATTAACTTTGTTACCTCTTTCCAAAAAAGAAATACCAGAACAGGAAAAATCTCATCATGTGGTTGACCTTCCATCTTTCATTATCTATTAAAACCCTTGTGTCAGAAACTGACATTACAATTAAGGCCCAGTAAAATTTGGAGGATTGTCTCACTCTTTCTCACTGTCTTGCTTTCATAGGCTTCACCCAGGGAACCTAGATAAATGTATGTGTGATATATCCCTGAGATTATCTCCCTCTATGTAAGGTAAATTTTTAGGCACAGTCAGGTTCTTCCTTGCTGGTTTCCAGTTGTTCCTACCAAGCATTGCCAGGTGTTGCTCCCAATGGGAGTTGCCAGATTCTGTCATATGTATTTGGGGAAAAATGTACCATAGATTTACGAGAGGAATGTGCTCTTGAAAGTTTTTCTGGTAGGCTATTTCATTTAATACATTTGCTATGAACCATTTGTGTCTTCTGACTGACTTGAGAAGAAGTAAATGCATTAATGAGTGCTTTTGAACAATAGTTTTGGATGGATTTAGACCCACAGAGTACCTTGAACCTGGGAAGCTTATTCTTGGGGTCTTAGGTGCTACAGCAGAATGTGTGAAGGAGAACAAGGCAGTACAGGAGACAAGAGTATTGGGTCTGGAGTCAGGAAAACCCGAATTAAAATTTGACCTCAAACTGTGTGACCCTGGGTCACTTACCTTCTGTTTGTCTCTGTTTCATCAACTATATGTTGGGAGGATTAAATGAATATTTGTAAAGCACTTAGCACAGTGCCTGGCACATAGTATGCTTTATATACTTGAATTGACCAAAGTTATTTTCATGATTACGTTTGATGTACTATCTAAGATTTATTCAGTATCCGCCAAACAGGAATGGTATTTACATAACTTGATTCTCCACTCTGAATCCAAGAGGATGCTAAACATACCTTCTTGTCATTGAAGACAAAAGAGCCTCTCTCTTTCATCCTTCAGTAACATAAGCACAACAGCTGTTTCAACTGAGCAGCTGAGGACTTTGCCCTCTGCTAACCACATTCTTATTTTTTGGAGGGCGGAAGGCAGGGCAATTGGGGTTAAGTGACTTGCCCAAGATTACACAGCTTGTAAGTGTTAAGTGTCTGAGGCCTCATTTGAACTCAGGTCCTCCTGACTCCAGGGCCAGTGCTCTATTTACTGTGCCACCTAGCTGCTCCTAGCCACATTCTTTAAGGCCTATTACAGACAGGGCAGAGGATGATCAGTTCCAGTTGTAGGATCAGTAGTCATATTCCAGTGGGTTGCTTTGGTGATTTTCCTGGGTCTTGCCAGGAAAGACTACACTTCCCCCAATATTCTACTGTTAGGTTTGGGTCTCTACTTCCTTCCTTCCTTCCTTTCTTCCTTCCTTCCTTCCTTCTTTCCTTCCTTCCTTCCTTCCTTCCTTCCTTCCTTCCTTCCTTCCTTCCTTCTCTCTCTCTTTCTTTTTTTTCTCTTTTTTGCCAGACAGTTGGGGTTAAGTGACTTGCCCAGGGTCACACAGCTAGTGACAAGAGTTTGAGGCTGGGTTTGAACTCAGGTCCTTCTGACTCCAGGGCTCTAGCCACTTCACCAACTAGCTGCCCTTCTGCCTGTGCTTGGATTCCCCAACAGCCTGTTCCCTTTTAACGGGTCTAGACTTATAACAATAATCGCAGACTTCTGACTACTCAGACTTCATGTCTTGCCTTTTTCCATCTGAATTGGCTGGATACGCCCTAGCTTTATTCTCTGGGATTCATAGAAACTGTGCGATCTCATTCATATTTGCTGGCACTCCTAGTTGTGACATCTTGTCTGGATGCTTCATCTCTCATCTCTATGCCTTTGCATTAACTGTCCATGCCTGGAATGCATTATTTCTTTACCTCAGACTCCTGGAATCCCTGGTTTCTTACATATTTCAGTTCAAGCATCATCTACTACAGGAAACCCTTCCTGATCTCCTTAGCTGACTTCCCTCCAAGATTACATTGCATTTGATTTGTCTAGGTCTTTTATACACCTGTAAAATCATGTTCTCTCCAATTAGTATGTAAGCTACTTAAGGTCCCAGACTGTCTTGATATCCCTGGTGCTTAGCACAGTACCTGGTGAGTAGTAGGCACTGAGTGTTTGTTGATGGATGGATGGCCATGTTGCCCTCTCCAATAAGCCCCTCTTGGCTAGCTCTGCCCCCTTGCTATTGATGTTGTAATACTCACAAGGGCTTCCAGGAATGGGGATATGCCGTTTGTGACCATCCACTGGCTTGGGCTCACTCCAGAAGAAACAGACTAAAATTAATATGGGAGACATTTTACTCAGCAGCAGTCCTGTTCCACTGACCTTATCCGGTTTCACCTCTTTTCAAGGTTTCGTGTCTGGGCTATCAACAGAACTGGCTGTTGACAGTAGTTGTATATCCAGCCTTGGTGTGGAAATAGAAGAGATGATATTTTCCCTTATTCCTCACCTGCTTTCTCCCTACCTTCACTGCTCTTCTTCCTTCACCCTTCTCCCACCTCAAAAAAAAAAATTTGTGGAAAGACGTTAAAGTGCTTTCCCCCAGGATTTCACAGTTAGTATGTGCCAGAGGTAGGACTTGAATCCAACTCTTCCTGACTTCAAATCTGGCTGCCCTGTGTCCTATTATCAATAGTTATATTATCATCTTGGAATTTTAGTGCGGTTGTAGTGGAAAGAACTATGACCTGGCTCAGGGGGAGGGCTGAAGAAATAACTACATCTATATGACTTTAAGCAAACTACTTCCTTATTCTGTTCCTCAGTTGGACTAAGACGCCTTTCAGTTCAGACCTTTTTATGGTAATAAAATGATATAGAGGAACTAGGACAGGTAAGAGGAAGACATAACAACTTGGCTGTGTGAAGGTAACCCTATATATGCATATCATTCAGTGTGTCAGGTTAATTCTAGTATGTTTTATTTGATTGCAATCTTAACCTACTCGAGTTCACTTAATATCCATAGTCTGGCTGTCACCTAGAATGAGCATTTGCTCACAACTTAAACAAAATTAAAGAGTACATTGGTATGATGTGTTGTTACCCTCTAAGTCAAAAGAGTGCAGGGAAACTCTGCTACCTCTAATCATAAAGAACCTTAACGTGGCAGCCAGGTAACCCATAGAATCATTGTATTAGGCAGTGACAATCTTTTTTCCCCCCTTTATACCACAGTTTCATACAACTTCTACGCTCTTCTTCCCAACTTAAGTGATCTGGAAGGTCATTTGTCGTAAAGACCCAAGAAGGAAATTTTTATCGCGGTTTTTCCCCTTTGGAACGAAAAGAGGCACAATCTCAAGGAAACCCTGGCGTTCTGAACTACATTTCCCAGCCGATCCCGTTTTGCATCTAGTGCAATTGAGACACTGAAGAGAAGTCATCACCTCCATCTTCATGGTACACTACAACTCCCAAGAGCCCTTGGGGCTTCCCTGGGCCTCCAAGGCTCAAGAAGTTTCACAGCAGCCATAGGGCAATTATCTCAGCCAATCATGTAAGAGAAGAGAGACCAAAGAGGAGACCTTTTTCTGTTGCCTTGGTTTTGGTCCACCCAGTGTCCCAACCCCCTTCCTCTCTCCTCCCCTCCCCTCTTCTGATCACGTGCCGGGGCCGCCTTCGAGGCTGGTGGAAGGAGGGGAGAGAAGGTGACAGGGAGGAGGTGAGGGAAGGGGGTCAAGGTGGGAGCCCTGGCCCAGAGCAGCTTTGGCATCAGCGGTGGCGGCGGCGGCGTTTGGGACCGAGGTGCGTCTGGCAGCTGGAGCAGCCTTGGACCCAGCCTGGGAGACGAGGATCCCAGCCGGCCTCCCCAGCCTCCCCTCCTCCTCCCCCCCCCCCCTGCCCCTTTGGGGAGCGCTCGAGGGACGGAGGAACATGCCCTCGGGGTTAGGGCGGGGCGGGGGTGAGCGGGGTAGCCCGGTGCCCTCGTGCTTCACACCTTCTGTCACCGCTTTTAACTTCTTTCTTTTACTCCTCCCTTCGTCCTCTCGTTTCTCCCTTCCTTCCTCTCCTTTCCCCTCTTTTCCATTTCTTTCCCTTTTCCCATTCCATTCCCCTTTCTCCCCTTATGACCTTCTTTTCCCCCCTTTCTCTTTGTTCCTTTTCTACATTTATCTCTTTCCTCCTTCTCACCTTTTTCCCCCTTCCCTAATTCTCTTCTTTCTCATTTTTTTCTCCTATTCACCCTCCCCTTTTCCCTTTCTTGTTTTCCTCCTTTCTTCCTTCCCTTCCAGTTCCTCTGACTTCCCCTCCCCCTTCTCACCTGTCCTGCTTTCCTCCTAGCCATTGTCCCCAGAAAAGGGAAAGGAGGGTTATGTGGAGCTCAGGGGAATAAGATGTGAGAGGGATGGGTGTGGGTGGGAGGAAGGGACTGTATCACTCTTGATTTTTGATTTGTAGATTTCTCAGTCAATGTTGGGATCAGTTTACATTGTTATGGAGGAGAAAATCAGCACAACCTCTCTCACCTGTTGCTTCTCTTCTCAGACCCATTTAATTTTGGGTATCTCTATCATGGTTTGGCCCTTCCTTGGTCAAGAAACAAAAGCATCTGGTTTTATCCTTCCACAGGACAGCTATCTTGCTCCCCTTAAAACTTCTTCAGGCTAAATATATATCGTTTCTTCAGCCAGTTCTTGTATGGTATGATCTTGAGGACCTTCATTATTCTTGTTGCCCATCTCTGAATGCTCTCCAACCTTCTAAAATGTAGTATCTGTCACTAAATGCAAATGTGATGAGACTGTGCCAGAGAGACTTGGGACCATCATCATCTTGCTAGTCTTGGACTACTATCCCTTTCTTAATGCAGCCTAAATTCCCATTAACTTTTTTTATTGCTGTATAAATGTATTTCGAAGCAGTTTAGCTTAGTAGATAAAGGGCCAGCCTTGGAGTAAGGAGTATTTGGATACAAGCCCTGACTCTGAAAGAACAGTCAATCAGCTCACGAGTACTAAGCACTTACTAAGACAAAAGTGAACCAGTCCCTATCCTCAAGGAATATGTATGTATGTACACACATATGAACATACATTCACATATGTATATGTGTGTATATGTATATACACACACACAGAATACACCCAAAATGAATGTAGTAGCAGCTGGGAGGGATCAGGAAAGACCTCAGGAAGATGGTGCTTAGACTGAATCTTAAAGGAAAAAAGGAGGTACCTGGAGGTGAGGAGGGAGTGAATTCTAGGTGTGAGAGACAGCCAATATAAAGGCATAAAGATGGGAGATGGAACATTGTGTATATAAACAGCAAATAGGTTAATGTGGCTGAATTGAAGCAAAGAGGGGAGTAAGGTATAATAAAGGTAGGAGGGAACTGGGACTGAATTGTACAACTCTTTAAATGCTAGGCAGAGGAATTTATATTTGATTCTTGAAACAATATGGAACCACCAGAGTTTATTGAGGGTGTGGGGTTTAACATGAGCAGACCATACTTTTTAGAAAATCACCTTATCAAATATGTGGAAGATGGATTAGAGTGGGGAGAGGTCTGAGGCCTGGAGACCAAATAGAAGGCTGTTACACTAGTCTAGGTCACTGATTCTTAAACTGTGGGTAATGTCGTGAAAAAATTGACAACAATGAAAGGTTTCAAACATGCAACAACCAAAAATTAAGCCTCAAACATAATGAATCTGAGGTGTTTCTGGCAGTGCTTGCCTGTGTTGTATCACACAACTTCACTGCAAACTTGATTCTGAACACAAAGCATGTGCACATCGTACTGCACATGCCCTCAGGCCACATAATGCTTGGAAAAGGGGTCCCTTGTGAGCAGAAGAAATTTAAGAAGCCCTGATCTAGGTGAGGTGGGGGTCTGAATGTAGGTTGTGGTTATGTGAGTGGAGAAAATGGGTTGGATGTAGGAGAGGTTGTGAGAAACAAGATTTGGCAAGTGACGCATATCTGAGGAGAGTGAGGAGAACACTGAAGGCCTTGTCACCCTGTTTTATAAACAGGGTGACAAGGATGGTGGTGCCTTTGACCTTAATAGGGAAGTATGGAAGTGGGGTGGCTTTTGAAGAGAAATAATAGGTTTTGTCTTATACATGTTGAACTTGATGTGTCTATAGCATGTTCCAATTTGAAATGTTTAGGAGGAACTTGGTGATGCAGGAGTGCAACTTAGGAGAGAGATTGTGTAGTGCTTGAGATAGTAATGTCTCCCAAAAACTTAGAGAGAAGACATGATCTAGGAGAAGAGGATGATCAAGTGTCAAAGGTTAAAGAGAGGTCAAGGAGGATCAGGGTTGAGAAAAGACCATTAGATTTAGCCATGAGGAGATCATATGTAACTTCAGAGAGAGCAGTTTCAGTTGAATTATGAGATCAGAAGCCAGATTGCAGGGAGTCAAAAAAGTGAGAAGAGAGGAAGTGGAGGTAGCATACGTATACTGCTTTTTTAGGACGTTTAGCTGAGAAAAAGAGTAGAGATAAAGGATGATAGGGAGAATCTAGTGAGAACTTTTTGAGGATGGGAGAGACTAACATGTCTGTAGGCCATAAGGAAGAAAGGGACTAATAGACAGGGACAGATTGAGTGTTAGAGAGGGAGAATGATAGTGGGGTCGGTCAGTTTGCTGGAGAAGAAAAGAGAATGCAGTCAGGGGTGAATGTAGAGCTGACCTTAGTGAGAATGGCCACTTCTTCATTAGAGACTGGGGTAGAGGAAGACATAGTAGGGTCGTTATCTCAGGGGATTGTGAGCAGAAGGGAAGAAGAGGGAGTTTGTGCTAGGTGCTTGTTAGGTTAAGAGCGTGTTAGGAGTTGTCAATTAACTTCTTAGTGTCCCAGAAACTCCTTAAGTCTCACAAATGATTCCCAATCTATTTCAGTGATGAAGTTTTGACAAAATTACAGGTTACCTTTTCACATTACCCAGTGATGCTACCATTTCTGAAACAATTTTTCAGAACCAGTTGAGCCACAAAAGGAAAGTTGTTGACCCAAAATTATTTTAACATGACTGAACGCTATTAGGGACATTCAAGAGATTATATTCTATTAGACTCTGAGGACTTACAGAGATCCTTTTGAGCCATGGCAGAACATTAGAATAAATATGGTGACTGCTTAAAAAGAACAGAAATCATTTGGACCTGCAAATTGTGGAGAACAGCACAAAAAATATTGTCAAAGAGTTGTGTGGCTATTATAGGAAGGGAGCCTGAAGGATCAAAGCATCCTTTGAGAGAGATAGTTGTGTTTTTTTTTAAAGATCAATCTTTTTATTTAACATTCTTACATGCCTCATTTCCTGTGTAAACTATTTGCCATTTGGGATTACTAGTGCTGCTATTGGATTTGAAAATAACCAAACTGAAATGGAAATCTACCCAAAAAAAAGGATTTCTTTAGATTCCCAGTTTCACACATGTAACCGATTACATCCCATGCATTTCATCAATTTTATTTTTCATGTGTTTATATAGTAAGTTTCAAAAATACCTAGACAGTCTTTAAATCAGCCATGTTTGCATTTAGTTCTTTCACTCTGTCTACAAAAATCTTATCTAGAGTTCACTGTTTCTCATTAGTTCAAATCAATTATCTGTAAGCCAGAGGTGTCATTGTAACCTGCAACTCTGCCTAGTGCCCAATGTGGCCTGAACCAGATTAATATGTAACTGGAAAGTATTTAATGAAATAAAATACAATAGAAATAGATAATGTTAATATGAGGTTTTCTAAGTCATTATATATGGACCTCAGGGATCCTACATGTAGGGTTTTATACCCCATTTCCATTTGAATTTGACACTGCTATTGTAAATGGACTTTAAAATAGATAGTCTTTTTGGAGCAAGGATTATAGCATTTTAGGCTAAGAAGGACGACCTTAGAGATCATGGAAGCTAAACCTATCATTTCACAGTGTCAGCCTGACCAAACCACCTCTACCCTGTGGATGGCTAGAACTGAACAGCAGGCCAGAAACAGGAAAGTCGGGAATCAAACAGAAGTTTAATTTCAAAGTGAGGGAAACAGCTTATAAGCAAAGTCCTCCTTCCTCAGCATGGGGGCTCACCTGCTTATGTCAGGGGTAGGGTTTTTTACGTGAAAACCATAAAAGGCTGGATCACAACACAAGCGTTGTGGAGTCTTGTGTGAATGGTTTCCAAGTCGTTAGGGTCATTGAGCCTTGTGATTGTTCCATAGGGCACAGAACCTGGGTTATCGTGGCCAGAAGCAGAAGAGAGGCACCTGGTTTGATTCACTTGGCAGTTACAAGGTTGGGGATTGTTAACATGTCAGAGGATCTGATTGATCACATTGGCTGCAGCACATCATCTGCAATCTCAGCTTCCAAGTCCGCTGGAAAGTAGGGGAGCTCTAGCATATCTGAATAGTTAGTATAATCATTATACATGTCATCTCAATTAATATGAAAATTATAGATGTCACTACTACAACAGATAAGAAAGCTGAGGACCATAGAAGTCATGACATATGTCATAAGTAGTAGAAGTGGGATCCAGGCCCAGATTATCTTATTACAAATCCTGTACTCTTTCTAATTCATAATGCCAAAAATTGTTTTTCTTATTTGTATGTATCGATCAGCAAGGGTTTATTAAGTACCTACTCCATCTTGGGCACTAGGGTTAAAAATACAAGCAATAAAATAATTCCTACTCTCAAGAAGCTTATATTCTAACAGAAGAGACACCAAATACATATATAATTATATAGAGAATAAATATAAAGAGAATACTAATAAAGTCAAGGTGGTTAAGTTATTGAGGGAAAGAGCTTTCCTGTAGAAGATGGTACTTAGACTATATCTTAAGGGAAAATAGATTCTGTGAAGCAGAGGTGAAGAGGGAATTAATTTTAGGCATGGGAAATGACAGTGAAATAGGCAGTGGAAAGGCAGAGACAGGGAATGGAGTTGTGTGTCAAACAGAAAAGAGTACAATTTGGGTGGACCATTAGAATATAAGAGAGAAAGTAATAATGCAATGAAACTGAAAAGACAGGTTGGAGTTAGGTCATGAAGGGCTTTACAAGTCAAGCAGAAGAATTTACATTTTATCCCAAAGGCCATCAGGGAGCCGCTGGAGTAACTGGAATAAGAGAGTGACAAAGTCAGATTTGTGACTAAGGAAAATTATTTTTTAGCAGCTTTGTGAGGATGGACTGGAGAGTGGAGAGACTTGAGGCAAGAAGACCAGTTTGAAGATTGCTGAAGTTGTAAGAGGTTATGAGGGCCTGAACTAAGGTGATAGTGTTAAAGAGGAAAAAAAGTCAGATATGAGGTAATATGGAAGTAGAAATGGTAAGAGCTGGCAACTGATTGGATATGTGAGATGAGAAAAAGGAGTTCATCAACCTGTGAGACAAAAAAATAATGGGTGGCTTCAGCAGAAATGTGAAAATTTGGAAGAGGCATAGGGTTGTGGGGAAAAATAATGAGTTCTGTTCTGGGCACTTTGAGATATCTTTAGGACATCCCAGTGGAATTGATCAATAAGCAGTTGGAGATGGGGGCCTGAAGCTCAGGGGAGAACTAGAGCTGATCAGATAAGTCTAGGAGTCTGATGGATTGAGGAAGGAACTGATGAAGTCATCAGAGAATGTAAAGAGAGAAGAGGGTACAGGACAAAATTTTAGAAACCACCCACAGTTGCCATTGTGATACAGATGATGAACTGACTAAGGAAACTGAGGAAAGGATAGATAGGAACAAAAAAAAAAAATACAGCAAAGAAGTATCCAGGAGAAAAAAGTGGTCAACAGTATCAAGTGCAACAGAGAGGCTAAGAAGGATAAGGCCTGAAAAAGGTCATCAGAGTTGGCAGTTAAGTGATCACTGACAACTTTATGCTTGGAGGCTGTCATCTGAACTGAGCCAACATGTTTGGTTTTTGGTGACTGTCAGAAGTTTACCTTTGAAGGAAGCCACTTCATTCTTGAGGATATTGAAAATCTTAATTGAGTCCCAGAGTACTCAGCTTGTCTGGAGTGAATTTAGTATGTTAACAAAAGGGCTGTGTTGTTGGTTTAATAGAAACAAAATAGGTGTATCTGTTCCCTGCCATCTGCACTTACAAGTTCCTCCTCCTGGAGTCAGGAGGACCTGAGTTCAAATATGACCTCAGACATTTGACCCTGTGTGACCTTGGGCAAGTCACTTAACCCCAATTGCCTTGCCAAAACAAAACAAAACAAAACAAAAAACCCCAAACCAAAAATCAACAATCAAAAAAAACCCCCCAACTTGGTGAAATGATTCACACTATAAGCATTTTCAAATGGTATTTGGACAGAAATGAAAGAAGGAAATCTAGCAACATATTGTCTCATATAAGTCATGGAAAGAACATGTGATTAGACCCCTAAGAAGATTCTTAAATGACCTGAAGCAGGAAATTTTCACAATGGACAAAGAGTTTCCAAGACAAAATTAAAATTATTTCCAAATCTGAGATGACTTTCTCAAAAGTTTATCAGCTACCAATCTCCCTCATGAATATAGATACAAAAATTTTAAATCAAATATTAGCAAAAAAGAGTACAGCAACTTAACACAAGAATAATACATTTTGATCAGGTAGGATTTATTCCAGGAATGCAAAGATGTTTCAGTATTAGGAAAACCATCAGTATCATTGATCATATCAACAATAAAACTAGCAGAAACCATATGATTATCTCAATAGAGGCAGAAAAAACTTTTGACAAAATACAACATCCATTTCTATTAAAAACACTAGAAAGTATAGGAATTAATGGAGTTTTCCTTAGAATAATAGGTAGCATCTATTTAAAGCCATCAGCAAGTATTATATGTAATGGGGATGAACTAGAAGCATTTGCAATAAGATCAGGAGTGAAACAAGAATGTCCACTATCACCCCTCTTACTCAAGCTAGTACTAGAAATGTTAGCCGTAGCAATTAGAGAAGAAAAAGAAATCAAAGGAATCAAATTAGGCAAAGAAGAGACTAAGCTATCACTCTTTGCAGATGATATGATGATATACTTGGAGAATCCTAGAGAATCAAGTAAAAAAACTTCTTGAGACAATAAATAAATTTAGCCAAGTTTCAGGATATAAAATAAACCTGCATAAATCCTCAGCATTCCTATATATTTCTAACTAAGTCCAACAGCAAGAGATAACAACAGAAACCTCATTTAAAGTTACTGTATTATAAAATATTTGGGAATCTACCTGCCAAAACAAACCCAGGACCTATATGAACACAACTACAAAACACTTTTCACACAAATAAAATCAGATCTAACTTATTGGAAAAACATCAATTGCTCATGGCTGGGTTGAGCTAATATAATAAAAAATGACAATTTTACCTAAATTAAATTATATATTTAGTGCCATACCAATCAATCTACCAAAAAATAACTTTATAGAGTAGAAAAAATAGTGACAAAATTCATTTGGAAGAGCAAAAGGTCCAGAATATCAAGGCAATTAATGAAAAGAAATGCTAGGGAAGGTGGCCTAGCCATACCAGATTTTAATCTGTATTATAAAGCAGCAGTCATCAAAACTACTTGGTACTGACTGAGGAATAGAATAGTGGATCAATGGAATAGACTGGGTACAAAAGACTCAGTTGTCAATGATTATAGTAATATATTGTTTTATAAACCCAAAGACCCTAGTTTTTGGGATAAGAACTCACCATTTGACAAAAACTGCTGGGAAAACTGGAATATAGTATGGCAGAAACTGGGCATAGATCATCATCTAACACCGTACACCAAAATCAAGTCTAAATGGGTGCATGATCTAAGTGTAAAGGCTGATACTGTAAGTAATCTGGGAAAGCAAGGAATAGTTTACCTGTCAGATTTATGGAGCAGGGAAAACTTTATGACCAAAGAAGTGTTAGAGAGCATTATAAAATGCAAAATGGATGTTCTTGATTACATTAAATTGAAAAGTTTCTGTACAAACAAAGCCAATGTAACCAAGATTAAGAGGGAAGTGGGAAATTGGGAAAGAATTTGTATAACCAGTGTCTCTGATAAAGGCCTCATTTCTAAAATATACAGGGAATTGAGTGAAATCTATAAGAATATATGTCATTCTCCAGTTGATAAATGGTCAAAGGATATGAACAGGCAATTTTCAGAGGTAGAAATTAAAGATCTATAAGCATATGAAAAAATGCTCTAAATCACTATTGATTCGAGAAACACAAATCAAAAGAACTTTCAGGTACTGCATCTCATCAGTCAGATTGGCTAAGATGCCAAAACAAGAAAATGACAAATGCTGGAGAGGATGTGGAAAAATTGGAACACTAATGCATTGTTGGTGGAGTTGTGAACTGACTCAACCATTCTGGAGAGCAATCTGGAACTATGTCCAAAGGGCTATAAATAATTGCATACCCTTTGACCCAGTAATATCACTTCTAGGGTTGTATCCCAAAGAGATCATAGAAGTGGGAGGAAGATCCATATGTACAAAAATATTTATTGCAGCTCTCTTTGTGGTGGCAAAAAACTGGAAATTAAGGGGATGCCCATCAATTGGGAAATGGTTAAACAGTTTGGTTATGCTGTGCTCCTTTTGTTCCTACTTCTAAAAATTATTCCCCTCAGAATTAAAGACCTTTTGTTACTCATAATATATTTTGTTGTTTTGTCCAGTTCTGCAACGTAATCCTTTGGTAGTTTGTATAGCACTAAATTTATAAATTAATTTAGGTAGCAAATATATACATTTATAAATATATGTTAATTTAGGTAGTATCAATATTTTAATTATATTGGCAAGGCTCAATCATGAGCACTGAATATCTCTCCAGTTATGCAAGCTTTTATTCTAGGAAGTATTTTGTAGTTTACTTTATATAAATCCCTTGTGCCTAGCAAATAAATAGTAAGAACTCCATGAGTGTTACTATTCTTCCATTTATCCTGTGTCCTGGTAAGGACTTTTAACATTTTATTTTAATTTTTTTGTCCAGACCTATGCTTTCAGCAGTACAGGGAACTCGCCTGGTAGAAATTTCCTGTTGTTTTGGTGATTGGCAACTCCATAATTGATCATCCTATTTGCTTGGGCCACTGAGAGGTTACCTCTGAATCACATAGATTTCTATCTACTTTGCCGGGCTATCTCTTTTTTGGTACATTAACTCTCAGGTATCTTATGCATTTTGTAGTTATTTTGAATGATATTTCTCTTAGAATTTTTTCTAGGTTTTTGTTACTACTGCATAAAAATAACAATGATTCTTATGATTTTCTTCCATATGTTACTTTATTGAAGCCTTTAATCTTCTTATTAAGTTTCTTCACTGATTCACTGGGGTTTTCTAAGTAAAACATATGCAAGTCAAAATAATTTTGTCTCTTGGTTGCTGTTCTTCATACATCCAGTTTTGTTCTCTTGCTTGATTGCTCTGGATAGAATTTTTTTAAGCTTTTTTTTCAATTAACAAGCATTTATTTTCTCTTACTTCCAACTCCCCCCATTGAAAAACCAAATCCTTGTAATACAGATATACACATAACTATATTATATATATATATATATATATATACACATACACACACACATGTCTGTGTGTATATAATACATACACAGTGTGTATATATACATATATATATATAATACATACACACATACATATTTAAGCAAAACAAATTTTTGAATTGGTCATGTTCAAACTGTAGGTCTCATTCTTTATAGTGAATCTGTCACCTCTTTATCAGGAGATGGATAGTGTGCTTCTTCAATGATGGTTTGCCACTGCACTGATCAGTATCTTTGATCCAATTAAGATATTTCTCTTTCCATCATTAGACAGAAAAGATTTCTTTGTGTAGAACAGTTATTGAATGAGAACTGTTCCTGGGCAAAGAAACCATAATGGGAACCTTAAGTATTGATGCTAATAGGGGGGACATATGAAGTCAGATAAATACTCCAAATCAGAGCAAATTCTCTGCCTCTCTGTGGAATGGTTTCCATTTACAGGGAAAATTTATCCTTGTCAATCATTAGCCTATCTATAGTGGAAAGCAAGCTACAGAACTACCATTCATTTACAATGAGCACAGTGCAATATTGGGCAAGATGAGTCTTTCTCTCAGTGTTTTAATGCAGACTTTTAGAAGACTGTTAGAAAAATCTTCAAAAAATCCGTATCTAGTCTAGTGGAATCAAGCAATGACTGTAGTGCTTTTGAATATTCCTTTACAGAGGGATTTTTGCTATAATCCTCATGGTTTAGTGCATTTTGCTTCTGATTTACTTCAAGTCATTGTCTGGACACTGCTCATCACGTAGAAAACAAAGATTTTTTTCCCCTTTTAAAAAAATTCATTTATTTTTAGTTTTCAACATTCATTTTAATAAGATTTTGAATTTGAAATTTTTCTCCCTCCCTCCCCTCCCCCAAGACAGCAATACAATCTGATATAGGCTATACATGTACAGTCATACTAAACATATTTCCAAATTAGTCATGTTATGAAAGAAGAATCAGAACAAAAGGGAAAAACCTTGAGAAAGAAAGAAAAGAGAAAATATGCTTCAATCTACATTCAGACTCCATAGTTCTTTCTATGGATGTGGATAGCATTTCCCATCATGGTCTTTTAGAATTATTTTAGATCAGTAAATTGTTGAGAAGAGCTAAGTCTATCAAAGTTGGTCATAGCATAATTTTGCTGCTACTATGTACAATGTTCTCTTGGTACTGTTCACTTAATTCTGCATCAATTCATGTAAGTCTTTCCAAGTAATCCTCCTGCTCATCATTTCTTATGGAATAATAGTTAATGTTCATCATCTCTCCTTTTTTTCTTTTTTTGGAGGGGCAAGGCAGGGCAATTGAAGTTAAGTGACTTGCCCAAGGTCACATGGCGAGGAAGTGTTAAGTGTCTGAGGTCAGATTTGAACCCAGGTCCTCCTGACTCCAGGGCTGGTGTTCTATTCACTGTGCCACCTAGCTGCCCTAATAATTAATGTTCATATGCCACAACTTGTCCAGCTATTTCCCAGTTGATGGGCATCCCCTTAATTTCCAATTCTTGGCCACCACAAAAAGAGTTGCTATAAATATTTTTGTACATGTATGTTCTTTTCCCTTTTTTTATGATCTCTTTGGGATACAGACCTAATAGTGGTATTGCCAGATCAAAGAGTTTTATAGCCTATAGGCATAGGAAAAAGAAAGAGATCTTAACTTGGATGTCTATGATCCTTTACCCAATAGAACCATGGCAATCTACCTGACTTTTTTGAGGAACACATTATTGAAAAGGATAAGCACATACTGGAGGAAATAAAATAATTAACATAGAACTCAATGTTGTTTTTTTTTTTCCCAGTGGGATTTAAGCAGCGCCAACTCCATGGACAAGACTAGTGCTACAAGGAAGGATGATTTGGAATACTCCTTGCTTTGTTGAAGGATCTTTTCAGTTTCTCCTAATTAATAGATGAATGTCAATTGTGGAAATAAGAGGAAACCATTTGTAGAGACAAAGCATTCACTGCGTAAGATTGTATTTCATCAAGACTCACTTTTTTTCTGTGAATTCAATACATGACAGTAGGCCTAAACTCTTCTAGTTGTGGGTATTCCAATTAAGAGTTTTCTCTAAATTAATAGGCAGGAAGTATTTCCTTTGTGCTAAACATTTACTGATGCTGAGAAACCTTTTTGCAAAGAAACACAAGTGGAACTTTATTGAACTTGAAGCACTGATGCTAATCAGGAGGATATATGAAATCAAAAAAATGCCCTAAATTTTACAGCAGATTCTCTGCCTCTCTGTGGAAAGGTTTCCATTTATTGGGGAACCTTTTATCACTATAGAGTTCTGGCCCAGCTTTAGAGGGAAGCTAGATATGGAACTCCTATTCTTTTACATTGAGCCAAGTGCAATATTGGTGAGGGTGAGGCTTACCTAATATTATGCAGCCTTTAAGTAGAATTTTGGAAAACTTTCAAGAAGATCTCTATGTATTCTACTGGAATCAGCCTATGACTTCAGTGCCGTGGAATATTCTTGACAAAAGAATTCTTGCTATAATCTTTGTGATTCGGTATGAATTGCTTGTTACTTAATTCAGTGGATTGTGGTCATCACCTAGAAAGCAAGAAAAATTAACATGGGCATTTGTGATTCTATATCCAATAGAACCATCTGTTTTGCTGAGGAACACATTCTTAAAAATGATAAGCACATTCAGGCTAGAATAAAGTAATTGACATGGAACTCAATGGTTTCATCTGATGTTGGATAACCCTCAAGAAGCATAAGCATAAATCTGAGTCAAGATTGATAGATCAGGAATTTTGAAAACTCCCAACACTTGAGTGTATTATGGGAAATGAGCAGAAGACCTGAGCATTTGTACATATCCTGAAAATTTAAGAAACATCTACATGGAAAAGATTAGTACAAGGAAGGATGGTATGGGATAGCTTCTGTTTTGTTGAAGGACTTTTTCAATTTGTCCTGACTGATAAATGAATATCTAGTATAGCTACAAGAAGAAATCATTTGGAATGAGATAAGACATTCATTGAGTATGATTGGATTTCATGAAGACTCATTTTCTTTTGTTGAATACATTATAAGAGGACTAAACTTTAACACGTGAGTAATTTTGGTCCAATTAAGAGCTTTTTCTCTCTCCATTAATAGGCAGGAAGGATTTTCATTTTTTTGAACATTTATTGAGGGAGAGGAACCCTTTTGTCAAAGACACACTAATTGAACTTTACTGGATGTGATCCATTGATGATAATAGAGGGGATGTATGAAGTCAAATAAATGCCCTGAATTATAGCAGTTCCTTTCCTTCTCTATGGAATGGTTTCCATTTATTAGGAAACCTTATATCACTATAGAACCCTGGTCTAGCTTTAGAAGAAAGCAAGATACAGAAGTCTCATTCATTTACATTGAGCCCACTGCAATATTGGTGCAGGTGAGTTACAGCCTTTAAGGTTAATGTTGAAAATCTTTTGAGAAGATCTCCATATTTTCTACTGGAATCAAACAATGGCTTTGACAAAGAGATAGTTTGAGACAACTCAATTGAATAAACTGTGGTCATTATATAGAATGAAAGGAGATTTAACATGGGTATTCCTAATCCTTAAACCAATAGAACCATCACAAATCTGTCTGTTTTCATTGAAAAACACATTTTTGAACAGGCTAATTAAGCACATTCAGGCTGGAATTAAGTATGTGACAACTCAATGACTTCATTCCAATTGAAATAAGGAACATCTGCACCATAGACAGGACTAGTAGTACAAGGAAGGATGATGTAGAACATCTCAAGTTTTGTTGGAAGACCTTTTGATTTGCCCTGATTGATAAATTAATATCTATTGTGGATACAAGGAGAAACCATTTGAAATAAGATAAGGCAGTCAATGGGTAAGATTGAATTTCATTGAGACTCCCCAGAGAAGCTCACACAGCTCTTTCTGCTGCTTGGCTGGTAGAAATGAGGGGTAATTCAGACAAAGGAGCTTTAGCCAGATGAAGCAGTTTGGAGTGCTCTCAGTGTAGTTCCAGCTGCATACCCTTCTCTTTCTGTGGCTTTATAAGTCTCCTTTTATTAATTGTTGAATGATCTATCAATGTCTCCTTTTGTTCCAATACTGAATGAATCTGAATATTGAATATGATACTGGCCTCGGCGAGGCTAGACCAGACAAGGCCAGAGCATCCAAGGCTTACATACATAGTTCCTGACATCATTTAAGTATTAATCCCTTACAATCCAGTTTCTGACCTTATCATTCCACCAAAACTGCTCTTTCCAAAGTCACTGATGTCACCAATAAAACCCCAAGAAACAAAGTTTCCAGGTATTAATAATCAATTTATGAACTAGGCTAGCCAGTAATAAATTGATGGTCAGGGAAGGGAGACTGTGAAATACATTAAATCAGGTGTGTGCCTTCTGATAGGGAACTCCCCTGCCAAATGAAACTCAGTCCTGACTGATGAATGTTTAATAAAGAGGCAGGCTAGAAATGTCCAGTTTCTCCCAATTACCACATTGAGGGGGTGGGGGGTGGAGCTTCCTCTAGCAATCTGAGCACCTCAACCATGTTCTCTCTAGTTTGGTTTCTCCTTCTTGCACTGGTTGCCCTAAACTCTAATAAAGTTCAAGGACATGAGTTCTTTACCCTAGGGAGAGAACTCACATGCACTGTATTCTGTTTATACCCTAAAACAGAAATCAGGTTTCCCAACTGGAAGACGCCAGAGCAAATCAGAGCTTCTGACATTCTTTAGAAGGAGAGGGGCTCCTCTAAGCTAATCATTTTTACAGAAAAAAGGAGTATTACAAATTATTAATAATCAAATGGTACAGCATTAAAATCAATTTTTCTCACTAATCATGTTTTGGTTGCCAAATCCAGTGGGTTTTTCCCTCAATATTCATTCTCCTTGATCTCTCTGCAGCCATTGACACTGTTGCTCACCTCCTCTTTGATACTCTCTCCTCTAGGTTTTTGAGTCACTACTCTCTTCTGGTTCTCCTACCCATCCCACCACTCCACAGTTTCCTTTCTTGGATCCTCTTTGAAATCACACTCCTTAACAAAAGGTATCCCTCAGGGTTTGGTCCTAGGCCCTCCTCACTTTTCCTTCTATATTTCTTGGTGATTTCAACAATTCTCACACATTTATTGCCATCTCTATGTTGATAGTGTTGTCAACTGGATGGACAGATGAATGGCCAGAGATGAACAAAGCAGGCTCGAGACAGGAGGGAGGGTCAGGAATCAAACTGAAGTTTAATTTCAAAGTGAAGGAAATTTCTTGCAAGCAAAGTCACATATGGTAGAGACCCACCCCTAGTGGGGGGACCTGCTTTAGAGTCTGGAGATCTCAGTACTTATACCAATACCTGCACAGTGAGCTGTAGCCCTGACAATGAGGGGTTACAGTAACAAGTACAAATGACAAGTTTGATTCATAGCAGGGCTTTATGACCAGAAACAATTCTGGGATTTTGCTGTGGCTGAGATCATCCAGATCAGAGGTTCCCAAACTTATTTGACTTACTGTTCCCTTTAAAAAAAAATACTCAGCCCTGCCTGGAAATCTACTTTCTTTCACCCTTTAATGGTATTTTTTAAAAGTGCATCATTTCGAAAAAAATAATGGAATTTTTAAAATGGTGCATCTTAAATTTAATAATTTATTATAAATTTGTGGGATTTTTCTGCATTGAAATTTTGATGACACAATACTGCATCATGTAATTGTCTGGTATCATATTGTAAACGAGTCATTACATGCACATATTCCTCCCAATGCATGCTGGACTTATTTGGAAAATAAAGTAATCACTATGACTTTAACTCTGTTACACAACAGATGAAACATGTACAAATGGTTTTTCAAATTTTTAAAAAATCTTTTCTTTCTTTATGCTTCTGCTGCTCCCTTATTTTTATTAAATATCCCCCAATTGCACCAGAGGTTATTGCCTCCCTTTAGATCATTCTAGCACCCCCCAGGGAGTGGTATTTCCCACTTTAGGAGCCTATGATCCAGAGGTGAACACGAAGGAAATACCTATCCTACCCAAACTCTGATGACCTTCAATTTCACACCTCCAACTGCCTTTCATCTCCAACTGGATGTTCAGTACATATCCAATATTAAATTAAATCCAATATGTTCAAAATGGAACTCATTATCTTTTCCTTTAAACTCTCTCTCCTCCTATTTTCCCTATTACTGTACATCCCAGTCCCTCAGGCTTACAATTTAGCTTTCATCCTCAATTCATCACTCTCTTTCACCCCCTATATCCAATCTATTAACAAAGGCCTGTCGATTTCACTTCTGCTTTGTCTTGAATATGCCCCCTTCCCTCCTCCTCACACTGGCACCACTCTAGTGCAAGCCCTCATCACCTTATACCTGGACTGTTGTCCTAGCCTGCTGATAGGTCTGTCTGCCCCACATCTCTCCCCACTCCAATCAGCCAGGTTTTTCTCAAAGCATAGGGCCGACCATGTCACCGCCATCCTCAGTAAACTCTGGTGGCTTTCTATTGCCTCCAGGACCAAGTAAAAATGCTCCGTCATTCAAAGCCCTTCCTTACCAAGTCTCCTCATACCTTTCTAGTCTTCTTACACTTTACTCTCCAACACATTCTCTTCCATCCAGGGACACTGGCCTCCTCTCTGTTCCATGAACAAACTACTCCATCTCTTGACTCTGGGCATTTTTTTTCTGGCTATCCCCCATGCCCAAAACACTTTCCCTTCTCAACTCTACCTACTGACTTCCCTGGCTTCTTTTAAGTCCCAATTAAAATCCCATCTTCTACAGGAAGCCTTCCCCAAACCCTCTTAATAGCAGTGCCTTCACTCTTAATTTTTTCCTATTTATCCTGTATATGGTTTGCTTCATATATATATTTGCTTGCAGATTGTCTCCCCTATTCGGCTGTCAACTTCTTGGGGGCAGGGATTGTCTTTTGACTCTTTGTATCACCAGTGCTTAGCACAGGGCCTGGCACATAGCAGGTGCTTAGTAAATCTTGATTGATTGATTATAGTTAATTGGACAGTGTTGACTCTGGAATAAAAGTACTTGGTTGGCAAAGTAGATTGAATGCCAGACCTGAAGTCAGGAAGACTCATCCTCCAGTTTCAAATTTGTCTTCAAACATTTATCTGGCAGATATGCTAATTAGGTGATAATTTACAACTTCGGTCACAAGTGTCATTCCACTACTGGAAATTAGGGGAAGGGGTTTCTCGGGTGTATTTTTGGTCTGTTATTTCTGTAGCAAGATAGCTTTGAGAGTTGATGTCTATAGCTTGACCTCTGGATTGTATATGATAACTTTGGGAATAAAAACATGATTATTCTGTGATTTGAAGATAGTTCTGTTTTTATAAGAGAATTTCTTCAGAGGTCAGCTTGTTCTTGTGATAGGGAAAGCTAGTTTGTTTTACTGGGCCCACTCATGAGTAATTGTTGGGAAAGGTAGTTTTTCTTACTGGGGCCCACTCATGAGTTATTGCGAAGCTTAGTGTTCTTGGGCTGAGGAGAAAATGGTCAAAGATAATATTTTGAAGCTAGGGAGAAATGTGATCTTGGAATTGGGGTCCAAGCATAAGCACCCAAGCACCCCATCAAGTCCAATCACTGAGCCCTCAATTAGGAATAATTTCTAATTCCTTGGAAGAGGTTGGGTTTTCTACATAACCTTAAATCTATATCTATTTCTAGTTAACTCTTGGCCTCTTTGTGACTGAGGCAAAGTTCAGTTTACTTGAAATGTATAGCTAATAAAATAGCAAATTACATTATAGCATCTATGGATAGACAGGCATTTGGACAGGGAATTGGGGAAAGAACTGACCTTTTCTTGGAATTTCCCTCAACCTGGATCCTCCTCTCCTCATGCCTGTAAAAAAAATAGTGCCCCCACCCTCCCCATTATAAGCCTCTATTTCAGATCACTTTATTTGCTCCAGGCTTGCTCCATGAGTTTGCACACTCTGTTCATTCTGTTGTTCTTCAGGGAGACAAGCAGCACCACAGCCTAGGTAGCCTGGCAGTCATACATGTTATGTCTGGACCACTGATGATCAGATGTCTCTTCAGTCCCACCTGCCCCTTGGCTTGGAATAGCTGGGATGGTGGGTGTTTTGGGCTCCTGGAAGGTCAGAGCACTCAGCAGGGTGCTCCCGCTTCACACTGACTTCTCTCCTTTTATCTCCCATTTCCCACCTTCTTTCTAGGTGCTCCAGGTGCCTCCAGCCATGGTGGAAGGCCTGGACAATGCCCCTCACTCCCTCTCCTAGGATGATGGCAAATGTAACGTACTAATGTAATCCGAACGTAATGGCGAAATTTTGCTTCGTTTGCTTGGTGTCCTTCTGGCGCCCCTTCTCTTCTCTTTGGACTTGGGCTGGGGCATCTCCTTTGCTGCTGCACTCCTGCTCCTAGACATGCCTTGAGCTCTGCTCCTGCTGTAAGCCTTGCTTCTCTTCACCATTCTGCACTCCTCCTCTTGGGGATGCCCCTATTCCTCACTTCTCTGCTTTTCATTCCAACCTTTTAGCTCTCCCTGCTCCTGTTGAGATCTCCTGGAGCCCTGGTATAGAACACAGGGGGTTACCTTTAGCAAGTTTCAGTTCCTAGACCTTAACTCTATTTCTCCAAACATCTGGTAAGTTAAAAAATGTATTTATACAAAAACAACTACGTAGTTCAGAGTCTTTGACACACTATGAAAACTATCTTTTTCTTTTGCGCTAGCAAGGGAACATTCTACTCCTAAGAGTAATTATTTCAGAACTGGTCTCTGGAGATCCATAAACTTCCTTTTACCTCATTGTCCCATTTGCCATTCCTGAAGAGTAAGGTCTCAACTGCACCTTGTAAATGTGATCTTTATAGTTATTAACTGATGATTTGTATAGGCTAGCAAGATTCTCACTGGTTTACAATCTGTACTTAGTTTTCAGATGATTATTTTCCAAAAGTGTTTGCATTTTGCTTCCATACATTTGTCTTAAATTTTGTGAGGATCATGAAACTGGTGAATTCTTGATAGAAAACACAATAAGGACAGTGTATTCATAATATGAGAAGACATTGAGAAAAGGGCATGCTTTTTCTAATTGTTTTTTGTTATTTTGTTTATGATACATTGGGGACAAAAATCAGATTCCTAAACTTGATGAAACTGCAGTAATGAACAAATCATAATCTCTACTCAAATATGAGAAGAATTTGTGAATTTGTTAACAGTGGGGAACTCTACCAAAATACATCCCAACCATCTATGACTTATTAGATAAACTTTAGGGAATTTTTTTTTGGAGGTGGGATTAGAAAGGTTAATCAGTTTCCCCTGTGTTTTACAATTGCTAATTGGTTTTTTAAAAATCTGATTTTTAACATTTTAAAACTTTATTTATTATTTGTGTTGAAAAGTACAATAAAGTAAATTGGCTAGGTATCCCATCAGTTAAAATATGGGAAAAGGAAGCCAGATTCTTCAAATGAAGTGAATTTCTTTTCTAATCTCTTGACCCTCTCCTGTCCCAGTTTATAATATCTCTGATACCAAATATAGCACTTTGCTCCTCTCTGTGCACTTATTTTGTGTTATGATATTTGAGTGTGTTATATTTCTTCACTATGTTATTTCTTATCTAATAATTGTATATTACTGTGGTGATAGGCACACAGGTACTCAAATGATTATTACTCAGTTCAAACAGCAACAGTTATTTAATAAGATGAAATAAATTACTTTATTGGGCAGCTAAACTGATTTTTTTTTCTTAAGTCAAAATATACAGCAAAATGCTCCTACTTACTTGTTTTTGAAACCCTGTTAATTATATCTCTAAACCAAATAATTTCAAGTGGTGAATTATACCTAATGATGTTAAAGTAGTACCATATATTTGCTCATTTATGTCATTAACAATCACTTAATGAATTCTTAACCTTTTGGGGTCATGGGACCCTTCCTCATAATGTTTTTAAATGTATAAAATAAAATATGTAGAATTAAAAGTAAACCAATTATGATGAAATAAAGATATATTTTTTTCTCCTCTGAAACCAATGACCTCCTAAAATCTATGCGTGGATCCTTTGGGCAGTTCATAGAGCTAGGTTATTAACTATTTGATTATTGGAACTGGAGATTTGTGAGGAATGTGTTGTAAGCACAAGCAAGGTGGGATTTTTGTTGTTTTCTTTTTGGAGTTCAGTTTCCCAGGCGTAGGCTAAATGGTAAACATCTGAAGGATTGATCTCCTTTGAACCCTGATAATTCCTAGCTGTACTGAGTCACATAGCTTTTGTGCCTTCTGACTCTGAGCCAATCAGAGGCCAAGCCTTTGTTATATATTCTGGGAGGTTGGTATTTTGATTGGTATTTACTCATTAGAGTTTGGTATTTACTCATTAGAAGGATCTTTTGATTTCCTGGTTGAGACTCTGAGTAGCTCTTTGTTCAGAGCTTCCTCCAGTTGCTTAGATGTCTGTGTCTCCTTGAACCAGTGATGTATGTAAAGTGTCTAGCAATATTGCTTTAGAGCCCTGTCTGTTGGTCTTTGTGCTAATTTCTCTGCCTGTATTTTCTCCATGGTACATTGTACATCCCCTGAACTAGTGAATGTAATTAAAAGTAGGATTGTCAACCCCTTTTTGACCAGGCTTTCCTTTAAAAGCAGATCCAAGAATTTGTGCTAGCAGGCTGTCTTGGGTGTGCTAGGGTGCTTGGGTGTGCTTGCTAATATATATGTCCATTAAAAAAAAAAAAACCTTTTTTAAGAGAATTAGAGAAGTATGTGATCTTATAGGAGATTTTCTTAATGACTAACCTTTTAAATGAAAATAGATACATATCACTATGAATTTTGACAGTGATTTTATTTTGATTAATATTTAATTAAAATTTTTTACTTAAATCTATTTTTTTCTCCTTCCTATCTCCTTTCCGAAGTCTGAAGTTGAAAAGGGGGTCAAGGGAATCTTGTGACAAATATGCATAGTCAAGAAAAACAAATCTGAGCACAGCTATTTCTCAAAAATATATCTCATTCTGCATCTTGAATCTTGCTATGTGTAAAGAGATGGATAGCTTACTTTACTGTCGGTCATCTGGAGTCTCGATGTGTTATTGCATTGGTTCAGAGTTCTTTAGTCTTTGCAAGTCCTTTGTTTTTATGGTGTTGTTATTGTATAAATTGTTCTGTTCACTTCATTTGGCATTGCTTTTCACACAAACCTCAGTTTTCTCTGAAATTGTCTCTTATTGCACAATAATATTCAGTACATTAATATACTATAATTTGTTCAACCATTCCTCCAATGAGGATACTCCCTTAGTTTCTAATTCCTTACCACTATAAAAATAATTGCTGTAAATATTTTAGTACATGTGAGTTCTTTCTCTCTCCTTTTGATCTCTTTAGAATATCATCATGTCAAAGTATGTACAATTTTGTGATTTTTCAGGCATATTCCAAATTGCACAAAAAAGATTGGTCCAGTTCATTGATGTGCCTGTTTTCTTTCAGGTCCCTCCAATGTGTCATTTTTCTTTTTTAGCCAACTTTCCCAGTTTGATATGTGTGATGTGGCACCACAGAGGTGCTTTTATTTGTATTTCTCTCATTAGTGATTTGAAACATTTTTTCACGTGACTATTGACAGCTTGATCTTTTTCCTTAGAAAAATTGCCTATTTGTAGTCTTTGACCATTTATTTATTGAGAAGAAAATGACTCTGTTGCCCTGAAACCAACTTAACCTGTCTTCAGGGCTTACCACATTTTCCAGAAACCCTAGACCTGGGGTGTACAGGAAATCCCGAATGAGTGAAGATTGAAGCTGACATAATTTGTTATTTATCTGTATCAGACGGATAAACTATTTGTGCAGCTAGGACCCTTATAGATAAGCAGACCATCACATCTTCATAGTCCAGCAGTTCATAAGGGAAAAGAATGCTGCTTCTGCTGTCCTACTTACTCCTTTCCTTTTCCCTTTCTCCAAAGCCTTCCTCCTCTCATGCCAGTCTCATTTGGGAAGGGATGGCCTTCCATTCCTCCCAGGAGACTTTCTCTTTTCGTAACTCATAAATATTCAAGTTTCTTCTTGGATTACAAACTCCCATGTACTTGGTATAAAGTATTCCCACATACATATCTTTCTCTTAAAATAAATCAAGTCACTACCCATGTCTTTTAGAGTTATGACTTTTGGTTAACAACGCTTATTTTTTGAAATTTGAATCAGTTAGGTAACCTTGAACAAAGAAATTTGCTGCAAAGGTTTCCTGCCCCCTCCCCAGCCCCAGTCAGCCCCCAGTTGATTTTTTCCTTTTTAATCTTAGCTATATTGGTTTCATTCAGGCAAAACTTCAATTTTATATAGTCAAAATTACCTGTTTTTATCTTCTGTGATCCTTTCTCTTATTTAGTTATTAATTTTCCCCTATAATTTGGGTAGTATTGTCATTTTAAAATTATATTGGCTTGGCCTACCCAGGACCAAATAACATCTTCCAAATTATTTAGATCCGTATTTTTTAAGTGTTAGTTGTAGTCATATAGTTTCTGTGTATGTGTGTGTTGACTCCCAAGTATTTTATACATTTTGTAGTTAATAAATGGAATTTCTTTTTCTCTTCTTGCTGAATTTTATTGGTGATATATGGAATATTTATTTCAATTAAATATTTGTTTGTTTCATTTATATTGTTAATTTTGCTGGTATATTCCATTTTTATTTATTTATTTTATTATTATTATTTTTTTCTTTTCGGAGGGGGAAAGGTAGGGCACTTGGGGTTGCCCAAGGTCACACGGCTAATTTTTTGTGTTAAGTGTCTGAGGCTGGAATTAAACTCAGGTCCTCCTGACTCCAGGGCTTGGTGCTCTATTCACTGTGCCACCTAGCTGCTCCCATTTTTATTTTTTTTTTTAAACTGGCAATTTGGTTTTCCTCTTTTTAAAAGTCAAAATAGCTAATTATTTTTTTTTTTTTTAAAAAAGCTCTGAATTTTATATATTCAGTTTTTCTTTTTGCTTTTGATTTTGTTAATCTCTTCTTTGGTTTTTAGAATTTCTATTTTGATGATTAATTCAGGACTTTTAATTTCTTGGGGTTGTCTTAAAGTTGTAGGCTCAAACTGTTAATCTCTTCTCTCTTTTGATGAAAGTATTCAGTGATTTAATTTTTTTTTCCTAAGGACCACTTGGCTGTATCCCATCTCCAAAATTTGGTTTTGTTTACTCATTCTTCTAGCTTTACTTCACAAATTGGGACTTTGTGCTAAAGCCTAGCTCTGTGAGGTTCTGAAGAGAATATCTGGGCCTTGTTTGGTCCTACTTTGTATTGTGTACGGTGTTGCTGCTGCTGCTTTCTCCACATACTGAATGCTGTCTTCTTTGAGCAACTTGAGCCAAAATTTGCAAATTTCAGTGCCATTAGAAAGGTCTGATCTAGGGCTAAATCTGATTGTTGTTTCTTCCAATTGGAACTTTGCAGAATTCTATATCTGTTTTGGGTCCAAACTTGAAGTTACAGGAGAAGGCTGCTGGTCCAGCCCCTGTCTTCCAGCTTGAAGACTTTGTAGGCTTATGGTAATAGGACTTCAGGCTCCCATGTGGTCTGTACTTCTTGCTTTAGTTCAGTTCCCAATGCCTTCCTGGCCAGACTTGGTCCCCAGTCCCTTCAGACTGTCTCCCAGTGCTAACTAGAGCTGGAAAAATTACTCACTGTGTTTTCATCTTGATTTTCACTGTCATCATTATACTTGGCCTTGCATTCTTTCTAGATCTTTGTTGGATTCGTTCTGGAGAAAAATGGATTGCTGGACTGCTTCCTGCTTCCTCCTACTTCACCTTCTTTATGGTTTCTCTGATTAATTAAGTATTAACACATGTTTATTTTTGCCTGTTAAATCACTTTCTTGAAATTTTTTAAAAATTCTTTTGTGAACTTGTAAGTTCCTTTTGAGTAGGGATTGCCTTTTTTTCTTGTATCCAGCAGTAATCTTTCTTTCAGCTAGGCACTTAATTGATATTCAATAAGTAATAACTGATTAAACTTAATTTAAGTGGTTTAAAGAGAACTAAGAAATATTTGCCCAACAAATATTTATTGAGCACCTATAACTAATAGTCTGTCTTCAAGTCTTAGTTCAAATCTTACCTTCTGTGAAGGCCTTACTTCTAAGATTACCTTTCTTGTACACTATATTTTTATGTTCTGTATATCTTGCATGTTCATTGTTACTTATATATTATCTTGCACAGTAACAGCAGGGATGTTGGTTTTGACTTTGCTTGTATCAGTATTGCTTTTAGTACTACTGGCACATGGTAAGCTCTAAATAAATGCTTGTTGATTGACTAATGAGACAGCATGTCTAGTGCTTCCTAACTCAGGCCTACAGAGCTGGGTAAGTAGAGAAATGAGACTTAGTCAAATATAATATTTCCTTAAGATGTGTTTGAAAATTTGATTTAAAAAAGGGATAGGCAAATAAAATACGTGCGTTAGGTTTTTAAAATTTTTAATAGTATTTTATTTTACCCCAATTATATATAAAAATAATTTTTAGTATTGATTTTTTAAAATTTTGTGTTCCAAATTCTCTACCCACCCACACCTCCACACAGTCAGCAATTTTGATATAGTTTACACATGTGCAATTATGCAAAGTGTATTTCCATGTTAGTCATGTTGTGAAAGAAAACAACAGATCCAAAACCACCAGAATTACCCATGAAAATAGTGAAAAACATTGTGCTTCAATCTGTATTAAGACTGCATCAGTTCTTTTTTTGGAAATGGATAGCATTTTTCATAATGAATTCTTTGGAATTATCTTAGATCATACTGTTATGGAGAATAACTATCTCATTCATGGCTGATCATTGTACAATGTTAGTGTTATCATGTGAAAGCAGCCTTCTCCTGTAGCTTCAAGTTTGGACCCAAAACAGATATAGAATTCTGTAAAGTTCCTATTGGAAGAAACAACAATCAGATTTAGCCCTAGATCAGACCTTTCTAATGGCACTGAAATGGCACTGCTCACTTTATTTTGTATCAGTTCCTGTAAGTCTTTCCAGGTTTCTCTGAAGTCATCCTACTCATCATTTCTTATAGCACAATAGTATTCCATTACAATCATATACCACAACTTGTTAGCAAGTCCCCAAATGATAGATATCCCTTCAATTTCTAATTCTATGTCACCACAAAAAGAGCTGCTAGAAATAGTTTTGTACAAATAAGTCCTTCCCTCTCCCTCTGCCTCTGCCTCTCTCTCTCTACCTCTCTCTCTCTCTGCCTCTCTCTCTCTCTCTCTCTCTGTGTCTCTCTGTGTCTCTGATCTCTTTGGGATATAGACCTATTAGAGGTATTGCTGGATCAATGAATATGTAGTTTGATTGCCCTTTGGCCATTGTTCCAAATTGCTCCCCGGAGTGGTGGGACTAGTTCACAACTCCACCAACAGTGTATTAGTGTCCTCATTTTCCCATATCCTCTCCAACATTTATCATTTTCCTTTTCTGTCATATTAACCAATTTGAAATGTGTGAGACGGTACTTCAGAGTTTTGAATTTCTGATTTCTCTACTCAATAGTGATTTAGAGCATTAAAAAATATGACTATAGATAACTTTGATTTCCTCTTCTGAAAACTTCATTTATCAATTGGGGAATGACTTGTATTCTTATAAATTTGGCTCAATTCTCTATATATTTGAGAAATGAAGCCTTTATCAGAGATGCTTGCTGTAAACAAATTTTTCCCCCAGCTTTCTGCTTACCTTCTAATTTTGGTTGCATTGATTTTATTTGTGCAAAAACTTTTAAATTTGATATAATCAAAATTATCCATTTTATATCTTATAATGTTCTCTATCACCTGTTTGGTCCTAAATTCTTCCCTTCTCCATAGTCCTGACAGATAAACTATTCCATGCTCCCCTAATTAGCTCATGGTAGCACTATTTTTTTTTTTGGCAAGTCAATCAGGGTTGTGAGTGACTTGCCCAGGGTCACACGGCTAGTAGGTGTCAGATGTCTAAGGCCAGATTTGAATTCAGGTCCTCCTGACTCTAGGGCCCATGCTTTCTCCACTATGCCACCTAATTGTGGTATCACTCTTTATGTCTAAATCTTGAACTCAGTTTGACCATATCTTGGTATACAGCCTAAGATGTTGGTTTATACCTAGTTTCTGCCATACTGTTTTTCAGTTTTTATAGCAGTTTTTGTCAAATAGTGAATTTTTGTCCCAAAAGCTTGGAGTTTTGTGTTTATCAAACACTATGTAAATCCACCACTCTGTTTCTTATCCAGTATCAGATTTTCTTTTGATGATTGCCACTTTAAAATGCAATCTGATATCTGGTACAGCTGGGCCTCCTTTCTTCACATTTTTAAAAAATTAATTTTTTTGACATTCTTGACCTTTTGTTTTTCTAAGTGAATTTTGTTATTTTTCCCAGCTCTATAAAGTATATTTTTTAGTAGTTTAATTGGTAGAGCACTGAATAAGAAAATTAATTTAGGTAGAACAGTCATTTTTATTATATTGGCTTAGCCTGCCCATGAGACAAATACTGAAGCTGAAGCTTAAATACTTTAGCTACATAATGAAAAGAGGAGACTCATTGGGAAAGACCCTGTTGTTGGGAAAGATTGAAGGCAAAAGGACAAAAGGACTGTAGAGGATGAGATAGGAAGCAACAAATATGAACTTGGACTGAATGACAACATCTATGAGCAATTAGTATTTTTCCAGTTGTTTAGATCTGACTTTATTGTGTGAAAAGTGCTTTGGAATTGTATTTATATAGTTCCTGGGTTTTTCTTGGCAGGTAGACTCACAAGTATTTTGTATTGTGTACAGTTATTTTAAATGAAATTTCTTTTTCTATCTCTTGCTACTAAGCTTTGTTGGTTATATATAGAAATGCTGATGATTTATGTGGATTTATTTTATATCCTGCGACTTTGCTGAAGTTAATTATTTCAACAAGTTCTTCAGTTGATTCTCTAGGATTCTATAATTATGCCATCATATTATCTGCAGAAAGTAATAGTTTTGTTTCCTCGTTGCCTATTTTAATTCCTTCAATTTTTTTCTCTTACTGCTATAACTAGCATTTCTAGTCAATGTTGAAGAATAGTGGTGATTATGGGAATCCTTGCTTCATACCTGATCTTTTTGGGAAGGCTACTAGCTTTTTCCCCTTACAGATAATGCTTGCTGTTGGTTTTAGATATGTACTACTTATCATTTTAAGAAAAGTTCCATTTATTTCTATTCTCCTTAGTGTTTTTAATAGAAATGGCTGTTGTGCTTTCTTAAAAGCTTTTTCTGCATCTTTTGAGATAATTATATGATTTCTGTTGGTTTTGTTATTGACATAGTCAGTTATGATATTTTTCCTAATATTGAACTAGTGCTGCATATCTAGTATAAATCCAACTTGGTGATAATGTATTATCTTTGTAATATATTGCTGTAATCTCCTTGTTAGTATTTTATTTAATTTTTTTTGCATCAATATTTTAAAAACAATATTTTATTTTTCCCCAATTGCATAGAAAAACAATTTTCAACATTTGCTTTTTAAAATTTAGGGTTCCAAATTCTCCCTCTTTCTTTCCCTTCTCCCTTCCCTGAGGAAGTAAGCAATTTTTTAATAGGTTATTCATATTGCATCAATATTGATTAAGGAAATTGGTGTATTTTGGTCTAAACTAAACTTTAAAAAATATTTGGTCTTTTAGTCTAAACTCTTCCTGGTTTAGGTATCAGCACCATATTTGTGTCATAAAATGAATTTGGTAGGACTCCTTCTTTGCCAGTTTTCTCAAATAGTTCATATAGTATTAGAATTAATTATTTTTTAAAAGTTTTCTAGAATTAACTTGTGAATCCATCTGACACTTTTCCCCCTTAGGGAGTTCATTAATGGCTCGTTCAATTTCTTTTTCTAAGATGAGGTTATTTAAGTATTCAATTTCCTCTTCAGTTAATTTGGGCAATTTATATTCTTGTACATATTCATCCATTTTGCTTGAATTGTCAGATTTATTTGCATATAATTGGGCAAAATAGCTCCTAATAATTGCTCTAATTTCCTCTTTATTGGTGGTTTTTTTCCCCTTTTCATTTTTGATACTGGTAATTTGGTTTTCTTCTTTTTGTTAATCAAATTTTTTTGTTGTTCAGTCATATCCTCATTGGACCACAGCATGCCAGGCCCTTCGTGAGTTCAAATTCATCCTCAGACACTTACTAGTTGGGCAAATCACTTAATTCCGTTTGCCTCAATTTCTCATCTGTAAAATGAGTTGGAGAAGGAAGTGACAAACCACTCCAGTATCTTTGCCAAGATAACCCCAAAATGGAGTCATGAAGAGTTGGAGATGAGTGAAACTACTCAGCAACAATAACAATAGTGTAGTTCATCATGCGTTCATTTTTTCAAAGCCACACTTGCATGTAATAGGGTACTTCCTTCTATGTGAAAGACAGTACATTGCTTTTCCAAATGTCAGCCTTGGATTACTCAGCCTTTGTTCCTACTAACATTCTATTGAATGAAGATGGAGAAAATCATGAAATTGTGCTAATTGGTTCTACCACAAATTTATGTTACATAATCTCAACGGGATCCTAACCACAGCAAGGTAATTCTTTTTATAACACTCCTCCCACACCACAATTGTCACACTATCTTATTCATCACAGCAGGTTTTCCAAACCTTTTTATCCCTCCTCAAATGAATCAATCAAAATTGCCCATTTATCTCCTATAATCATCTCTGTTTGACTAAGAATTCAAATGGAAGTGATTCAGTTTCCTGGCATGGTGCTGGTAGATTGTCCAGGTTTCACAGGCATACAACAATAAGGTCAGCACAATGGCTCTGCAGACCTTCAATTTGGTAATCAGTCTAATACCTCTTTTCTCTCATACTTTCCTTTGGAGCTTCCCAAACAATGAACCAGCTCTGGCAATGAATGCGTTAACCTCATTATCAATATGTACATCCTTAGAAAGTATACTACCAAGGTAAATGAATTTATCCACAGCATTTATAACTTCTCCATTTACTGTAATTGATGGTTCTGCATATGGATGGTGTTGTTGTGGCAGAGGAAGCACCTGTGTTTTTTTGGTGTTAATTGCTAGTCCACAATTAGCACAAGTAGCAGAGAATTGATCCATATTTTGTTGCATCTCAGCCTCAGAGGCTGTGCTGAGTGCACAATCATCTGCAAACAGAAAATCATACACCAACATTCCCTTCATTTTCATCTTGGCTTGTAGCCTTTTCAAGTTGAAGAACCTAACCATCAGCGCTGAAGCTAAGCTTGATACCATGTTGATTCTCATTGAAAGCATTTGACAACTTGGCCGAAAACAATTGGATGATGAGACACAGTCTATCTCCCTATTGCCAGACCCTTCATGATCACTTATGGGGTATCCTTTCTGTGGAATTGGCCTCCCATTCAGGCAGAAGGATAAGCCCACTGAGTGATGGAGAAGTTTGCCTGAAAGGGTAATGAAAATGCCAAGCCAGCATTTCTTGAGTATTGCTAAGTGGGCTGCATAAAGTCTATTGCCAGCACAATGACACTGAAAGTGAATGGAGGCCAGTGCTTTTAGCAGCTAGATAACTCCAGGCTCTTAGGGACTATGCAGTGAAAGCTCATGGAGCTGGGGATTGCACTAGTGAAGAGATCTCTCCTGATAGATAATGGGAATAGGGACTCAGGGACGAACTGTATGGTGGGACAGCTGGGAACCCACCCTATGGTCTCTGATCCAGTGGTTCAGATTCCTGTAGAGATGAATCTGTGAAACTGGAAGAGAGCAGACTTGGTCAGGGCCTGGGTAATTCTGCCCAGTGGTAAGAAAACCTTGGACTTATCCTAACCCTGCTCCAGGGAGGAGGACAGTAACGCCCTCCCCTGAGGGAGGGGGCCTTTTATGGAGTAGGTGCTTTCTTCCCAGGAGCTGGGGTGTTAAAAGTGAAGAGTGTCTCATTTCATCAGAACATCAAAGCTGAATTAAGAGAATGTTATAAACCCATTTTCCAACAAAGTACATCCATACTCTTAGCTGTTCCTAGTACAGTGATTTTAGGAAAAGCCAAAAAGCTTATGTTTCATCTCTAAAATTGAGGAGTTTTCTTGTTCCTAAAAACAGAAAGTCAATGATACAGCAGAAACTAGTTTGACTAGTGGGCTGTGGGCTGAAGGCCGTTATCGAGCCAGAATACCTTCATTAAAGCTGTCTATCAATAGTAACCTGGGGTGCTTTAATTCTGCAATGGATGTTGGTAACAGATTGATTTTTGAATGTTACCAAATTTCCCTTTCAAGTCATCAAATTCCCTTTTCCTTTCAAACTATTTTGTGTGAATCCTTTAGCAAAGCATATACGTTGTAATATTGAAAAGAAAGCCAAGAGAATAGCCCAAAATCAACATGTTTCATGCAGTGGATATTTTGAATCCCACTGCTGCAGGTAGGAGGTAGTGAAGAATTAGTGTAGCAAAGCATTATAATAGAGATGATCAAGGGAACCACCTTATTTACTGGACAAAACTCCCATGGAGCTAGGTACATGCTTTGGCTTTTTTCTGTTTTATTTGAGTCGTGGGAGATTGGCTTTGAAAATGCCCTTTGAAAATGTATACCTGTCAGAATTGTTTTATTCTTATTAGGGAAAGTTGTCTTTAAAAGTGGTCCCGATTTGAATACCTGGGGTTTTCCCTCATGGCCAGTTCACCAATGTATTTCTATATTTTTAAATAAACTCCTTTAAATTTTATCTACCTGAGTTTGTCTCATTCTTGAAGCAAGGGTCTGAACAAAGATTTTCTTTTAATAGTGCCTCTTGTAAAAGGGACTATGCTAACAAACTTTTGAAAGCGCTCTAAATATGAGCATTTCAAGTTTTCTTTGGAAATTTTCTTTAGTGTTCTACTCTAGTATAAAGGCATGAAGATCCTAGAGAATTTGAGAAAAGCCTAACTCCTCAGGTTGGGGTCAGTGTGCTAACTGGATGAATCTAGATTCTGTATGGGTCCAGAGCTGCACCTCTCCTAGAGAACATCTCAAGGTCATGGGTCAAACCATCAAATAAAATCTTCCCATTTCCTCTTTTAGAATGGAGTGCCCAACACCCAAACATGATTAGAAGTTGCAATAGAGAGACACATTAAGCCCTAAACTGAGGTGAAAGATTCTAAGTAAGTCTCATGGGTCACAGTAAGACCAGAAATTTTTGAGTGAATGTGCTGAAGGGTCTTGGCAGCATTCAAAGAGACACTTTAAGAGTCTGTCTTTGTGCCTTCTTAAATAAACAGTAAGATCTTAGCGGAGGAGGGAGGGAATCTTCTAACCCACTTTCTCTTAGTCTGTGCAAATATTAATAAGTGCTTGCCTGCTTGTTTAATCCAGAAAATCCAGAATGTGAACCCTTAGACATCGTGGTTTATTACCTCTGCTTCTCTCAGCTGACATCTAATATATCATTTCAAGGATTGAATTCCCTCAGGAGCCTGCAACTGAACACCAGGCAGGTATTGTTACAGGCAACCATGAGATCCTTCCCTGGAACATCAATAATGGAAGAACCTTACAAACAACAGTCTGGGTGATAGTCACCGTACAGAAAGACATGGATCTTTCAGTTTTGCCAAACAACAACCACCCTGACAAATTCCTGCAACTTGAAGTGAAATCTTTGATAAAGAAGTCTGCCCTTGCTCAAGCCAATCTCCCAGTACTACCAGGTGGCAATTATCCAGCCGCTCAGCACTGGCATAACCTGGTCTACTCACAGGTAAGACACAGAGGTGTAAAAATCAAATGGTGCTTATTTTTCTCTATCCCTATCAGTTCCGTGTTTGTGATGCATATGACCTTGAACAGAATATGAACTATTGATCTTCAAAGTAATATTTGGGACAGGTCCCTTTCTCTTTCCATATAAGATGCTTTCTCTACTCACTATCTTAGTCACAGTACATAGAACAAAAGAATTTCATCCTAATCCTGTCTCACACTGTCACATATGTGACTCTAACAAGTCCTTAAGTCAATAGCGAAAATAATAGCCACAGGGTTGTTGTGAGAATCAAATAGGATAACAGATGCAAAACCTTTTGTAAATGTTAAAGTATTGCATAAGTGTTACTTGTTCCCTTTTCTAGTGCATCCTGTTCCCCATATTAGAATTTTGCATATGCCCTTTCTTAACAGCCCTGACCCATTTCTATGCTCATTTTAACCTCTTTATCTAAATATTGGATAATTCAATATCTAGATAAATCTTGACTCTGTAGTAAAGAAAGCATCAGGAGTAGAAGTGTTTTAAGTGAACTTTTTCCTTCACTCATGTGAAAAGTATTTGAGATATGTTAACATATTAAGTTCATTTTAGAACAGTTCCCATTTTATTATCAAGTCTCTGTTAAGGGGCATTTGACAATAGATCAGCTTTATAACCATGGTGTCAAAGGAAAGAGAATATAAAAATTCTTTTTTGCCTAGGAAATCTCAGAGAACAATTCTGATTCTCCCATTTATTAGTTTATTTCTCCAAAGAAAGTATAAAGGATTCTCAAGACTCACAAATCCAATCTACATTTTGTTTCTTTTCCCCATTTTCCTTCTCCCTGTGGACCAACTAAGAAGCAGATAGCTATGATAACTTTTTGACTGCACTGATACTGTTAGCTCATAAATAATGTCTTATTTTAAGAAGAAAGAATCAATGAGGTTAAGCATAAAACAAGGGCAAGAGTTTCATTTCAGAACAGATTGTCAAGGATCTGAAAACCCATGTAGCAATTCTAACTTTTGGAGTGACTTTAATTCCCAGGACATAATGCAAAAAACACCCCACCAAAAACATTTATTACTCATGAGTCCTTGTGTGTAGTGTATCCTTAGTGGTATACTTGTGGGCTTTTCATTACTTTTATTATGAGATAATTAAAATTGACATATACATTATTAACTATTTCCTCCATCTGCTTATATTTAATTTTTGGCATGGTCTACTTTAACAACTGCCTTTCAAAATTTTCTTCAATTTACTTTTCTACTTTTCTCACAAGCTACCTTTTCATGTTAGACAAATGAAATACTATTTCTCCCTGTTATTCATTCTTGTTTATATCACAAACTGAAATAATCCACACATCCGTTCAAGAAACCTTCGTTCTCCTTCGTGATGAAATTTATTCCAAGAAAATGTTTCCAATAAATTTCACTGCATGTATAAAAAAAGTTGATGCAACATTTCCTGCTTTGTACTAAAATCTGACTTTTTCTTGCTAGCTGGAAGATTATAATGAATGCTTTGTAGAATGGTAGTTCTTGCATTAATAAAAAGGTTACTTATTTTTTAATAATTTAAGTCTGTAGATATTGTGTTTGGGATTAGTAACTGCAGGGACTGTTTAAAATGTCTGTTTTTTTGTTTTAATTGAACTCGGCTCAGATAATTATTTTATTCTGAAGAGATTTATTTAGTTATAGAAGTCTCTGACATTAAACATTTAATCTTTCTTGCCTTCAACTTTCTTATCTGTAAAGAGAGAGAGTTGGAATCAATGACATTTGCAGTTCCTTTGAGTTCTAAGTATTGAATACTTAACACTAAGTACAATGAGTAGAAAATTTGCCACTGAAACAATAGCATTTCATAAATTTATAGATTGTGTTGGTCAGGTGTTAAATGTCATCCATTTCAGACCCAATTTAAATGATGAAAACATACTTTATGTGAGGAAATTGAGACTCAGCAAAGTCAAAAGCAAGAGTATATTCTCAACTATGACTCTACCAATCTCTAAAAGCACAATATGGAATAAAGGAAAGATCATTGGCCTGGGAATCAGGATATCTGGATTTAAGTTCCAGTTCTAACATCTCTCATATACTTCCTTCTGTCTTCAAACACTGCCAACAACCTGGTATAGGACCTCATCACCTCATCCCTAAACTATTAAAATGTTTGGTCTCCGTTTCTCAACCCTCTCCTTATTCTAGTCTGTCCTCCACTCAGCTATTAAAGTAATCTGGAGAGAAAGACACTTAGAAAAGATAGCCAAAACGCATGTGAGGAGGGGTAACTCATACTTCCAATGCTATGGGATTGTAAGGCTTCTGCTGTCTTCTTAGATGGCACAAAAACTTACACTGGTGATGACAAGGAATCACCTCCATGAGCCTCAGGGGGAGGCTCACAGCAGTTTTGTGTCACTCTAAGTCAAGAAGAAAAGAGTATTTTAAGAGCCTAATAGCTCACATTTCTAAAATCTCTAAATTCTTTTTGTTTAGCGGTCATTTGAGAGACTCTTGGTCATAATACCATGCCAGACCTTGTACCAAACATGGCATACAGTAAACTGAATCCAGATAAGAAATATCTGTACAGACTCTAAGGAATAGTTCCTATAGACCAATCCGCTAGCAAGGTAGATAGATAAATGATAGGTAGAAAGGTAGATAGATAAATATATAGATAGACAGACAGACAGATAAACGTTAGAACTGAAACTTAAACAAATTTGGCAAACGTTTGGATATCTGAGGTAAGAGTGAGGAAGAAAAATTGACAACTGTGTTGGTCAAGAGTTCCTCTTAAAATAATCCCACTTGTACTTCTGCCCTCATAGTAGGGGACTTCACCATGATTCGACCTGAAATATCTTTACTTCTCAATTCTTCAACTTACTCATTTCCCAAGACCTGAGTCTCTACCCTACCTCAGCTAGAGAGAAAGTCATACCTTGATCTTGTCATTCACCGCTTCCATATCATAAACTCTGAAATTCCTTTATGATCACAATATGATGTCATTATCCCTCTCCTTATCTTGCAAGTCTAAACCCTGTTCTTTAGCTTCATTGTGATCCTCAAATACTTGACCCTTTAGCTCTCTCCCAGGCCTCTCCCATCTTGTTCCCCAGGTGAATCAATTCAACTCTACACTGTTTTCTGCTCTTGAATCTTTTGATGCCTTCTCATTTCTCTGATCTTGCCTGGCTAAGTCTCAGACCTTGATTACTCCTGCCTTTGTTCACATGCTACTGAACCATTAATGACCTTAATTTTCTTTAAAAAGAAAAAAATGACAAAATGAAGCAGCTGATTGGCTCAATGGATAGAGCACTGATCCTGTAGTCAGAAAGACCTCAGTTCAAATTCTACATCAGATAGTATCTAGCTGTGTGATCCTGGGCAAATCACTTAACCTCTGTTTGCCTGAGTTTATTCAACTGTAAAATGGAGATGACACCCACCTAGTAGAGTTGTTGAGAGGATCCAGTGAGATAACATTTGTGTCTAGCATGTAGTAGATACTATATGAATGCTTACGTTAAGAATGTTAAAGGAAATAATGAAAAAAGAGGGAAGAGGAGGCCTGACACTACTGGATCTTGAGCTATACTAAAAAAAGCAGCAGCAGTGGAAGAGATTAAATACAAAACAAAAGAAAGAAATATTGTAGCAGAGTATTTGATAAATAGAAAGAACCTGTCTCCTGGGTTAAGAGCTCATTTTTTTCAACAAAATTTACTGAGAAAACTGAAAGACAGTCTGGCAGAAGTTAGGTATAGACTAACATTTTATACCAGATGTATACATTACTTAGAAATGAAGGGTCACATCAAAAATATATTAGAGGAGTGTTTGGGATGAAAAAAAACCTCATCCTTAATTTAATAAAAAAACAAACACAGAGATCTCTTAGGATAAGAACAGGAGTTTATTCTCTTCCCTGGGAGAAGAGGGCAGTCTTCCCCATGACTCATCATGGAGGAGAGGCAAGTTACAAAAGACAGTACAAGAATTTATACCCTAATGCAGTTAAGCCCCCTTCCCAACTACTTCCTCTCTCATTGGTTGAGAGGCAGACTTAAGTCTCGGCACCAAAATCTTC
>CM053587.1:112994286-113012901 GCA_028646515.1 Pseudochirops corinnae
CCCCCCCCCAAGCAGACAAAAGACTGAAAGTGGGGGTTGAAAGATTCCTGAAGAGGCTTGCTGCTGATTGACAGCAGCAATGGAGGAGGAAGAGCGAAGTTAATAATCCCAAACTGCCTGAGAAGTTTTCACTCTCCCCATACAGGAGTGATAAGAAAATATCTTTAAAAACATGGATCCAGGAAGAGTTAAAAAGCAAATAAGGGACAGAAAAGGCCACAGAAGATAAAATGAGCATTTTAAATTACATAATATTAAAAGTTTTTGCATGTACAAATCTAACATAATTAGAAGGAAAACTGTTAACTGAGAAAAAATATTTGGAGAAATTTTCTCAGATAAATGTCTCATGCAAATAATGTACTCAAATTTGAAAGAACAAGATCCATTCTATAAGAAATAGTCAAAAAATTATGAATAGGCAATTTTAAAAGGAAGAAAAATATAAGCTATCAAGCATATAAAGAAATGTTTAAATGACTAATTATTAGAGAAATGCAAATGAAAGCAGCTCTGAAGTTCTATTTGACAAAGATTGACAAAGATTACCAAAAAAAAGGAGAAAGACAGATGTTGAGCTGTAGGGAAAGTAGGCATATTAATGTACTATTGGGCGAGCTGTGAATTTATCCACAGCTATTCTGGAAAGTAATTTGGAGTCATGTCCCCAAAGTAACTAAACTGTGCATACTCTTTGACCCATTGATATCATTACTGGACCTTGTGAGAAATTAATTATTCCTCTCTTATATTTAATAACTAATTATTGAATCAGGATCAAGTTTTTTCCCCTTTTCTATTTCCTCATCTAGAAACCAATCATTGTGAGAAATATTTCTTAGAGATTTTTCCAGGGTAAAGATCTAATCAGAAAGTAAAAGAAATTCTAAGTTTAGACTAATGGGTGTATTTTTCCTCATTGTGTTTGCTCAGACAGGTCTGGAAAATGTTGATTCTCCTTTTCTTTCAAGACAGTTGATATGGAAATTGATGTCTCTTTGACCCCAAGACCCTCATTTTAAGATAGCTCACCTCCTATCGTGTTAACCATTCAGAGTTGATTGACACACTTAGGAACTCTACTACCATGAGGGGTCTTTGGTCTAAGAGAGAAGACCAAATGACTATCTTTTATTAATAATGTGCTGGCGTTATTAATAAAATGATTAAATTACCCAGACACTGTCTCTCAGAATTTTTTAATCATCACAGCTTATATTCCAAAGAGATCAGAGGAATAACAAAAGAAGCAATGTATGCAAACATTTATAACAGCTCCGTGTTGTAGCAAATAGTTGAAGAATGAACAAATTACAATACAGGAATATAATGGGATATTATTTTCCATACCAAGAAATGTACAAGCTTGGGAAGATTGATGAAGAGTGGGACAAACTTAAGAAGTATTAATTGAACAGAAATAGGTAAAAATTTTGTGCACCAACAACTTTGAAAGACTTAAGAACTCTGATCAATGCAATGCCCAACAATGATTCCAGAGTATTGATTATGATGATGTATGCTACCCACCTCCTTAGAGAAAGGTGATGTATTCAAGTTATTGAATATGACAAATATAGTTAGATGTGGGAATTTGTTTTTCTTTACTATGCATAGTTTTTACAAAAATTTTGTTTTCCTTTTTTTTTTTTTTTAAACAATGGCAGAGGTTGGGAAGGAGAGTGGAGTTAGAGACCGGGTTATCCCCTACCCCCAAAAAAAGAAAGAAAGAAAAAGAAAAGGTCATCATAACATGTTTTTGAAAGACAGAAGTCCAGACAGACGGGTTACCTTTGAAAAAAATGGTTTACTTCCCCACACCAACAGCCATAATAACATTTCCATGAATTTTTAAAATATACTTGTAAAGCTACAACTTTTGTATTTTTCCTTAGAATAATAGCTATTCTTTAAAATGATAAATCTAAAAACAACAAAAATGAGCGTAGAAATGTGTATGGCATAAAATCCAGCAAATGGCAGAGATAAAAGGGGGGAAAACTAGTTATATTCAGATTCATCTCGTCAAATCCCAATGTTCTGAATTAGCCTAATAGCAGTAGAAACACAGCGTAATCACTGCTATCATAAAATGAAATAATATAAAAATTATCTGTCCCAAGTAATTCACAAACTCTTGCTGAATGAGGAAGAAACTTTAAAAAGTTTATCTCATCATCAACCTTTCTTGTCCCTGCAAAGTGTGACCATCTCAGATTCCATGGCCTCCTTGAGGAAGGCACTTGAGAGTTCAACTGTTAATAAATCACTTCTACCTTTCCTAGTAACATTATCCAAGTCTCACCTGTTAAGCACCTTTGAGGTATGTCATAGCTACAGAATGAGAAAGAAACTCAAGCTGTTCGGTTGTTTCATTCATGTCTCACTCTTTGGGACCCTATTTGGAGTTCTTTTAACAAAGATACTGGAGGGGTTTGCCATTTCCTTCTCTAGCTCATTTTCCAGATGAGGAGCCCAGGGAAACAGGGTTAAGTGACTTGCCCAAGGTCGAATAGCTAGTAAGTGTCCGAGGTCAGATTTAAACTCACTTAGATGTCTTCCTGACTCTAGGCACTATCCACTGGGCCTCCTAGTTGCCCAAACTCAAGTTACATAGTGTCAAATGGCAAGGCCAGGCCAGAAGCTAACATTTCCATTTCTTTCTTTTTCTCTAATTGGTACCATCCACAGTTCCTAGGTTAAAACTTCAGCCAATATTTTACCCTCTGAGTGAAAAAGTAACAGCATTGGAGTGAACTAATAAACAAATTATAAAAGTCATCTTCCTTAAATCTTTCACAGAAAGAAAAGAGAAATGTTGCTGACCAGGTTGGTGGCAAAACAAGTGTAAAAGACCCAATGATTATCAATTGCATTCTGGGTGAACAAACTACCTCCACTTTCAAACTGAAGAATAATCCTTTGTATGGGGACATAAGGCTAGAGGAGGCCATGGAAGAAAGAAAACAAAGCCCTTCTTGGACGGTCCAAGACTATGATAAGCATTCTCTTCAGTCTAATCTCTCTGGCTATTTGAAGGTACTGGATTAATCAATAAAATTCATCTTCTGAAGTTTGTGTGGGGTGAGCAGTTAATATCTCAGATATCAAAGGAAGACTTCAGATGCCATTGGGGCTACACAATTTTTTTTTGAAAAATGGAAGTCTGAGACCCCCTTCAATTAAATAGAAGCAGATTTTCTTTTGGGGGTATTTTGGGCTTTGGTTTCTCTTTCTTCATACAAGCCTTTTCGCTTGTTTTCTCTTTCACATCCAATTTCAAATGGTGCAGAGAAAGACAAAGATAGCCTTGGCACAGAAGTCTATCATATTTGTGGTTGAAATAAAAAGATTTCCAGGGGAGAGGGTGAAGGTTGGAATTAGTGAGAGAAATTAAGAAATTGTGTTAAATGTTGTTATTCCGTCTTGTATTATTCTTCATGACCCCATTTGGCATTTTCTTGGCAAAGATACTGGAATGGTTTGCCATTTCCTTCTCCAGCTCATTTTACAGGCAAGGAATTGAGGCAAAGAGGGTTAGGTGACTTGCCCAGGGTCACACAGCCAGTAAGTGTCCACAGTCAGGTTTGACCTCAGGAAGATGAATCTTCCTGACTCCAGGTCTGGTTCTCCATCTACTGTGCCACTACAATCCTTTATTACTATGAAAACAATAACTGGTAATTTATCAGATGGTTACTTTAGAAACCTAATGATCAGTTTAAGGTGGAAAGCTTATACCAGAATTAGCTCTTTGTGTCATAAAGGCAGCAATGACTAAAAAAATAATTTGAACAAAGGAAAAATACATAATAAACTTCCAGATTTTTTTCAGCCTATATTAAACTCTATACCTGGGGTGCTCTCCTTTCTCATCTCCATCACGTAGAATGCCTTGCTCTATTCAAGGTTAAGCTAAAGCAGCTAGGTGGTACAATGGATAGAACTCTGTACCCGGAGGAAGGAAGACCTAAATTCAAATCCAGAGTTAGACACTTACCAGCTTTGTGATCCTGGTGAGTAACCTTGACCTCTGTCTGCCACAATTTCTTAAGTTGTAAAATGTAACAATAGCACTTATAGGATATATCCTGGGGTCGTTGTGCAAATAGAATGAAATAATACTTTTAAACACTTTGCAAATCTTAAAGTGCTATATAAATGCTTATTATTATTAACCTACCATAAAAGGTCTTTTTGTATCCCAACTTTCCTATCACCAGTGAAATTATTTTGTTTTTATTTTTATATATAATTGAAGGTTCGACAGGGGAAGCACAAAGCTATCTTTCTTGATTCTAGTCAACCACATGTATCAACTCATTGTTTGGGTACTTTGAAGATGATGAAACACCAATCTGATTCTGGCTACGTATACTTTAGCACTGAACTACTTTTGTCCTTTGAAATTATGAAGCAATCCCCTTCTTGACCGCTAAACAAGAGGAGGTGAAAGAAGGACTCAGTAATCATAGTTACTTTTCTTTTACATTCTAGGAACTACTCCAGAAATCATCAGCACTCTCATGCATCTTCACCCTTAAACCTGTCCCATCTCCAACTTTTCTTATCTCTATTAAAGTCACTACCATACTCCTAGTCACCCAAGTTTGTAACCGTAGGGTCATTTTAAATTTCTCTTTCTCCTATCTTTCTTACTGTATCCAGTTTATTGCTAAGGTTTGCTAAAATTAACCTCCCCTCCAACATCTCTCACATCCATCTCCTCTCTACTATTTATTTCAGGCTCTCCACAAAGACAGATTTAATCCTCCTAAGGAACAGGTCTAAAAATGTTGCTCCTTATTCAAACATCTCAAGTAATTACCTATTTCCTCCAGGATAAAATACACATTCCTCTTTGGAGAATTTATAGCCCTTTACAGTGTTTCTGACTTACCTTCCCAGTCTTAGTTTATTATATGCTTTTTCATGCATTCCACTTTCCACCCACAATAGATTACTAACCATTCACTAAACTTGTACTATCCTCAGCTTTTGTACTATCTGTCGCCAGCCATATGTTCATCAGTTATGAAACTCCAATCTTAAATTACTGCCATTGACTGCCTTCGCTTCTGTTTCTGTCCTGCTGGTCAGAGCTGGGAAGTTTCATAAAACTTTGTTGAATGGGCCTACCATAAATTTAAGTTACATAATCTGAACTGGATCCTCATCTCAGCAAGGCAGTCTTTTTAGAGCTCGTTAAAATCAGTTTACTATCCCACCTACCACACCAGATATTCTGAACCTTTTTGTGTCTTTTCATAGCTCCCAAGGCATTCCTTTCTCCTAACCTTATTTCTAATTTGAGTACCTTTCCTCGTACTTCACGAAAAACATTGAAGAAATTCACTAAAAGATCCTTTTTACATCCTCCTCATCTCACAATTCTCAGAATATATCTCCCCACTATCCACTCCTTCACTCTGTCTCTCCTAAGAGAAGCATTTTTCCTTGCTAAGGCAAATCATTCTAAATGAATTCTTGATCTCATTCCTTCACATATTCTTTAGAAGATTGCCCCCTCTCCTATCCCCCTTCTGCCTCTGATCTTCAGTCTTGCCCTATCCACTAGCTATTACTCTGCTATCTAAAAATTGCCCAGGTCTCTCCTAGTCCTAAAAAGTCTTCATTCACTTACAAATCATGCTGCCTATTATCCTTATATCTCTTCTCTTTTTCTCAGTTGAATTCCTTAGAAAGTCATCCAAAATCAATGCTTTTGTTTCCTTTCTCACTTGAATCTAAGCCTTCTGCTGTCTTGCTTCCATCTTTGTCATTTGACTGAAATTGCTCTTTCTAAAGTTACCCATTATTTCTAAATTGACAAATAATACCATCCTAATTCTTCCCTACCTTTCTGCAGTCATATATACTCTTCAACAAGCCACTTCCCCCTCTCTAGGTTTTCATGACACAGCTCTGTCTTGGTTCTCTGCCTTCTCACCTGACCATTCCTTCTCGGTCTCCTTCATTAGTTCTTCCTGAAGGTTATGCCCACTAACTGTGGGTATCCCACAAGGTTCTTCCCCAAGTCCTTTTCTTTTCTCTCTCAATATTGAAGTCTTCCTTAGTAATCGAATTAGCTCTCATGGGTTCAATGATCAACACTATGCAAGTACTTGGGCAGCTAGGTGGCACAGTGATAGAGTACTGAGCCTGGAGTCTGGAAGACTCATCTCCCTGAATTCAAATCTGGCCTCAGACACATACTAGCTGTGTGACTCTGGGCAAGTCACTTATCCTTGTTTGCCTCAGTTTCCTCATCTGTAAAATGAGCTGTAGAAGGAAATGGAAAACTACCCCAGTATCTATGCCAAGAAAACTCCAAATGGGATCACAAAGTATGGGATGCAACTTTAAAATGATTGAATAACAACAATGCAAATAATTCCCAGATCTATACATCTGCCCCTAATTTCTCTCCTGAGCTCCAGTATTGATGAACATATGGCTGGCGACGGATAGTATCCAATTGCCTCTTGGATATCTCAGAGTAGATAGTCTATAAGAATCTTAAATATAGTTTATCCAAAATAGATTCATTTCCATTTTCCCCCAAACCTTCCACTCCTCCTAATTCCCCTATTATTATCAAGGATACCACCATACCTCTTAGTCACCCAGACTTACAGCCTCCTCATCCTCAGCCTCTCTTTCATGCCCACTCTCATATGCAGTCTATTGCCAAGTCCTATCATTTCTACCTTCACAATATTTCTCATGTATGGCCCCTTCTCTCCATTCGCACATTTGCCACCCTGGTACACACATCCTCTCACATCTGAGACTATTGCTCAGTCTTGGTTAGTCTAACTTTTGGTTAGTCTCCCTGCTTCAAGTCCCTCCCCTACTCCAATCCATTTTTCACACAACTGTCAAAGTGATTTTTATAAATTATAGGTCTGACCATGTGATTTTTATTTCTTGAATTTTTATTACTCATTAAATTCCAGTGGTTTCCTATTACTGCTCAGATCTAATTTAATATCCTCTGTTTGACTTTTAAAGCCCTTTATAACCTTGCCATTTCCTAGATTTTAAGTCATCTTGTACTTTACCCCCTTCCATCTACCATATGGACCAGCAATACTGGTCTTATTGTTCTTCCTTGGGTATGGCACTTTCTCTCCTAATTCCATGTCTTTTCATTGAATGTTTCCCATTCCTTGAAAGTTCTCCCTCTTCATCTTTGCCTCTTGGCTTTCCTAGATTTCTTCAAGACTCAGCTCAAATCTTACATTCTGCAAGAGACCTTTCCACTCTGCCCCCACCTCTGCTTATGCCTTCCCACTTAGATTACTTCCCATTTACACTTGTGCTATGTACATAGTTGCTTGCCTGTTGTTTCTTCCATTAGAATGTGAGTTATTTGACCATAAAGACCATGGATTTTTTTCTTCCTTTATATTCTCAGTGCTTAGTACAGTGTCTTGATATATTTGTCAATATTTGTTGACTGACTGAATGACAGTAATGAAACTGTGCTCCCTAGATCTACTACAAATTTATGTTATACAACTTCAGCTGCCCCTTGTCCTCTTACCCTGTCACCGATTTTGCCCTGCTAAGGCTTCAGTCTTGGATCACCTCCACCATCTGCTACCTTCACTCCTCATGTGCTTCTGAATGAAGGTGGGAAAATCATGAAACCGTGTTACCTGGGTCTACTACAAATTTGTTATGTAACTTCAACTGAACTCTTACTATAGAATCACTACAAGTCACTATACTACTCATCACAGTGACTTTTCCAAACTTTTCATTTCTTCTCAAACCTCACATGTTTCCCCTTACCCTTACCCTCTCAAGTAAGAGCCTTACATCTCATATTTCACTGAAAAAAAGAGTTGAGCTTTGAGAGCTCTTTTTTATGCCTTCCTCATCTCATATCACTCAGATAACTTCTTCCACTATCTCCTCCTTTACTCCATCTCATATAAAGAGATGGAGGATCTCCTTGCCAAGAAATCCTTTGTGCACATGTGATCCCATTCCATCCTACCTTCTCTAGCATATTTTCCTTTCTACCCTTATTGTCCCACTAATGTTCTTTCCCCCCCGACTACTGAATGTTTCTCTACTGTCTATAAACTTGCCCATTTCTCTTCCATCCTCAAAAAACTTTCACTTGATCCACTTATCCCCATTCACTGTTCTGTATCTTTCTTTTTTTTTATGGCTAAACTTCTTGCAAAGTTATCTACAAATAAGTGCCTTCACTTCCTCTCTTCTCACTCTCTTCTTAATCCTCTATAATCTGCCTTCTGACCTCCTCATTCAACCAGAACTGTTCTCTCCAGATTTACTAATGATCTTCTCATTGCTAAATCTAACAGCCTTTTCTCAATCCTTGTCCTTCCTGATCCCTCTGCGGCCTTGACACAGTGCAACACCCTTTTCTGTATACTCTCTACTTGTAGGTTTTCATGACACTGGTGGAATTTAATTGGAGAAATCTACATCTGTTTCTATCTTTTGAAAGGTAACAAAAGACTCTCTAAATGGCAGAATATCCTGTACAATAGGGACATAGCACATACTACTTAATGTTCCATGCAACTCACCTGAGATATTTCAGTGCAAACTAAAAGTCCTGTGTTTTTTGTAAAGTCTTCCAATGTCTTTATTTGTTTTTCCTCCTACTCTTTTATCTATGACATTTCCAATAGAGTTACTCAAGTCCTTTACTACTATTCTGAAAATCTCTCCATAGTAGGAGTTGTCCATATCTTTACCAGTGAACATGTCCTAGGCTGGACACTTTCCCTTCATTATAATATCAACAGATTTACAAATCCCAGGATAAATTATTTTGCTTCCTGGCAAGTCTGATCTACTACATTAGGTTCAAAATTAGAATGAAAGCAGACACTCATGGGGTATTTAATTGACTAAAAAATATTTTCTTAGCCATAGTGGCAGAAGGATAGGGAACAGGTGAAGTATATTCGGTGAGGACATAGCTCTGATTCCCTTGCACACCACTTTTATGTAACTATGTTGGTCTTGCTCCCGGTCTATAATTAGAAACCTGAGGAAGGGGCTGGAGTTCCTCATCTTATTGCTCTTCTGTACTCAGGTGATCTAGAAGCCATGTCAAAGGCCAGGGTCTTTAGTCTGCTGAACTATTCATGCATTAGGGATGGTTTCAATACCTTTTAAGGAAAAGGACTATCCAGGTGTATATGGTACCATATCCTGGTAGATAGTTCTCCTACTGTAACCCAGCTCTTGGTGGCAAGATCCTAAAAGTCTTCTATAGGCATTTTCTCTACTAAAATGTCATTAGAGATGTTATTGGGCAGTCTTAAGTTTGATAATGTGATAAGACTTGAGCACTGGAAGAAGAAAAGAAAAATTAAACTAGAAAGAAACAAGGGACTGCTAGGTAGCGAAGTGAATAGAGCGCTTGCCCTGGAGTCAGGAGGACCTGAGTTCAAATCCAGCCTCAGACACTTAACACTTACTAGCTGTATGACCTTGGGCAAGTCACTTAACTCCAATTGCCCTGCCCTCCCCCTCCAAAAAAGCAAAAAAAAAAAAAAAGAAAGAAACAAAAATAAAATAGAAGACAAGTAATATAATAGGCATCTGAATATGATGCATGTGACCAGAATGACCCGAATATGGGCAGAAATCCTAGGCTTTACTTAGAAGGACTAAGTGTGGAATTTAAATGATCCATATGGTGGGTGATGCCGGATCTTTGCAATTCATAACAGATTTACCAATGTAAAGAAGTAATGATAAGCAGGAGCAAGACTGTGAACAAAAGGGCAACACTGAAGGGCAAATTTCAGAGAGTCACTCTTCTGCCAAAGTCACTGAACTTCATTGTGGTTCATGTTTGTCTGTAGTCTGTGCAAGTGTCAGGGGTCAATACTGAGACTCATCCTGTACCACTACCCACTGGCCCATCAGCCAGGACTGCCCCTTTCCTGGGAATCCCATGAGGATTGGAATGAATATGAAATCTTGTCCATCTGAGCCTTCTAATCCCCCTTCTTCCACTGGGGGAGGTAAACTGTTCATCTCCCACCCCTCCCCTTGCCCAAGATAACACAAGTTGATTCCCAACAATACCAACCCTTGGTCCTAAAAGCCCTTCCTTGTCCATCAAGCATTAGAAACTGTATTGGCAACAACATGGAGGGGCTCTAATGGTTCTAGATTACAGTATTTCTGGTCCTTCCTTTGCCTCTGCCCATACCAGTGACCATTCTATTGGGGCCTGCTCTACTGCCCAATCTATTACCACCAGACTCACAAAGCTGCCTTCTGCCACTGGGGCCTGAACTGTTGCCTCTTGCCCCACATACCAAGTGCTGTTCCCCTCCTCCCGATTCTAAGTAACACTGCGGACACTATCACTATCTCCCCTTACTAGGGTAAGAATGCTGTCGTAGGCAGTGTTGCTGCTATCCTGTGCCATGCACTGACAATACTGGGGACTGATTTCTTCCCCCAGTGACAAGGCCTTCTCACTACTCCCAGTTATCAGACTGAAACTTCCTGTGCCAGAGCCCTAGTGCCACCCAGATGCTGCTCCTCCTGCTTGTGTTTCTGAAGGAGTCCTGCCATGGATGCTGCCACTGCCCTCCTTTGTACTCAGAGCACAGATGGGGCTTTGCCCCTCTAAGCTGGGACCTGGCAATGCTTCCTAGAAGGCAGGCACCCTGGACACATCTGTGCTACCAACTGCGGGGGGTATCATTGCTAACAATTTGCCCAGCACATTGTTGAGGTCAGAAAGAAGTTCCTGGTAATCAGGCCAGATCTTGGGGACCACCCTGTAGAAATCATTCTCTCCATTATAGAAAACTCCTCCTGTGAGACAGCCTAGAGTGAGGAACTGAGGAGCTCTTGACATCCTGGGCTCTGTTGGAATACGTGGCACACAATGAGCTGTTCTAGGCACAACTCTAAAGCATGAGCTTCAGTTTCAATGTTGGGATGAAATGAGGCACTTGTGAGGCCCTAAGCACTTGTTATGGGACTAATATTTGCTCCCTGGGTTCATATGGTGGGTAACTGTTACCAAACACGCACACACTTACACACACACATATGTATATCACAACACAGAATTTATATAGATTAAAAACCTAGGTTTTATTACTATGCTCAAACAGATTCCAGCCTTAGAGAAAACCTGAACAATCATGAGGCAAGGCTTCTTGTAAATAAAATTGCATAAGTGACAGAGAGATCATTCTTTTAGGCTATAACATTTAAAATAGATTAAAGAGAAGATAAATCCATAGCCCATACTTCCTTCAAAGTCATAAAATTTGAGCAAACTTAGTTAAGCAGAGCAATAATCTCATACATCCCTTAAGGAAACAAAGCTCATCAAACAAACTCTAGGTAAACAAAGTCAGGTTACAAATTAAACTACGTTTAGAGCATCCACAATTGATTGATTGAAGAGAAGGATTCACATATTGCCAAGGAGTCAGGGACAGTTGAGATTCTTCCCTCCAGAGGTTCCCAAACTTATTTGGTCTATCATCCCCTTTTCAAAATAAAAATTGTTCATTGCCCCCCTGGAAATCTACTTTCTTTAACTCTTTAATTTTTTTTTTAATTTAAAAATTTAAAAAACAATGATTTAAAAAAAAATGACCCATCTTAAATTTAATAATTTATTGTAAATGTGTGGGTTTTTCCTGAATTGAAATTTTGATGACCCAGTATTGTGTCATGTAACCAGAAGTCATTACACGCACATATTCCTGCCAATGCATGCTGGACTTACCGACAATGCACCACACACTGGCCAACCAACACTCATTTGTTAAGACCCGTTGGCGGACTTGACCAATGATTGGTTATAACTTGCCTCTTGTGTGTTTATTTGCAAAATAATGTAATCACTATGACTTTAACTCTGTTATACAACAGATGAAACGTATACAAATGATTTTTCAAAATGTTATTATCTTCTCTTCTTTCCATGTGCTTCCACTGCCCCTTTATTTTTATTCGATGCCCCCCAATTATACCCCTTGCTATTACTGCCCCCTCTGGATCATTCTAGCACCTTTCTGGGGGTGGTATTGCCCACTTTGGGAACCTATGCATCTAACTTCTTATCTAAGGAACACTGAAGGCTCTGAGTAAATTTTTACACCACTCAAATCTCAGGTATGGTTTCGGTACCTCTTCGGACAAAGAACTAGCATAGTTACCTATATAATATAATATATATATGTATATAATATATAATATATAATATAATAACTGGCAGTTATTCTTCTTACCACTATACTAGAGTTGACCTGCCTACCCCCACTGCCAATCTCAGCATAAAGACACTTGGGCCTGTGTCTATTAACCTATACTTACTTGCTGCTGTGGACATGAGCTCTGTAAAGCTTGTACTAACTGATTATGCTAGAGCTTTCCTTTTTCACAGGGGAACCATACAATGGGGTAGCACAACAATTAACTAATCAGGAGGACTTCTGATGCCCAGGGCTGCTTGGTATACTGGTGATCCTTTACAAAATAAACTTTAGCTGAACTTGGAGATGCCTGCAACTGCTGAAACCAATCTTGACTAACTCAGAAAGAAAAGCAAATATCTTGCTTTCTGACTTATCTAAAGAGCAGGAATCCTTTTGCTTTCTGATTTATTGTATTTAGAAATTTCTTCCTAGACACCCATTTTCTGACTGACTTGGCCATAAATGCCCTTTCCTGTTTGGGTTTAAAATTTCAGGGTGCTCAGCAACCCAAAATAATGACACGCCAGGTCTTGCCCGAATGAATTTGACCCAAGCCTTCTTTAAGCCAAAGAAAAGTAAAATTTATTAAAGATCTGCTACATTGGGTAGACCTTTAAGGAATCTGAACATTTGTGATGCTAATGCCAGTGGACCAGATTGAATCTGAGCACCTTCATGGAGGCAAGGTGGATCTTATATACAGAAAGACTGTGGGAGGGATCTAGTAGTCTGGGGTAATGGGAGGAAAGGTCCAGGGAGGAGTTTTGACTTCATTGACTTCTTCTGGTTCCATGTTTTGATCCTTTTTGTCCCCAAAAAGGGATTCTATGGTCTGATTGCACTTCCTCTGCTTTCTCATCTTGTCAGGCCATTACTTAACTTTTGAGCTCTTTGCCATGGTAGAACTCTGCTTCCAGAGTGGAAAGAGCTATTTCCCAAATTGCTGGGGTTTTCACAAATGTTGTCAGAGGTCTGAGGAGGGCATCCTCTCTGCAGACACCCCAAGCTCTGGCGCACTGGCCACATACCCCAGGACTACCACCCAAGACTACAATCCAGATCCAAACAGATCAAAGTATGAGCTATTACCCTCTGAATGGTTACGTGGTCCCCCTATGATCTGCAGGCCAGGAGCTCTGGAGGCAGCCACATAGCAGTAGCTGCAGCCCCCATGCCTCTGCCACCTCTTGCCCTGGGGGTAGGAGCCAAACTGTGCTCTTCCATCACTCAGTTCCAACAGAGTTCCCCACTGACTTTTTACTTTCTCTTTGGTATTTATGGGTTGAGAAGTTGGAAACCACCACAGCTGCTGGTGATTCACTCTCCTGAAGTCTGCTCTGGCCAGTCTGGGCTGCTGGTCAGGGCCACCCTGGGTGTCAGACTGCGTGGCTTACTTGGGACTGCACTTGGCTCCCAATCTGATACGATAGACCCTTCCTGTTGGCCTGTCAGGCTGCCTTTAGTGGGAGATTTGTTTCTCTTTGTCACTTTGTGGGTTCTGTAGCTCTAAAATTTGTTTAGAGTCACACTTTACAGATATTGGAGGTGGTTGGAGTGGGAGTGCAGACAAGTTCCTGCCTCTACTCTGCCATCTTGGCTCCCCCCTCACTCCCCTTTTAGCAGATGAGAACATTGTCACACTGCTCCAGCTTGTAAAAAGAAGCTTGTAAGCTTCTCAGGCAATAAATGCATTTATAATCTTTGTAAACTGTGATCAGACTCTGGTTCATTCCAGGTCCCCCTTTTAGACCTGTGGTTTCTTCCATTTTAGCATTTCATGGGGATTTTTATTTTAACACTGCTCAGGTGTGCTTCTAAGAATATTGACTCCTTTTTGAGTCTGGGGGGATCTGGAATTTCATTAATATATTAGTGTTATGGGAACTTTTTATTTCCTTTTATTATTTTAGACTCAGGGCAATTCCTCCTGCAAATTTTGATTAACTTGAAGTCTGCTTCAATATTAACCTCACCTGAACAAAAAAATGTTCCATGGGATGTAAAATTTTGTTTGAGAGAATTCCTTGGATAAGAATCTGTAGTGCCAATGCAATATTCAGAGTGACAATGGAAACTGTATATATATCAGTGTAGTGCTCAATTGTAAAATATAACAGACTCTCCATATAGAAGACAGAAGCAAAACTTTTATTCAGACACCAGAAAACCCAATTCCAAAATCAGAAAGCTGAATCCATCATAGTAGCAAAGAAGTTAATAAGCTATAACACCACAGAGAGCCACACTATCCTTTAGCTTTCCCAAAAACCAACACTCACAAGTCTAGCTGTCTGCCTGGGTGCGTCTTATCCTCACTCCAGCTCTAACTGCTCTGACTCCAAGTTTCCTGTGGGCTCTGCTCCCTACTTCAGCAAATTCCTTGCACCACAGGTTCTGATGTAGAGGTTACCCATAAAGAGGGTTAGGGGTGCTTGAGACCCCAAAATACCAACACGCCAGTCCTGTCAAATGAATTCAACTCATGTCTTCTCTCAGCCAAAGAAAAGCAAAGTTTATTGAAAGTTCACCATATTGGGGTAGACTCTTAAGGAGCCTGGGTATCTGTAATACTTGCATTGGGCAAGTAGGACAGAGTAAGTCTGTGCTAGATCATTCTATGGTGCTCCCACACCACATGGAGGGAAGATGGGATCTCATGTACAGAAAGGTTGTGGGAGGAATCTAGGGGTAGTCTAGAGGAGGAGTTTGGGGAGGGTCTTCAGGAGGAGTCAGATGAGGTCAGACTCCAGTAATGAGTGGTTAAAGGTGGGAAGTTGCTGAAGGTTACCTAGAGACCACAGATAATGGTGGGCTAGGCCAGTTCAAGGGTGGGAAAGGAGGGTCAAGGGTGGGAAATTGCTGGAGAAGAGGGCTAAGTAAAGACTTGGGAAGAGCCACAATGAAAGACCTATGGCCTCAGGCAAAAGCCTTACATGGGAAGATTCAAGGAGAGCTCAGGGGGGCTCCCAGAGCCTGCACCTCATCAGTTCCATGTGATTATGAAGAGGGTGAGAGGGAGGTGGATTTCTAGGAAATCCTTTGAGGGTTCTTAGTCTGAAAGAATTACCAGGCCCAAGCAATCTTGGCAAGTTTGTAAAAGTTTATTATGCTTTTCAGTGGGCAGGGGGTATCAGAAAAAGCCTGCAACTTGCAGGAATTAGGGATACTGATTATGTAGTAATAAAGCCATAAATCTGATATCAATTATGCTAACTAGGTGTGTAAAGGAGAGATTTGGGAGGGGTTAAGGAGTGATCAGTACTTAAAGGGACAAGCACTTTTTATATCAACTGGGCAGGTGTATTTCCCATAATTCACTGAGAGAGAGCCCGAGGGGGGGCTACCAGGAAGTGTGGTTTTTGCCTTAAAACATCACAAAATCATCCAGCGGTCAATTTTGAGTGAGAGGTACCCAGTCTGTTAGCCATCAAAGTTCTTTTTGACAAGATAGATGTTGGGAAGCTGGGCTACTTGGGGATTCAGTATGTGTCTGATTGTGAGGAGTTACGTTACTCATAATGCATTGAAAGATTCATAGTTTGCAGCTGGCCACTAGAACAAAGGAGGTATACATTTCTCTAACTAAGGATTTGTTTATAAAAATGCTTTTGAAGGATTCATAGGTATGGCTTGTTATTATACCAAGCAGGGATAGTTATAGAGTTAATGGTTTCAGGGAGAACGCTTTTAGGCTGGGAGAAGGAGAGAGACAGAGTTAATGCTTTTATGGCTGGGGGAAGTGTGATTTTTACAACTTGGCTTCACAAGCTGATGTTATGGAGAAACCCGAACACAAGTGAGATTTGACAATGTTACAAAGGCACCCCAACAACCCATCAATTACATTCAGCTTATTAGGGGAAAGATCTTCAAAGTAGGGGAGGTCTTCAAATTCCCTTAGGCTTATTAAGGGGCAGGGAAGATCTTCAAATTGCTAATACCATTACAGAAACCAGAGGAAGAATCTCAACTGTTCCTGACTCCTTGGCAACCTATAAATCCTCCTCATCACCCTGAATTATGGAAAAGGCAGCCAAAATAACAAAAAATATGATCTTTAGTTGGAGGAAGGAGTTATAACTGAAGTTCCAAGCAGAAGCAAGCGCTGGGGGCTGGATGTGGGGGAAGGCAAGGAAGGAAGGGGGAAGATCACGGGAGAGAGGGGGATTTTATGAAGAATTTGGGTTGAGGGAGAGGGGCTGCAGGTACAAAAGGCTTGAGATATTCTATGGTTTCACAAAGTAAGTTGTTTTGCATAACAACTAAAAGTCCGAGGAGAAAGTTTAGGAATCTAGGAGGGGAGAGTTTAGGACATTTACAAAATAGAGACAGGGAGTGATAATCTCTGGTCTGTAATTAGCCATTCATGGATCTGAGAATGGGAAGGGGTCAGCTTCTATCAGCTGCATTTGATATCCTTGATCAATCTGTTTGTGAATCAGCTAAATGTAGTTTAATCCATAAACCTGATTTAGTTTACCCATGGAGTTTATTTGATGAGGTTTATTTCCTTAGGGGGATGTATGAGATTATGACTCTAACTAAATTAGTTGCAACTTTTATAACATTGAAGGAAGTATTATCTTTCCTCTAATTTTTATGACCTAAGCCTCACGCTCTCTCCTTCAGGGTCATCAGAGTCCAGTGGTAAGACACAGGTCAGGACAAGTGGTGATGGCCCCAGTGAAGTGGAAGACCTTGGCCTTCTTAAATTTTTCTAGCTCTCAGTTTCTCTGAGGCAACACACATTCTGTAGCTGAAGGCTAGGTAGAAATTGAGGCAAAAGATGGCCTAGTTTGCCTTCATAAAAGAGTCAGTCTGGGAGGAGAAGACCCTTGGAGTTTCTGGCCAGAACAGAAACAATTGTCTTTTACATTCGCTCTGAGCCATCAATACACAAGGAGCCAGTGAGACTTGGGCTGGGAGGCTGAAGATTTCGCACAGTTCTGCCTCACTTAAATCCCATTCACTTTCAAGTCAGTACCATTAGTCCTCTTCAAGAATGAAGGATTAACATCAATCTATGAGTAACAATAGCTGCCCCCTGCCCCAGTTGGGCAGTGCTGTTATTTCCTTCTCATATTCCTCATCTTCCTCCTCCTCTTACCTCTTCTTCCTCCTCCTCCTCTCCCTCTGTCCATATGGAAAGTCCTGCCCTTACATGTGGGTGTTCTGTACAAAGGAATATAGATTTTGATTGTTTGTGCTTTGCGGGGTATCTAGGGATTTGGAGGTTAGATTTTTTTTTCTTCCTCACTTATTTGTTTTATCTTTTTTTTTTTTTTTTTTGAGACTGGGATAATTGACTCTTTTGTCTTAATGTGGTTTTCATTTATGATTTCTTAAGATTTAGCTCTGGAAAACCAGGCTTTGATGGAGCCTATTGGGATTCAAATGTTGCTGCTTGACTATGTCTTTGAACCCAGATCACTATGGCTCTCATGGATTGGCCAATGCTGGGTCCCAGCTCAAGTCTTATTTGCTCCTTGTTTGGGCTTTGATGGCTCAGAGTGACTGTAAATTGCAATTTACAGAAACTCAGAGGGTCTTCTCTTTCCAGAATATATATTTTGTGAAGGTAAACTAAGCCATCTTTTGCCTCAATTCTTATCTAGCCTTTAACTGCTGAGTGGATGTTGCCTTGGATTGGCTGAAACCTGAAAAAGATCTTAGTTTGGGAGGGTCAAGATCTTCCACTGCATTGGGACCATTGCCCATTGTCTTGACCTATGTCTTTCCACTGGACTTCAATGACTCTGTAGGAGAAAGTGAGGCTGGTGACTTTGCATAGCTCTGCCTCACTTAAATCCACTTCTCTTACAAGTCAAGACATCACCTTGATGATATCACTGGTCCTCTCAGCCCAAGATGAACAACAATATGGCCTAAGAGGAATGTACCAAATTGCAATATGTAAAATAATTATTTATCTGTCATTCTGATAAAATTTTTTCTATACGAAGATTTGTCAGAATCCTCATGATTCTTGAGTGTAATGGTAATGAATTTAAATTTGAAGACCCCTTTTTGTTATGTCAAGTAAGCAGGTACTTAGCCCTTAGTCAAGCCTCTGTGAAAGAGGCAGAGGGTGTGAACTCTGTCTCCTATTGCTGACATAACAGGAAGGGTTTGGCTTTTCAGCCAAACAGGAAGCCAATGTGGTGTGTATATATATAAGAAAAGCCCCAGAGAGGCAGAATCAGAATTTTTCTCCTGGCAGGCTCCTGGTGGAGGAAGCAGAATTTTTCTCCTGACAAGATCCTGGTAGAAGAATCATGGAGACTGAAGCCAGCTGAGAGAGAGAGAGAGTGTGTGTGTGTGTGTGTGTGTGAGAGAGAGAGAGAGAGAGAGAGAGAGAGAGAGAGAGAGAGAGAGAGAG
>CM053587.1:113013401-113047679 GCA_028646515.1 Pseudochirops corinnae
GAGAGAGAGAGAGAGAGAGAGAGAGAGAGAGAGAGAGAGAGAGAGAGAGTGTGTGTTTCTCTTGGCAGCATCTGGAAGCTGGACTGCTACAGCTGACTGAGAACTGAGTTGGAGTTTTCTTGAGACCAGAATCTGGTGAAGGCTGCCTGGAAGGCCGAAGTGGCTGCTGCCAGATTTCTTCTGGGTCCTAGGGCCAGCCGCATTTCCAGAGGACTGAAGAAGAATGACCAGGATAAGACTTTGTTTGTTTGTGGCTTGATTGATCCTTGAGTTCCCGGCAACAGAAGTTGTGAAGGTTTTGAGATGTCCTGGACCCTGTGAACTTCAGTGTGTATCAGGAACTGCCCAAAGGACTGGATAAGGACCTGGGAGCTTCTGCCTCTGAATCCAGGTGACTGATTGGTGGATTCAGGTAGGAGCTGGGACCATGGAAGGGGATCCAGGGAATCTGAGAGACCACCCCAAGTCAAGATGAAGAAAAAGCCTCTCCTTGGATGTTGAATTCAGTGATGAAATTGAAGTTTACTAGAGTCCTCGGGGTAGAGGGTTTGTGTATTTTCTAATGATCGTATTTAGTGATTAAGGATATTTAGTGACTGATTGCTAGATAAGTGACTGATTAAGTTAACCTATGATTGCCCTATGAATGGAAGACTGACTATTGTATTTTTGAGATGACTGAATGACTAAGGAGGCCAACCTCCTTAGGGATACCAGATGATTGTTCTTTTGTTCTTTGTTCTCAATACTGTGACCACTTTGGTGAAAACTATGTGGCCATTTTAATGTTAAGCTGTTGTGAACACTATATTGTGATTTTCTGTGATAAGACGTAATGTTGTGAATATTATATTGTGATTTGTTGTGAATGTTTGCCTTGATTTGTTATGGAATAAATGGAGTGTTCACTATACTGTGTAATCAGAACCTTAAAAGCTGTCCACAGTAGCATTCTTTTGGGAAGCTGCTTGTGCATAGCTTTACATCCAGGTTTTCTCTGAGACCAGAATCTATACTTGAGAATAATAATAATAACTTGGTTTTTACCTCAATAATTTCTGCATTGTGGTGAATGTATTTTTGGCAGCAGTTATCCGCTACATGAACTCAGAGAGGAGATATTCCTCCCATATTAATAGGCAGATACTTCATTCATCGGCACAGAATGTGAACCCTTTATCTTCTGTAAATCATGTCCATTTGAAAAATATCTCTATATTATGTGAATAATACAAGTTAATAACAAAATCAAATTATAAAAGCCTGTCTAAAGCAAATAATTCCAACTTTATTTCAGTTCTCAATACTTTATATAAGTTTCTGGATTGGAATTTTCAGTCTTTTGTTTTTTCTGCCCTAACATCACTTAGTCCTCTTATTTGTTCAGGGTGCAAAAGAGAGAGGGGGCAGAGGGAAAGGGCACATTTTCAAATCTTTCATTTAAAATATCTGGCTACTTTATGAGTTTTGCTTTCTTTCACATACTAGTTAGAATCTCTCATTTCCCTTGCATTTCAAAGATCAAGCATATTCTAAATCAGTGGTTCTCACCCTGTGGGTCGCAACCTCTTTGGGGGTTGAACGACCCTTTCACAGGGGTCACAGAGGTTGCCTAAGACCATAGGAAACACATATTTCCGATGTTCTTAGGAACTGAGACACCGCTCCTCTATCTGTCTCCAGGCGGGTTCTCCCACATGCAGATATACCCACATAAGAGTGTTAAAGGGTGGCGGCATTAGGAAAATTGAGAACCACTGTTTTAAATTGTATTATCGGGGTAAGGTTTCTGTTACTTCCAATTTAGAAATGTTCTTTTAGCAAAATTACCCAGAGCTCCAAGCAATTTTTATTGACCTCAAAGCTTCAAACTTCAAGACAGCTCTTCCATCCCTCATAATCAATCAATCAGCATTTATTAAGCACCTAATATATCTTTTCTTCTCCAAGCTTAACATCTGTAATTTATCCAATTGATTTTTCTATTATATTTACAATCCAGAAAAATAGTGATAAACATTCCTAGCTTCTATATTTCTTTATATCTACATTTTAAAAATATATTCTACAGTTGTAAAAAACTGAAGTTAACAGATTTTCCAAACTGTGGGCTCTATTATCAGATGTATATATCTCTTTAAAATTTAAGAAGCATTCTATTTGCACTTATCCTGTTTGATAGATAGTATAAGTAATACAAGCCCTTTGTTAATGATGCAGAGACTAGACTCAGAGATATTAAATAACTCATTCCAACAAGAATAATGTTTTATGGCACTTTAAAGTTTACAAATAATGGGAAATTTACTTAAATGGGAAAAGCAGATGTGGTTTTAACGTATCAGATATAATTGTTGCTATCTAATGTCCCCCTCACCAACTTCAGCATCCAGCCATCAATAATTGTTAGCTGTTTTTTCTTGTTGACTTCTCTAGATCATTCAGGCAAACTCTGGAATTTGATAGCTCTGATTTTAACTGGGCAACAACAAAAACAGATTTATTATTTACTCTGTTTTGAAATGTTTCAAGATGTGGCTGTATTAATTAGTGAATTTGCTCTTACATAGTAAGTCGAAATAACTTTTTGACATTATGTTGATTTTGTAATTTTTCTTTTAGGAAAACCCTAATGATCTACGGTTTTGGTTGGGAGACACATATACACCTGGATATGATGCCTTGTTGAAAAAGAAAGAGCGACAATGGAAGCAATCTAAATACTGCCGAATGAGCCTGATTGTATTGGTTACTGCCTGTATTTTGGTTTCTATAATTACTGTTTGCAATTTCCTTACCTAAGTAATCTGCTATGTCAACACTGAGTGTTGGGAAGTTCTTGTTCAATAAATATTTGCATAAGCATATATTCTTGTTTTAGTCCTGCTTCAATACTGCATCTTGACATGAAGGTGAACTTGAGTTCTTAGAGACCCAGGAATTCAGATATACCTCTAAGACAGTGCTGTGCATTGACAGTCAGCATTCCACTCCAGAATAAAGCATATCTGAATTTCTGAGTGTGAGTTCCAGCTACAGTGGTGGATGGAGTAGGAACACAGAGCCAAAGATGAGATGACATTACCTCCGGAAAGGACATTAATCATGTTAAGGACTAGGGTATATGGTTCATAAAAGAGTAAGTTCTACCATATAAAACTGCTTCCAGTTAATGTAACATTGTTTCTCTTATGAACTGATATTTCTAAGAGCAATGTATAGAAGAAGAACAAAAGGGAGAAAGATCTGCATAGAAAGGGGAACTAACCCTTGGTGAAAAACTTGAACTCTGTGAGGGATAGAAGAACAATTAAGAAGGAACAAACAAGGGACTTATGTATGAGAAAAGAAAATTCCACATAAATTGGAAAAGAGCTATATAGTGAATAGGACAAAACAAAGAAAACTTCCTTATAAAAGTGTACAATAAAGGAAAATTACTTTTTTATAGAAGAGGTTGGAGAAGGGAAGAGAAAGGAAGATCTAGAACTAAACAATTAGCTTTGTGATATTCTCATGGGGAGGAGGTAAGTATCTATGGTAGTCTTAGTCTGGATAGAACTTGCACACTAAAGGCAGTTTTCTATAATATAGTGCTGTGCCTTCATAGTCAGCATCCTATTCCACTGGAAAGGGATTAAGTAAGTTCCTAAAGGCAGCTAGCATCTAGAGTGGTGGTGGGGAAGTGGATAAATATGTAGAGCCATAAGAGATTGAGATTGCATAGTTTTTGGGAAGGAAAAAGAGGAGAAATAGATAAGTAGTTAAATAAAATAAAGAGAAAATAACAATAATTTAAGTAAAATCCAGTAACTTGTGAAGGGGTAGCTATATAGGAGTGTGAAAGGGGGAGAGATCCTGTGGGATTGATTAATATCAAAACAGTTTGCTCAAAACAAATCTTAGGGATCTACTTAATTAAAAGAGGAAGGAGATTGAAAAAAGCAATTCTAAAGCAACAAATGGAGGAAAACACAAACAACAACAACCATAACTTTAAGTATGGTCATTCCTCAATTTTGAATTCTTTGCCACTACAAAAAGACTTCCTATAAATATTTTTGTATATATAGGCCCTTCCCCACCCCACCCCACCCCTTTAAAAAAAAATCTCTTTGGAGAATAGATCTAGAGTGTTGCTGGATTATTAAAGGGTATACAGAGCTTTTGGGTCACAGTTCCAAATTTCATTCCAGAATGGTTGAACTAGTTCGCAGCTCCACCAACAGTGCATTTGGGTCCCTATTTTCCCACATTCCCTGTAGCATTTGTCATTTTCCTCTTCTTCCTTCTTAGCCAATCTGATAGGTGTAAGACTGTACCTTAGAGTTGTTTTAATTTGCATTTCTCTATTTGTGATTTAGAGCATTGTTTTATATAACTATTGATAGCTTTGAAAACTGTCTATTCATATCTCTTGACTGTTTATCAATTGGGGAATGGTTCTTATTATTAGAAATTTGGCTCAGTTCCCTACATATTTGAGAAATGAGACATTTATCAGAGAAACACTACAAATTTTTTTTTATCTTCCTCCTTTTGTTCTTATTTTAATTGCATTTGTTTTGTTTTTGCAAAAATGTTTCAACTTTATATAATCAAAATTATCCATTTTACCTTCCATGAAACTTTTTATCTGTCATTTGGTTGTAAATTTCTCCCCTGTCCATAGATCTGTTGGGTAATTTTTTCCCCTGCTCCACTGATTTGCTTTTTGTTTCTAAGTCATTTTGACCTTATCTTGATATATACAGTGTGAGATATTGGTTTATACCTAGTTTCTGCCAGACTACTTAACCAATTTTTCCAGCAGTTTTTGTCAAATGATGAGTGCTCATCCCACTAGCTGGGATCTTTGGATTTATCAAAAACTAGGTTATTGCGCTCATTGGCTTATGTATGTCATGCACTTAATCTCTTCCACTGATTGTTCTATTTTGATTGACTAATTTCGTTTTTATCCAGTACCAAATTGTTTTTGTGATTTCAGTTTTGTAGTATAGTTTGCGATATGATACCATTAGGCCCTCTTCCTTCACATTTTTTATTGATTCGCTTGATATTCTTGATCTTTTATTTTTTTCAGATTAATTTTGTTATTTTTTTCCTAGCTCTATAAAGTAATTCATTGGTAGTTTGATTGATGTCATACCACGTAAGTAAATTAACTTAGGCAATATTTTCATTTCTATTAGATGGACTCAGCCTACCCATGAACAATTGACATTTCTTTAATTATTTAGATATATCTTTATTTATGTGAAGAGTGTTTTGTAATTGTGTTCATGAAGTACCGGTAAATATCTTAGCAGGGAGAGTGCTCAGTATTTTCTACTTTCTGTAATTAAGTGTACTTCTACTTTCTATCTTTTCTGGTTTGGTTTTGTTGGTAATACATAGAAATACTGATGATATGTGGGGTTTTATTTTATATTCTATAACTTTGATGAAGTTAATTGTTTTAACTAATTTTTTAGTAGACTTTCTAGGGGTTTTTAGATAAACTATCTTTCCTGCAAAATTTGATTTAATTTTTCATTGCCTATAAGTATTTCTTAAATTTATTTTCTTATCTTTTTGCTATAGCTAGCATTTCTAGTACTATTGCAGTTTCATGGTGTGTTGTGGGGTCATCTCAAAAGAATTCACAGACTCAGACCATCTCCAACCCAAGCAAAAGAATTTATTGAGAATTATGCTTTCCAGAGGGCTGAATTCCAAGAAGGAACCAGCAACTTCAGTAAGACAAGACAGGTAATTTTATAGAGTAATAATGCAAATTATACAACAGAAGTTATGAATATTAAAAAGGCAGGGGGGTTTTATCAAGGAATTAGGTAATAGGGGAGGGGTCCCAGGCTTGGTAGAACTGCACATGTGATTTCCCATAATGCATACACAAAGACCTATTGGGGGGGCATATATGTATGATAATAATATTATAATAAGCTTCTCTATGTCATAAGCTCACCTAGAGGACAGCTTTTGCTATTACTGTGCAGGTGCCTACTTAGGGAAAGTACTTTCTATTGTTTTGGGGCCCACATCCAGCTCAGGCATCCTGGTGGTGCTGCTTTCTGATTAACTGGCCTTTGTAGTCCTGTCTGAGTTTAGATGGATGTGGTTGTGGTTGAGTACATGGACATACCTGCTGTTTCCTTGAGGAATATGAGGAATGGGTCTGGGGGCAATGGCTAACTAGAGGCAGTAGCTAGGATTCCACCACATGGACATGCCTACTTTTCTAGTGAGGCATATTTGGGTTATTGGGGCTGAGGGAATCTGCAGTGTGGTTAACTAAAGCCGGATTGTGTGATCAAATCAGGATATGCCTGTTGTTCAGTGAGGCCCATGAGGATGTTAGAATATTGGGTCTGGGGCACCTTTATTAGGATTCCATCAGTGCAATAATAATGATGATAATGGACATTCTTGCTCCACTCTTGTTATTACTGGAAGGTTTCAAGTTTATCCCCATTACAGACAATGACTGATCTTCATTTATATGTATTCTACTGGAGGAAAATTAATATTATACTGTATCATCTAATAATTGATCCTATTCCCAATTTTATCAAACTCCATCTCTCATTTTATCTTATAAATGAGGTCTCTCTCAATCCAAACTTTTGATTTGGTTGAATAATGTGATCACTCCTAGCCCCAGGGCATTTGCTTCCTAACCAGTTTAACCTGGATGCTCATTTTTATTTATCTGGAAACAAAAACCTGAGACCCTTTCCAAGGGACAGCATTTCTGCCCTTGTCTCTCCTTGTAAAAATTAGAGGTAGTTTCATCTCCCCCAATGGGACAGCTAACCTAGGTGATTTTGATTGGGGTGGTTCTGATTTTCTACCCAACATTACCAGAGGCAAATGAGGCCCCTAAAGTAATTTTGTTCAGTTGTCTTTAAGTCATTTCCTACTTTTCAAGATTCCGTTTGGGGTTTTCTTGGTAAAGATAATGGAGTGGTTTGCCATTTCCTTCTCTGGCTCATTTCACATATGAGGAAACTGAGGCAAACAGGTTTAAGTAACTTGCCCAGGGTCACATGGCTCATGTCTGAGGCCAGATTTAAACTTATAAAGATAACTCTTCTTGAATTAAAGCCTGGCACAATTTGCCACAAAGCTGCCCTTCATAAAGGAATTAACATTACTTAATTGTCAGAGAGGGCTATAATGAGCCACACCTGAAGGCCAACTCACTTTCCACAGCTACAGCTAATTGTAAAGCTTCCCAACTACCCTGATCTTTCATTACTTTCAAAGCCCAATAAAATGGTTTTTGCTATCCTTTTGAGTTCATTGATATAACTAAGGAGGCCATTCAGACCCACTTTATTAAGAGCTATATGAGTCATTGTTAATAAACTTTTATCTTGCCTGAAAAATAATGGCTGAGTTTGCCTCCATGTCATTTTACTTGTCACATCCTGGAGAACAATTTGAAACTATGTCCAAAGAGCTATAAAACTCAGCATACATTATGACTCAACAATACTATGACTATGTCTATACGCCAAAGAAATCAAAGGAAAAGGAAAAGAACATGTATGTACATAAAAGTATTTCTAGCAGCTATTTTTATGGTGGCAAAGAACTGGAAATTGCGAAGATGCCCATCAATTAAGGAATGACTGAACAAGTTATGATGGAATACTACTGTGCTGCAAGAAATGATAAAGAGGATGATTTCAGAAAGATCTATAGACTGAAGTGAACTTATTTTGCATTAGGGAAGTGAAAAGTACTGGAGAACAATGTACATGGTAACAGCGACATTGCATTAATAATATACTGTTCACAGACTTAGCAATTTTGATGAATACAACAATCCACAACAATTACAAGGACACATTATGTAAAATGCCATCTAACTCCAGATATATCTAACTAATGGACTCCAAAAAGAAAAGAAAAGAAAAGCTCCATTTATTCCTATGCTTTCTAATATTTTTAACAAACATGGATATTGTATTTTGTCAAAAGTTTTTTCTTCATCTATTGAAATAATCATATGATTTTTGTTGTTTTTTATTATTGATAAGGTAAATTAAGTTTATAGTTTTCTTAATATTGAATAAGCCCTGAATTCCTGGTAGAAATTGAGTCTGCTCATAGTGATACCATTGTGACATATTGTTTTACTCTTCTTCCTAGTATTGTATTTAAATTTTTTGCATCAATATTCATTAGGGAAATTGAGTTACTATTTTCCTTTACTTTTTTTTGTTTCTTCCTGGCTTAGTATCAAGAAAATATTCTACATTAGAAGGAATTTGGTAGGACTTTATTTACCTATGTTTTCCCAATAATTTATGTAGTATTTGAACTAATTGTTCTATAAATATTTGGTAGAATTCACTTATAAATACATCTGCTCCTGGGATTTTTTTCTTAGATAACTTGTTTATGCCTTGTTCAATTTCTTTTTCTAAGATAGCATTGTTTAAGTATTCTATTTCCCATTCTATTAATTTGGGTGATTTATATTTTCGTAGATATTTTTTCATTGAGATTGTCATTTTTATTTACATATAGTTGGGCAAAATAACTCTTCATAATTGCTTTATTTCATCTTCATTGGTTGTGGATTCATCATTTTCATTTTTGACATTGACTGAATTTGGTTTTCATTTTTCTTTAAAAAAAAATTAAGTTAGCCAATGGTTTGGTTTATTTTATTTTTCAAAAATGAAATGCTAGTTTTATTGACTAGTTCTACTTTAATCTTTCCTTTAATTTTCAGAATATCTACTTTTGTTTTTGATTGGGAGATTTTATTTCTTGTTTTTCTAGGTGTTTTTTTTTTTAGTTACTCAAATCATTGAACTTTCCCTTTTTTTATAGATGTAAATATTTAAAGATATAAAATTTCCCTGCTTTGGTTGTATCACATAAATATTGGTATGTTGTCTCATTCACATTGCTTTTTTTGTTCAGTCATTTTGAACTTAGGATGATGAGTCTTCCTGACTCCAGGCCCAGCATTCTATCCACTGTGCCATTTAGCTGTTGTTGTTGTTATCTTTTGTTTCTATGACTTGTTCTTTGATGCATTCCTTCTTTAGGAATGTTATTTAGCTTTCAATTAATTTTTAATCTATGCTCTAAAGGTCCTTTATTAAATGTAATTTTATTTCATTATGGTCAGAAAAAATATGCATTTAGTATTTCTGCTTTTCTGAATTTCTTTGTGTGGTTATTATGTTTAATCCAGGGTCAGTTTTTGTGAAGATATCATGCATAGCTAAGTAATGTATATTCTGCTTTATATTTCTATTCGATTTTCTTCAGAGTTCTGTTTTACTTAACTTTTCTAAAATTCTATGCATCTCCTTGACTCCTGTGTTGTTTATTTTATGGTTAGATTTATCTAGGTCTAAGAGAGGTAATATGAGATCCCCCACTAGTAAAGTTTTAGTGTTTATTTCCTCCTGTAATTTTTCTTCAAGAATTTGGATGCTATGTCATTTGGTGCATTTATATTCAATATTAATATTAATTCATTGTCTATGGTACTTTTTTTTTAGGAAAATTGCCATTTCCATGATTATTTCTTTTTTAAAAAATTATTTATTTTTCCCCAATTACATATAAAAACAAATTTTAAAATGCATTTAAAAAAAACTTTTTGAGTTCCAAATTCTATCGCTCCCTACAGTTCCTCTTCACTTCCTAAGATAGTAAGCTATCTAATATAGGTTATAAATGTGCAATCATGTAAAACATTTTCATATTAGTCATTTTGTGGAAGAAAACTCAAGTAGAAAGCTAGAGAGAGAGAGAAAGAGAAGGAGAGAGAGAGAATGCTTGGGTTTGCATTTAGATGCCATCAGTTATTCCTCTGGAGGTCCATAGCATTTTTCATCAAGATCCCTTTGGAGGGGCAACTAGGTGGCAACAGTGAATATCTATTGTGGATATAAGGGGAAACCATTTTTTTTTTAGGTTTAATTTTATTTTTTTCAAAGAATAAAAATCCACCCTCTCTCCCTCCCTACTTTTCACCTCAATTGATAAAGGAATTGTAACAAATACACATAGTCAAGCAAAATAAATTTCTGCTTTGGTCACCATACAAAAATCAGGTCTCAAAATTCACCTTGAGTGCATCACCTTTCTGTCAGGAGGTAGCGTAGAATCATGGTTCTTAAATCTTTCAAAGTCATTTGTCTTTATGTTGTTGTTAATATATAAATTGCTCTCTTGGTTCTGTTCACTTCACTCTGCACCATTTTTGCACAAAGTCTTTCCAGGTTTCTTTGAAACTGTTCCTTTCATTGTTGACAGCACAATAATTTTGCATTAGTCAAATACCATTTTATTAACCATTTCCCAATTCATGGGCACACCCCACCCACCCACTTTCTAATTGTTTGCCAGTATAAAAAGAGCTATTATACTTTTGTATACACATGGGTAGTTTTTTTCTTTCTTTGATCTTTTTGAGGTATAGACCTAGTAGCAGTATTGCTGGGTAAAAGGTAAGCAGTTCTACCAATAGTGTAGTAATGTGCCAATATCCCCATAGCTCCTCTAGCAAATCTGTCATTTCCTTTTTCTGTTTCCTTTGCCTATCTGCTGGATGGGAGGTAGAAATTTAAAGTTGCTTTAATTTGCACTTAGTTATTAGTGTTTTGGAACATTTTCTTCACATGACTATTGATAACTTGGATTTCTTCCCCTGAAAACTTGTTCATATCCTGTGACCATTTATCAATGGAGAAGTGCCATTCATTCTTATAAATTTGAATCAGTTCCCCATATATCTTGGAAAAAAGACCTTTATTAGAGAAACTTGCTGCAAAAGTTTTCTCCCAGTCATCTACTTTCCTTCTAGTTTTAACTACATTGGTTTCATGTAAAAACTTTTTAATTTTTATCTTCAAGTCTTATTTATTTAGTTTGTGATTCTCTATCCACAGATGTGATTTTCATCCTTATTCCTCTAATTTATGTGACCCTCCACGTTCCCCCACTCACTTAACACCACAAGGGGCAAGAAACATACTTTTGTCTACCTATCTGCAATTTTTAGATAATTAATAGGTGTCTGTGAGTACTCTCTGATACCTGTGCAGGAAAGAAGGAAATAAACATTTATTAGGCACCTACTATGTGCCAGGCATAGTGACAAGCACTTTACAAATATTATCTCATTTGATCCTCACATTTGGTGCCTTTGAGATAGGTTCTTCTATTATCATTTTATAGGTGAGGAAACTCAAGCAATCAGAGTTTATGTGACATACCCAGGGTCACACAGCTGGAAAGTATCTAAGACTGGATTTGAACTTCAGTCTTCCTGATTCCAGCACCCTATCACCAGCTGCCAAGGAAGCACATCCCTTGCCAGTTTTCCTGAGATGATCATGTCAAACATTTTATAAACCCTAAATACTATTCACATGTTATCATTATACTGGTGTCCCAAAATTGTAAGGCTGTGGGGATGATGGGAATATGGAGATGGGTTGTGGTACTGGGTTTTTGATACCAGTAGACAGCATGTCAAGGCAGACTGGGCTGGGTCAGCATAAGGAAGCTGGGTTTGGGGATTAAGGGGCTGAATGAATGGAAATAACCACGAGTGAGATGGAAAATTTTAGTTTACGCCCCAGCTACCCTTCTAAATCAGGCTCAGAATGTACAGAGAGCAAGGTAAAATAATTGCAGTGAATAGGGAGCACAATGGGAGCCTAAAGGTGAAGGGCTGATAGTATAAGCCATAGCAGGAAACACTGAACTAGACTCAGAGTAGAGTAATTGCTGGACCATGAGAAGAATGTGATTTAGAGGTATATGACCAACACAGGTAGGTTAAAGGAACAAAAAAAATCAGGGAGGAGGAGCAATTGTTGGGATAGTTATTCTGGACCAATCCCTGGGAAAATATCTGCATGGTCAGTAGGATGTTCTGTTTTCCAGGCTTTGACAGTCTAGGACATACCTGTAAACTACATGGAAACAGCTCAGAACAGAGGTGTCTCCCTTCTCTCTAATGAACTAGCCTTCCAACCCCCATTCCCTACTACAGCCTATGCAAACATTCACAAGCTTATTCTTTAAAGTTACATGCCAATATCTAAGTAGCACGGTGTCTACCCTGGCTTCCCAAAGCTCATACCATATAGGTTCTGATAAACCCTATTAAGCTAAAAAGGTCAGTACTAGCACAGTAATAGACTAGCATGAAATGTTCAACATAAGTAAGTTCATCACAGCATCCCGAGACTGCTTGGGAAACTGGTCTAACCCTTTCTCTACCATTTAACTGGTAATCCTTCCTGTTCCTGAGAAGCCGGGATAAGGAGAATTCACTCTAAATTCATGGTAGCTATGAACAATAGTAGAGTATTGTATTCTTTAAAACTCGAACTGTACAGAGTCATGAGCCATATAATTCACAAATCTTCCCTAGCTCAAACATCTGAAATAGGACAAATTATGAGTATTCCAGGATGAAGGAGGTGTGGTGAGGTCTGCCCAGAATGATTCCTAAAGGCTGAAATCGAGGAGATTGCCCAGGGAAATATCTAATTCCCTTGCCTGTTGGATGCTGTCCTAATTCTAATTGAGCCCTTAGGTGTGTTTGTTCTAAGTTGAGAGGGTCTCAAGAGATTTAAGAACAGGTCCAAGTAGTCCTTACGGTTATTTCTTATCAGATTTCCTTTACTCTACTGTTCTACTTGGTTTCTGGTTTCGTAAGAACTTTTATTTCATCTCAAGCATCACAAGTTACAAAAACAGGTTTTATTTCACTGGAAAATCTGTACAAAGAACTGTACCTGGGAACCGTGGAGAAAATGTTTAGTGCATCTGAAATAAAATTTAACAGTTAGCAATTCTATGAGGGAAAGAAAGGGAGGGAAGAAAATTGACTACCTCCAACTGCTCACTCCACATGACCTTAACTTCACATCCTTTTAATATTTATAAGGGGCTCAAAAGGTCCAAGGGGAACCTGGGCATGACTTACAGGCAAGGCCTTACTAAAAATAGGCTGAAACATCCACTTGGGTTCCTACCTTCCAGAACTTTCTTTTCTTTTTTTTTTGGAGGGGGGAGGGCAGGGCAATTGGGGTTAAGTGACTTGCCAAGGTCACATGGCTGGTAAATATTAAGTGTCTGAGGCTGGATTTGAAATCAGGTCCTCCTGACTCCAGGGCCGGTGCTCCACTCACTGTACCACCTAGGTGCCCCCTTTCCAGAACTTTCACTGAAGAGTCTGAGAATTGCCAAAATAAATATAAAAAACATATACAGTGATGAAGACTGTCAATTCTGCATTACTCTTTTCGACCACTCTTAAACATACAGGCAGTGATGTTTTCAGATATGAAGGATAAAATGTTATATTAAAAATGCCTTTGGTATCCAAAACCTGCCAACTTGTTTGCCAGAACTAACTGGACAGTAGGGAGGCTAGGGTGTCATATTCCTGGCACTTCAGTCACATACAACATAGGCATGATGAAAGAAAATCAGAAATTAAGGGAGCAGGTGAGTGGTTTTTGCTTACTTACTTAATCAGAAGGATAGGAGGGATAACTGGGCATGGGAAAAGGCAGGTCATGAAATCAAGGCTGTGTACTAATTAGTTCAAGCTCTTCCCCAGAGTATAGAAAGAACTTTGTGTAGGTTTTGACCAGTATCCTGTGGCCTTTGTGAGGGGAAGGGAAGGGTGGTTTCTGTGTAGTCCAGTGGCTACTAACCTCAGCCTGATTGGAATGGCTGTATGGAACCAAAGGAGCATATATTCTCAATTTTTTTTCATCCAAAATCCAAGTAGCTAGGGTGTGATAGAGGGAAAGTAAGTACCAAGTAAATGGGATGAAAGGAAAGGAGATGTACAGGAAAGAACTTTACATCAGCTTTTTGGCCTCAAAGAAACTCTTGAGGTGTCATGACTGCCATATACCAGTGAGGATGATGGTGACAGTCTGAGCAATGGAGCTTCACAGCACTCTCTGGTTGGTGCTCTTGCTGGTCTACAGAAGCATTCCTCATGATACCGCTGGTAGTTCTGTTCTTTTTGAATGTACTCCACCTGACCAAGCAACTGGAAAACACAGAGCTGTAGCTTTGTTAATTTATCCTTGGCAGCAATTTCAGGCTAGTTGTTGGTGTGCTCACCAACGTGTATCTCCAGATGTACCCTGAGTTTGCTACCTGAAAGATGGTCATTCAAATAGAATTGGAGTACAGGCAGATCTGGTTGTCACCTGGCGTGTGGAAGGTATAGCTGAATTGGCTTTTTGAATCATATTGCTGTGATAATACCAGCTTTCTAATTGGATTTGTTACTTCCACATGTATCCCCAGCCCTGGAGTGGAGGGCAGGAAGGTCTCCATCTGCTCATCCCATAGCTGGATGTGGTAATTCCCTGCAAGGTAGATGAGTTCTCTATCACAACACACCTAGCAGCAGTGAGTCCCCCAGAACACCTGTCCAACAGGGGCTGAATGCTATAGGATAGGTAGGAAAGGGAGCGGAGCTGGGTTTCCCTGGATATGAGTAAGCATAGAGAAGGGCCCCATTCTGGGGCCAAGTTAACACTCCAGGCTGCCCCCAAGGGGGTAAGTTTGGGGGCCAGTACTTAGCCCATTTCTGGGTTGGGGATAGGGAGTAAGGGGAGATGAAGGAGATTCAGGCCAGGGCAGGGGCCAGTGCCAACGTTTGGTTTTTTTTTCAGTGTCAGGAGGTCATAGGTCAGAGTTGGGGTCAGAGTGTAGGCCTGCGCTCAGGTAGGTGAGGAATTGCCCCCCACCCTAGTGTTAACCCATAACCATGGTCTCATAGGGGATTCCCTTGAAGAAGCAGTGTTTCTTAGTCTCTCTGATATGAAAGTGAAGTCCCTGTGCTGCAGCCAAGGCTGGCCAGAGCAGGAGCACAGCTCCCAGTGCCACATTGCAGCTCTGTTTTCTGGCCCAAATACCTGCCATCACTCAAAAAAGATAGATTTGCTATCGTTCTATTGCATAAAAAAATCTTGAATGCCCATAGTAAGATCTACTTGCTTTCTAGGTAATGAGCACCATCCATTGAATAGAAGTGAATCCCAAGTAATAGGTACGGAACCATGAGGATTATAGAAAAAGTTCATTTGTCAAGGAATATTCCAAGGCATTGCCTTTAAAGGTAGCATTTTGACATCTAGGTTATTAAGGGGCCCCCTGAACTTGTCTTCTTAAGTTGCCATATTTTCCAGACACACTGGACCTGGAGTACGCAGGAGACCCTGAATGTGTGTAGGACAAAGACCTCCTCCGATCTTCCCCAGCTGACATAATTTGTTATTTACTCCTCAAGCTGGATTCCCCATGTGTCCTTGGGAGTTGACAGGTACCAGTCAGTCCGCACCAGACTGAGAAACTGGTTTATGTAGGTGGGGCTCTTGCAGATAAGCAGAGCATCCTTTCTCCATGGTCTAGCAGTTCTCAAGAGAAAAAAATGTTGCTTTTGCCATCACCTTCCTCCTCCCCTTCAGGAGAGACTAGTTTTTTTTTTTTTTCTCCTCCCCTATGACCTTCCCTTTTCTCTGTAACTTAAATACCAAGGTTTTTCTTATACTGCTGGGTTCCTTGGTATAGATATAGCCACATGCATGTGCCTTTCTTTTGTAATAAATCCAGTTGCAACTCATGTCTTATGGGCTTGTGATACTGTTTTTGGTTAACAAGGGTAAGATCAAATGCCCCAATTATGTATTGGCCTTGATTTAAATGAATAGGAGTTCATTATCTTGCTTCTCTCTAAGCTAGGCCAGGGTTTTACAGGAAGAGAATGTGATATTATAAATGAAAACCATTCCACAGAAAGACAGAAAATCTGCTGTCATTTAGGGCATTTATTTGACTTCCTAGATCCTCATTATTATCAATGCATCGAGTCCATTAAGGTTCCATTAGGGTTTCTTTGTCCAAGAAAGGATTCTTCTCTTTCAGTAAATGTTCAACAAATCGGAAATCCTTTCTCTCAATTAAGGGAAAGGGAAAAGTCTTAAATGAACCCCAAATACTCAAAACTGGAAGAGTCTAGGCCTATCATAATGTATTATTGAATTCAACAAAAGAAAAAAAGTCTTGATGAAATGCAATCTTGCCCATTAAATGGCTTAACTCATAACAAATAGTTTCCCCTTACATCCAGACTCACTATTCATTGATTAATCAGGATAAATTGAAAAGGTACTCCAACAAAAAGGGAAGTGGTCCATACTATCCTTCTTCATAGCACTAGTCTTATTCATGGAGTTGATATTCCTTATTCCAATTGAAATGAAACATTGAATTTCATGTTGATTTTTTTATTTCGGCCTTAATGTGTTTATCCTTTCCAAGGATGTATTCTTCAATACAAACAGATAAAATTGTTATGGTTCTATTGGGTAAATAATCTTGAATGCCCATGTTAAGGTCTCCTTTCATTCTATAGACCACAGTCCATTGAACAGAGGTGAATCCCAAGCAATATGTACTGAACCATGAGGATTATTAAATGGCTTATCTCATAACAAATAGTTTCCCCTTATATCCAAACTAGGTTCATTGATTATTCAGGACAAATTGAAAAGGTAGTCCAATAAAACAGAAAATGACCCATACAATCCTTCCTCATAGCAGCTGATCTAAAAAGATCTGGAAATTCTAGAGTACTTCATGTTATGCTCCTTCACAGGGAGCATAAGCTTTCTTTTCAAACCTAGCTTAGCAAATGACTGTTTCCAGAGGAGTAGGTGACCTCTACTTGCCTAAGGTTGTTTTTAGACCTGGGGCTTTTATTAGGTAGAACCACTGTGAAGTGTCAAATTTTGGTACCACTTACATACAGCAAATTGTTAAGATCTGGGATTCATTTCTGTCCTTTATTCTTTTTCATTTCAGTCAGTGCATGAGGGTCTGTTAGATTTTTTGTCTTTTTTGCTCTTCCCAGATTCAACTTTTGCCTCCTTTTGTAGTTGTCTATAGCCTACTCTGATATCACTTGTTTCTGACTTCATTGATCTTTACCCAAATGTTCTCCACCATATTTCCCTCTCTCTAGTCTTTTATGTCCTCATATGATATAGTCCTACTTCCTATGAAGTCAAGTTTGCCTTCTTGTATTAGCACCTCTAGTTCATGCTGCTTTCTAGCCATAGTCTCTGTACATTTGTGTAAGACACTTGAGGATATGGATTTTATTATGGATTCTTGTCATGGATTTAGTTTCCTATGAATTTTTGTATGTCATCATAAGTGCCGTTTTTCTTCCCTCATTGTAGCTACTTCCTATCATCCTCTTCCTTTTAAGTGTAAAGTCCTTTGAAAAACCCTGGACAAACGTATTCATACTAGCCCCTGATAGGTACACTATATTCCATTCCTGCCCAAGAGCCCATCACTCTATATTTTAAAATGTGGTCCAGAAATCTAAATCCTGATTTAGACATTTTAACCAAACATTCACTCCTCAGAGCTGCCTTTTCCATATCCTTTGCTTTTGATGGGAATCGGTAATGACAAAGCATTTGTTACCCATTCATTTTACTGCCCAAGGCTTCATCTTCTCTGAAAATGTTTTCTAGGTTCCTTCTGTCAGCATCATTTGTGCTCATGTGTATCACTAGAAATGAGTCATCTGTTCTGTCAAATCTCAGGAGCTTATATCATTGTAACATGGCCCAAAAGGACAGCTGTGACATTTAAAAATGTTCAAGAGATATTTTATGGGTAATTTAATAATTTTATTAATAAGGCCAGAAAGTTATTAACAAAAGGATGGTCATTTGACCATCTCTCAGACCAGAGACTTCTAATGGCAGTGGGGTCACAGTTTATATGCCCTTAGAAGAGGAGCTGTTCCTTTGGGATGACTAATTACCTGATTCGTTAAGCAAATAAGATGTGAGCTATCTTGGTGTACTTGACTTAGGTTACATCTTGGTCAAAAACACATCAATTTCTATATCACCTGTCTTGATAATAGGGAGAATCAACATTTTCCCAAGACATGTAAGGCAAACATAATTAGCAGGAATATGCCCATTAGTCTAAACTTAGAATTTCTTTTACTGTCTGATTAGATCTTGGCCTGGGTAAATCTCTAAGAGAAATTTCACACATCAGTTGATTTTTGGATAAGGAAGTAGAAAAGGGGAAAAACCTTGGTCCTAATACAATAATTACTTATTATATATGAGAAAAATATTCATTTATCACACAGCACAACTCTACTGTTATAAGATCAACAAATAAGCTATTTCAGTACCCTCCATCAGAAAATCATAAACCTACTATTAAACTACTATTCCTTTTTGGTAAGCCTCACTAGATGGTTTTTCAAGTAACAGACTGGCTTGTGTGACAACTTTATCAGTCAGCTTCCACTTCAGGAAAAACCTCAGATTTGTTTCTTAGTTCCAAATGTTTAAAGATCTTTCTCCTTCCCTTCTTCCTCAGTGTCACAGTTTTCTACACCCAAACCTCTGGGAAAAGGTCAGGATTCCTATTTACCTCTTCAGAGCCTTCTTCTTGTTGATTCTCAATCTGAAAATCTCCTTCCAGGGTTTTGTTTTTGTTTTGAACATTAGTAACTGTCCCTCATAACCTGAAGAGTAGAGTTACTCCAGCCTTTCATTGCCTTTTCTAAAAGAAAGCTCAACCTGTGCTTAGAGCTTAGATAATAATCATTTGTCCATGGAAGAAATATAAGCACTGCATATTCAGTGAAAACTACTGTAAAAATTTTCCAACTCTGTACTTATTAGACAGGAGATCCTCATGCCTTTTCTTTCTTACTGGTAGAATTGCTTTGGAAAACTGGCTGGGAGTGACTATAATTCCACAGTTAATATTCATCTTGCCACTTTGGCACCCAGTTCACTCTTTTATAGTAATACTCTAATTTAAAAAATATAAAATATAGAGTGAATGTAATGTATATGAACAAATCCAAGTATTTCAACATATAAAGAAGAGGGAAATGATTGTGTAAGAAACAGGGAATCTCTCAACATACTTATATATTTTTTCATATATGCATATATTTATATATCAACTTTATAAAAATAGATTTTATATTTTTAAACACCTACATATTTAATAATATATCTTATATATGTAATAATAAATATATATGTATATATATATTTCTAGTAGATATTTCCATCTATCAGCTAGTTTGTTTCAATGGATACAGCACTAGGCAGAGTCAGGAAGAGCTTAGTTCAAATTTGACTTCGGAGACTTAATAGCTATGTGACCCTGGGCAAGTCACTTAACACTGTTTATCTCAGTTTCTTCATCTGTAATATGAGCTGGAGAAGGAAACAGTAAATGATTCTAGTATCTTTGTCAAGAAAACCCAAATGAGGTAATGAAGATTCAGACACGACTAAACAACAACAAGAATATAATGGGTATATATACATATAAAATTTAAAATTTAACAAGGTATTGGGGTAGCTAGGTGGTACAGTGAATAGAACACTGGCCCTGGAGTCAGGAGGACCTGAGTTCATATCTCGCTCAGACACTTGACACTTAACTAGCTGTGTGACCTTGGGTAAGTCACTTAACTCCAATTGCCTTGTTTTTCCCCCCTCCAAAAAAAAAAAGGTTAACAAGGTAGTAAAAAAGTATCTCTTTGTGTCCTTTTCTGAATTTTTTTCTTTCGTGCATTTAAAATACTATTTTATTGATGTTCCACATTTTTTTTATTGCTACTCCCTAATCCATCTCTTGTTCAGTTCCAGAAGAATAATAAATGTATAAATAATGAACATGTGTAGTTAAAAAAAAAATGGCAAATTAAGATGCAGACTGTCATCTCCCAAGAGATGGGAAATATGCCTTGTCAGTTTTCTAGTCATGATCACTGCTTCAGAGTTCAGAGATCTTTAAAAATCATTTCCCTACAAACTGGGAATTTTAATAAAACAGATTCTCTGAATCTGTCATATTTATCATTTCTTATATATTCCAATAAAATTCTATTACATTCATATGCCATAGCTTGTTTAGCCATATTTCAACTCATAGGGACCCATTTTGTTTTCAGTTTTTTGCTACAAAAAGAAGTACTGCTTTAAGTATTTTTTTTTTATATGTATGAATCTTTTTGCTTTGTCCCTGACCTGTTTGGGTTACATGATTAATAGTAGGTCAAAGTGCATGCACAGGTTAGGGACTTTATCAGGAATAAGTGCAATTTTCCCCCAAGAATGGTTCAATCAATTCATAGCTCCACAACAATATATTTGTGAGCTTGTCCTTCCAGATATTCCAATTTTTCTCTTTTGTCATCTTTATTAATCTTTTAAAGTGTAAAATAGAACATCATAGTTATTTTAATTTGTATTTCATTAGTGACTTGGAAGTTTTGTACTTATTTGGAATTGGATTTATTTTTCTGGAGCTTCCTATTGACTTTTGTTAGTAATGTACGAAAAGGCTGATGATTTCTGTGGGATCATTTTATATCCTGATAATTTACTGAAACTTTTAATTGTTTCAATTAATTTGAATTGAATCTTTAGGATTACCTAAGTTAACCATCAAATCAACTGTAAAATATTCATGACTGTTTCCTTTTTGCCTATGCATATTATCTCTCTATTTTTTTAAACTTATGCTATAGTCAGCATTTCCATTAAGTGTATTAAGCGACAATCATGACAACTGACGTCCTTGCTTTACCCTTGATCCTGTTGGAAAGGCTTCTGTGGTTTTACCTATACATTTAATGATAATTTTTACTTTTTAATAGATATTATTCAGCACTTTAAGGGAAAGCCCATGTATTCTTATCCATCCATTCTTCCTTCCTTCCTTTCTTTTTTTCTTTCCTTCTTTCTTCATAAATGAGTATTATATTTTTATAAGCTTTTTTCTACATTTATTATTATAATCAGGTTATTTTAATTTCTATTAATATAGTTTGTGTGTGTGTGTGTGTGTGTGTGTGTGTGTGTGTGTGTGTGTAGTTTATGTTCAAGTTTTCCTCATGTTAAAGCAGCCCTGGACTTCTGATATAAATCTGACTTCGTCAAAGTGTATAATATTTTAAATATTTTGGTGTAGATTTTTTGCAGCTAAGTGGTACAGTGAATAGAGTACTGGACCAGGAGTGAGGAAGACCTGGGTTCAAATCTAGCCTCAGGAACTTATTAGCTTTGTGACCCTGGGCAAGTCATATAATCTGTCTGCCTGTTTTCTCCTCTGTAGAAATGGACCCACCTTCCATGGTTGTTGTGGGGAAAAAGTGAGGTAATATCTTTATGGCAAATTCAGAGCGGACTAGTATCTCTGATGTGAAGGCTGCTCATCCATCTTTTGGTGTTCACCTAGGACTCAACTCTCAGTTGTGACTCCAAGAAGATATAGCATGTGCAGCAGCCACACCCTCATAACATCCTCTCAGCAGATAGGCTAAACCAGATGGAGGGTAACCAACAGGCATCAGCATGTGAAGAATTCCTTCAGCAGAATGAGAACAATTTGTTCCAGTGGCCACAAAGGTGACTGAAGAAGGTGCAGTGGAGCGCTTAGAGCTTGGTCAGACACTGAAGATGCCGAGGTCATCCACTGCATCTTGGGTCATTCTTCATCTTGACTTTTATCTTGCCACTGGACTTGATGATTCTGGAAGAGAGAGAGGGGCTGACAACTTTGTGCAACTCTACCTCACTTAAATCTAGTTTATGTGCACGTCAAGGCATCTCCTCATGATGTCATTGGTCCTCTTCGAAAATGAAGGATGAACAACATTTGTAAAGTGCTTTGTAAACCTTAAAGTACCATATCAGTGCTACCTATTATTAGCCAAATATTTTATTCAATTATTTTTTGCATCAATGTCCATTAGAGACATTGGTTTATATCTCTGTTTTTCTACACATTAAGTATCAGCATCATATTTGTTTCATAAAGGAAATTTGGTTGGATATTTCAACTTCCTTTCCCTTCTTTTACAAATCTCTTATTGTCTCCCCAATTAATTGGTTTGACTTTCTCTTATTTAACTTAAGTTAGAGACATCCTTGGTCAAAGACCCATATTCTTGTATTTTTAGATCTTGTCCAGAAACCCAAATCATTTGCTCAGGTTCCAGCTTCTTAATAGGTTGTTCTCCCTCTCTTCTTATTTGTTTCACATCACTTACTTTCAGTATTTTGAATGTAGTCTACCTTTTTCAGATTTCAGAAATCTCCAACTTAAAAAAAAAACCCAACTTTTTAGTTAGCCATACTGTTTTTGTTTTCCCTCATATAAATGAGAAAACAACTTGTTTTTATAGAGTCTACAAGTTTAGAAAGGACCTTAGAGAATATAGTTTCTGATCACCTCCATCAATGTAGAAACTGAGTCAAATGACTTGCCTAAGAACACACAATTATTTGGCAAGGTCAATACTAGAACCCAATTATTCTGAATCTAAGTCCAATTTTTCTTCCCAACTTGTTCTTAAATATGAATGGTAGGAAAGTTCTGCCATTGGTGGAATAGCAGGATGGGAATAAATAAATGTAGCACCTGCTATGTGTTAGGTATTTTGCTAAGTGCTTAACAAATATTAGCTCTCTTAATTATCAGGAAACAAAGCAAGTGAGCTCAAGTATACATCCTCTTAACAGATGCAGAAAATTCACCAGATCAAATCCTGTTTGGAAAGCCAGGACAAGAATAAATCTCACAGAGAATACTCCAACGCCCAGGAAAAGGCTGCATCAGGGCAAGAGGTCCTGGACCTGCTCCTGGCCCCCAACCATACCAGGGCAATGTGATGGGGAAAAGTGCCTACTGGCAGCTTTTTTGCTCACTTCCCAGTTCTAGGTCAGTGTGATCTGAGAAGGGGACCTGTGCACAAGGCTTTTCTGGCCAAGAAGGCTCTGAATTGTTTTCCAAGAAAGGAGAAAATTCAGAGGCCAGTGACAGAAGTTTCAGTCAGACTCCAGGAGCAGAACAGGATCTTAGTTCCAACTCCTTATCAGAAGAGAAATGACCAGGGGGTGGAGGGAATAGTAGACCAAAGGTGAGTGAGCCTACAGTTTTTATCACTCTGAAATAAAAGAACTTCACAGCTAGCTCATAGGAGTTGAGTCCAGTATCATCCTACTGTTCTGACTGAAACCCAGGTCATGAATTTGTAGACCTCTGACAAATGTACAACAACCAAACTTTGCTGATTGCCCTGGGTGAGACCACTTAGGGAGAACTGAAAACTTGCATATCCCTGAGATCCACAACACTCAATACCCCAAGAAAGCAGTAATAGAACCAACCTAGACTTGAACTTCAGAAGTATGGCAGTCCCCATACCTCTAACTCTTCTGTCCAAAGTCAGGAAGTAGGTGAAAGAATGGGCAAACAAAAAAGAAACCCACCATAATGAGTTATTGTGATGGCTGGACTCTCAAGACAAAAGTACCAAGGAAAAGAATGAATCAGGAATATTTGCAAGCAAATCCTCAAAGAGAGCTATAAAAGAAATAATTGGAAAAGGAATTGATGGCTTTGCACAGGAGATACAAAACCTTGCCCAAGCAACACACTCCCTGAAAATTTGAGTAGAATAAAAAGAACCAACAATTCAACAAAAAAATATTAAAATTAAGTTAAAAGACTGAAAGGTATCTTAGCAAGAACAACTGACCTGGAAAACATTGAGGGGAAAAAAAAATAAGAATATTTGGACTCCGAATGCCATAACCAAAAGAAAGAAAAAGAACTTAGACATCACATTTCAACGTATCTTTAAAAAACAACAACAACAACAACTGTTCAGATCTCTCCAAACCAGAAGGCAAAATGGAAATAAAAAGACTCCACCAGTAATCTCATGAAAGAAATCCTAAAATGAAATTCCCAGGAACATCATAGTCAAAAGACAGAACGTCCAGATCCAAAAAACAACCAACCTTCCTTATCCCCACCCCACAAAAGAGAAATTTTGAGCAAACTTTAAAGTAGCCCCCCTAAAAAAACCCCCAAAAAACAAATTAAGGACTAAGGATTCACAGTCAGGATCACACATGATTTAGTAGCCATCACTCTACTAAATGGTAGAGTGGAGAACTTGGGATATAATGTTCCAGAAGACAAAGAATATGGGCTTATAACCTAGAATAATTTATCCAGTTATACTGAATCAAATACTACAGGAGAAAATATGCATTTTTAAGAAATAAAGGCTTTCCATGCATTTCTGATAAAAGACCAGAACTGTGTAGAGACTTTGAAGTTTAAATAAAAAAGGTAAGAGAAACAAAATAATAAGCATTAACAAACAATAATAATTGATTAAACCATGATAAATTGCTTACATTCTACAATGGGGAGATGATATACGTGTCCACTTTGAGTTCTATCATCACCAGTATCAGAAAAGGAGTCTGATTAGATAAGGCCTGCAATTGGTTCTGCTATATCTTGATGATTTTAAGAAAAGAACATAAAGAGAGAAGAAAAGGAAAATACTGGGGTGGGGAGGAGGAAGGTGAGGGAAAATCATCTCACATGTTCAGGTTACATAAGCAGATTTTTATGCAAACAAGGAGGAGCTGGGCTAGAGCAGCTGAAACTTCAACCTCACTCTCATCTGATTTGTTTAAAGGGGAAAAAAAAAATACACACACACACACAAATATACATACAATTGGGTATAAAAATACATTTCATTCAATAGGGAATAGGAGGGAAAAGAGATGAGCTGAATTGAAAGCCCGAGAGACAGTTTCTTGGTAATTAATAATCAACCCATTAATAAAGGAAATTGAACTGATGAGTCTCATATTCTACAGACACATTAAGTAATGACTTTAGAAGAAAAAATAAAAATGGAAATGTTTCTAATATCTCCAATGCATATAGTAATAATGGATGAAATTTTACTTTAAAAGAAGCAAAAAACAATTTTAAAAATTATATTTAATCTCCCAAAGCAGAAAAAAGGTTTTTTTTTTTAAATTCAAGAGAAAATTCCCTTGTGAAAGCAGGTTTTGATGAGCCTTATTTATTCAAAGTTTTTGTTGTTTTTATTTTTTCAAATCGCTTTTTGAGCTGCTTCAGAAGGAAACAACAGAAATCTCTGGCCCTGCCCTAGGAATGTGGGTGTAGCCAGCTCTTTCCAAACAGTCTCCTTTTTTTTTTTTTGTAGCCTTAAGCTTAACTTATTCTATAGTCACTCCTCTAGTTTGCACCTTCCAAAGAAAAATGTTTGTGAGCATGCTTGGAAGAAAAAACAATAAAATGAAGAGACAATGATGCAATAGTACTCAATATCATCCCTCCCGCCTTCCAACTCCCCACTGTTCAACCATTGTTATTTTTAGTTTGTCAGGCAGAAGAACTGAATCCATGTTTGTCTCCCTTTGGAAGATTTACAATTTAGGAAATCAATATCAATAAGATTCTTTTTACTTCTGAGTTCCTTGCTGAGGAAGCATCCTGGTGATTATACAGAGATTGAACCTCTGTGCTTTTCACTTTCATAATGTATACCTTGTCCTCACTGGTTCAGAAAAGGAACCTGATTGGAGATAGTTACTATAGTGACCGACAAGATGGGGGTTCAAACTACCAAAAAGAGTTCTTGGAACAGCTTAAAAAAGACTAAAATCAAATAAGAGAGGTCAAGGAAAAGTTGAGAAAAGAAAAAGAGAAGTGCAAGAAAATCAAGAGAATTATGAAAATAAAACCAATCAATTGGAAAAAGAGATCCAAAAGCTTACTGAAGAAAATAACTCTCTAAAAATTAGAATTGTGCAAGGAGAAGTTGACTTCATAAAAAATCAAGAAATAATGAAACAAAATCAAAAGAATGAAAAATAGAAGAGAACATAAAATTTTTTTTGGAAAACAACTGACCTGGAGAACAGATTGAAGAGAGACAATATAAAGAATTGTTGGACTACTTGAAAGTCATGATACAAAAATTAATCTAGAAGAAAGAAACTATTAAGGAAAATTGTCTGGAAGTTTTAGAACCAGAGGTTAAAATAGAAATCGAAAAAAATCTGTCAATCACTGCCTGAAAGAGATCCCCTAAATGAAAACTCGTAGGAACATTATAGCTAGTTTTCAAAACTTCCAAGTCAAGGGAAAAATATTACAAGCAATTAGAAAGAAACAATTTCAATAACTGTGGAGCTACACACAGAATAACACAAGATTTAGCAGCTTTTACATTAAAAGACCAAAAGCTGTGAAATATAATATTCCAAAAAGCAAAGGAGCTGAGTTTGCCACCAAGAATACACCCACAAAGCTGAGTATACTACTGCAAGGGAAAAAAAGATTGGTATTTAATGAATTAAACTTTTAGACATTCTTGAGGAAAATACCAGATCTAAACAGAAAATAGAAATTTCAAATACAAGAATCAGGAGAAACACAAGAAAGTAAACATGAAAAACTAATCATAAGAGATTTAATAAGGTTGAACTATTTATTGTCTTATATGGGAAAATGATTTTTGTAACTCTTAAGAATGTTATCATTATTAGAGTAGTTAGAAAGTATACATAGATGGCCTGGGTTTAAGTTGGTTATGACTGGATTATCTTTAAAAAAATAAAATTAGATGGAAGGAGGTAAAGTGGAGCAAATTACCTCATATGAAAGAGGCATGACTGAAATTTATAATGGAGAGGAGCACAGGGTGGAGGGCATGCAGCATGGGAACCTTATTTTCATAAGAATGGGGTTAAAGAGGTGTAATGCCAAGCACAAGCAGCTTCAAGGTTCCGATTACAAGCATAGTAAACTCCACATTTATTCAGTGACAGATTAAGGCAAAACATTCACAGAAAAGAGAAAATCAAAATACAGAGCAACTCAACCATTTAGTAAGTCCTCAAATGGAGATTAGTTTCTAATCATAAACAAAGTACATTCATTTGGTCAGTCACAAAGTACAAAAGTTTTCCACCCTTGGATCACAACTGAATTACAATAACATCATTCACCACCAAACCCCCTCTCAAGGGGCAGTGAAAAGCACAAAAGCCATCCATCCCTAGGTCACAACTAGGTTACATTATCATCACAGCATTCGATATCCAAGGAAAGGTCTTTTCTTCATCTTGACCAGAGGCAAGTTCTCAGCAGTTTCTGTTCCTGGGAAGACAGAGCTTAACAAACACACCACAACATTCATACACATTGCCAGCATTCTCTTCAATTCACCTTCTGCCTGTGAAATCAACCTAGGCCCAACAAGGTATGAGGCCTCTATCAACAAACAAATCTGACAGAGTAACATGAAAACAGACAGACAAAATACTGGCACCACAGTCATGCCTCCTCAGTTCTTGGCAGGTGGCAAGTTCTCAAAAGTTCTGGGCAGCTCCGGTTGCTAGCAGTTCTCTCTCTCTCAGAAACTCTGGCCCCTGGCAATTCTCTCTCTCTGCTGCCATGATGCTGCTCCCAAAAGTTCTTCTGGTTTCTCTCAGCTTGGGCCTCTCCCTATACATGGCACCAGCTCCTCCCTGTTCAGTCCCCTCTCGTCACATCAACAAGTCCATCCCACTTGTGAGATTCACAAGCTCTGGATCTTAACACTTAACCCGAAAACCAAGCCAATACAAGGAGATCTTTAAATTCCATTACTATTACAAGAGGGAATAACATATACATCTAGTTGGGTATAAAAGTCTTCTTAACTTAAAGAGAAATAGGTAGGTAAGGGGATAGGATAACAAAAAGATTCTTAGAAGGATGTGTAGATTAAGAAATAGATGGGGAAGGGGATAGGATAAGGGAGGGAATCTTAGAAGGGTGTGCAGATTAGGGAGGCAGTAGTCAGAAGCAAATTAGACTTCTGAGGAGAGATGGGGTGAAAAGAGAGCAAGAGAAGGATAAACAGTAGGAGGAAAATACACAACTATTCATTGAAACATTGAATGTGAATGGGATAAACTCACCCATAAAACAGAAATGGATAACAGAATGAATTAAAAAACAGAACCCAACAATATGTTGTTTACAAGAAACACATTTAAAAAAGAGAAATACACATAGAGTGAAAATAAAAGTCTGAAGTAGAACTTATTATGCTTCAGGTGATGTAAAAAAAGTAGGGATAGGAGTCATGATCTCAAAACTAAAATAGATTTAATTTAAAAAGATTAGCAGAGAAATTACATGATGTTAAAAAGTACCATAGATAATGAAGTAATATCAACACTAAACATATGTACCGAATATTATAGCATCAAAATTTATAAAGGAAAAGCTAAAATAATATAGTTGGAAATAGATAGCAAAACTGTAATAATGGGGGACTTCAATTTTCCTCTCTTAGAGCTAGATAAATCTAATGAAAAAATAAATAAGAAAGAAGTAAAAAGATAAATAAAATCTAAGATAAGTTAGATATGATAGCTATCGGGAGACAAAGGAATGTACCTTTTTCTTAGCAGTATGTGGCACCTTTACAAAAATTGGCCATATAGTAGGGCATAAAAACTTTATAGTCAAATGCAGAAAAGCAGAAATATTAAATGCATCTTTTTCAGATCATAATGCAATAAAAATTACATTTAGTAAAGGACCATGGAAACACAGGTTAAAAATTAATTGGAAACTAAAATAACCTAATCTTAAAGAATGAGCAAGTCAAAGTACAAAACTTAGAAACAATAAATAATTTCATACTAAAATTTATGAAAGTCAGTAAAAGTGATAATCAGAGGGAAATTTATATCTCTATATGCAATTTAAAAAAACTATCAAAAGTAGAAATTAAAAATCCCCAATTAAATGTCAAGTTGGAAATCCTGAAAATTAAATATGAGATTAATAAAATTGAATGTAAGAAAGCCATAAAACTAATAAACAAAACTACAAGTTAATTTTATAAAAATAAATAAGTAAATGAATGAATAAATAAATAATTGGTTAATAGGATTGAAAAAGAGAAAAGAAAATCAAATCACTAGATAAAAAATGAAAAGAGTAAATTCACTACTAATGAAGATGAAATTAAAGCAATTATTAAAAGTTATTTTCCCCAATTATATGCCAAATAAATTTAACAATTAAAGTGAAATAGAATAAAAACTGCCCAGATTAACGGAAGAAGAAATTGGTTATTTAAATAAAAAGGAAGTGTACAAACTATAAATGAGCTTCCTAAGAAAAAAGCATCAGGACCACATGGACTGACAAGTGATTTTTTTTTGGAGGCAATTGGAGTTAGATAACTTGTCCAAGGTCACATGGCTAGTAAGTATCTGAGGCTAGATTACAAGTGTATTCTACCAAACATTTAAAAATGAATTTTGAATTCAAATATGAAATGTTATTTTAAATAATAGGTAAAAAAAAAAAAAAAGGAGCTCTACACCAAACTCTTTTTATAAAACAAATATGGTGCTGAAACTTAAAAAAAGGAAGAGCAAAACCAAAGAAAATTATAGACCAATTTCACTAATGGATATTGATGCAAAAATCCTAAATAAAATGCTAGCTAAGAGATCACTTGTGACCAAAAGGGATTTATACCAAAAATTTAAGGCTGGTTCAACATAAGGAAAACTGTTAAAAATAATTGATTATATCAATAACAAAATAAATAAAATCATATAATTATATCAATGGATATAAAAAGTTTTTTTTATTTACAAAACACAACACTCATCCCTATTAAAAACACTTGAAAGCAGAGGTACAAATGGATTTTTCCTTAAAATCTAGCATCTAACTAAAACTATCAGCAAGCATTATCTGTAATAGGGATAAGCTAGAATTCTTCCCAGGAGTTTTAGGACTGAAATGAAGATGCCCATTATGACCAATATTATTCAGTATCATACTAAAAATGCTAGCAATGGCAATAAGAAGAAAAAGAAATTAAAGGAATCAGAATGAGCAATGAGGAAATAAAAATATTTTTGCAGGTGATATGATGGTATATTTGGGAAATCCTAGAGATTCAACCAAAAATTACTTGAAAGAACAATTTTAGTAAAGTAGCACAATGGAAAATACACTCATATAAATCACCAGTATTTCTATATATCACCAACAAAGTCTTTCAAGAAGAGATAGTGATATTTCATTTAAAATAACCATAGACAATATAAAATACCTGGGAGCATACCTGCCAAGACAAACTCAGGAACTATATGAACATAATTGTAAAATACCTTTTATACAAATAAGTCAGATTTAAGTAGTTGGAGAAATAGTAAATGTTCATAGATGGGTCATGCTAATAAAACAAAAATGAGAATTCTACCTAAACTGATCTACCTGTTTAGTGCCATTCCAAATAAACTACTTTTATTGAGCTAGAAAAAATAATAACAAAACTCATTTTGAAGAACAAAAGGTCAAGAATATCAAAAGAATTAAAGAAAAAAATGTAAAGAAAGTCTAACAGTACCAGATCTTAAACTCTATTATAAGGTAGTAAGCCAGATATCCTAGAAAATGAGGTCAAGTGGGCCATAGGGGGCATCATTAGCAATAAGGATAATGGAGGTGATGGAATTCTAGCTGAGCTATTTAAAATTTTAAAAGATAATGCTGTTGAAGTACTGCACTCAATATACCAGGAAATTTGGAAAATTCAACAGTGCCTACTGGAGTGGAAAAGATCAGTTTATGTTACCATCCTAAAAAACGGCAATTACAAGGAATATTCAAATTACCAAACAATTGTTCCCATTTCACATGCCAGAAAGATTATACTTAAGATTTTGCTAGCTAGACTTCAGCAATATATAAAATGAGAATTATCAGAAGTGCAGATTGAGTTTTGAAGAGACAGAAGAACTAGAAACCAATTTGTCAACATTCTCTGAAGTATGAAGAAAGTAAGGGGAATTCTACTTTTGCTTCATTGACTATACTCAATCCTTTGACTGTGTGGATCACAAGAAAATGTGGTAAGTACTCAACAAAAAAAGAAATACTAGAATTAATATTTATTTTCTTTTTCTGAACTTGTTCACCGAATTGACATGTAGTTATTGCTATTGCATTCCAATTAAAAATGTTGGGTGCAATCTTCATTATCTTTAAAGTATACTTTCTCTATCTCTCCTCTCAATTTCTTCCCTTTGTACTGTTGTTCAAAGAGTAACTATGAATGACTAAACTATTCTGAGTAATATGAGCCTTCATCAGCTACAAAAGATTTATGAAGGAAAATGCTATTCACCTCCAGGGAAAGAACTGATATATGGAAGTATTATTGTATGTTTCCACGTATACATCTATATAAAATGTTGACCTTCTCTAATGTGGAGGTTGGGAGGGAGAAAATTCAGAACTCAAAATGTAAAATAAATGAAATTTTTAAAAAAGAAAGAAACAGGATTACTCCCTTACTTACTACTAGTCTCAATAAATGCTTGTAGGGTTGAAGGCAGGGGGAAATAGAGATGAGGGAGAAAGATAAAGAAAAAATGTTGTAATGGTAAGGGAATTTGAAGATCCTCCCTGCTCTTTAATAGGTCTATGTAATAACATGCAACTTGTGGTGGGAGGAGCTTGCTGAACAGGTGGAGCAGGAAGTGAGAGTGAGACAGAGCTGGGAGAGGGATCAGGTAAAGCAGAGTAGAGCAGCTAGCATGACTGAGAAAGAGAGGATTTTTGCCTGGGGGGACTTTTTTTTGGGGGGGTAGCCTAAGAGAGGGAAGGCTTGGGGATGTCTGTGTTCCCTGCATTGCTGACATGTGTAGATTTTGTCTTAAAAAGAACACTTGGGTTGTTGGTGCTCCCTGCATTGGCAATGTGTATAGACTTCTTTGCTACTATGACAGATTTGGCTTTCTGGTGTTTGAATAGATAAATGTCTTGGTTCTGTCTTCAAGGAAGAGAGTCTGTTATATTTTGTGATTCAAGCCTGGGAATATGCCTACATATTCATAGCAGGTGCTGTGGGTATTGTATTGGCAAAATAGTTGTCATAGTCCTTCTTGGCAAATTTGAGAAGTCATAGTCTCAGGGTTGTCCAAATAATTAGCAATAATAATAGCTAAGATTAATATAGCATTTAAAGTTTTGCAAAGCATTTTATATTTATCTCATTTGATTTGATCCTCACAACAATAGTTGCTATTATAGTTGTTATCGTCCCAATAACAGATGACGAAAGTGAGTCTGGGTCAATTTTGGGACAAAATGAAACCCTCTTAAATCATTGAACATTTAACAAAAGGAAGTTTACTTTGCCCCAGCATAGCAAGGACAAGCAACAAATCAAATACACTGGCATTTAGTTTCTCTAGATGGCTACTCTTTCATCTCTGTAAGTAAATGTAGCAGGGCATGGTAAGTCTCAAGGTCTTAAGCATCCACCAAGTCTGAGAAGTCTAGACTCCATCATATAAGGGATGAATCACTGGGTAGTGGAAGGAGAAGACAGATATTCAGAAATAAAAATCATGTAAAAATGTATTAAAACTAATAATAGATATGTAGGAAATAATAATCTGGGAGAGGACATAAGAACATTTTACACATAAAGAAGAAAAGTCTGAGAAAAGGCATGGAGGAATAAGAATTTCACGAATGTTTGGCAGGCAGAAGGTTGTCTGGAACCTAGAGTAAATGAACTTGACTATGGAAGCAAGGTTCAAATCTGATTTTAGACACTGTGTGACCCTGGGCAAGTCATTTAGCCCTGTTTGCCTCAGTTTTCTCATCTGTAAAATGAACTGGAGAAGGAAAGGGCAAACCGCTCCAGAGTCTTTGCCAAGAAATGGGGTTTGACCTAATAGGGTCATGAAGAGTTGGACATGACTGAACAACAACATCCCATTTTGTTACCTAGCACCTAGTAATAGTACTCAAGGGGATAAACCATCTGTCCAAGCAACACAATATTGACATATGTCCACAAGAGGGAGATCAAAAGCAAGGGACAAATTTAAGCCACTAATAAAGCTACATAAAAACTACCTGCCAGTATGAAGACAGTCAGCTAGTATTTATCTAGTGCCTACTACTTACCAGGTACCTCCCTATATAGTGCAGATGCAAAGAAGGGCAAACGGTAGTACATGCTCTCAATGAGCTCATGGTCTAAGGATGGAGATAATGTGTGATTAACTACGTACAAACTACACACCGGACGAATCGGAGATAATTAACAGAGGATAGGCAATAAGCATTAAAAGAAACAGGACAGGATTGTTACAGAAAGTAGATTTTTAACTGGGTCTTGAAGAAAACCAGGGAAGCTGGGATGCAGAGGTGAGGAGGGAGAGAATCCCAGGTATGGTGGACAGTCAGTGACAGTACCCAGTCAGGAGATGATGTGTCTTTGTGTGAGGAACAGCAAGGAGGCAACTGTCACCATATCAAAGACTTTATAGTGGTGAGTAAGGTGTAAGAATACTGGAAACACAGGGAAGGACCAGATTATGAAAGGCTTTGAATGTCAAACAGGATTTTATATTTTATTCCTGTGGTGACAGGGAATTACTGGAATATATGGAAAGGGGGGCGATGACATGGTTAGACACTGCACTTATACACTGTACAAATATCAGTTTGACCACTGATTAGAGGACAGATTGAAGTGGGTAGAGACTTGAGGCAGGGAGACCCACCAGAAGGTTATTGCAACTAGGATAGATGAAAGGTCACTTGCATCAGGGCAGTGGCTATTTCAGAACAGAGAAAGGGGTTTTATGTGTTAGATGTTTCAAAGGTAAAATCAGCAGCACTTGGCAACAAACTAGCTATGGGGAAGAAGAAACAGAACTCAAAGACGACACCTAGGTGGTGAGCCTGGGTTACTGGAAGGATGGTGGTGCTTTTGAGTTACAGAGAAGTTGAAAAGGGTTTGGAAAGATAGAGAATGAGTTCAGTTTTGGACATATTTGTAGACGGGAGTAAACATCAAGTAGACAGAGGGAAATTGGAGTTGAGTGAGAATAGAGATGATAGAGGGGGCAATCTGTCAGAAAAGATGGGATAGAATGGCATTACTTGGGCCTACAGAAGGATTTACCTCAACAAGGAAAATCACATCTTCATGTGATACAGGAGTGAAGCAAGGGATAGTGTGGGAAGGCATCTGGATGATGTGAGATGGGGAAGAAAAGAGAAAAAGGCCTCAATTTATTTCCGTGAAATATAAGGTAAGGTTCTCAGGCAGGGGGAGGGGGAGAAGAAGAGAGCCATTGAAAGTTTGAGAAGGACCTGTACACAATCACAGACACATCGTACATATGATGACCAACCTTGATAAACTGGACTATCCTCAACAATGCACAGCTAAAGACAACTCTACAAGCCTCAGGATGGAAGGAGATATCTAAACTCAGA
>CM053587.1:113048179-113068759 GCA_028646515.1 Pseudochirops corinnae
GGGAAGAGAAATGAGAATGATGCAAGAAAATCATGAAAAGAGAATCAACAACCTGACTGAAGAAAATAACACCTTAAAAAATAGATTAACTCAAATGGCAAAAGAGGTCCAAAAAGACAATGAGGAGAAGAATGCCTTAAAAAGTCGAATTTGCCAGATGGAAAAAGAATCTCAGAAGCTTTCTGAAGAGAATAATTCCTTCAGAATTAGAGTGGAGCAAATGGAAGTAAATGACTTTATGAGAAATCAAGATACCATTAAACAGATCCAAACAAATGAAAAAATAGAAGGCAATGTGAAATATCTCCTTGAAAAAACCACTGACCTGGAAAATAGATTGAGGAGAGACAATATAAAAATTATTGGACTACCTGAAAGCCATGATCAGAAAAAGAACCTAGAAAGCATCCTTCAAGAAATTCTCAAGGAAAATTGCCTTGATATCCTAGAACCAGAAGGCAAAACAGAACTTGAAAGAATTCATCTATCACCTCTTGAAAAAGACTCCCAAAAGAAAACTCCTAGAAATATTATAGCCAGGTTCTGGAGTTTCCAGATCAAGAAGAAAATACTACAAGCTGCCAAGAAGAAACAATTTGAATACTGTGGAAACACAATCAGGATAACCCAGGATCTAGCAGCTTCTACATTAAGGGATCAAAGGGCCTGGAATATGATATTCCAGAGATCAAGGGAGTTAGGATTAAAACCAAGAATCACCTACCCAGCAAAATTGAATATAATGTTTCAGGGGAAAATAAGGTCATTCAATGAGGTAGAGGACTTCTAAGCATACTTGAGGAAAAAACCAGAACTGAACAGAAAATTTGACATTCAAATACAAGAAGCATGAGAGGGTAAATATGGAAAAGAATTCATAAGGAACTTATCAAAGTTGAACCATTTACATGCCAACATGGAAATTATATTTATATATATATATAATTATAACTTATGAAACTTTTCTCAGTATGACTATAGTTGAAGAGAATATAAATGTGTATATATGTATACATACACATATATCTATATAGGAGGGTATTTATACATATGAATACATATGTGTATATATGTGTACATAGACAGGATGCAGGATCAATTGAATAGTATGGGATAATATTTTAAAAGGTGAAATTGAGAGGTGGGAGAGGAATAGTATGAGAGGAGACAAGGAGAGACAGAACAGGGTTAATCCTCTCATATAGAAGAGGCAAGGGATAATTGTTACAATGGAGGGGAAGAACAGGATGGCAAAAGGGAATGAGTCAGCCTTACTCTCATTGAAGTTGGCTTAGGGAAGGAATGATATACCCTCTAAATTGGGTATCTTGGCCTACAGGAGAGTAGGGAGGAAGGGGATGAGAGGGGGGAGGATGGAGGTGAGGGCAGGTTTGGGGGGAGGGTTGTTAGAAGCACACACTTTTGTAAAGGGATAGGGACAAAGTAGAGAATAGAACAAGTGGGGGTTGGAATAGGAAGGAGGGAAATATACAGGCACTGGGGTAGGGAGATCCATCTTGCCACACTGGAAAGTCAGAGGGGTAATGGGGGAGGATATAGGAGAAAGCTGATTGGGGAGGGGGTATACAGTGGGATTGCCATTTTGGGGTGGTGGGTAGGGGAAAGACGGGGAGAAAAAAATGGAAAAAAAAGAAAATAAGATCCTTGAGAATGGAAAATTTTTGTTTTTTTCTTTATATTCAGCACAATGTTTGGCACGTGGTAATTGCTAAATAATTACTCGAGCTGGTATAGGGGTTAGTGTTGGCAAGGAGTAAGGTCACCTCATGACATGAGATGGGGATGAAGGAAGAGATACTGGCAAAAGGAAGACTGGAGTTCAAATATGGTCTTAGAATTACTAACTTATTTAATCCTCAGTGACAGGAAATGACGAAGAGTGGAGAAAAGGGAATTCATGACTAAAGCTTCGCATTTTGGTGGTGGTGGGGTGGTTAAAACATGAGGTGAGATTCTCAGCTGACAGTGTGGAGAGAGAGGAGCTATGGGAGCTTTGAGGAGGTATGAAAAGTTATAGAAGAGCTATTGTGGAGAGAGATGATGAGTTATAAGCAGGCATAGAAGGATTCCTAGCAGAAGTGAGGCCCAGTTGAAGTTGTGTGACATGAATTTGTAGTGGACCCAATCAGAATGGTGGCATTGATATTCTCTATTTTCATTCAGCAACACATGTGTTCAGGAGCAAAAGTAGCAAACAACAGGAGTGATCCAGGTTTGAGGACTGTCAGGGCATAAATGTTGAAACTTTAAAAGTGTTAGGAATTCAAGAGAAGAGCACAATATAGAGTTGGATTTGTTCACCAGAGCAGAAAGACGGGGAAAGGGTAGAAAGTGGCTGGCTAAGGGGTGATGGCATGAGAGAGAATTGAGGAGTCAAGGGATTGGAGATCATGAAGAGGAGGTATGAAGAACAGGGTATGCATGAAGAATAGGGTTTTATGAAGGAGGCAGAGGGAGAGGTAAAGTCACTAGATTATGGTAGGAAAAGGGGATTTCAGAATTGTTGAAAATGGAAGTGGTACATTTGTGGGTGATGACAAGATCAAGGGTATGACCATCTTCATGTGTCACTGCGTTGGACTGAAGGAGTAGGTTGGTGTCCTTGCTACACACCTCTTTGTCCATCCTCCCCTCAGCTGTCAAAGCGATCTTAGTAAGGTTTAGGTCAGACCATATCACCCTTTCCTCAATAAACTCTAGTAGCTTCCTTTCACTTCTAGAATAAAATATAAAATCTGTTTGGCATTCAAATCTTTTTATAGTCACCCTCCTTCCTTTTCAGCCTTCTTATACCCTATGCTTACCCCTTTTTCTTTCCCTTCCCCTTTGTACTCTGTGACCCAGTGACAGTAGCTTCTTTACTGTTGCTCAGACAAGTCACTCCTCCTGACACTAGGCATTTTTCACTGGCTGTCCTCCACATCTAGAATGCTTCCTCTCCTTTTGTCAATCTCTTGGCTTCCCGGGCTTCATTCAAGTTGCAGCTAAAATCCCACTATTTATAAGGAGCCTTTCCAGATCTCTCCTAATTTTAGTCCCTTCTCTCTGTGGATTATCTCCATGTTATCCTGTGTATAGCTTGTCTGTACATAGTTATTTGCATGTTGTCTTTCGCATTAGATTGTGAGATCAGGGGCTGTATTTTGCTTTTCTTTGTACTCTCAGTATGTCGCACGTTGCCTGGCAAATCATAGGTGCTCAATAAATGCTTGTTGAATGATAGAAGGAGCTGCATAGGCTGTCTCTCCTCTATTTTTACCAAAATCCATTTTATGTAACATTGGTATTAATCAGTTTTTGAATGTATGCTAGTATACATTTGTAATTCTACTTAACCATATATTTATATTTCCTCCCACTGGGTGTTCTTTTTTTTTCTGGCTTGTTCATTTTTTTTTAGGCTGAGTTCTTTGAATCATCTATTTTTTGTTAATCTAGCTTTTTAGTTTTTCTGACGTCCCATATGTAGTAAGGGCTGCCTCCCCACATGTAGTGTGGGGGATTCATTGTGTGACTTGAAGGGAAGCAGAATAGGTATCTTTTCCAGGGATGTTATCTTCAGGTTCAAGCTAATTTTTGAGCAGTGTTTCAATATTGGAAGGGAAAGAGGATCCCAAGCTTTATATTCAAGGCTTGACTCCCTTCTCCACCAAATACCCAGTTCCTCAATGGATATATACACAGCAATTGTCATAGAAACCCAATTATGCAAATCATAGCAAAATAGAAATCAGAGAAAACATGCATAAGAGAATATAAACCAGACAATATGGAGTGAAGGAGTTCTCACATTTTGGAAAGAACTTGACTCAACCAAGGGAGAGATCCTAGATCTTGCCCAATGGGAAGTTCCCCAAACTGCCTAGTGTAGCAAACTGGAGAGGGAGACATGATGAAGACCACCTGCTCCTCTAATGTCTTCCCAGAATCTTTTTCTTCAGCAACTTGAAATGAGGTTGCCCTCTTCCATCTTCCCTCTGCAAACTGGAAGCCAAAAAAGCTGGAGGTGACTCAAAGCTTGACAGGAACTACAAGCAACCTGAGGATAACTTGAAGAAGACTGAGGAAAGGCTGTAGCCCTCTGGGTTTTCACAACTCCACCCTGCCCCTCACACAGGGAAGGGCATTCATCTCCACCAATGAGGAGAGAGTCCCACTGGGACAGGGATTACCTATGATAGGTCAGAAATACCTTTTTTTTTTGGAGGGGGGAAGGCAAGGCAATTGGGGTTAAGTGACTTCCCTAAGGTCACACAGCTAGTAAGTGTCAAGTATCTGAGGTTAGATTTGAACTCAGGTCCTCCTGACTCCAGTGCCAGTGTTCTATTCAATGTGCTGATGGGGTACAGGCTCTGAGAAACCCCTTGAACTCTGATTGAATCTTCCCACTTGAGGCAGTTGCTTGAGGCCAAAAGCCTTTCATTATAGCTGGGCCCAAATCTCTATTACTCTTAACCTAGCCTAACTCTCCATTGTCCAACTACTTCCCACCCTTGATCCTATCAAAATATCTATACCCAAATCTGTTACCCTTAAACTAGACTAGACCTCCATTGTCTGTCATCTCCAGGCAGCCTTCAGCTATTTCCCCATCCTTAATTTAATTCCTGGAGTCTGACCTCAGTATTTAAGATCCTTCTTAGACTCCTCCTCAAGACCCTCCCCAAACCCGTCCTCTAGACCACCCCTAGATCCCTCCCACAATCTTTCTGTATATAAGATGCATCTTGCCTCCATGAAGGTTCCAAGAATTCAATCTAGTGCAGACTCATTCTGTGTCAGATTATTCTGGCCTGCTTGTCCAGTGCAAGCTCACAAATACTTAGGCTCCTTAGAGTCTACCCATTAAGGCAAATCTTTAATAAACTTTGCTTTTCTTTGGTTGACAGAAGACTTGAGTAGAATTCATTTGGCAGAACCTGGTGTGCTGATATTTTGGGGTCTCAAGCACCCCTAAACTTCAACAGTGTCACCTCATTGCCCCAAAAATGCTTTCTACTAATTACCTTTATTTCCTTTTCATCCTTTATGAATTCTTTTTTTCATTTCTGATACGGTAAATTGGTCTTCTTCTTTTTTCATCAAATTAAAGAACATGTTGGTGAAAGGTAAAATGGATTTGTTATTTTTATTATTAAAATTTTTATCAGTTCTATGTCTTTTTTGTTTTCTGTCTTCCTAACAGTGCTAGTAGGTATTTGTGAAGTACGTTTTGTGTAAGTGATCTGTGCACTCTATCTTTCTGGTACCTTCCTTTCTGTGGCTAGTATCACTCCTCAGCTCTTCCTCCTGACTTCCCCTTGGGGTATTTAATTTCTCCCTGGTCACTCCCTTGGCTCCTGACTCTGGGAATATTTTTCCTTTCAAAACTGTCAACAGGCAGCAATAATAGCAAAGGGAAAGTATCTGAGGCACTTGCCTTGGGAAAGGTAACTACTAGTTTGCTCATAATTTGAATGCTGGCTTTGACTTATTACCTTAGTAATTGTGCAACCTCTGGCCTCAGTTTTTCCCCCTTCTGGTGGAGAGTGTATGAATACCTCTCAGCCTTACTTTCTTCATCTGTAAAATGAACTTAATTTGAACTAAGTGTCTTTACAGGTTCCTTTTGGCTTCAAATCTATGAAGTTTGTTCCCCAACAATGCAGGGACTAGGTCTTATAATCAAAGTAAACCATAATCCCTTACTTGTGACTCTGTCCCCTGCAGTCTTACTATAGGTGTTGGCCTTAGCCTTATCTCTCTCCTTTCCCTCGAATAATCCCCAATTGAGAGTTGGCTCCATTTCCTGCTGACAAGTTTCAGTGGGATGTCTGGAATTATTCTGTCAGGTCCAGGACTCCTGTCAGGTTCCTAAGTACCCAGGGACTGAGCCAGCACCATTTCCTTCTTCAGTTATAAAAGGAACACTGCCTTCAAGGCTCTCTGCCAGTCCTTATCACCTCAAGGCCTATAATGACCATACCTTATCTTTGTTCTGTCTGAGGCCCTTTTGTAGACCTTTCATGTTGTCAAGTCAGTCAGAAGTCTCCTAGATATACTATATGAAGAAGATCTCGGGATTTAGTGGACTGCATGCTCAGGTGACATTGCAGTTTAGTTCCTTAATGCTGCCTTAGCTGCATTTACAGAAACATGGTGTGATGTTAAGTAATAATTAATCAAAGCAGATAGGATCCTTACTAAGTACTGTACCACTTAATTTCCTGAACGCATATCTGTATATGTATGTACAATTTTATTCAGGAAACAGCATTTTAGTGGAATAAAGAGTATGAGTGTATACATGTATTCATATATTTCTTCATACTACACCTGCTTTTTGGAATGTCCCAGTGGCCTTTTTTCTTTTGTTCATTATCATTGCTCTTGAATTCCTAAGATCTGACCTCCTCTCCCCTTCAACCACCATGTTTAATAGACACTATGAGTTAAAAAATGAAGTATCCATTTAAAGCTCTGCCTCCCAAATTGGACCTGGACAGCTAGAAATGTCCTTTCACAGATCTAGGTTCAAGGATTTCTAAATTTGGCCTGGGACTCCATAGACCTCATGTGGTATTGATCTTTAAAACCAGGGAAAACTGAAATGCCTCTTATAGCCTACTTGTTAATCATAGAAAACTTTGGAATTATATTGGGATAGAGGGACATTAGAAGTCATCTTGCCTAATCCCTTTAATTTTCATTTAGTTAAGGAACCTGAGGGTTTGAGAAATAGTGTCACAAAAGTATAAGTGGTAGAGGCAGGATTGGAACATTGGGGCTTCAACTCAAATCACCACCCTCTGCACTGCACCACAAAAATAAAGCTTCTTTCTGGATAGAAGGGAAGGAGAGGAGTCACATGGTCAGGTCTGTGCTTAAGAAACATTTCTTGGGCAGTATAGGATGGACTAAAGTCAGGAAGAGAATTGAGGCAGGGAGACTAATTAAGAGACTGTTGCCATAATATAGTGAAAGGTAATCAGGGACTGAATTAAGTTGGTAACTGTGTGAATGAAGAGAAGATGGAAGAATTGTTGAAAAGATAGAAAAAGCAGGGTTTGGTGACTGATTGGCTATGTATGGTGGGTTCATAATCTCAATGCTGAAGTTGCAAATTGGGAGACTGGAAGGATGGTGATGCCATTGACAGAAATAGGAAAGTTTGGAAGAGGGGAGTTTTAGGAGGAAAGATATTGAGTTCAGTTTTAGACATGTTGAATGTGAGATGTTTCTGAGACATTCAGATTGAAATGTGTATTATATGACTGGAGATTCAGGTCTTAAGCTCAGTGAAGAAACTGGGCTGGACATACAGGTCTGGAAGTCCTCTGGAAAGAGATCTTAGCTAAACTCATGGGAGCTAAAGTGGTTGCAGAGAGAGCAGAGGAAGCAAGGAAAAGGGCGGAGGAGAGAACTTGGGGAATGCCCATAGTGAGCAGGCTGTGGATGACGATCCAACAAAGAAGACAGAAAAAGAAGTCAGAGAAGTAGGGAATGAGCTAAGAAAGAACAATATCACAAAAACCCATAGAGGGGATAGTATCCCAAAGGAGAGGATGGTTGATATCCAGCAGCAGTGTCAAATGCAGAATATAGGTCGAACAGTTTTAGAGCTGAAGGTGTAAAATCAGGCAGGAGTAATGCCCTGAGAAAACACTGGAGGTTAGAGCAGGGGTGGGGAACTGCAGCCTCAAGGCCACATGTGGTCCTTTAGGTCCTAAAGTAACCTCCTTTTACTGAATCCAAACTTCATAGAACAAATCCCCTTAAAAAAAGGATTTGTAGGGGCGGTTGACACAGTGAATAGAACACTAGCCCTGGAGTAAGGAGAACCTGAGTTCAAATCCAACCTCAGACATTTAACACTTACCAGCCGTGTGACCTTGGGCAAGTCACTTAACCCCAATTGTCCTGCCTTACCCCTCCAAAAGGCAAAAAAAAAAAAAAAAAAAGGATTTGTTCTGTAAAACTTGGACTCAGTCAAAAGGCCACACCCAAGGACCTAGAGGGCCACATGTAGTTTCTAGGCAGGTTCAGGAGCTGTGAGGCATAGGGTAAGGGTGGAATGATAGGCAGCTATGGACGGATAGGAGAATATTAAGATTCTTATTAGGGAACTGGAGCATTTGGACTAGATCTAATGTGCAACATTCCTTACGTGTGACTGAAGTAGAGTGAAAGACATTATAATATTTAAGGAGGCTGATGAATCGGAAGGTTAATGAGTTTTAGGGTATATTTATAATGGCCATAAAAGTGAGAAGCAGTCTTAGGAACAGGAGGCAGTTTCTAGCCAAATGAAGTCAAGTGAGGGGCAGCGTAGGCCTTTGGTTGCAGTTTTGGTGGGACCACTGGATTTTCTGAGGGAGTGGATGCTGTTGGGCTGTGAAACTGACATTTATTACCGTGGCCATCTATGTTACTGGTGGCCAGGACATTGGTGAAACTGAGGAAGCCTGAGTTTCCCCTCAAACTCCCCTCTTCTACCCCCATATACACACTCCCACAATAACAAACATTGTTTTGAATCGAAATGCTCTGGAGGAGACCTAGGGCAGTTGGTTAACTTTGCTCCCAAGTGGATTGATCTTTGGACTCAGCTCTGGGCCCTTTGGGCCACAAGAATATAAAAAAACACTTTTAGGACTTTGAGGAGAGCTCCTGGGACTCCAGGGAACTTGCTTGCTAACTGTTTATTTCTTTACCTGCTTTTGCTTTGTTGGACTGCTTTTTCTCAGCTACTGGATTGCCTTTTATCTAGTGGTTAGTGAAAGGCACTGTTTATCTGAATTTCCAGATTTTGAGTGATTCATTAACACCCAAGAGGCAACTATGACCAAGACACCCTAATACTTAGCATAATGCCTAGCACACAGAAGGTGATGGGTGTTTGTTGAGTTAAATGTTAAATGTTTTCTTCATCTTCATCATCATCATCACCATTATCGCCATCATCACCACCTATTCTTCTCAATACTTCATCTGAAATCACTAACTGTAAAAGCTGACATTGTTATCTTGCATACTAGTATAATAAAGTTGACATCCCTGCCTTGTAACATTATAACACAAAAATCACAAAAGTGACATGGAAGTCTTGCTGGCAACAGTTTTTAGGAAAGATGAAGTATTTATAATGAAATAACAGTCCAGAGGCTTGTCCTTTACAAAAGCATTACATGATAACACAAAATGGAAGATAGGGTTAATTCAGAATCATAATGCTAGTCTCTTGTAATAGCTTGATTATAATCTTAACTCTTGATTTTGAAAAGTCATAGCTATAAAATATTTTCAAATGTCATTAAAAACTGGAAAAAAATGAACACCCAACGTTGGGGAATCATTGAAGAGTATATGAATAACTAATATTTTTATGTAAATTTAAAATTAGTGAACTGCATATTAATCTGTTTTGATTATCAAAATAATTTTGTAATGTATGGGCAATTATTTCCCCTGTCTTCCAAATGAGGAAACTAAAGAGGGCGAAAGGGGGAGAGGTTATATGGTTTACCCAGAGTCACCCAAATCATTAAGGCAGAATTCCAACTTAGGTCTTCTTGACTCTAAGTTCAGCATTCTCTCCACTAAGGTAAGTGTATTTGTAATGGAATAGTATTACTTTATAAGAAATGACACGTGTAACCTGCATCTACATTGTTATACCTATCTGAGGAATTCAGAGAAACATGGAGAGATCTGTATGATCTGATAAAGAGCTAAGAAAACAAAAATCTTGAAAAAAGTATTAAAAATAACTACCGTAATAAGGAGACATACTAAAATATAGCTGAACTCAGATTAAATTATCTGTCTTGATTCCACAGGACAGAAAATAAAACATGTTTCCTTCCTCTTGGGAGAGATGTGGCTGATTTCAGAAGATAGAAACATCTATTGATTTTACTTGTCTAATTTTCTCTGCACAAGGGGAGGGGTCTACAGGAGGAGAAATATGGGGTGACCCCAAGTCTTAGCGTAGTTTTAAGCTACTAAGACTTTGGGGACATGCTGTACTGTTAGTTCTCCTATAACACTTGTTTTCATATTTCCACTATGTGTTGGAGTATTTATGATTTCTTAACCATTCAACATGTATACCTATTGCATACTGTGCTTCCACTCTTACAAGGTTCCTATCTTTTAAAAAAAAATATGTCACTGATGTTTTTGAGAGTTGTGCCTCATCCCATTTCCTCTCATAAATGGTTTTTTTGTGCTTATGCATATCATGGTGATTTTTAATAACTCATAAGTCTCATCCTAGCCCAATTGAGTGTTTTGCTGAATGACTATTGAGTAAACAACAACAAAATCAGCATTTTGAAGAAAGCATCTGCATACACATCAGTCTTACTAGGCCTATTGCATAGGCTGAAATGACTGTTGTTGATGTTGTTACTCATCTCAAGTAGGCAGCATCAGACTTGGCACTGGTCACTTGGTTAGTCCATGATGAAAGTTTTGCTACAGAAACAGTGTAGAGATAGATCATTTTCTCAGCACAGTTCAGCTCCTAACCTTTCCAGGCTGGCATCTGTGTAAAGGACAAAAGGGGGTTTGAATAAGCCAACACCAGTGCATGGTAAGGTCCATCAAATTGGCCAATTAACATTTATTAATGTTGTGTGCTAGGAACTGTGCTAAGGGTCATAGATACCAAAAATAAAAATAAAAGACAAAAAACAGTCCCTGTCCTCAAGAAACTAACAATCCAATGGGGGAGAGAACACACAAACAACTATGTACAAACAAACTATAGGAAAACTGGAAATAATCAATGGGAGGCTGGTACTAGAATTAAAAGGAACTGGGAAAGGTATCCTAGAAGGTGGGATTTTACCTGGGATTTGAAGGAAGTCAGCTGATTAAGTCTTTTTTGCATTTGTCCATTTATCTCCAAAAGAGTTTGTAGGTTTTAAGACAGTTTTGCTTTTCTTGCTTTTTTTGATTCAGGGTATCTGCAATCACATGTGCATGATTGAGGTTATTTAAATGGTTTAGTAACAGCTGTATCATTCCTAACAACCTTGTGATAAAAACTGCAGTTAAATTTATTGTACTAGAATGAGTACCATACTAATTGTACTAATGTAATTAGTCTGGTCTTATTTGATTTAAATGTCTAAATTATGTCTCCTTAAAAATGTGTTTAATTCATGCTGTTAGGTTTGGAGGGCTTATTACTGGGTTGTGGAGACTGATGTACAATGTGTTTATTATTTTACATAATTATCAAATCTGTAGCATGTCAGTTTTATAATTTAACTGATATTAAGATAATTTTAATGACTATTTGGCAAACTATTAAAATTTTCAGTAGTGGAATTTCCCCCTTTGGTGGCAAAAAAAATCCAAAATTTTTTTAGAAATAGAAAGTCTTAGAGAGGTTTTTTTAGTCTCTAAGTTTTTGTGGCATGGCTACTTGAGAAGTGTTTGTAACTTCTTTGAGTCAGTGCTCACACTTTCTATGGATATAACATGGTCATATCCGTAACTAAAGCTCTGAAAAACTGGAGTTTGTCAACTGAACAGCTTCAGAGAAGCTTCCTCCAGTTGATCTAACAATTTGATCAGTCCTTTTTCTCCAATGCCTTAACAAAGTCATTGGTAATATCAAAGTACACTAACACTGTCACTATTTTTTCCATTATCTGTAGGAAAGTGTCCCTAGATGCCTTGGGGCATATATTCTTACTAGTAACAGATCAAAACAACCTTTTCCTTTTCTTCCTTTGACATAATAATCTCATAGTCTTCACTTTGCAAGTCCGATACCAAAAATTGCTGGCTGGCTAGCAGATAATCCTGTTCATCTTGCACACATTGCAAAGTGTACTAGATAGCTTTAGTTCTTTGAGGCAGCTAGGTGGTTTAGTGGATAGAGTACCTGGCTTGGAGTCAGAAAGCCCTTAATTCAATTATGACCTCAGAAACTTAATAGCTGTATAACCGGCTAAGTTACTTAATCTTTGTTTGCTACAGCTTCCTCAACTCTAAGATGGGGATGATAATGGAACATAACTAGCAGAGTTGTAAGGCTCAAATGAGATAATTTTGTGAAGTGCTTAGCATAGTGCCTTGCACATAGTAGTGCTACATACTTATTCTTTTCCCCCACATCAGATAATATTAGCTAATTTTTATGAAGTACCTTAAGGTTTACAAAGTACAAACCCTCAATTGCATTAGAGACAAAATTAACAGGCTTCTTCTGACCTGCTCGTCTCATATTTTTCAGGTAAAGTTTGTTTACATTCTTGTCAGTTGACTTTTGGCTACACACCAAAGAAGTTAATCACTACCACTGAAACTCAAGCCATACTTTACATATACTGTCTCACTTGATCTTCACAACTTTTTACAGAAAAGGAAACTGTGGCAGAGAAAGGTCAAAAGAATTGTCCAAGATCACACAGATAGAGTCAAGTTTTCTAGATTGGAGATCTGGCACTCTATCTACTGCACCACTTAGCTGAGTTTGCTCTGTTTCTTTCTCTGTCTCTTTCTCTCTCTCACCCACTCTCACCACCACCCACCATTTATAAGGAAATTAAGCAATGCTGGATTTTGAGATGACACCATTAACCCGTATTTCTTTGAGTTGGTTTCTGAGGGCTCCCACCATAGAGGAATCATTATAGATCTTTCTTTAATAGTCAGGAGTCAGTAAACTGGATTTTGTGGGTGGTACTTTGAGCACATCCAACATCCCACTAATTCAGCAAGAACATGCCTGTTCTCTTACTGAGATTCAGCCTCAACATTTCCTTCTACTCTTCTGTTAATGGGTAGTCTCCAAAGTCAAATACCTCAGGATTCAGTTCAGAGTTTGAACAGGTAGAGTTTCAGTGATGTTCACGGTACTCCTTGTCTCTATCGTCTCATAAGCCTCTGTATAGTCTGCATGTGTGATCAAAGTATGCGGGTATGGAGTCCCTGGTTGTTTTTTGAAGCATCCTGCTAGAATTTTCAGAAGACTAGGATTAGTCCCAACCAATTCTTACATTCCTGTGAGTACTAGAAGATTTAAACATACTGGAGATAAAAATGTTCAATTTTCTGTTGATACCAACCACTTCCTTAGGAAATCTCAGGCTCACCTTTGTATATCACCTTCATGTATTGGTCAGCTTTCTCAATGAACCCAACAGATCTAAGCTTTGTCAGAGGCTTTAAAAGTAGTTCCTCCCCCCCACCCCCACCCCTGACATATATGTCATAAAAATATTGGAAAATGATGGCAACTTGAGATGCACATTCTTGACAGGATTGCAGTTCACATTATAAATTTTTATGTCTACACAAAGCCCTATGAAAACATCCTGTGAATGCATGGAGTACATGCATAAGGAATTGACTATTTTTGTGTTCCAGTCCACATGTGACACCTTAATCTCAATATGAACAAAAATGAACATTATCTTTCCCCCCAAACCCTATTACTTTAAAGGGTTGAAAACTAGGTGTCATCCTTGACTCCTAACTCTCTCATCTCCCATATCCAGTCTACTGCAAGATCTGTTGGGTTTACTTTTTTACATCACTTGACTATCACCCCTGTTCTCCTCTGACATTGCCATCACCTCAGTGCAGGCCCTTCTGCCTTATTCGTGGACTATTACAATGGCATGCTAGCTGTTTTTCCTTCCTCAGATCTCTCTCCACTCCAGTCTGTCCTCCATCCAGCTGTGTATCTTCTGGAACTAATCTTCCTAAATCACAAATTTGATTGTCATTCTCCTGTTCAATAAGATCCATTGATTCTCTATTACCTCCAGGATTAAATTCAAAATTATTTGTTTGGTTTTATAACGTGAACTTTCTTACTTTTCCAGTCTTTTAACATCTCACTTTCTTTAAGAAGCCTTTCCCAATCCTTCTTAGTTTTGGTGCCTCCTTAATTGTAGATTATCTATAATTTATTATATATATCTATATCAGTGTAGATATAGATATACATATACATATACATATATAGATAGATAGATAGATAGATAGATAGATAGATAGATAGATAGATGTATTTTATTTCCCCCAATTACATGTTGAAACAATTAGATAGTTTTAAAATAGTTTTGGGTTCCAAATTCTATGCCTCCCTCTTTCCTTTCCTCCTCCCCCCCCCCAGACTGTAAACAATCTGTTATAATTTATACATGTGCAATCATATAAAACATTGCCATATTAGTCATTTTGTACAAGAAGACTCAAATAAAGAAAAAGAGTGAAAGAAAGACAGTGAAAACTGGCTTGCTTCAGTCCATATCAGATGGTATCAGTTCTTTGGAATGGGGGATAGGGGGTCTGGAACCTGTAAAGATTTTCCCCCAAGGGCAAAGCTTTGAAACTCAAGCCAAGTCAACAAGCATTTATTAAGTAACTACTTATATGCCAAGTACTATGCTAAGTGTATAAGCTACAAAGAAATTTTTTAAAAAGTCTTTAATCCAAGGATCTCTAGGAGACAACATGAAAAAGAATGATGTACAAACCCTCAATTGCATTAGAGACAAAATTAACAGGCTTCTTCTGACCTGCTCGTCTCATATTTTTCAGGTAAAGTTTGTTTACATTCTTGTCAGTTGACTTTTGGCTACACACCAAAGAAGTTAATCACTACCACTGAAACTGTAGGCTTTACACTTTTTCGATCTTATTCACTTTATCTGGCTAGGGGGTTTCCAGATCTAGAGAAAAATTACAATTTTTGATCTATGATAACTGTCTACCACAAGTATGCAAGGAATAAACTCCCAGATCTGCTAAATGAAGAAGTCCAGGGTGCAAAAAAAAAAAAAAAAAGCCCGATGGGAAATTTTCTTGTGACTTAACGTGATAGCCAGAGGCAACGCCCATCCAATTGCAAAAAGCTAGGTAGAAGACCCAATCCAGCAGGATTCATCCCTACTAACAGTCTATCAGTCAGTTAGCCAACAAAAATATGTTAAATACTTAATATTCAACAGGTCTGACCGGGTCCTGTTGAACCAGGAACTGTGTTAAATGCAGGGAATGCAAAGAAAGGAAGAAACAGTCTTTGCCCATAGGGAGCTCACATTCCAAAGGGAGGACAAGAGGCAAACAGCTACCTAGAGGCAAGGTATGTACAGGTCAAAATGGGAGCTAATTCCAGAGGGATAGCATGGAAGAAAAGTTATCTTGCAGAAAGTAAAAAAAGAGAAAGATTGACAAAGAACTTTCTTTTAAAGTTAAAATAAGAAAAGCAGAGAACATGAAAATTTTAAATTGTAAACTTGGCAGTTTTTAATTTAAAAAAAAAATTCCAACTTAAAAATTCGAAGGTCATAAAAAAATATAAACAAATGTAGGCACCTAAAACAATGAATTGGAACCTATGGCAAAGCCTGCCTAGTCCAGGATTATTTAAATTAAAAGCAGTTTAAGGATGCCATTCAGATAATAAAGGGCTGCCTCCAAGGTAGACTACAATTATAATCTCTGAACCAAGGGCAACTTTTTCCAGTTCTTTTTTTTTTTTTAAATCAAAAAGCACTTTTCGTTTTTTCTGCAAATTAGGCAACTAGGAAGTATTAGAACATTCCTGCAGATAAGCTCCTACATATAAGGCTTACACGTGTTGCCTATGTGAGAAATATACATAGTCTAAGAATAAATAATATTCATTGGAAAGCCAGGAAGGTTTTCATTACATTTATTTTATATTTATTCTTTCTGAATAAATGAGTAGCTCCTTTAATGCAGTACTCTGACTCAGACAAATGTGAACCCTTTTAATAATGTTTCCATTACAATTTCCCACCTTGTTCTCCATTGGCTAGATGTAACCTCTCGAACTGCCCTCATCATGCTGTGAGGGATAATTTATAGTGAAGTTTCCCTATTCTGAAAAATCAAACCTAGAATGGCTTCAGTACTCACTAGGCCTAAGGTCAGGTCACCTGACCTTCAAGCAACCTGGGGCTTAGAGAAATGGAGATCCTCCCCCAGAGCCAGTATAGCAGAAGATACGCCAAATAAGGTTAAGACTGCTTTCATTGGACACCCACATGTTTCCGGATCCTTTGCCTCAGAGAGATTCCTGCACTTAGGTTGTGGGACAGCCCCCCTACCAATAAGAGTTAAGGCCAGTTGGGGGGGTTGGGTTTCTGCATTAGAAGATTATATAACCATAGGCTGGCTTCTATCGGTCACTCTCTCCTTGCAGACACCATGTTGGGTGACAGGGGGTAGAGTCCTTTCTCTTGAGAAAGAATAAAGACCTTTTCTGACCTTAGATTCAGACTGAACTCTTTCATCTCACACAATGCTTCCCTCAAGCAGCTCTCAAGCATGTGTACAAACCTCTAACTCCTTACCTGATCAGGAGCCTGCCCCTGCTAGATCACAGCTATATTAGAACCAGTCACCTCTCCCCACATCCTGCTATCAAAGATTGGAGCACTTGTAATTATGTGGAAACAAGTGCCCTAGAGTACCTACTTCACCTGCCTTCATGGCTGTTGGAATAAATTGCTCACATCTGCCCATTCCCCTAACTCACTGGTTTGAGGTGGGTCAACCTGGTTTAGCTCATCTGCAAAGACAGTTTTTCAGGATGTGGCCACTTTGCATGCTAGGGCTTCTTGCAGTCACAGTTGAGTGCCAGGTGAACACCATAGATGAACAGCCCTAAAGAGGGCTTGGCAAGCTTTCATACCAGAGGTACTAGTCTTCCTTGAATACTCCTTTGCAGCTCCAATGCAATATTTATAGTGCCCATGATCATGATAAAGACCATAAATACTGTATGATGTTTGATCACAAAATATACCAAACTCTCCATATAGAAGACAGAACTGACGCATTTATTTAGACACCAGAAAACTGAATCTCAAAACCAGTAAGCCAATTCTATCATAGTACCAAAGATATTAATAAGCCATAATAACACTGAAAGCCACACCATCCTTTAGCCTTCCCACAAGCCAACACAAGATCAATATTTACTCACAAACCTTTCTTTCTCCTTGCCTGAACACCTCTCTTTCCTACCATCTCAGTAGCTCTGGCTCCCCACTTCCTACGGGCTCTGCCTCTCTTCAGCAAACTCTTCCCACTACAGACTCCATGTGATTACAGTCAGGCTTTTAGGGGGCAGAGTTTGCTTTCAAAGCAGGGGAGGTCCTCAAACTCTCCCCTAGGTCTATTAAGGGGCAGGGAAGATCTTCAAATTCCCATTCCCATTACATCCACACACCCCATGTAGGTTAGGTATGTTCACACAGGTTGTCTAAACGAGTATCTAAGGCAGGCATGGAGGAGTTAGATGGCTCAGTGGATAAAACACCAGGCCTGGAGATAGGAAAACCTGAGTTCAAATTTGGCCTTAGACACTTAATATTTATGTGACCGTGGGTCATCATTTGACTTCTGTTTCCCTTAAGCCACTGGAAAAGGAAATGGCAAACCATTCTACCCTCTTTACCAAGAAAACCCCATGGATAGTATTGTGTGTTATGGTCCATGGGTCACAATGAGTCAGATACTACTGAATAACAAAGGGAGACATGGATAGATATCACTGGAATCTTAAACATTTCTCTCCAAGGGAGACTTCAGGAGCAGGATGGACAGCTAGGAATATGGTCTCTTAGTTCTTCAAAAGAGAGGGTAGTGGGCTAGAATTACATTTGTTTCCTCCAAATAGTGTTGCTCTAGTGGCTCAATTTGGTTCAGAACAAAAAGCTGCCAATTTTCCTGGCCTTCTAAACATTAAAGGGGAAGAAATATAGCTCTCACCTTACACTCACTGGCTTGACCCTTTTCCACGAAAATCAAGCTGCAAAAAGATCATCACAAATGGTGATGAATAAACTAGTTTATTTATAACAAACAGAAATCAGAGAAGTTACAAAAAATTAGAATATTCTAGAAAATATGGAGTGGTTGGGCTTTCCCTCTGGAAGTGAGATATCTAGGCTCAACCAAGAGAAAGAGCTAGATCTTTCACGCAAGGGGAAATTCCCCAAAATCTCTACAGAGGCAAATTGGAAGTCAGTGACATGTTTTTTATAAGTATACAAGAGAGTTTTTCTTTTTCCCCTTCTTGGAGTAGGGCAAAAAGTGGTTTGGAATCACTTATGTCTTTCTTAAAGAAGATATGAAGAGTGTCATACCTATTCAAAGCTCTGGAACTGTTGGGGTTCTTGGGTTCTTGGGACCCCAAAATAGTGACATGCTGAGTCCTGTCCAAAGAATTAGACTCAAGTCTTTTTTCCATTAAAGTAAAGCAAAGTTTATTATAGATTCGCCATATTGGGTAGATTCTTAAGGAGCCTAAGCATTTCTGATGCTCAAGCTGGCCAAACTGAATCTCAACTAGATTGAATCTGAGCACTTTCTTGGAGGCAAAATGGATCTTATATACAGAAAGATTGTGGAACGGATCTAAGTGTGGTCTAGTAATCTGGGAGAAGGGATGTAGGGAGGGTCTCTAGGAGGAGTCTGAAGAGGATCTTGAAGGGACTGGGGTGACTAGAGGTCAGAGTCCAGGAACCAAGAGAATGGGATTAAGGGTGGGAAGTAGTGGAAGCCTACCTGGAGGGCTAGGCTAGGTTAAGGGTAACAGATAGGTCTTTGCTTGAACTAAACTGCCAAGCATTCAAACTCTGCTACAGAGTACAACTCCAACAGGAGTTGTTTGAATGCAAAAGGTACGCTTACCAAAGAGACTATTTTATGGAGAACTCACACAGGGCAAGTGTTCACATCACTGGTGGTCAGAAGAAGAGATACAAGGACACTCTCAAGTTCTCTCTCAAGAACTTTGGAATTGATTGTGTGACATGGAGGACACTGGCACAGGACCACCCAGCATGGCATGCCCACATCAGAGAAGGTGCTGTGCTCTGTGAGCAAAGCAGAATTGAAACAGCTCAGAGGAAATGCAGGATGCCCATATTTGGAGACTCTACCCCAAATGTTCACACGGACTATTTGTGCCTGACCTGTGGTAAAGCATTCCAAGCTTATATTGGTCTGATTAGCCATAGTCAGACACATTGAAACTTGACTTTAGCATAGTGATATCATTTTGGTCCTCTTGGAGAAGGAAGGACAAGGACCAACAAACCAATGGCCTCAGGCAAACCCTAGATCAAGTGGGAAAATTCAAGGGGGTTCACAGAGCCTATACCCCATCAGAACCAAGTCTGTTCCTCATGCAGACATGCAGCATCCAATCAGCATTCTAGGTACCAAAGAGGAGAATCTCATATAAAATGTTTCAGGTTTGGCTAGAAATCTGGGTTACAGACACACACACACACACACACACACACACACACACACACACACACACACACTACTCCTGACATTCCCCCCTCCATATCAACTCTGACATATGTTATGTCAATATATAAATATTTGATGAGGTGCAGGCTCTGGGAACCCCCTTGAAGTCTGATTAAATCTTCCCACTTGATGAGGCATTTGCAGAGGCCATAAGTTTTTCACTGTGGCTGGGCCCAAACCTCTGTTACTTAGCCTCGACCTTCATTATCCATCTACTTCCCACCCTTGAGCCTATCAAAATATCAATCCACCCTTGCATTGACCTCATTAACTCCTCCTGAAGACCCTCCCCAAACTCCTCCTGTAGACCACCCCTAGATTCCTCTGTACATAATACCCCATCTTCCCTCCATGTGGTATGAGAGCACCATAGAATGACCTAGCACAGACTACAAGCATCACAGATACCTAGGCTCCCTAAGAGTCTACCCCATACGGCAAACTTTTAATGAACTATTTATAAACTTTACTTTTCTTTGGCTGAGAAGACTTGAGTCGAATTCACTTGGCAGGACCCGGCATGTTGATATTTTGGGGTCTCTAGAGCAACCCTAACCCTCTTTATGGGTAACCTCTTCATATTGACATTTATACACACACACACACACACACACACATACACACACGCACATAAATACATCCAGGTTTGAGAATGATTTCTTTTTTTAAATGTAATTTATTAAGGGCCTTCTACACAGCATGTACTATAGTAAGCAAAGGTGAGTAGAGGGAAGTAATAAGAATTTATTAAGAGTCTACTATATGCCTTACACTATACTAAGTGCTTTGCAAATATTATTTTCCAAGTACAAAAATAAGATGGTTCCTGTGCTCCTAGACTATATATTCTATTATGGGGACACATTTACATACAAGTGATTACAGCATATTCACCATAGTGATTAGCAGAGCAGTAAAAATGGGTGGAAAAAAGGCCACTTGTTTGGCTGGACCACGGAAGGCCTGAGTGGGAAGGAATGTGCCAGTTTAGAAAGATGATTTTAAGCCAAACTTTAAAAGGTTCAAAAATGCCAAACAGAAGCAGTTGTATTTTATATTAAAGGCAGTGGGGAAATCACTGAAGCTTCTTCAGCAGAAGAGTGGTGTGGTTGGATCTTTTTTTTTTTAAATTTTATTTTAGTTTGCATCATTCATTTCCACAAGATTTTGAGTTACGTATTTTCTCCCCCTCTTTCCCCCACCCACCGCCCCAAAACAGCCATCCCAGTGTGTCCCCCCTCCCCCAGTCTA
>CM053587.1:113069259-113105051 GCA_028646515.1 Pseudochirops corinnae
ACCCAACTAGGCACCTCTCTGGGTTGGGAATCTGTCACTCCCCGTCTCACAATAGGCTCCGTCACTTTTAAATCCGCTCAAATTGACTTTTTAGTTCCCAAGGATGAAATTCTTTGGGAGCTTGTTCAGGTTACTGCTTACTCTCCCACCCATTCCTTTTGAAAACACTAAAGAGCATAAGAATAAATGGAGCCTTCCTTAAAATGATAAGTAGCATCTGCCTAAAACCATCAACAAGCATTACATGTAAGGTGGATAGGCTAGATGCATTTCCAATAAGATAGGGGGTGAAACAAGGATGTCCATTATCTCACCATTATTCAACATGGCATTAGAAACATTAGCTTTAGCAATAAAAGAAAAAGAAATGGAAGGAATTAGAATAAGCAAAGAAGAAACTAAGTTAACACTCTTTGCAGATGATTTGATGATATACTTAGAGAATCCTAGAGAATCAAGTGAAAAATTACTTGAAATAATAAACTTTAGCAAAGTTTTAGGATATAAAATAAACTCACATAAATCATCAGCATTTAGCCCAACAGCAAGAGACAGAAAGAGAAATTCCTCTTAAAGTTCCTGTAGACATTATAAAATATTTGGGAGTCTACCTACCAAAACAAACCCAGGAACTATATGAACACAATTATAAAATGGTTCTCACATAAATAAAGACAGATCTAAATAATTGAAAAAATATCAGTTGCTTGTGGCTAGGCCAAGCTAATATAACAAAAATGACAATTCTACCTAAATTAATTTAGTTATTCAGTGCCATACCAATCAAACTACCAAAAAATTATTTTATAAAGCTAGAGAAAATAACATTGAGAAGAGTGGACTCTGGCTCCTGTGGAGGCATAGAGGAATCAGAACAGTGAAGTATGTGGAACCCCAATGCAGGGCAGCCAGGGACATACTCTGCCATGGTTCCTGTGCACCCTTTAGCTTCTAGGTGCCCTGGGGTTACCAATCCCATCAACCCACCATCAGTCAATCCTGCATACCCTCCAGGAACTGTCCCACCTGGGTGTTTCCCAGGGAATACAGCTTATCCTTCTGGTACTGCTTTTGGCCCTCGGCATCTGCCAGGATGCTCATGCTGCCCACCCCAAGGTCCCTGCCCACCTCCAGGGTACTACCCACCTCCTGGCCCTTGTGTGAATCCCTTGGCCCCAGGTGTAGTGGTGCCAGGTATAGTGATGGATAAGAAGATGAGGAAGAAGATGAAGAAAGCTCATAAGAAGATGCACAAACATGGCAAGCATTCTTCCTTCTCCTCCTCTTCCAGCAGTAACTCTGACTGAATCCTGGGCCCTCCTTCCCCCAAGTCACACCACCCCAGCTCTCCCATCAAGCCTTGGATGTCATATTGTGCTGGGGGAAGATAGCCTTGCAGCCCCAACTTCAGCCCAACTTCATTCACCTCTTTGCCCAGATTGACTGGTGAAGGTGAGGAAAGGATCCCTATTGGCCTAAGGAAGTCTATTATCTTACCTACTAGAACAAATCATTGCGGGGCACTCCTTTCTGAAAATGTATGCCCTTTGAGCCAAATGCTGAAGAACATTTCAGGATCTGGAAAAATGTGATTTTTAAAAAATTTATTTTGTAATTTGTGTATGAGAAGGGGAGAAAGAGGTATGTGGCATTACCATGGAGGTTGGTCTGGGTATGGTAGTCTTATGATAATGGGATGTGGGAACTACATTTCCCAGCCAACTATGCAGTCTTCTCAGCCCATTGCCTTCTGGGAAAGAGAGTTCTTTTGAATAAGATGATTTTAGGCGCCATTTTAGAACCTCATTTCTTGGTGAGCTCTTTTCATCCCAATCATTCTTGGGTCTTACTCTGTTTCTCTCACTGTTCTTCCCAATAAAGCTGTTTATACCAGTCAAAAAAAAAAAGAAAATAACATCACAATTCATTTGGAAGAACAAAAGAGAATATCAAAGTAATTAATGAAAAGAAATGCTAGGAAAGGTGGCCTAGCCATACCAGATCTTAAATTGTATTATAAAGCAGCAATCATTAAAAATACTTGGTACTGGCTAAGAAAAAGAGGAGTAGATCAGTGGAATAGGTTAGGTACACAAGACACAGTAATCAGTGATTACAGTAATCTACTGTTTGATAAACCCAAAGACCCCAGCATCTGGGACAAGAACTCACTATTTGACAAAAACTGCTGGGAAAACTGGAAAATAGTATGGTAGAAACTGGGCATAGACCAATACCTGACACCTTATACCAACAGTTCTCAACCTGTGGGTCATGTTCAATTTGTAACAATGAAAATACATCCTGCATATCAGATATTTACATTACAATTCATAACAGTAGCAAAATTACAGTTTTGAAGTAACAATGAAAATAATTTTGTGGTTGGGGGTTACCATACATGAGGAACTGTATTAAAGGGTCGCAGCATTAGGAGAGTTGAGAACCACTGCTATACCAAAATAAAGTCCAAATGGGTACATGATTTAGATATAAAGGCTGATGCTATAAAGAAATTAGGAGAGCAAAGAATAGTTTATTTATCAGACTTACAAAGAATGGAGGAATTTATGACCAAATAAGAGACAGAGAACATTATGATATACAAAATGGATAATTTATTTACATTCAATTGAAGTTTTTGCACAAACAAAGCCAGTGCAACCAAGATTAGCAGGGTAGCAGAAAACTGGGGAAATTTTTTCCAACTTATGTCTCTGATAAAGGCCTCATTTCTAAAATATATAGAGAACTGGGTCAAATTTGCAAGAATACAAGTCATTCTCCAATTAATATCAAAGAACAGGCACTTCTCAGGGAAAGATACAAAAGCTATCTATAGTCACATGAAAAAATGCTCTAAATCACAATTAGAGAGATGCAAATCAAAGCCACTTTGAGGTACCACATCACACCTGTCAGATTGGCTAACATGACAAAACAGGAAAATGACAAAATGTTGGAGAAGATGTGGGAAAGTTGGAACACTAATTCATTGTTGGTGGAGTTGTGAGCTGATCCAACCATTCTGGACAGCAATTTGGAACTATGAACAAAGGGTTATAAAAATGTGCATACTCTTTGACCGAGCAATACCATTTCTAGGGCTACATCCCAAAGAGATTCTAAAAAAGGGGGAAGGACCCACATGTACAAAAATACTGACAGCAGTAATTTTTGTGGTGGCCAAGAATTGGAAATTGAGGAGATGCCTATCAATTGTGGAATGGCGGAACAAATTGTGGTATATGAATATAATGAATATAAAACTACTGTGCTATAAAAAATGAGGAACATATGGACTTCATAATAACCTGGAGAGACTTATATAAACTGATACTGAGCAAGAAGAGCAGAAGCAGGAAAAATTTGTACACAATCACAGACACAATGTACATGTGATGACTAACCTCAATAGACTGGGCTTCTCTCAGCAATATAAGGTTATAGGACAACTCCAAAAGACTCAAGATTAAAGGAGATATCCACATCCAGAGAAGGAGATGCAGAGTCTGAGTGCAGATTGAAACAAACTACTTGCTCTATTTCTTTTTCTTGTTTTGTTTCCTCTTTCCCACTGATCATTCCATCAGTTACAATCCTTCTCTACAACCTGACTAATGATTAATCGGAAGATATCTGTAGATCCTGTATTTGAGTGCGTGCCGCCATGATACAGGGGGAAGAAGGAGGGGGAAAAAATCTGAAACTCAAGGGACTGTGGAACTGAATGTTGTAAACTAAAAGTAAATAAACCAAAATCAAAATAATGAAAAAAAAAGTGGTGTGGAGAAGGAGAAAGAGCACTGAACTTTCTGAGTCAGAAGACCCAGATGTGAATTAGAGTGCTGGCCCTGGAATCAGGAAGACGTAAGTTCAAATTTGGCCTCAGACACTTACTAGTTGTATGACCTTGTACAAGTCATTTAACCTCTTTTTATCTCAGTTTCCTCAACCATAAAATAAGTATAATAACAGCACCTACATCCTAGGGTTGTTGTGAGTATAAAATGAAACAATAATTTTAAGTCATTCGGCACATTGCCTGGCACACACTAGCTATGATATAAATGCTAGCTTTGTTATTTTTGTTGTTGTTACTGTTATCCTAGTTCTGCCTCTTCATATTTGTGTGATTTGGGGGTAAATGTATTAATCAGTTTTGGCTTTCTCTTCTTTAAAATGGGCAAGTCTGAGGCCAGTTTTGAACTGCAAAGATGAGTCTTACTGACTCTAGATCTGGCCCTGAAGAACACTTTTATAAAGCAATAAACAATAAGTGGCTTTTACATTAAAAAAAAAAATGATGAACAGACAGTCTTCAGAAAAATCAGGAAAGACATATATGAACTGATGCTGAGTGAAGTGAGAACCGAGAGAACATTGTACACAGTAACAGCCATAGTGTGCAATGACTGACTGAGCCCTTCTCAGCAATGCAAAGACCTAAAACAATTCCAAAAAACTCATGATGGAAAATGCCATCCACATCCAGAGTAAGAACTGGGGAGTCTGAATGCTGATAGAAGCAGACCATTTTTTTTTTTATGTTTTGTTTTATTTTATGTTTTTCTTTCTCATGGTGACTCCCATTCACTCTAATTCTATACAACATGATTAATGTGAAAATGTTTAACAGGAATGTATATGTAGAGCCTCTATCAGATTGCATGCCATCTTGGGGAGGGTAAAGGAAGGCAGGGGGAGAAAATTTAAAACTTATGTAAGTTAATGTTGAAAACTAAAAATAAATTAACAAAAGAAAGAAAAACAAAAGTGAATGTTGTTAAATTATAAACAAGTTATCTTGAAAAAAGAGATATGAGAAGACACTCTGATCCCACTCCTTTTGCATAGGTGTAATGGTAATGTAATTTGAATTTGAAGATCCCTTTGTATTGGCAAAGGTAACAGGTACTTAGCACTTAGTAATTAATCAAGAAGGTATGAATCCCTGTTGCTGATGTAACAGGAAGGGGTTGGCTGAAACAGGAAGCTAATGCTGTGTATACATAAGGAAAAGCCCCAGAGAGGAAGAGTCAGATCTTCTGGGAGCAAACTCCATGGAGGAAGAAGCTGCTACCACCAGTGAGGCTGAAGAGGAAAGCCCCCACCCCAGCCAGAGAGAATAATTTTGATTTTGAAAACCTGAATGGAGTAATCTTGATTCTGGGATCCAGCTGAAACTTCTGATGAGTCTGAGAGGCAGCCAGAGCTGCCAAAAGACTGAGGAAGCATGACCATGAAGGATTTAAGACTTTGCCTGTTTGTGGCTTTGAGGAGCCTTGTCTTTCCAGGAACAGAGACTGTAAAGGATTTGAGAGGGACTAGACACTGTGAGCTCCAATGTGCACAGAGAGCTGGACAAGGACCTGGGAGCTATCTGCCTTTGAACCCAGGTGACAGTTTGGTGAATCCAGGTAGGATCTGAGACCATAGAAGGGAATCCAGGGAATCTGAGGGACCACCCCAAGTCAAGCTGAAAGAAGACTTTACTTGGATACTATGTACTGACTAAGATTATAATTTACTAGTGACCTAGGGGTGAAGGGTCTGTGTATTTTCTGATAATTGAATAGTGAATGATGAAGGATGATTGCTTGACTAAATGATTGTACTTAGTGATTGATGACTGAATAAGTAATTGATTTGTAACCTAGTTTTCCCCTTGAATGGACAATTTTAACTATTGTACTTTGTGTCCCTTAAGGAGACAAACCTCCCTAAGGATGATTGAATGATTAAGATGATTGAACAATTGAGTTACTAAATGATTGTTCTTTGTTCAAAACTTAGTAACCACTGTAGTGGAAACTATGTGGCCATTTTCTGTGATGAGTTGTTGTGAATGCTATATTTTGATTTTCTGTGATAAGTTGTAATATTGTGAATGATGTACTTTGATTTCTGTGAATGTTTTGCTCTGATTTGTTATGGAATGAATAGAGTGTTCACTATACTGTGTAATCAGAACATTGAAAGCTATTCACAGCAGCCATCCTCTGGAAAGCTGCTTGTGCTTGGCTTTATAATAGGAGGGAAGCCCACAAATGTTGCACATTGCAAATATTTTCAGACAATGTATTGATCAGTTATGCTGATTTTCTTTCTTCTCTTTTTTCTTTGTTTTAAAAAATATTTATTGTATTGAATGGTATTCTGCATGGGTAAGAAGAATAATGGGGAAAACTGTGGTGATATAAACAACAAAATACAGCAATAAAACAAAGGGGCGGGGGAGGTGTAGAATAAGTATAAGCAGATCTAGGTAATTCCAAAAACAATGGTACATAATAGGATCCAAATTAAACAAATTTGGCAGAGGATGATGATGATGTTGATGATGATAGCAGTTAGCATTTATATAGTCCTTTTAAGAGTTGCTGAGCACTTTACAAACATTATCTTATTTTATTCTTGAAGCAATACTGAGAGGTAAGTGCATTATTACCTTCATTTTATAGATGAGGGATATGAGGTAGACAGAGGTTAAGTGTTTTGCCCAAGTTCACAACAACTAGTAAGGGTTTGAGGCAAAATTTGAATTCAGAACTTCTTGACTCCAGATCTAGTCATCTATCAATTGTCCACCTACTTGACTAATAAAAGCTATAATAAATGTTAGAAGTTAAAATAGATTTGTCTGCTTTTGGCAATCTGCATTATGTCAATTCTCCTCTAGAAACAAATTAGTACATGATATTTTTTTATTTCACTTTTTCTGAGCAAAAAAAAATAGTATCTTGTACTTGCATAAATTGGCATAGCACTCTATAGTGAGGAAACTGGGGCTCAGAAAAGTCAGGCGATTTGCCCAAAGTAATTCAACTGGTAAGTAATGGAGGCAATAGTAGAATCAAGGACATCTAACTTGTTATGAAGCGTTTCTTCCACCATAGCACATATGTTATATACAGATATTATAAGAATGGGAATCATCTCATGACAGAGATTGAAGAGTAGACTTACAATTATGGAAATGCCTTCATAATCAAAATAGATTTGAAAGCTCCCACAGATCTAGCCATCACACAACATAACTGAAGACTAAAACCTTATTCTCTTACTCAAATATATAGTATTAAAAATCAAGTTTCAGAGAGCTATCTATGGACTATTGCTATTTGTTTTAACTAAATTACCAATGTTTCCCTTGCAGGTTCATCAGCCTTCTTTCTACTCTTCTTTCTTCTCAAAACTAAATATCCAGTTTCAGAACTTTAATCATTACTTCTATTAGAAGCAGATGACTCCCAAATCCATATTCCAAACTTTATATGTAGGACATTTCCTGAATCTCCAACTACTTGCTCAAGTAAATCATTAGCCAAAATGTACATTTCTACCTTGACATTAGACTGTCACTTCAAATTCAAAATATCTACAATTGAACTTGTAACTATTTTCCCCAAAACCTCCCAACTTCTTTATTTTTATTATTGGTACCATATTTGTCCCAGTCAACCAAATTTAAGAGTGATTAGTGACTCCTCCTTCCTCCTTATCTCTATGTATACAATAACCAAGTTCTATCTTCCTTTGCAATATTTCTAGCAAACATTCCTTTAATTCTCATTTCCACTACCACCACACAGGTTTAGAACCTTATTCCCTCATTCTGGGAATATTTAAACAGTTGTTAACTTCTTCTCTTCTTACCTTCCCCTTGCTCTTCCAATCTAGCCTACATATAGCAATCAGATTGATCTTCAATGATTGTTTTCCTGCACAAAATCTGTAAAGGTGGCTTCATTATCTAGGAAATAAAAGTTCAACTTTCTTATCCTAACATTTGAGGTTCAACTTACCTAGTCAGCCTTACTTGACAGTAATTCCCTGAAGGAATTATCTATTTCAATCAAACTTTCAGGGTCCATAAAACATATCCTCTCCTAATTTTGTGCCCTCTTCTTTCCCTTTACTGAAAACCTTGTTGTTGTTGAGTCTTTTTTTCATTCATGTCAGACCCTTTGTGACCCCATTTAGGGTTTTCTTGGCAAAGACACTGGAGTGGTTTGCATTTCCTCTTCTAGATCATTTTACAAATGAGGAAACTGAAGCAAACAGGGTTAAGTGAGTTGCCCAGGATCACATAACTAGTTAGTGTCTGAGGCTGGATTTGAACTCAGATTTTCCTGATCTGAGGCTCCATGCTCTATCCACTGCACCATCCACCTGCCCTACTGCTGAAAACCTAACCTTCTTTCAACATACAGCTTAAATTCCACCTTTATTATAAGAATTTTCCTGACTACCCCAGTCCAAAGTAATACTTCCCTGCCTTTAGCTCCCATTGCATTCAAAGATTGTGGCACTTGGCCTTTATGTTACTTTTTATTGTTAAAAATAATAATCATTATATTTTGCTAACAATTAATAATGTGAACTTGAAGAGAAGAACATACTCTACATGAGCGCCTAATAAGTCATTTTGGAGATAATGGGCACTCAATACAGAATTACTGATTAGTTGTCATCTGATTAATTCAATTGGCACAGGCATTCAATTTACAACACAAATTTTTAAATATTGAACAAAAAAATTAGCAGCAAATGACTTTTCATAATAAACTATCTTTCCACTCTGTCAATAGACTTAATGCAATTTGATTACATTCAAAAATTATTTCTTACATTCCTACAATAGAAATGAAATTATTCTCAGTATAGGATACACAAACATGAAATATAACATGGTTTATTCTCTGTCTAGACTCTAGAGGAATTTACTATCAAATAAATTGAGGGCATTTGCTAAGCATACAATGAGACAGAATGTTTAGATTTTTCTTTTGCACCTTTTTACAAAGTTTTATGGAAAATTTCAGAAGACCTATTCCAGCTGGCAGGATCAATTTTCATGCAATCTGTCAGTTAAATGCTAGGTTGATTCCAAGAACTTGAGCAAGAAGGTACATATTAAACATAATAACTTCCCTTTAAGATTAAAATTCTTCTCTCTTCCACACCTACCCCTAGAATGCCTTCCCAAGAAAAAAAATTGGCATCTTGAAACTGGGTAGTCACAAAAAATTTGGAATGAATGATCTTCATCACCACCACAGTCAGAAATTTGTTTTAGCCACTAGGAATAGATGTGTAAGTTGAGTGCCTTAAATAGGAAAGATTTACAAGTGAAAGGATGCAATGAATTCAGAGGGCAACTCTATACCAGGCCAACACAAGTTCAAATGGGTACAAAGATAGACACTGTCAATGACAGAATTAAGTTGATTCCTAGTACATTAGTAACTAGAATTAAGTAGATTCTAAATGGAATTAAGGAATGATTTACTAGTCCTCCAAAGTTATTTGTTTTTTAAAGTCTCCATGCTGAACCAGTCTATGGTTGAACTCCAAAAGTGCTGCAATCCAATATTAGCAAAATGTTGAGTTTCAGGGAAAAAGCAAAATAATTCAGGAGTGAGAGAACATGTATAACTATGTAGCTACCATTTCCCTAAAATTCAAAAAGGATGAAAAGGAACTAAATCCCCAAAACTACATCATTTATTTATATTTTCAAAGTTTTAACCTAAAAACTGTATTTTTAAAAGATGTTATAGGAAGTTTAAAATGTTTCCATTTTGAACAAATATTAGAGAAAATGAAATATTTAGGGTTTGGGTTTTTTTTTTTTTTGAACCATCATCTCACTTCAGTGACTGACCCAAAGACTGACAAAGCCCAGTTACATCAGGTAAATTGCCTCTCTTTAGATATTAGCAAAGAATAGAATAAACAAGTCTTACTGTTACAGAATTTTGGAGATAGAAGAGAACAGAGAAAAAGAAGTTAAGCAAATTTCTCATCATACAACTAGTTAACAGCAAAACTGCTGACTAGTACCCCATCTTCTGCATCCAAGTTCAGTGTTTTTTTCTACTATGCTTCATTACCTCCTTAATGAAGGAGTTATTGTGACAACTCTCTAGGTTTCCTTTTCAGGTGTATGTGTTTTGGTAGTTTACCATGGGGAAAGGAATTGCAGAGAGATCAGTAATAATTAGTGAATTCGGTTTCAGTTGAGCGACCAAAAAGAAAAACATTGCCAGATTAAGAGATGGGAGAGGAGGAAGTGGAGCAAAGAACAGGCAGCTTTTTCTTAGAGTTTACTGTGAAAGAGAGGGCAGATATAGGACAATAGCTTAAAGGGATAACAGGGTCAAGTAAAGGTTTTTACAAGAAGAGAACACTATGAGCACGTTTGGAGGCACTGACAAAGGACTCCACTGGTAAAGAGAAATTACAGATTAGAGAGAGAGAAGGCAAGAGCAAAGGAGAAAACTGAAAAAAGAAGTGGGGGAGAGTGAACATAAATAAAGATATTGACCTTTACAAGGAAAAGGACTATCTCTTCCTCTGAAACTGGCTCAAAAGAGAGAATTAGGCATGATGTTGGGGAGATTTTAAATAAAGAACCGAGAAGAGGAAGGTTAGCATGTCCTAGATGTCCCTAAATTTGCAAGGTCCTCTACTGAGAGAGTGAGGAGGTAATATAGCTATCTTTAGCAAACAAAATTAGGAGACTGTTCTACGGGGAGTGTGATAGAATCGTTTGGAGAAGGGCAAGAGGATCAATGTGCAACAGTGAGGGCACAGTTAAGATTAAAGAACATAAATTTACAGTAGACAACACAATGTGTGTCTTCCTTCAGAGGCATTCAGCATGAAAGCAGGAGTGGGAGGAGGGGTAAATTCAGAGTTGTAGTTTGAAAAGGATGACTGGTGATAAGGAGGGATGGGATTCAAGGGAAGAAGGCAGTGAAAGGATGAACCGGTTATTTATAGAACTGAGATCTCAAAAAGAGGCATTTCAGGGATGATGGACTAGGAAACTAAGGACAGATGGAGTAACTAGATATCATAATGAGAGCACAAATAGGGTTAGAAGTTCTAAGACTGGGGAAAAGATGGAAGAATCAGGTTATTAGACTAAAAAAGGAATTTCAGAGTTCTGGATCAGTTGTAAAGACTGAAGAGTTAAGGGTGATGGTAAGATCAGGAATATTGACATATATATATACATGCATGCAAACACACAACACAACCACAGTGAAAGTGAAATTAATAAGCGATGTATTAATAAGTGACTAATAAATGATGATAAGGGAGCATCTCGAAGTAGTAGTGAGATGCAAGGAATACATCGCTACTCTTCCTATGCAAGCCTTTTGTAGAAGTTGGAGTTAGAGCTGAGGCCAGGGAAATCAGGAACAGAGATTCATTCCAGATAGTAATATGGAGTGTTTTGTATGACAAATAGCTAGTAGGTCAATATAACTAACAGGAACAGAAAAAGAATCCGATTATGAAGGGGTTAAAAGGTAAGCTAAAAATTTTACATTTGATCATAGAGTAATGGAGTTTATTGCCACAGGGGAGACATGGGCAGACCTATATTTTAGAAATCACTTTGGCAAATGGGTAAAGGATGGCCTGGAGTCGGGAGAGATTTGAGGAAAGAAGACCAACCAGAAGGTTATGGCAGTAGTCTAAGAAAGGAACAATGAGCGTCTGCACCAAAGTCATAGCTGTGTGAGTAAAAAGAAACATACAAAAGATGTGAAAGTAGAAGCATGATCTGCTGTGTGCATGGTGTCTGGCACAGAGCAAATACAATATGTCGTTATTGATTGACTGACAACTGTAGATTGGATATGTCAGGTGAGAGTAGGAGAAATGCACAATCAAGGACGATATCAAAGTTGCAAGCCCATGTGACTGGGAGGATGGTGGTGTCCCCTACAGTAACAGGGATGTGAAGAAGGTAGGGATTTGGGAGAAAAATGACTTATATTTTAGACATTTTAAGTCTCAGCTACTTATCTAGTTTAAGATGTCTAATTGGCAGTTGGTGATATGACAATGGAGATTAGGAGAAAGGTTAGGGCTGGATAAATAAATGTGAATCATCTGCAGTGATGAAAATTGAATCCATGGAAACTGAAGAGATCATCAAACAAGATAGCATGAAGAGAAAAGAGAAGAGAGCTCAGTAAAGAACGGTGTGCAGGGAGTGGGGAGAGGGGGGAAGAGAGGGGCAGAGGACAACCAAAATTTATTGGTATTACTTCACTTAAGATCCGGCAAAGGAAACTAAGAACCACTCAACAAAGTAAGTTCCTGGATTAAATGTAAACTCCTGTTTTTTATTTAAAGTCTTTCACAACCTGCTCTAGACCTACCACTCTCTTTGTTTTATATCATTCCATTATACACACTAAATTGTCCAGCCATCTTAGCCTCATACATAACACTCCATCTACCATCTCGATGATTTCCTGCACTGGCTGTATCTCATAACTAGCATGTTCTCCCTGGCCACTCCTATTCTTTCTTTCTTTCCTTTTTTTTTTTTTTGGTCATTGTTCTCTGTGGTATTATTAGCCAATTCTATCTTTTAAAAAACTAACACTCTCTAGGGCAGAAAGCCCAAATCCTGAGAAATCAATGAGCTCTGCTGTAGAAGCAGCAGAAAAACAATTGCCCACAAATTAAATATTGTTTTAAACTTTACAAATAACTTTTTTCATAACAAAGTTATGTAGGTAGTGTAAATATTATCCTAATTTTACAGAGGGGTAAAAGTGATGATGAAAGGTTAAGTGACTTGCCAAGAGTTACCCAGCTAGTGGCTAGAGCTAGAACTTGACCCTTTGTCTTCTGCCTCTAAGCCCTGTGTTCTCTTTTTTTTCATTCAATTTTATTTATCTTCAGTTCCAGATTCTCTCCTTTCAACACTTCCTCCCTCATCCATTCTTGATAAGTCAAGAAATACAGGACCTATTACAAATATGAAGTCATACAAAATAAATTTCCACATCAGTCATGTTCTGAAAAAAAAAAATTAAAGAGAATTTTTTTTTTATCAATTTGCATTCTGAGTCCATCAATTCTCTGTCTGGTGGTGGATACCATCTTTCATCATGAGTCCTTTGGAATTGTAATGGGTCATTGTGTTGATCAGTTACTGGTTTCATAATTATCTTTACAATATTGCTGTTATTTTGTAGATTGTTTTCTTAGTTCTGTTCACGTCATTTTGCGTAAGTTCATAAATCTTCCTAGATTTTTCTGAAAACATTCCTTTCATCATTTCTTACATACAATGCAAGAGTATTCCATCTCATTCATATACCATAAGCTATTCAGCCATTCTGCAATTGATGGACATCTCCCCACTTTACAATTCTTTGCACTACAAAAAGAACTGCTAGAAACATTTTTGTACGTGCAAGTCCTGTTCCTTTTTCTTTGGGGTATAGACCTTGTAATGATATTGGGTATATACAACTGAGGCACTTTTGGGGGATAGTTCCAAACTGCTTTCAAGAATAGTTGGACTAGTTCTCAGCTCTACTAACAGTACATTAATATACCTTTTTATTCCATTCCCCTTCAGCATGTTATTTTCCTTTTCTGTCATCTTAGCCAATCTGATGGGTATGAGGTGGCATATCACAGTTCTTTTGTTTCTATTTCTCTAATTATTAGTGATTTAGAGCGTTTTTCTGTGACTATTAATAACTTTGATTTCCTCTTTTGGAAATTTATTTCTTTTTTTGTCTGTTAATATCTCTTGATCATTTATCAAATTGGGAATGGCTCTTATTCTTATAAATTTGTCTCAGTTCCCTATATTTGATAAATGAGACATTTATCAGAGAAACTTACTGGGAAAAAAAATGTTTCCCAGCTTCCTGCTTTTCTTCTCATTTTAGTTACATTGATTTTATTTCTGTAAAACTGCTTTTTAATTTTATATAATAAAAATTATTCATTTTACCTCCTGTGAATCTCTCTATCTTTCATTGGGTCATGAACTCTTCCTCTATCCATAGATATGACTGCCTCTTAGATATTCAGCCCAAGTATTCCCTTTTGCCAAGACCTTTCCTGATTCTACTCTACCCCTAATCCACCCCCACCACCCAGCTGTTAGTACCTTCCCTGACAAGATGACCTTGCATCTGCTTTATGTTTATTTTATATAACTATATAAAGGCATGTGTCTCCACCGTTCAAATACCAACTCCTTGCGGGCAGCAATTACTTCATTTTTTGCTCTGTATTGACAGCATCTACCTGTCCCTGGCACATAGGGAATGATTGTTGATTGATTAAATCATAGGAATTTGTTTAAAAAACCAAAAGGCATATGTACCCCCAGACCATATATTGTCACAGTTCCCAGAAGGCAGTAACAACACCAGGACCCAGCTAGAAAACTGATTTGACTTTTCTACTAGGTTATAGAAAGAAGGTATCTGAGCTTGAATTCATAGTTTAAGTTGGAGACACCAAGCATTAGAAGGCACAGTATATGAGACCTTGCTGATTATGCCTGAGGTGTCGTTGTTTTACTCATCTTCACTCAAAAGCAAAGTCAGATATTGATTTTTTTCCATGGGGCAGGGAAGTGAAGGGGGTTGGAAAAAGAGAGTGCCAACCTCTAATCATGAGCTACTCCAAGTAGCCAGATGATAAGGAGCTCTAGTCCGCTCTAGTTCTCTAGGTGTAAGAAACCATTTGACAACTATCTGAACCAGGATCTGCCCTCGAATGGGCAGCCACAGCTACCTATAGAGTGGGTTTTTAGTGATAATAAAAAGTACATAGATAGAGAGCTGCTTCCAAGAGAACTGTACATCCTAGCACATACATGAATGTTCTTGTAACTATTTCTGGTTGATCTACAACATGGTTGGGGAAAGTCTTTTTTCATTTCAATTGTCTTCAAATAAACCTGAGTCATCACCAGCAATCATTTTTTGCTACTTTCACTTCTGAAGGAGATAACTCCCCTTACATCTTCCTGTGAGAGAACTATGCTTTAAAGAGAAGAGACATGGGAACTTCTACACTACCACTCCCCATCCTACCAAAGTTACATGGCCCCCCCTAAGAAATAACCTGGATCTCTGTCCTTTTTGTTCATTTTCTTCTAAGAGAAGGAAGTGTAATCTGATGTGGGCCAGGCATATAAGCCACAAAGATTCATGAATCCACAATGGGTACTGTATCCAGCTCAGCAGTAACAACCTGAGGAGCAAAGATCTGGGATTCTAGCGGAGCAGAAGCCAGTAGCAATTCTGCCTTTGGTTGTGAACTTGGTTGAACCAATGCTAATCTTCCCAAGCTCCCAGACATATGTCCCTGAGGTGTCAGGGAAAACATTTGTACTTTGTTCTGGCTATATCTTTGAAGCAAAAGCTATTTAATATTAAGTGATTAAGTGAAACTGGGTATTGAGTCACTATGCCCTAAAAATGGGGTAAACAGCTGGTGGAGAGCCTTATATTAGTACATGGAAGAAACACTTCAACCTTTCAGGGTGCTCTATAACCTTGAGGGGGGAAATTGGACATATAACAGGCCTAGTCCTGACAGAATGGGAATATTCAACACACACACACACACACACACACACACACACACACACACACACACCTGGCAGTATTCTGTTTGACTCACATGCAGGAAGGGAAACACAAAGTAAACATTTTATATTGAAACCATGAGTCCATTCCATTGCTCTGTGCAAATTTCCGCTGATCTAGGTCCTCTCCTGTCCCAACTCATAAGCCTATAATTACATAATCACTGGTTGTAATAGGGATTTGCTATCTTCTGATTTAATCCCTTCGTTTTATAAGGAAACCTAACACAGTGGCCAGTGGTCAAATATGGGTCATTTGCCAAATAGATACTATGTTCTCTTTCTTCTTCCTGTAATGGATCATACATTAGATACATGGTTTGTCTTCTTTTATTATCCTTATCTATATGTAATTGCTCCATTGGGGTGGGATTGGGGGTTATGGAGCAGGTTCAAATTCCACCTCCTCATCAGAAGAGAGGAATGGCTTGGACTTATGTAGACTTCTAGGATTTTGAGTTTTCACTCATCTCATAAGGCAAAGGAATACTACACAGTTTAGGGATAGGGGCAGTGTAGGGATCAGTGTAAGTCTAAAAGCACCTGTGGTGCTGAGGGTCACAGTCCAGTTGCTAAGCTCACAGAAAAGTCGTGCAAGACCACTCATCTGATGAGCGGCAGCTGAGATGGCTGGCTCGGCCTCTCTTCCATTGGTCCATCCCTCCAGTGCATGCGGAGATCATGCTTTAATCATGTTACCTCTAGGGTATATAAGGAGGACGCTACAATACAATAAAGGACAGCTGCTGTACACTTCTCTCTCACCTCTGGTCTCTTCAGTCCCTCCTGAGAATATAGCCTAAGGCTGGCTTCTGAGTAGCTGAAAAGCAGGCCAGAAGGGGAGGAAGCAGCAAGGTATAAGCCTGCTTCCTTCCCCCTTCCCCAGACTTTTACCTATATGACTGAAGCAGGGGCAAAAGCAGACTTGTTACAAAGATTATGGAAAAATAGGCATCCCTTTCCCCTACTTCAGCTGAGGGTATCTGGTGCCCAGTTTTGAGATTGTTCATTTACTCTGATATATAAGTTGTCTTTGTTGACCTAGTTTCACTCATAAACATCGGTGGATCAACTCAAACGTGCTTTTCCTTGTGTTTCATTGTTCATGGTCTGAGTGCATAGGGTAGAACAGTTACACAGAAGATCATTGACTACAAAGTTTTTTCTTCCTGGTTGTTGGTTGGGAATGCCAATCCGTGGTTCATCATGAGAGCAACAGATGGACAAACAGACAGACAGACAGACATAGAAAGCAACTGAATCATTTATCCAGCATTTTCACTAATTATAAACTCCCCAAAGCAAAAATTAAAAAAGGACTTGAGGACCATTCAATCCCTAAGATTACTGAGTTTGGCTTTCACTACAGGCCTCTGCAGCAAATTTGGATCAAATGAGATGTTTGTAAAGTACTTAGCCCAGTGTCTGTAACATAGTAGATATCTAATAAATCTTTGTTTCCTGCCTGCCCACCTGTCTAAATGTCATGATCTATTAGACCCATGTCATTCTCTCTCCTTGAAGGAGTTCATAACCAGTTCAGTCTTCCTCTCCACCTAAAACTCTGTCCTTATACTTAGTGACTTTGTGTATTAATGGTCTCTCAAACACTCTGACCTACCAAATAAATAATCCATGACCTACATTTCCTAAGTCAATGACCTATACTTGTATCACACCACCCAGGGAATGATTCACCCATGGCTGTTCCACGTCAATGAACAAGGGCTATGAAATTCTTCTGACTATAACCTCCTATCTCTCCATCTCTTCCTAGGTGTTACACCTTCTCAAATAAGAGCTGGGCAGTCCAAATAGTTACATATATATACATATGGTTCTCTATTACAAATGAGAAATAAACTGACCATAAAATTTGGCAGAACGAAGAGACTAGGCTGGATCTTAACTGGCAAAAACAGTCTTACTGATTGCAGCAAAAGCCCATTTTGTCCCTATTCACTGGAACAATGATTCTCTATCCCCACCAAATTAGAATGGGGCAAAGTTTCCATTGTTGGACTAAAACCAAGCCCGAAGACTTAGATATGAGATCTCTGGTAGTCAAGTCCCTAAAATTCTTTTAAAAGACCAAAAACTAGAAACATTAGAATTAATTAAAACATCATTTCCAGAAGGTCATGTTAAAAGTACATATTATTTTGGGGAGAGAAAAGACTTTAAAGATCCACTGGAAGCTCTTCCCATTAAGATCAGCAAGTTTAGATGAGGTAACTGTCTCCTATAAAGACTCAGAGTGTGTATACACTTTATAGAATTGGGCTTATTTTAATAAGGGAAGGATGGTAGCAAAAGTCACTAACAGCCATAAGGCAAAATGGGACAGAAAGAAATGGTAACACCTGAAAGGAATTGGGGAGAGGAAGTGGGAAATCAAAGACAAACTTCTCAACTTACAGCCTGTCCAAGACTTGCCTCTACCATTAATACCATTAAGAGTTTCCTTTTTCTAAGAGCTTCTCACATATTTTCTCCATTACCTAGAAGACAAGTGATTTGGAAAAACTGTTGACTTAAATCCTATTCTCAATTACAACTATTTAATTCTTTAAGCATGAGATGACTTAGTGTCTACTATGCAACCTTTGTGTAAATTCGTACATCAATTTGTATTACCTTTCTCACTTTACAGAAGGTATGTGATAAGAAACCTTCAAATTAAATCTTTGTTTGTATTCCTCATGGAGTACAGGGGGAAAATTCTATCCTGATAAACAAAGGAATAACTAAAAGGATCAAGGTTTGGGGTTTAAGGATTAAGATTTTGGTGTTTCATTCTAAACCTTTTAAAGTATGCGTGAGCCTTCTTAATGTTCAACCTTCTAAATTATCCAACATTTTTGCACAAATTAGACTGTATTAATGATTCCAATGAAACTCATTTTTATAACACTTCTTATAACTTTTTTTTTCTTATTGTAATGCTGCTCCCTTCAGAAAAGAAAAAGAAATATTTGAATGAAACCAACAAATTTTTAATTCACTAAATAAACTGGGGAAAATGTAGTAAATCAATCCTTATTTTAAAACTATATTGTTCTTAATTTCAATAATAGAAAACAAATGGTTATTTTAAGCAACATCCATTAGGTAAGGAAGGTGATACAATTCCTTATACTTCTATATATTTCCCAAATGGGTGCTTTGAATAGTGCCTTGCTCACAGCAGATATTAATATTAATTTGAATTTAGAGTCAATTATGGGAATTGAAAATGGCAAGACACATGGAATACAAGGAAGAACAAAAATCTTAACCTTAATAACTTTAAAGGCCCACAATGAAATACATGGGAATAACATCTACAAAAGTAGGTTCCAGTATTTTTCTTCTTAAAATAGGATGCTCAACCTAAACATGTTTTCCTGAACTACAGGAAAGTAAAAAGGATAAAGTTAAAGAAAAGGGAAACAGAATACAGTTCCTAATATCCTCACTATATCACCTGTTCCCACAGTCTTCTGGTTGGTATCCTCATAAAACTTTTTTTTTAATTTTTAGTGATAGTCTACAGTGGGTTCTTAATACCTAAGGTCCAGGAACTTAAAAAAAATTTTTGATAACTAGCTGTGTCAGCATGAAAGCGCTTTGCAATGTATATAATATAAAGCTATATTATACATTAGACAATATAAATGTAAAGGATTTTTCTACTCAGCATCTAGCTTTAGTCTTTTCATTTCCACTGCCTCAAAAAGAAAGGCTCCCAACTCTTTTGTGAGGACATAATTTACATTTTCCAAAAGTTCTTGAATCACTCAGACAGTGGTAGTTTGTTAAGTACCTGTGAGGAATGGAAAGCGAGCCCAACAAGGAATGGGTAGGAAATTAGAACAATGAAATGATGCCCAACCATGACCTTTATTATTGGAGTCAGATTATAGAGAAGTGTATTTATGTTGGGTGAGGGGGAGCAGCCAGTACTTTTGAGTTTTTCTCCTCTTCCCACAAGAATGCCAGCAAAAAGCAAAGACATAATTATGGTTGGAGACAGAGTAATGGAAACAGCAACCAGGGATAAAATCTATAAAGTAAGGATGTGAGACATAGAAGTAGGTATACCGATTGAGGGCTTTATGGGTAACTATAAGGGGTTCGTGGCTCTTCACAAAATAAATAGTTCCTTGGGGGAACTTTTTTTTTGGGGGGGGGGGAGGCAGGAGAAATAATCACATGCAATAGCATGAGAGACATGAATATCCTAGTTTCTGCCCTGCATTGAGATTTATAAACACCATCTTGACTAAGTGTGATTTCTTATGTTCACCAAGGGTACAGGCTGCGGTGTTGTTACAAGGAAGTTATGAAACCCACATGTTAGAGGATGCTGAAAAAATTAACCTGCAGTAAAAGGAAAGCTGTCTTAGTTTCTCTGTTCAGTAGTCTGCACGATAATTTCATGGCATGTAGAGTTCACTGCACCAAGCTGAGTGGTGTACAAATTCACATAGCAAAGAGATATAGTCAAAGTCTAAATTCTTCTTCAGGTACTCCCCAGTGTGCATGAGAACTGTTCAAATGGAAACTGAAGTACCATTTCAAGTCTCCTGGTGATTCCCAGAATAAATATGCAAAATAACTCCTAGTTACAATCAAAAGGTATATTGATATACTTCTCTTCTGATTAAAAGGACTCAACCTAATAGTCTAGCTAAACTTTACATTAGCAAAAGATTTATGTTCTGGGGTGGCTAGGTGGCACAGTGAATAGAGCGTCGGCCCTGGAGTCAGGAGGACCTGAGTTCAAATCAGACCTCAGATACTTAACACACACAAAAAAACTAGCTGTGTGACCTTGGGCAAGTCACTTAACCCCAATTGCCCTGCCTTCCCCCCTCCAAAAAAAAAAAAAGATTTATGTTCATATACAGCCAAATATTTCTAGTAAGCTTATTTCAGTTAACAAGTCAACATCCAAATTATGAAACAAACTGATCTAATGACTAACAAATAGCAGAAGGAAAAAAAAACTAAATACTCTAAGTTTAAAAATGGTGCAGAGCACACTGGTTACCATTCAAGGCCCTATTTTAAAACACAAAACAAGTCTTTTTATCAAGGGGATTTGTTCTGTGAAGTTTGGATTCTGTCAAAGGGTTATACCTGAGGACCTAGAGGGCCACATGTGGTGTTGAGGCCACAGGTCCCCACTTCTGGTTCAAGTAATCCTCCAAGTGAGTAAAGCTTGAGAGAAATTCTATAAGAATCAGAAATTCTTATACTTTCTGAATTGATCATGAATGCTTTCCCTAGTAGTTGCAGAATACAATACTGAGGTTTTATTATATAGCCCCATTTTATAGGTGTGAAGAAGCCGGGTAACAGAGAAGTTAATTGACTTTTCTTGTAATCAATCAAAAAGTCATTAAGTGCTAACTATGGGCCAACCATCATGCTAGCATCAGGGAATTGGAGAGGACTAGAGCTTTTTGGGAGAGGCATACCCACCAGTGTAATTCCAATGTCTATATATCAAAGATAGAAGAGTAAACTGAAAGCAAAGAAATTTACCACCATGATAAGGAAATTTAGTATAATAGCTTCAATTTCCTATGGTATAGATTGAGTTTTTATAACTTTTGAGGCCTGCTTAGAGTACACAATCAGTAGTATTCTTCAGCAACTTAAAATAAGGGTTGGAGAGGTAGAGAAAGGTAGAATCATTCAAGAGAGAAAGGGGTAGGGAGGGCAGGGACTTCTGTAGAGATATTTGCCATATAGATGACAGGAATTTTTATTGGAATGAGATTACAATCCCTGCTCAAGAGAAAGAGATAAAAAGAAGTGACTAACAAAATGGGTACATGATTTAGACATAAAGGATGATACCATAAGCAAATTAGGAGAGTAAGGAATAGTTTACTTGTCAGTTCTATGGAGAAAAGAATTTATGACCAAACAAGAGACAGAGAACATTATGAAATGCAAAATGGATCATTTTGATTACATTAAATTAAAAAGTTTTGCTCAAACAAAGCCAATGCAACCAAGATTAGAAAGAAAGCAGAAAGCTGGGAAACAATCATTATAGCCAGTGTCTCTAATAAAGGCCTCATTTCTAAAATATATAGAGAACTGAGTCAAATTTGTAAGAGTACAAATCATTCCCCATTAATAAATGGTAGAAGGATATGAACAGGCAGTTTTCAGATTAAGAAATTAAAGTTATTTATTGCCATATGAAAAACATGCTCTAAATTGATTACAGAAATGCAGATTAAAACAATTTTGAGGTACCACCTCATACCTATCAGATTGGCTAACATGACAAAAAATGAAAATAATAAATGTTAGAGAAGATGTGGGAAAATTGGAACACTAATGCATCGTTGATGGAGTTGTGAACTGATCCAGTTATTCCAGAGAACAATTTGGAACTATGACCAAAGGGCCATAAAACTGTGCATATCTTTTAATACAGCAATAACACTGGTAGGTCTGTATCCCAAAGAGATCATAAAAAAGGGGAAAGGACGCATATGTACAAAAATATTGACAGCAGCAATTTTTGTGATGGCCAAGAACTGGAAATTGAGGAGATGCCTATCAGCTGGGGGATGGCTGAACAAGGTGTGGTATATGAATGTAATGGAATACTATTGTGCAATAAGGAATAAGGAGCAGACAGATTTCAGAAAAACCTGTAAAGATTTACATGAACTGATGCTGAGGGAACTGAGCAGAACCCGGAGAACACTGTATACAGTAACAGCAACATTATTTGTTGGATTGTTTGGCATCTTGAGGAGTGTGGAGGGAAGAAAAGAGAGAGAAAAAAAACTTGGAACTCAAAATCTTATAAAAGTGCATGTTGAAAACTACCTTAACATGTAATTGGGTGGAAGGAGGAGAGGAGGGGAGAATATTATTATTTTTTTTTTTTTTAGTAGAGCTGAGCAAGAACTCTTTAGACAAAATCGCAGACTTTGGAAACCATGTCTCATATCCAAGGTCAACTACCACCAGCTACTTTTAATGGAGAGAGAATAGTGTGTGTGTGTGTGTGTGTGTGTGTGTGTGTGTGTGTGTGTGTGTGCAGAAAGAGAGAAAAAGAGAGAGAGAGAGATAAAATATTTATCCTCCAATAGCAGTTGGAAACTTTCTATTATTAGGACACTATGTAATTGAAGTAGAGGAGTCCCTATACTGGAGACAATGTGCATAATTTCATAAATACAGAGAGAGAGCGCAAGCAGGTGAAAGGCTCAAGCTGTTGGGACTTGGGAGGGCCTCTTGAAGAAGGTGGTAATGGAGCTGAGTCTCAGAGAAAACAAAGTATTCTGAGAGGTAGAAATGGGGAGGGAGGACAGGGAAAAGGTCAATACAGCTATACCATAGAGTATATGGAAGGGAATTACATAGAGGAAGACTGAAAAGGCAAGGCCCAGTTACGAAGAACTTTAAATACCCATGGAGAAGAGTTAATATTTGATTCTAGATGTTGCAAGGAGGCACTGGTGCATATTGCATGTAGAGGAGAGGAGGGTGGGGAATGACCTGGTCAGATCCGTGCTTTAGGAAAAACACTTGGGCAAGTATTTCAGATGAATGATGAGGTCAGAAGCCAGGTTTCAGGAAGTTCAAAAGAGAGAGGAAGGAAGTGAAACAACTAATAAGATTTTTCAAGGAGTTACCTGAGAAAGAAAGAAGAGCTATAGGATCACAGCTAGACAGGAAGATCACATGATGGGGCCAGGATTTAAACCTAGGTCCTCACAACATGAAATCCAGTGCTTTATTTACTCTGCCTAAAGTAAATTCATACCTCATTACTTAATTTAGGAAAGACTAAAATAAAAAATCTGTTTTCACTTATCACCATCAATAGTGAAACTTAGAGTTGATATTATATCGTTTACTTCTCAATGGGTGGGAGAGGGTCTGGAAGGAGGGAGAGATTTTGGAACATAAAATTTTTTAAAGTGAATGTGTGTGTCTGAGTGCTTGTGTGTGTGTGTGTGTGTGTGTGTGCTTATATGTGTATGTATGTGCCTGTGTATACAGCTACATGGCACAGTGGATAGAGCACTAGGCCCTACAGTCAGAAAGATCAGTGTTCAAATCTGACCTCTGATGCTTACTAGCTATGTGAGCTTGGGCAAGTTGTTTAACCCCTGCCTGAATAAAACTAGAGAAGTGCTGAGGACCTAATGGCTGAACAAGCTCTCTCAGGTGTTTGGCCTGCTGATGGCCTGAATGGGTTCCCCATCCCCCAGGACAAGTGTGAAAACATACAGGTGTAAAGATTAGGTCCAAGAGATAAGCATGGCATTTACACTCATGGCCTGGGAACATAGAATTGCACAATGTCCACAGGGGAAGACAACTAAAGGAAAAGGATTATGGCTCTATAAAGCTGTGTCTGGAACAATAAAAATTGGCTCTTTACTTTCACCATTAGAGAGTCACTGTCTCTTTTTATGCACCCACTAGTAACCTCTGGGTCAGTGACTCTTTCTTAGCCCTGCTTGGGGATGGCAGGGCTCCCACACTTTCTCAGTCCTGCTGCGGAACAGCAGGGCTCCTCAAACTTGTCTCCCCATAGAGAAGGAAATGACAAAGTGCTCCAATATCTTTGCCAAGAAAACCCCATGGACAGTTGATCCACAGGTCAAAGAGGAGTCGGACACAACTGAATAACTGAACAGGAAAGTAAAACATTAGAAGAGGCAATGAATGGATGGAAAGCTTGTTTCTGAGACAGGTAAATACGGGTTCAAAGTCCCTCCTGGGCAAGTCCTGGTCCTGTGACCCTGGATGAACTGCCTAACTTCTTAGTTTCCCATGCAACTTTCTAAGGTTAAAAATTGCAGTAAAAGATCTTCATTGGTAATAGTAATTCCTTATTAAAAGATTCACTACACCTCTAAAAATCATGTCTATTTTTTTAAAAAAGCATATTATTCAAAATAGGTTATATTTTACTTTGCATGAGTTTGAATGTACCCACTGTAACATAAGAATTCAACTCTGAAGATTAGAGTGAATAAAATTCTCTAACAAAAACTTTCTTGAAGATTCTATTCCAAAGAATATGTATGTGTCAGAACATTTGTGATCTGAATGAAAAGGTTTTTATTTGTAGAAGAATCAAAATAATACTAAACAAGAATCACTAGCATGCACCAGCAGAGTTTGGTAATTTTCCACCTTAGCTTGTCTTCTGGTTAATTAAAAAAAAAATCTAAAGAAATGAGAAGTTCCTCATTTCTTCTTTCCTCCAGAGCACATTTCCAACAGCCCTTTTCAAGAACCTAACAGTAATTTAAACACTTCCATATTCTTATATTATGCTTTCATAGTATTTATTCATATTATTCCATTTCTGCTTAGGTATGATAACACACCTGATGTTTGGCTTCATGTCTACGGTCCCACCAAATGGCCTATGGGCTGTTGCCTATACACAATCCATCAAACTACCTCCTCTCTCAGAGCCTTTGTGCAGCCTCTCCCCATGCCTGGAGACTTCCCCCTCATTACTTCTACCTCAAATAAGCTGCAGCATTCTTTGCAGTTCAACTTAAGCATTATTTCCTACATGGGGACTTTTCCTGATCCTTCTCCCAGGTTGCTGATGCTCTTCCTTCCTCCCAAAAACTTACTTTATATTTACCTCATATATTTTGTACTTATTCATCTGTTTTCATAATACTCCAATACAATCATGTTCCTTAAGGGCAGGAATTGTTTCATTTTTGGATTTGTATCGATGATACTTTGGAGAGTGCTAGAACATAGTAGACGCTAACCGTTTATTAAATAAATACATAAACTAGCACATGGTTTTGTGAGAAAGCAAAGATAAATAAATTACTTAACTACTAAAGGTTCTCTTTCAAGACCACCCTACTTTAAGCAGTTGGGTATATTATTGAAATAAAGGGAAACAATGAACATTCCTATAAGTAAAAGAAAATATCACTGGAGCTGTTTTTAGACATGTTTCTCATTTTCACTTCCCTATTTATGTTACAGATTTGACAAATGACAAATCTTATCTCTAAGATTCAGGGTTCAGCAGCTCAAGTGACTGATGCTGTTGAAGGCTTAACAGATCCTTTCCCAACTTCGTCCAAACTAGGTCAAATGAAACTAGCTCAGTGAAGACGCTTTTAAGGAAGTGGGACTTGCCAGAACACTGTCAGTCATTTCATCACTAGTGCTGCCTACTGACTTAAAAAGAAGTTGCTGATAACCTCCCTCATCCTTAGAAGATGTGGGGCAACACTGTAACTGCCACTCAGCTCCTAGAACTAAGGCTTTGTTATCAAAGGGGAGGCCTAGACAGGTGCCAAACAAATGCACCTGATTCTGACTTAAGTCAATTACCAATGAATTAGTCCTCTGCCCCGCCAAGAAAAAGCAGTTTGCACTACAGAATTGTGTGTGATAATTTCACTGATACATACCCTCATTTTTTTTCAGTTCCTTCCCCAAAGAGTTTCCCCTTTACATTTCAAAAGTTTGGTTAGTTCAAGTTTCAGCAAAAGGAACAACCCTAAAGCATCTAAGATTGTAAGCCAGTTATGAAACATATCTTAGGAGGTGATGAAAAAGAAGCCTAAAGTAGTTTCTTAATCTGTTTTTGTGTCAAGTACCTCCCCTTTGACAGTCTGGTGAAGCCCATGGAAGAATTCTCTGAATAGTGTTTTTAAGGGCATAAAATAAAATAGGCAAGATTACAAAGGAATCCAATTATATTGAAACATAATAATTTTCTTTAAGTTCATGGACTCCAGGTTGAGAACTCCTTGCCAAAAAAAAATGGAAACTTTATTTTCTATTTATTTAGTATTTTATTTTTCCCCAGTTACATATAAAAAACAATTAACATTCACTTTAAAACTGAGTTCTAAGGTGGCTAGGTGGCACAGTAAATAGAGCACTGGCCCTGAAGTCAGGAGAGCCTGAGTTCAAATGCGACCTCAGAAACTTAACACTTAACTAGCCTTGTGACCTTGGACAAGTCACCTAATGCTAATTGCCCTGCCCTCCCCCTCCAAAAATAAAAAACTTTGAGTTCCAAATTCTCTCCCTTCCTCCCTCCCCACCCTCAGCGAGAGTCACTGAGAAGGCAAACAATTTGATATAGGTCATGCATGTGTAGTCATGTATTTCCCAACCCTCACAGTCATGCAACGTATTTCCATAATAGTTATGCTGTGAAAGAAAACAAAAACAAAAAAAAAAGTTTAAAAAAGTGTGCTTCAATCTGTATTCAGAAACCATCAGTTTTATCTCTGGGGATGGAAAGCATTTTTCATTATAAGTCCTTCAGAGTTCTCTTGCATTGTTGTATTGCTGAGAATAGCTAAGTCATTCATAGCTGATCATCATACAATGTTGCTGTTACTTTGTACTCAGTAGCTTCCACTTTGTATCTGTTCATGTAAGTCTTTCCAGGTTTTTCTGAAAGCATCCTGATCTTTATTTCTTATAGCCCAATAGTCTTCTATCACAATTACATAATGTAATTTGTTTAGCTATTTCCTAATTGATGGATATCTTCCCAATTTCCAATTACCTGCCACCAGAAAAGAACTGCTCTAAATATTTTTGTACATATAGATCCTTTTCCTATTTGTTTTGTATCTCTTCAAAAAAGTGAATTCTTTAAGATAAGTGGAAACCTACCTGAATAAATTTTGATATAAAGCAACAGATGACAAAGCAATCACAGAGGAAGGGTTTGTTTGTTTAGAATCTTGACTAATTATTTAAAATAATTTATTTCTAGCTTACCATTGACTAAAAACACTCCTACATGCAGCTTCTCTGTAGTTTACAGGCAACAAACACAATGGAAATAAAGAAAACCTAAAGGACTCTTAGTGTAGAGGTATAGGATTAGGGTACAATAAAGGATAAATAAAGTAGAGGTCAGACTCCAGTGATGAGAGAATAATGGTGTGAAGTAGCTGGAGGCTACCTGGAGATGAGACAATGGAGGGTTTCAGAGGATCAAGATTGGGAAGTAGCTGGACAAAGGAGGGCTAGACTAGTAACAGAGGTTCCCAGAACCTGTACCTCATCATTAGAAATGGGAAGAAATTGGCAAGTTTACTGATAGAAAGAGGTGAGTCAATTAAGGGTTTTAAATCTGTATTAAGAAGTAGACAGTTTTTTATAAATTATAGGCATCAAGCACCTAGGTGATACAGTGACCGGAGCACTCAGATTGGGGGCAAGGAGTCGGAATCCAGATTCAGACACTTAGTGAGTGGTCCTGGGCATTTAACTTCTACCTGCTTCAGGTCCTGCATCTGTAAAATGAGGATAATAAAGGCATCTGTGTCCTAGGGTTGCTTAGGCAAAAAACGAATGAGATAGGGGCAGCTAGGTGGTGCAGTGAGTAGAGTCAGTCCTGGAGTCAGGAGGACCTGAGTTCAAATCCAACCTCAGACACTTAACACTTACTAGCTGTATGACCTTGGGCAAATCACTTAACCTCAATTACCCTGCCCTCCCCCCCTCTAAAAAAAAAAAGTAAATAAGATAATATTTATAAAGTACTTTGCAAACTCTAAAATGCTACTTAAAGACGAGATTTTTTATTATTATGAAATAAATTCAGTTATGGATTTCATGAGATATCTGTCTTCATACCTGTCAGATTTTCACAGTAATTAGTTAGTAACAGTCAAAATTGACAAAGCAGCTTCCATGTGTCAGGGACTGTGCTGTGAACTGGGAATACAAATACAAAACGAGAAAGACAATTTGTCCCCAAGGAGCTCACAAATTAAAATGGGAAGAAAAAAAAAGGAAGCTGGAGAGAGGGGAGGCGGGCAGGGGGGCCCAGGGCAGAGAGGTCCCAAAGTAGTGCAAGCAGGTGAAGAATGAGGTGTTTGAGCTGAGCTTTACCCTTCAGTTACAGAGGCCGAGGGCAGTCATAAACTGGGATAAGAAAGCTAATGAGATCTTGGAGGCCGATGAGGTCATCTTAATAATTAGCTTCCTGGGGTATGGTGGAGAAGTCAGAAATAGCTCAAAAGTAGTACGGCCAGGTCAGAAATAAGAAATTCCTAAAGTTAGTATTGCCCATGCAGAATCAATGAAATGCATAAGCCCATACCACTTAGTTTCAAACAAACCTGCAAGTATTTTTAATAGTTTCAGTATCTTAAAATTTAACTGTGGGACCACTAGGTGGTGCAGTGAATAGAGTGCCGGCCCTGGAGTCAGGAGGACCTGAGTTCAAATTTGACCTCAGACACTTGACACACTAGCCATGTGACCTTGGGCAAGTCATTTAACTCCAATTGCCCTGCCTTCCTCCCTCAAAAAAGACAAAAAAAAAAACCTTAACTATTTTCAGCTCATAAAGTGATAGAGCTAGAAGGGATGTCAGATAGCATCTCACCTAACTTATCTATTTTATAAATGATAAAGCCAAAATCTAGGAAGACAAAGTGAGAGACTCGAAGTAACACAAGGTTAATCAGTGAGTGGCAGAACTGGAACTGGAAGACCGATTCCTGACACCTAATTTGGTGCCCTTTTCCCTATAATTTCACCCAACAGGCCAAAATTCTGATTTAGGCCTTCCTCACCTCTCACCTATACTATTGCAATATCGTTCTAACTTTGGCTCCTTTCCTTAAGTGCCTTTCCTCTCTACTCCAACTAACTAGCCAACTGCCAAATTGATTTTCCTAAAGTACAGGACAAATCATGTCACTCCTGGCCCCACACTCAATACCTTCTTTGAAGTGGCCACAAATATATTATTTGTGACATTGGGAAAATCGTTTAACTACTCTAGGATTCCATTTCCTAATAAGTAAAATAAGGAATTGAACTAGATAATCTCCAAGGCCCTTGGAACTGATAAACCACCTAAAAATAAAGAAATAGAACTTTCCCAGCCTATGTAAAAACCCTAGTTCTGCAGACTCTTGAAATTTAATTTCCATCAGTCCCAGAAAGATAAAAAAAAATTATAACAAAATAAGAGTACTGGTCACTCAAAGGGATTCAATAATACATTTAATTCTTGTTGAATTAAATCTAACATACATAAAATTTTATATGAAACAGGCTTACTCAGTTTTCTCAATGCTGAACAAAACAGAACTCTTTTCGCTAGAAACTTTATGTGAATAAATCTTATCCTTCCAAAAGACTGGATAGAATTTAGCTCCTTAAGGGTAGAAACTTAGGTTTTTTATTTTTGTGTCTGGCACATGGTAGGTGTTTAATAAAGGCTTATTTGATTGGATTAAAATCTCCAAGATTGTTGAGATAACTGAGCAAGCCTGTTTCATATAAAATTTTATGTATGTTGGATGATATGAGGACTAGAAACTATGCTATAAGAAAATCTTTTTTTTTTTTTAAAGAAATTAGGCTTAGGGGTTTAGCCTGGGGAAGATTTAGAGATATAAAGATGTCTTCAAATCTTTGAAGGACCATTGCAGACGTGATATGCCTTGTTTCATCTGAATCTAGAGGACAACTAGTAATTATGTGAAAGTTGTAGAAAGGCAGATTTCAGGAAAGGTCCTGAGAGTCCAAGGTACCCTAAAGAGAATGGCCTGTCTTAGGAGATTCTGTGTATGTTAGGTGATACATAGCTTACGATTAAGACCACATAGGCTCTTCTTTTTTCCTAAAAAGTCAATGAAACCATCTTTGAGACTTAATTATCCAGAGGACCAAGGCTGAAATTGTTGAAATAGCTTCCCAGTTGCCAAAGACAGAAAAACCCAGCACACGAATATTCATTGTTCTTCAAGCTCCATTGCCATCCCACCACCCAGTAAGTCAACGAATTCTTCTGACCAGAGTTGCTGTCATGGCAGAAAGGGTCTGTGCTCAATTTAATCAACATACCTTTGTTTAAAAACCTTTCCATGTTATCATTAATCAAACACATTTTGCTAAATGTTACTTGCTTTCCTAGGTTCTCATTTCATTCCAATCCCAAACCTGATTCCTCCCACCCATATATCTAGACCAACCTGAATCAGGCCTGTCCCAAAATAGAGTTGGAGGCCTAAGTGATCCCTTGTGTCAGTGGATTCTTGCCCAGATGTGGTTTTGACCAACTGATGTCATAAGTTCCTTGAAACTAACTCTGAGATTCTACAACTTTGAATTAGACTTGCTATTTAAAATACTACATCCCAGAAGTAGCTAATGCTCTTTAACGTTAAAGTTAACACCTAGGGTTTTTCTCATTCACCATCCATAACCAAAATTTCTTTTTGTTGTTTCATGCCTCCATTTAAATTACAAAACCAATTTTGACTTGGTTTTTGTTGAGGGGGAGGGGTTCCCAATTATATAAGTAGTTTCTCTATGTGGAAAATATTTTCCCAAGAATCCACTTAAATGTCCTTTTGCCTTTATAAAAGAGAATTCAAGCTCTTTCAATTCAAGCTCTTTCAATATCACCTTTATATAATTCTGAAAGTATAATTCTCACTCTTCTGGCATTTATACAAGATTAATCATAGTCAGAGTACTTTGTTTTCTTCTGCACACTGTATGTATTAAATTACTTTAATCTTCCCACAAGTCATCCCGTCCAATCTACTTATCTTTGTCTCTCCTTCTTTAGTTTCCTTCCTTTCAAAGACAGACAAATAAAAGAAAAATTACTTGAACCTATGTGCCCATTTCCTAAATTTCAAGTCAAACAATATAGATGATGTCAAGACTATGTTAACAACATCTGATCTCTTAGGTCGGAGCTCCCTTTCTGATTCTTTGGCAAATATCCATATAGAAAGAAAGGAAGCCTAGTGATGACTCAGGAGGCTTGATACATACTCACCTTCTAATGCCTAGCATGAAATCATTTACTAAACTTTCATTCCCTTTTCACTGCCACAGACCAAATGATATGACATGTTATTTATTATTTTTTACCTGTTCTTTCAGTACTTTCAGTAAACTATAGCGTTGTAAAGTCAAGTGTTCCAATGAGGAACTATATCAATTGAAAACATATACTGATTTTACAATATGCTGAGGCTCCAGTGGCTAACATAAATGATTTGTCTATGGTCACAGAGCTAGGAAGTAGTAGAAGTAAAATTGAAAACCAAGACTTTCTGACTCCCTGGCCAGTACTCAATCTGTTCTGCAGCACTGCCTTTCATCAATAACAAATTGTCCAAATTCAACTTCAACACAGAATGTAAGAAATATCAGTCAAAAAATTTTATTAAAACAATTATGAAGAGAAAATTGTGAGAGAAAATTATATGAGTCTTTTAATCTTTGAGTCTATTAATGCATAAAGTTCTATCAACTAGTTGGATGAAATGATATATGTTACCATATTCAAATCTGCAAATAACATAAGGATAAGAGGGATGGCTAACACATTTCAGAACTCAGCAAACTAAGGCCCAGGCAATAAATCTAGCCCTTAGCTCATTCTTATGTGGTCCCCAACTAAGGAGACTTAAACTTTATTTTAAAATGTAAAAACCATTTGAGCTCTAAGCAATAATGGTGAGCAGCCTGCTGGGCCACAATTTGCTATTCTAATTTACCAACCCCTGCATTAAATAACTGTAAGGAAATCACAAGAATTATGGGCCAAAACTAACAATCCGAAATTCAATGGGAATAAAGGAGTGCCTCTATCCTTGGGCTCGAAAATTCACATTGTAAAGTACAGCATGAAGGAGACTAAATGATAGTTTGTGTGAAAGAAATCTGGAAACTTAAGTGGATTGGAAATTTAATAAATAAACACTGTAACATGAAGGTCAGAAATGGTAACGCCACCTTTGGCTACTTCAAGGCAGGTACGGTGGCCAGATCACATTAGGTAACGATCACACTACTCTTCCTGGGTCAGACCATGTCCAGAGTATCATACCCACCATCGTGTCCCACACTTTAGGAAAGATATCAATACATTCAAGTCCCAGAAACTGAAGAACCTACCTCTTAAAATAAAGAATCTCTTAAGAGTTTTGTCTAACTATTCACACAGGAAAAACCAAGTGAATAAAATATACCTACTGTCCATACTTGATATGCAATTTAATGGATAAGCAATAGAAGGGATTTGTGAGAGCGCGCGTGTATGTGTGCACGTGTATAAAGAGAGAAAGAGAGATACATGAAGGCATAGTAGATTAAAAATTGAGCTATATAAATCAATACGACCTGAATTCAAATCCTTTATTGGACACTTACTGGCCATATAACCCTGGGCATATCACTTAAACTCTATCAGCCTTAGTTTCCTCATCTATAAAACGAGACGGTTGGACTCAGTGGCTTGTAAAGTCCCTTCCAGCTCTAAAACTTTTGATTCTGTGATCCTATGATATCTTTGGACAGATACTGTAAATGGACAATGGGGTAGGGCCAGAATAGAACAGATTCTCAAAGAACCTTTAGGAAACTGCATGGTGTTTTTAACAATCCCAAATATCTCCCTGAAACAAAGGCCAGTTCTTGCAATAATCTTCAAAGTGATGGTGTATGACCACAAAACATGGAATACAACAGTCTCCAAAGAATAAAATTTAAACATCGTCCAAAAGGCAGGAGATGTGCATGGTGGGTGTGAGAAGGCTGCACCCATCACCAATCAGCAACTGAACAAGAGAAATGGCACAAAGGATGTCATCAAAGACAGGCCAGAGAAGAAGGTGTCCTGGTCATATGGTGAAAACCAAGATGGATAGCCATGAATGCCTTTGGTTGCCATGCAGTCAAGATTTCTCACCAGACTGTACTTCAGGCTTCACCATGTTCTCAGAAACCTCTTAATCCTAGAATTCAAACCTCCACCCCTGAGGTCCCTCTTTCTGATTAAATGGCTCCTCCCAGAATTTCCATTTAAGGAAGACATCCAGGCTAGTCACCTCTTAATCTGTCACAGATTGCTCTTTAGATTTCTTCATCATGCTCATGCCCTACAACACTGAGTACCTACCTACCTACCTTCCCTCCACTCCTTTCAGCTTCCTCTCCTCCCCTCCCCAACCCACCCCACCCTACCCTACCCTACCCTCATTAGAATGTGTGATCTTGGAGAGCTCCACCATCTTTCCTTTCACTTGTATTTGCATTCCCAGTGCAATGCCTGGCCTTAGAAAGTATTAATAAGTGCTTGTTGACTGACTGGAATCAAGTCCACTGAGTGATTGATTCCCTTATGGAGTATTCATGAGGCACAGATAAGGCGCACAATGGATAAGAAGGCAGGAATGATTTTGTAAAGGCTATTACTGAAGAAAGTACACATGTGAATGACATCACAAGTCCATCAAAGCATAAAGAATCAAGAAATTGGAGCTCAGACAGAAGGTAATCAGGGTGGGTAAGGTAACTAGAAACCCTGCTATTCAAGAATTCATTCAAGGAAGTAGGGATATTTAATCTGAAAAAGAAAAAGCTTAGTAAAGGTAGAATAGTTGCATTCAAGTATTGAAGGGTTGTCACGTAAAAGAGGGATTTGATTACTTCAGCTTGTCCCAAGAAGCCAGGAGGAAGAGTAATGAGTAAAAATTGCAATGTGGCACATTTAAGTTTGGTGTCAATATACAGAGAAAATGTGCTAACAATTGAAACTATCCAACAGTAGAATGAGCAGGCTCTGGTGTTATTGAATGCCTGATGAGGTCTTCAAGTGGAGGCTGGATGACTTGCTTAGATGGGATCTTGTAGAGGGGATTCCTGTTTAAGCATAGTATGACCCCTGTCCTTCCTTCCAACTCAGAGATTCCATGATAAGAGGGAACTGATATAACATGTGTAAAGTACAAGTAGATACCAATTTACACCATAGCTGTAGCTCATAAATATATTTGCAACTCTGCTATAGGGGTTGGAATCTATTTTCTCATAAAAACAATTTTATAAATGATAGTTGACTTCTCAAAGTAGACCACAAAAGTTTGTTTAATTTACCTTAAATAGTCTAAATAACAAGAACAACAAAGTAGAAAAGAACTGGGAAAGGGACAAGGAAAGGGAACCAAAAGATAAAGGGTACATATAACCATTGTCATACAAATTCTAAGAAACACAAGAGATCAAGACAATCCGGGAGATTCATTTCAAGGACTAAATCGCTCTTTGGGGGAAAAAAAATCTAAGATTACTCCTTTGGTTCTCACCTAAAGCCAAAAACTTAGCCTAAAAGTAAACACCTTGGGGGCTAGGTGGGCAGTGAACTCAGGAGGACCTGAGTTCAAATCCAGCCTCAGAAACTTAACACCTACTGTGTTAAGTGAAGTTAAGTTACTGTGGCCTGTGACCTTGGACAAGTCACTTAACACCAATTGCCCTGCCTTCCCCCTCCAAAAAGTAAAAAAAAAATTTTTTTGAAGGAAACACCTTAAATTAAAAATAACATTTAACATTTAACATCAATCTATCCTAATCCAAAGACTCTGAAACACTGCTAAAATATTCTATTAATACTCCACACTGATATCTATCATTTACATTACTTTTATACTTGAAATTAAGATGTCAGTTTTGTTGTTTCTGACATTATTAACTAATCTATGATTAAAAGTAAATAAATGTCAAGCCATCTTGTCATAAGAGCTTAAATTCGTCATCCTCATAATTATGGTAAAAAAAATAGTACCCTCCCTTCCTTCCTTCCTTCCTTCCCTCCTCTCTTTTTTGGAAACCCAATTTCTCTCTATCTCACCCAGGCTCAAAGTATGACAACTGTAAGAAGTCACCAGATCCCCCAGCAAGAAGTTTTGGCCTCCATTTCTATCTGACTTGGGTTGATTTGACTCTTATATAGTTTGGTGGTTTCCCAGCCCTTCCCTTTTAAGAGATGACCATATTGGTACCAGATTTAGTTCTGATATCTAATTGACTTTAGCCTTACTGAAGCTCAGAATTACTGAGCACAAATGATCTACCAACCTTAGCTTCCTTAAATATTATTAAATTCTATTTTCTATGATTATCTCCATACACCTACACTCATTTTTCCTATGATTACAGGAAATAGTCCTGTGGCAATTCATTTTACCAATTCAAATTACCAAAAATTTGTTCTAAAATGCAAAATGTGTTATATTTATGACTTAAAGATTCCAAATTCATGCCTCAAATTGTTGTTTATTCATTTTTCAGTCATGTCTGACACTTCATGACCCCCATCTGGGGTTTTCTTGGCAAAGATACTGGAGTGGTTTGCCATTTCCTTCTCCAGATCATTTTACAAATGAGGAACTGAGGCAAACAGAGTTAAGTGAAGTGCCAAGAATATACAACTAATAAGTGTCTTAAGACACTCTTAAGAGCAGTGTTGAATCCATAAGCCACCTAGCTGCCTCAAATTGGTTTCATGTAAATTTCCTTATTGTCTTGCATAAAA
>CM053587.1:113105551-113136567 GCA_028646515.1 Pseudochirops corinnae
GGGTGGGGGAAAGAGGGGGAGAAAATATGTAACTCAAAATCTTGTGGAAATGAATGATGCAAACTATAATAAAATTTAAAAAAAAAAGAATGTCATAACATCCCTTTTTATGTACTATATTTTCTTGCATGTATTCCAATTTCCCAAACACCCTAAAGTATTTTTATTTGTTTTAAAACAGCAGCTATTGCTCTTAGCAGGGACCTCTCTAATGAGAATATATTTTGGTCTTAGCAGGGTAGACAGAAGGTTGTATTTAAGGTTGCCACTATTGAGGCTAACAGGAATAGCTTGGTAGCACTTAATTTGCTCTTCTCTTTTCTTCTTATCTCTTCTTCACCACTTCTATCTCTAATTTTCTTCCTTGGGTTGTTGGTATAGGACTAGTGGATGTTGCAGCATATCTCCAACCATTTTAGGGGAAACAAACATGCTACTGAGTCTTTTATCTGAACCATATCTCTAAGCTCTGCAAACAGAAACCTGATTCATCTGTATTGATCTCTTTATCTCTATCAATACCTCTGTCCATGTATATAAGTATAGATCTATCAACATAGATATAAATGTAGATTTAAATAGATTGATACAGATATAAAGAATAGCAAAAGGATTTTTGGTAGAATACTATTCTCTTCAGATATAGCTGAACATAGAGAAAGTAATTATCATTCACGGTAATATCTTAGATTTATGGGCAGATGCAAAGATAGTGTTAAATCCTTGAAATCATGAGTACCACATACATTTACATCTTCTAGCTATTTTGGCCTTATGTCTACAGCTTAACGGCTTGATTTTTTTTTTTTACTTTCAAAAAATTTTAAATTAATCTTTTATTTATTTATTGTTGGTTTTCAACATTCCTTTCCCCAAGATTTTGAGTTAACAGCTTGCTTCTTAAATGTTTTAATAAATTCCATTCCCATAAGTTGATTTTGAAAGTGTTATGTATGAAACAAAAAGTAAAAATAAACCTATTTTTTGTTGTGAATGTGATCCCCATGCAATTTTAAACTTGTACCATAAAATATTCTTCATATTATTATGTATTTTGAAAAAAAAATTAGGCATGTTTTCACGTTCTCTTTTTTTCTTTTCTTATAGGAATTGGATTTTCTATGTCAGTCTTAGGCCCTGCTGTTGGATATGTATTGGGAGGACAGCTGCTAAAAATCTACATAGATGCTGATATGGGAAAAAGGCAAGCCAATGTATTTTTAAACTTTTAAAAAAATGTTTTCCTTTTCCATAAGTTTTGATATCATGAACTTTACATTTTTTCAGTACGACTGGTCATGTATCCTTGTCTTGTGTGACTATTATCCATGTCATTCCCTGAGTGTTCCTTCCACAAAACATCCTCCCAGCATGCTAAGGGCATTTGTTCAGGTTTCTCATCATTAGGTGGGCTCTAGTACAGTGTGCCCATCTGTTCAACTTTGTTCTCATTGCATGACCAGTCTACCCACTTTTCCTATAATACAGCTCTTTGATTTTGTGCCATTCTTGTACAAAATTTGTCACTGATAGTATCTTGAGGCATATTTACATTCACCACATGCCTCTCCATATCCCTTTATGTGATCTACAGTTTTGATTCTTCAGAGATTGTAATATTTCATGATTTGATGGTATATAACATTACAAAAAGAATATTGGTTTTAATATGATGAATTTTGGTTTCAAGCAGAAACTTGTAGTTGTTGAAAACTGCCTGGTTCCTCAAATGCAGTCCAACCCATGTTCCAACTTATAATAAATTCTGTGTTTGCTTTCAAAGGGCTTACATCCTGCTAGGGGAATACAAGAATACAATGTTCAAACATAAACAACTACAATATAATTTGAGGGGGGAGAATAACCACTAGGGGCATCAGGAAAGGCTTCCCATAGGAGATGACACTTTGAGTTGAGTTGGAAAGGAAGCTAAGGATTCCAAGAGATAGAAGTTAGGATATAGTGCATTCCAGGCATGTAGGACAGCCTATGAAAAGGTGTAGTAGAGAAAGGAAATGGAATACAGACTGAGTCAAGAAATGTCAAGCAGGCCAGTTAGGTTGGAATGGAGAACTGATGGAGAGTCTTGTGAAATAATCTAGAAATTTAGACTTTAACTCTAAATTGATGAGTTTGTATTTTATTCTAGAGGTAATATTGAACCAGAGCAGGTTCTTGGGCACGGGAAGGACATGGATGGGCTTCTACTCTGTTCCTTAGTCAGTTGTATAACTAGGAAGGTGTGACTTGCCATAGAATATAGCTTCCAAAAACTTAACTATTTATTTTGCATTTTCACCAGGGATTCTCAATGTACATGTGTAGATCAGCCCTATTTGGAGAGATTAAAAAGTAGTCAGTGACTTATTGGTATTTTTGATGACATTTTCTTAGTAAAAATAGTACCCTCCTCTACCAATGTATACACAATTTAGCATATTCCTCTCTTTTAAATATAGTCAATCAAGTCTGATGCTTTTGTGCCCTTAAAATTGTGTCAGCAATAATAACAAAACAATTGTATTTATTCTGATCTGGTTGTGCTATACATCCTTATTTTCATTGGTACCCTTTCTATTTCCTTATGCAGTACACTGGAAACTAATCTTAGAATCTAAAGGTATTGGCTCCATTGCCATCAATGGAGAAAAAGGGTTGTTATGGAAACCTAAATAGGTCTTTTTTCCCCACTGTGTCTGCTCTCCTTTTTCTTTATCCTTGACTGTTTTTGAGATGCTCTGACTTAATTGGCTCTTGTGTCCAGCTTTCTTTAAACTTCTAATTCCTCCATTGCTTCTTGCTGTTTTTTGTCACATGAGTTAAAACTTCTAATTTTCTGCCATATCTTGTAAGGCCTTCAAACAATATTCTCCAATAAACCATGTCATTCTAGTCACACAATTGACTGAAAGGTGTAGAGAATACAAGATTTCACTGTGCCTGTTGTTTATTTTTTATAGAAAAAGCATTGGAATCAGTGAACTAAAACCAAAAAAGTTTTTCCTCTGTCAAAGGAAACAACATGTTTCAAAGACACACAAGATTATTTGAAAGATGGAACAAAAAAATAACTTTGACAATTCCCTGTTTTAATATCTTGTGAGATAATATGCCAAGGAGACAGACATATAACTAACAGCACTATTTGCTTCTCTCATGGAAGAAGTCCAGCTGAGTTGATTAATTGAAGCAAAATTACTTAAAGATGCTGAGACTCCAGATGTACCTATTTTCGAATGACATTGTGCTGATTGCATCAAGTCTCTGAATTTTTCAAAGCTTTCTAAATAGGATACATAATTACTGGAAAAACATTTCAGCTTAACTATCTATGAGAGAAAAACTTAGTATGTAAAAAATTTTCCAGACTATGCTAATACCTCCAGATGCTAGGAGGCTGCAGCAGTGCTCTTATGAAGGGAAGAGTAGTACCTGAGACCTCAGCCTCTCTTGCCCTGGGTAACAGACACATTGTTTTGAAGGATACTCTTTGCAATCACAGAAACTCTCTGTTTTGGGATGTTGATGGGGAGGTAGTGGGGAGAGTTGGTGGTGCTAGGGGAAGGATGAGGATTAGCTTTTAGAGACTCATATCAAGGGACTGAGGGGCTACAGCTTTTCACAGCATATTCTAGGGGATCCTAGATCTCTGGGAGGCAGAGGCTGTGAGGTCTAGGCATTGCACAAGGGAGGGGCCCTGATAAGCTGGTTCTTACTCAATGGCAAATGATTTCTCTGTTCCTGCTCTCCTTATCCTCATGATTCAGAAGCAATGCAGCTAAAGGGAAGATCCTTTTCCCTCTTATTCCCCTTCCACTATCATTCCTATCCATTTCAACTCTAGTCCTTCCATAGTGCATAGCTTTCTCTATCCTCCCCTTCTGTTGAACCCATTCTATTCTCAATAGATTTTTTTTTCATTCTTCACTTTACATCTCCATCTTCTTATACTAATAGAAACCTAGATCTCCTAGAAAACTGCATCCTTTATGTCCAACTAACCCTTAATTTTTAATTATCCCAATCCAATCCAACCAATACTATGGGCCAGGTACTGCGTTAAGTGATGGGGATACAATTAATAAAAAATAAAGCTAGTCCCTGTCATTAAGGAGGTTGCAATCTAAAGGGGGAGACAATATATAGGAGCAGGAAAGGGGAGAGGAAGATGGGATAGTGGGGGCACTGTGTTCCATGGAATTGAAAGTACTCAGGGTAGCAGATGCCGAGTAGAATGATCTGAGTGTAGTTTCTTCTCTCTTTAAAGAAAGGCACTGGGAAGGCCCTCCAAACAGGAGGCAGAAGAGGCTGAGAGAAGTAGAGTCAATCAAGGCTTGAGTTAGCAACTTGGTGGTTAGTTTAGAAGTGATGAGCTTATTCTGGGAAGGGCATCTTTTTCCTGGGAGTTGCAAAGAGGCAGGGTCAGAGATGCAAAATGGAGTGAATCCAGTTTCTGTCCTCTATAAAGGTAGGCTCAGCTTTCCTCTCCAATTCTATCCATTATTATACTTTGTGACTTAATGTATGTGCCAATGTCCCCTCAAACACTCTGACCTCCAAGTTCATCAGCATCCTTAGCTCTTATGAGCTAAGGATGATGATGAAGGAGCTCCTCTTCATTCTGCCTTCAGCCACTCACAAAGATCAAATCACCACCTACAACTTTCATCTCTATATTAAAGGATTCTGAATTTCCTCTTCTCTAAACATAACTTTCTGTTTTTTATTCTCTTCTTTGATCTCACTTCTCCAAAACTTATTCTTTATCCTCACCATGATTTCCATGTTCTTCTTCCATGCTTCCCTGTTCTCTCAGTTTATCACCTTCACAGCCCTGACTCTCTGGTTGCCTGGTAATTTCATACACCATCAGCTTCCCTTGAATCCCTTGTTAAAGACTATGTCACCTTATTAGACACTAGGCTTGGATTAATCCCACTGTTTATTTTAGATTTCCTCTACCTTCTCCATTCCTGTTCATTTTCTATGGAATACTCCTGGAGGAAGTCACATAATTGTTCTGTGTTCAGTATAAATCTTAATTTGACCCTCATTGCTATATAATAATTCTTTTATTATTTCCTGATTGACATTATATTACATTCTTGAAATAGTTATTCCAAACTTCTTTCTTTATATACTACACTCTCCAACTCAAGAGAAGGCTTCAATTATCCTTTTGCTAGGTAAATGGTGGCCATTTTTGAGAACTCCCTCTTCTTCCTTGCTCCATTTCTCAAAATCTCACCTTAGGATCCTCCATTTTCTCCTCTATTAAGCTAGTCTTTGATGAAGTTGAACTTCATCAAGTTAAAGTTGTTCCTTTAGTTCCTTCCCCTCTCCTTCCTTTCCATCTCTTCTGGGAACTTTATTATTTCTTCTCTCTCTTCCATCTTTAGTTTCTTGTGGCTTTACCTTCTCTACTTTTCAGAAATATCCCCAGATCTTCTTCACCTTTAAAAAAACAAAACAAAATCTTCACGTGATCCTTTACATTGTAAAGTTTACAATGTCAACCTATAGTTCTTCAGTTAAAAAAAAAAGTATTGATGCTTTAAAAAAATCACTTTTACTTCTCAGTGACTCCCCTTCTCCATAGAACCTTCTCTTGTAACAAAGAAGTACAGCTAAACAAAAACCAAATATTCAGGGGCGATGTCTCATGAGAGAAAGAGGAGGTATGCTTTATGATCAGAAGTTTGATGTCACCTTTGGTCGCTGCTTTGATGTAGAGTTGTGAGCATTTTTAATACTTCCATTACATTATTTTGGTCACTATATAAATTGTTCTGGTTCTGCTTACTTTACCAAGCTTCCCTAAATTCTTCATACTTGTGATTTCTTATGGTGCATTAATATTAGTTATGTCCACACAATGGGCAACTGCTTTGTTTCCAGTCTTTCGTACCCCAAAAATTATTGCTCTAAATTCTTTTGTATACATATGACTTTTCCCTCTATCTTTGACTTAAGTTATATGCTAAGTAGTGGTGCCACTGGATTAAAGGGTATATATAGATCAGGGTATGTTGTCAATCCTAGTTGTTTTCTTGAATAGTTGGACTCATTCAGAGTTCCATCAATTGTATGATTGTATGTTGATCCAGTTTCATTCATTTGTATGCTGAACTTCTCATAATAATTTCAGCTTTTAACATTTGTTTTTACGTTTTTATCAGTATGATCTAACTGTACTCTTGAAAAGATCTTTCCACATTTATTGTTTCAATTTCAAAATTTCCCACTCACTTTTCAGTCTCTTGCAATCTTTCTTCTAAGCGTTTGTGGCTGCTTTACTGATAAATCTAATGGCCTTTTCTCAGTCTTCGTTCTACTTGATTTCTGTGTAGCCCTAGACTTTATCATTTACCTTCCTCTTTGTACTGGATACTCTTTCTTGGTTTTCTTGATAATTGCTTTCCTTTTCTACCAGTTTTCCCAATACTTTGCAGTCTCCCTAGATGTAGATAGCTGTAATGTTAATGGGATTTAAGATTTTCCCCACCCATTAATTAGCCTCACTGTGGAGCCCATTAAAAGAAGTTAGCTTAGAAGAGGCTTGCTTATAGGAAAGCTTTCACACCTTTTGCTAATTTCTAAATAGGCACTGAATCAGGAGGGTTGTGATGCCTTCTGGGTCTGAGAAGTATATATATACTCTGAGTTGGTATTTTGCTTTGGGGGCTTGCTTTTGAGAAGGACTTTGTGATTCCCTGGTTGAGATTCTGAGTGGCCTACGTTCAGAGCTCCCCAACTGCTCAGATGTAAAGGCTCTTTCAATCCAGGGATGTATGTAAAGTGTATAGTTGATTCAGGCAGTCAGAACCCTATCTGTTTGTCTTTATTTCTCTGCTTATATTTTCTCTGAAATTCAGGGTGCTGACTTTTCCCCTAAACTAGTGAATGTAATTAAAAAAGATTGTTGACCTCCTTAAACAGCTATCTTTCCTAATAAAGCAGATCTAAGAACCTGTGCTAGCAGCCATTCAGGGTATGCTAGTGTGGTTGCCACTACAACATCACCAAGAATCTGTCCTGGACTTTTTCCTTTTACCTCTCTACATTCCCTTGACAATCTCATAAGCCCCCAAGGGCTTAATAAAGTAGAAACCTACATCTATAATAAAGTCTTAATTTTTTTATCTCATCCTGTGTTAACAACTACTTTCTGGGCACCTCCAACTCAACATCTCCAAAAGAGATCTCATTATATTTGTCCCCAAACCTCCTTCAAACTCACCCACTTCCCACTATTACAGATCTGACCACGTCATCTTAATATTCCAAAGTCTTCATGTCTTCCTTTTGCTTCAAAGATAAAAATATAACAATCTCAGTCTAGAATAAGAGTTTATTACATTTTGGTTCTCATCTATCTTTTTAGACTTATTTTATATTCCCTTTTTCACACTCACTAAGTCAAACTGGTCTGTTGGCTGCTCACTCTGGCTTCCTTGCCTTTGTGGAGGTATTTCCCTATGTTTAGAATGAAACTTCTTACTTTCGCCTAGTTTCTTTAGAGCAGCGGTTCTCAACCTGTGGGTTGCGACCCCTTTGGGGGTCAAACTACCCTTTCACAGGGGTCACCTAAGACCATCAGAAAACACATTTCCCATGGTCTTAGGAACTGAGACACTGCTCCTCTATCCGTCTCCAGGTGGGTCCACTCATATGCAGATATGCCCACATATGAGTATTAAAGGGTCACAGCATTAGGAAGGTTGAGAACCACTGCTTTAGAGACATAGCTCTTATATGAGGCCTCTCTGAATCCTTCCAGTTTTTCATCATCACCTTTCTCTTGAGATTAGTTTTTCTATGTTTGTTCTTTGTATCTCACCTGTATATATGTTGTATTTCTACATTAGATGGAAACTCTTCCGAGGGCTGGGACAATTTTATTTGTATTTTTTTTTCATCCAAGTGCCTAGCACAGTGCCTTGCCATAGGTTAATAAATCTCATTATTTTGAACTAAACTTAGCTATATGAAATTAGATTGATGACTCATAGAGCTGTTTCATCTACCTTTCCATGTATCTATCTAATCTTAGGCAGACACAGTAGGTGGGCAATCAGCTTGGTCCAGAATTAAGAATGAAGGAGCAGTTGGATTGATGTGAAAGTTTTATGACTCCTAGTTGTTTTCTTTAAGTAAGGCCCATATTTTTACATCAGTATTTTTTTGGTGTTGTTCTATAGCTGTGAATCATAGAATACAATCCTGAAAGGATCAAAGTTATAAGTAACACAAAAGGCAATGGAGTGGTACATTGCTTGGGGTTAGCAGGATCAAACTTAATATCAATGAAGCTGTAGGACAGTCTATGAAAAGGATATCATCTGAAAGATGTATTATGAGAAAAGAAGAGAGCAGGTAATTTAGCAAGAGTTAGAAATAAGTGATGGATAGCTCATATATTCCACTGGCATTAATTTAACGTCAAGAAGCCTCTTTTATGAGTGAAGCATTGATGGAACACATGGAGATGTCACATAAAAAGAGAAGGCACAGGTAAGTTACGTTTTGGACCATTAGAAGGAATACCTAGATAGATCAGATCACAGAGTTATCACATAATTGAAATAAGATGGTGAAATGGCTTTCTCCATACCAATAATTATTTTATCAAAAATCTTTTCCTTTCAGCCTTTTCATTTCCCTTTGCCCTTTCCCTTTCTTAATCTTATTAGACTTTCCTTTCTCCCTAATAGGTTATGTTTATGTTCGTCATAAGGTGAAGGAGTTACGTAGTTGTGCCTTGTAACGATAATACTTGTTTCCTTAAGAGTATGAGAAAACTAACTGCATTTTTCTTCTATCTTTTTTTTTATTAATTAGTATTATAGTTCCTCTTGTAACATGTAAATTTGGTCATTAGACAGAGGTCTTACATTTAGAGTACCAGAGTATAAGTTATTAAGCGATTAAATCTAAAACCCGTGTCATTCTTAGTTTCTCTATCCCACTTTCTACTACCCTTATCAACACTGCAAACTGTAAAAGTAAAAATGTAAGACTGAGGAACAATGAATTCATCATATATATACATGCATTTTTTTTCCCTGAAAGACTTAGAAAAAAGCATAGAAGGCATGTTTATCAAATTTGTATATCACCCAAGACTGAGAAGGATAGATAACATACTGGACGATAGAGTCAGGGGACCACCCCCTACCAAAAAAAATTTTTTTTTTCATTAGGCCACAGCATTGGGCTTAATCTAATAAAATGAAATTCATTAGGGATAAATGTAAAGTCTGACATTTGGGTACAAAAATCACCTTCACAAGTGTGACAGAAGGCATAGTTAGACAGCAGTTTAGTGGGCTACGAGCTCAAGAACAGTGAGTAGCATGATGTGGCAACCATCAAAATCAAATGTGACCCTGGGCTGTGTTAAGAAAGGCACAGTTTCCAGGAAAAAAGAGGGGTGTGTATGTGTGTGTGTGTGTGTGTGTGTGTGTGTGTGTGTGTGTGTTAGTCCTACTTCACTCTGCCCTCATCTGTCATCTTGTGTTTGGCTCTGGGTGCCATGCTTTAAGAAGCACATTGATAAGTTGGAGAGTATTCAGAGGAGGAAATCAGGATAGTGAAGGGCCTTGATTTTGGTGTCAGATGAGGAAGATTGAAGGAATGGGTGTTTAGCCTGGAGAAGAAAAGACAATGGAGATGTGATAGCTATCTTCTCACATTTGAAGATTTGGTTGAGGAGCCAGGACAAGATTTATTCTGTTTAGCATTAAAGGGAAGAACCAGGAGCAAGGAATAGAATTTGAAAAAAAGCAAAATTTACATAAGAGATCTGAAGAAATTTGCTGATAATTGGTAATGTCCAGAAATGGAATGGGCTGCCTTTAGAAGCAGTGGGTTCCCCTTTTGTAGAGGTATTCAAGCCAAGGTTGAATGACCACTTGTTGGATGTACTGTAACAGAGATTCCAACCTTCACATATGGGTTGTACTACATGCAGCATGTACTACATGCTGAGATCCTTTTGCAGGCCGTATTGGGGGAAAATTCAGCCTATTTTGAAATCAATATGATAGTTGCCTTGTGATATTTTACTTTTATATAATTCTGCCACTGAGATGGCAATATTTAAAAGAGCTTGTACTCCTTAAATATTTTTGGAACATCATATAAAATGAGTCATTTAAAAATGCAATAATTTTAGCTTTTTCTCTTTATGAATAATTTTATTACAGTAATTTACATTGTAAAATATAAAAATGTTAATTATATTAAGTATGTTTTTAGTAAGAAACTAGAAGTAATTTTTTTTTCCCATTAAAGTACTTTTATCAGTGAAGATGATCCCCGCTGGCTGGGTGCATGGTGGATTGGCTTTGTTTTGTCCTGCTTCCTGGCATGGTGTTTGATTATACCTTTTTCTTACTTTCCAAAGCATTTACCAGGTAAGTGCTCAAAAGTGGTTCTTTAAAATTGAAGAAAGTTTTCCTGATTGGTATAGCAAGTATATTTAAGCATAAGAATAAGAAGTAGACCAGTAATTTCATTGGTACAAGAAATTCCTGGATGAAGAAACTTATCTGTCAATATAGATTAGCACCTTCTCATAACTTCTAGACTTAGAAAGTTGATGGTGTATTGAAAAGTTAAGTACCTTGGTCAGAGTCATAGTATGTGTCACAGGTAGAACTTAAACCCTGATCTTCCTGGCTCTGAGTCTGGCCCACTAGCCACTATACCACACTAGAAAATTCATTCTGCCTTCCATGTTGAAACTTAGTTTCCTGTTTGTATGAAGATCATGGTATGAGTATTTATAAGCATTGTTGTGAAACATCTGTTATTTGTAAAATTTGATCTCATTCCTAAGGCAAAGTAACATGGCTATTTGTATACCAAACTTGGATTAGTGAATTTATCTCTCTTCATTTACCCCTGGAATCCTATGTATGTGCATGTGATGGCAATGGATGGGTGGGAGGGTAGGGTAATAAGATGTGCTACTAGTCCGTGGCATGAAGATGTTATCTGAGATCTAATCACCCTCTATGGAAAGTGGGAAGAAGATTGTGCCTGAACCATCAATTCCTTAGCTGGGGGAAAAGAGCAGACAGGATCTAGGACAGCTTCAGTGGTGATTTCTCCTGTCTCCAGGAAGAGTATCTGGTCTATCTACCATCTCCTCAAATATCTCTATATTAGGAACGTGAAGTTTAGGGGTTCAGAAAAAACCAACTTCCAGGGGCAGCTAGGTGGCACAGTAAATAGAGCACCGGCCCTGGAGTCAGGAGGACTTGAGTTCAAATCTGACCTCAGACACTTAACACTTACTGGCCATGTGACCTTGGGCAAGTCAATTAACCCTAATTGCCTTGCCCTGCCCCCTCCAAAAAGGAAAAAGAAAAGAAAAGAAAAAAGCAACTTCCCTGATAAGTGAGGCTTAGTAACCTTTATCTGACACTTTCCAGTGTATCTTTTCTCCACTAAACATTTACACAAAAAGCCATCACACATATCAAACAGTGAGCAAAGCCTTTCATCTGCGCAAAAGGGCAAAGACAAATCAGACAATTTCCACAATTTAGACTATAACGAAGAGTATATAAGATTAAATGAGGGGTTTTTTTTTTTTTGCTTTTTGGAGGGGGGAAAGCAGGGCATTTGGGAGTAAGTGACTTGCCCAAGGTCACACAACTAGTAAGTGTTAAGTGTCTGAGGCCAGATTTGAATTCAGGTTCTTCTGACTCCAGGGCCAGTGCTCTATTCACTCCGCCACCTAGGTGCCCCTTAAATGAGTTCTGGAACTCAAAGGGAAATAAGGTCTCAGTTCAGGCCAGGAAAGAGGGAATAATCTGACCCAGGAGAGGTCCCCTGTCAGCACTCTTGTAGAGATGTGACCCTGGAGTTCAAAGAACATGATGTGGTCAACTCCTATATGTCTGTGAGTCCAAGGGCACCATTTGAAAATCTCTCTTCCAACCACCTCCTTGGAGCTCGTTTTTCCAATTGTGCCTCTAGCATCTCCCTCTTAAGTCTGTTCAACAAATTGAAGTAAATATGAATGCAGTCTTAACACATACAACAAAATGATAGATTAATCACTTTCTCCAAGCCACTTTGTCTCTTTCCATCAAAAAAGAAAAAGAAAAAAAGAAAAATGATGCACTAAATGTAGAACAGTTAAATCAATAGTAGAAAGAAGAAAGATTTGTCACATAGTAAAAGCCTTTGTGAATTAGCACTGAAGAACACTCACTTCTTTCTTTATTTTTAATAAACATGTTTATTTTTTATAAACTTTATTTATTTATTTGCTTTAATTTATATATGTGAAATCATGCAAAACATTTCTATATTACCATATCAACCCCTCCCCAAACAAAACAAAACAACAAACCAAAAACTAACCCAATCCCAATAACAAGAAATAAAGTGAGAAAGTTATACTTCAATTTGCACTTGGAGTTCAGTAGTTTTTTCTCTGAAGGTGGATAGCATTTTTTCATCATGAGGCCTTTGGGATTGTCTTGGATCATCGTATTGATCAGAGTAGCCAAATTTTTCACAATTGATCATCATTACAGCATTGCTGTTACTGTGCACAGTGATCTAGCATTTCTTCTCACTTCACTTTGCATCAGTTCATATAGGTCTTGCCATGATTTTTTTTTTTCTGAAAACAACCCCTTTATCATTTCTTATAGCACAATAGCACTCCATCACAATAATATGCCACAACTTTTTCAGCCATTCCAAAATTTGGTTTGAGGCATTATTTTAAAGTTGTTTGGAGGGAAATGTTAAGGGAGTTCAGCTGGGTTGCAGCCTGTACTCTACCATCTTGGCTCCACCCCTCTCAAGAATTCTGCTTTTTAAAGTGCTCACTCAGTACCCCTCATGTACAATTTTCCATTTGCCAGAGGCAGAGAAACCAGATAACTTACAAGTAAGTGAGAAATTGAAGTGAAGGATATTGAGATCTCTTGCTGCCATAGACATTCTGCCAGAATAGACCTTCCTTTTACCTCCATCCATCAATATGCTTGAACACCAACTTTTCCTAGGCACATGAAGCTTAAGTGATGTAGTAAGTGATTAAAATGTGCTGCCTTTCAAATAGAACCCAGTTATCAGTTAAGGACTCCTCAGACTTCAGATGTTCTTCCCTTAACCCTCCTCAGGGGCCAAATTCTGTTTCAGTCAGTTTAAGAGGAAGAGAAGAGCAGAAGGAGAAATTAGGGTTGATTACCAATGTAGGCAGTTCCGCCTGTGCTGAAGAAAGGTAGACAGGAATCCAGCTGAGGCCAGGGCTGTCCCTGCTGAGGATCAGCAAGGGAGTGACCTAGGCTTGTGAACTGTATGTTTTCCAATGTAAGAAGACTAAGGCAGCTTTAAAACAACCTTGCAGATGTGCCCACCTGTAAAAACAACAAAAAAAAAGGTGGGCACAGAAAATGAGAGAGGAATTTTTTAAAAGGCAAAAATTCTAAAAAAAAATTAAGAGAAAAATATTAATAAAAACTTCAGAACATAAGCAGATAAATCATTATGAAGGATATTAAAACCAGAAAAAAGATGAATAATTTCTCAGTAAAAAAGTTTCTTCATCAGTCATTAAGAAGAAGAGAGTGAATAATTGCCTGATAAAATACAGTATCTTCTGAACTCCAAAGAGAGAGTGGAATAAGAAGAGGAAACTTTATAGTGACTCAAAAGTGAAATGAATTCCATAAGAAAAGAATCAGAAACAAATAAGTCATAGAATCTTCATCTCAATGCAAAATTTTTGGGGAAAAAAAAATTCAATGGATTGTAAAGAAAAAAATCAATGCCCAATGGAGAATCAATCTAAAGAAGGGAGAGCTCGACAGATATGGGTCACAAATATACTGAAATGGAGAACATCTGGCAGGAGAAATAAAAGGCAATAAAATTGTAGGAGCATGTGAACTCTATAAATGAAAAATCACTGATCTTGAAGACATTATGGGCAGCTACCACTTAGAACATGTTAATTAAAAAATCATGTCAGAAACAATACAAGAATTTTTCAATGCAGATAATAACGCATCAGTGTCCAGAATCCATATATCATCTCCTGAAAAAGAAAATTCCCTTCCTCAAATTCCAATACACATTCTGATTAAATTTAGCCATTCCAATAACCAGTGGCACATTTTATAGATGCCAGAAATAAAGACTCAAAAACAAAGAAATGATCATTTGAATGGCACAAAACTATTCTGTAGCCATGAGAAATTTCAGAAGGAATCAGGATGTTATGTTCTAAAAGCAAAGCAGCTTAATTGCAATTCCAGTGATATACTTGGAAAAACATTTGTGAATATTGTTTTTGAGTTCTAAGGATAAACCTTTGGGTAGCTACTCCCACTGCTGTAGCTAATGAGTACCCACCATTGTGCTTCTTGTTAACCATAATTAGCTCTTACCAAAGGCATTTACTTAATTGACACACCAAGGATGGTAATTACTAACCTTTTCTTTCATAAACTATATACATCATCCATGGGAAGGGTTGGCTCAAATTTTATGTACAGTGATGGTGAGACATACATGAATGATGTATGTTTGGAGAATGGTAACTCAATTCCTGGTATTTCGAGTCTGAAAGACTTTCTTTCTTCATTAGATCCTCATGTCCACCTTTGGGTCCAACTTCCTGCCATTGAGGACACAAAGACAAAAATGGAACTGTCCCTCTCCTCAAGTCTCTTACAGTTCCAATACACTATAAACATAGATAAGTCAATGCAAGGTGTCAAAATTATAGTGTTGTTTCTTTCACCACTTGGTAATACCATGAAATAGAAACCATTATCTGTGCGGTTCCAAACTTTGAGTAACTGATGTGTATATAACTTTATATAAAGCTTATTTTTCCATGTTATATATACATATATATATATATATTTAAAAATATAATTTGTTATTTTTAGTATAGTCCACTAATACATTTTAATCAGTCATTTTCTCACTTGCTACCATTTCATGACAACTAAATTACCTTAGAACTGTTTTATCAGCATTATTAGGAAAAAACGAATTAATGACCAGTTATGTACACATGCTAGGTCTATAAATGTCATTATTTTCCAAATCCAGAGTTGGAATTCAAAAAGGAAAGATAAACTTGTTGAAACTATATTCTTCTGCACATGAAATTAAAAAGGGAGGAAGGGATATTTGAAAAGAATAAAAAGACTTTTTAAGAAAAGAGGGGTTAAGACTATGTACATAGTTGGGACGAAGAGGATTTCATATAGCTTTGTAACTTATTATTTGTGTTATCTTGAGCATGTCATTTAAACTTTTTGGGACAGTTTCATCGTCTCTCAACTAAGAGAGCTGGGCTAGATGACTTGTAACCATTTCAGCTTTAGATTTATGGCTCTTTGTTCTGATACTTATATAATCGGAAAGTGTCACAGTTGGTAGTTCTAAAAACCTTCTAAAAACCATCGTCTAGTAGTTCAAAAGTACAGGTATGTACTTCCAACACTGTCTTTATATGACACGTTAGGACAGCTAGGTGGTACAGTGGATAGTGTGCCTGCCCTGGTGTCAGGAAGATTGAGTTGAGTTCCACTTCTTGAGTTCAACTCCAGCCTCAAATACTTATTAGCTGTGTGACTCTGGGCGAGTCACTTAATCCTGTTTGCCTCAGTTTCCTCTTCTGTAAGATGAGTTGGAGAAGGAAATGACACACCACTCTAGTATCTTTGCCAAGAAAATCTGAAATGGGGTCCCACAAGAGTTGAACATTAGGCCACATGTGTCCTTCTAGGTCTTTGGGTGCAGCTTTTTGACTGAGTCCAAGTTTTACTGAACAAATTCCTTCATTAAATTTGGATGAAGTCAAAGGGCTGTACTTGAATACCACTCATTTGGTTGGATCTGTGGATTATTCCAAAGTACCTAATTGGTTCATAGAAATTAAGCATTTGTTAGAGGATATGTTATTTTAAAGTAAATTATGTGCATAAAGAGTAAAGCTGCGTACTGTACATAGGTATAAAATACATTTCTGGTTATGCAGGCACAGCAGAAACACAGGCTGGAAAAATTTCTCAGGCCCATCAGAATGAAGGTGCCACAAAGACTACTGACAAGAATTTTGGGAAAAGCATTAAAGATTTTCCAGTTGCTCTTCAGGTAAATTGAAATTTTGTGTTAATTTATCTTCTCTATTAAAAGAACTTTGCAAATACTCAAGGATAATCTAAGCTCCTCTCTTGTTCAGTTCTGGTCCCACATAGTATCCATTTGCAGTGGCACACACAAGGATATGCACAACCATGCACATACACACACAACATACATACAAAAACACCTATACACAAAGGTTATGTGCACTTATGTACATGAGTCTATAACCAATGTGTGTATATGTCTTTAAAGAGATACAGATAAAATGGCACCAAGTTACCAATGTTCATCATTGGAAATTTTAATACTAGAAGTTCCCCATGTTGATTCTACTAATTTGTAGCACAAAACCACCACCTTCTTAACTTGTGCCATCTTTCTAACCAACTTAGTGCGATTAAAGTGCTTTTTAAACTATATAGAAAGGAGTTATTATTAATTTCCATATTTTACCATGATTTTTGAAGAATCAAAATTGCTAACAAAAGGAAATATATATCTAATTTTAAATAAGCTGCAGCATTCTAGCAATGATGGCATTATCAAAAAATTAAGGTTAGCTGTATAGGATGAGTCTGGACTGACATCCAGAATATTGCACTGGAATTCATAAATTATTAAGCTAGAGAAAGATTCCCCAGTGTATGGTATAGTAGATTTAAAATGAGAAATTTATTTAAAAACAGATTGGAACCTATTATAGAAGTGAGATCAGGCAGGAATCCACCAAGATGTGGAAATATTAGGATGACAATGTAGGTTTTGAAATAGAGTAACCACAAGGTCACATTTGTGCATTAAAAAGATTATTTTTCCAAATGCTTGAAATGTATTGGAGATGAGAATCAGTCAACAAGCATTTATTAAATGCTTATGTGCCTGGCAGAGTACTAAGTACTTGAAAGCCAAAATACAGTCTTTGCTCTTAAAGACATTACATTCTAATGGAAAAGAGAAAACACAAGAACAACTATGTACATGAAAAGTATATGTCATGTAAATGGGAAGTAATTCTAGAAGGAAGGCATTAACATTTGAGGGAGAAGAAGGAACCAAGACAGCATTCTTTCATAAGGTGGGATTTGAGGTGAGTCTTAAAGGAAGTCAAGAGGCATAGATGAGGAGGGAGAATATTCCAATCACTTGGACTCAGTCAAAAGGCTGCACCCAAGGACCTAGAAGGCCACAATTTAAATACACCAACCTGAGAAATGAAATGAGAGGAATAGCATGAACTCCAGTGTTGTTGCATCATAGAGTTTGGGGTGGGAGAATATGAGAAAGCTAGGAATGGTCCAGGTAGTATAAAGATTTAAAGGTTAAAAAGAATTTTCTATTTGATCCTTGTTAATATAGAATTACTGTGACACTAAAGCTGAGTTGACCATGCCACTATGGTTGTGAATCTAGGTGACTGGGAGGATGGTGGTATGCTTGGCAGAAATAGGGAAGTTCTGAAGAGGAGAGGCATTTAAGGACACAGATAATGAGTTCTGTTTTGGGCATACTGAGTTTCTGATATCTGTGGATCAACCAGTTTAGGATGTCCAATAGGAGGCTGGTGATATGAAGCTGGAGGTTAGGAGAGAGGTAAGAGCTGAATAAATAGATTTGAGAATCATTGGCAGAGAGATGATAATTTTACCCACGGGAAAGGAGGGAATCATTAAGTAAGACAATATAGAGGGAGAAGAGAAGGGTTAAGAAGAGCTCCTTGTGGAACATAAGTAACTGATGGCCTCGACCTGGAAGAACATCCAGTAAATGACAAAGGAGGGGGCTAAGCATTTACATAATGCCTACTATGTGCCAGGCACTGGACCAAGTGCTTTTACAAATATTGATTTCATGTGATCCTCACATTTACCCTGTGAGGTAGATCTTGTTATTATTTTATAGCTTGGTTTTTTTTTTTTACATTTTACATTTACATTTTACAGTTGAGGAAACTGAGGCCAACAGAGGTTAAGTGACTTGCTCAGGGTCACACAGCTAGTAAATGTAAGAGGCCAGATTTGAACTCAAGTCTTCTTGATTCCAGGCTCAGTGTTCTATCCACTGTGTCACCTAGAAGGGTCAGGCAGGTGGAAGGAGAACTAGGAGAGCAGGGCCATGAAAGACTAGAGATAAAAGAGTATCTAGGAGGAAAAAGTGATCAACAGTATCAAATGTTGCAGAGAGATCAAGAAGAATGAAAAAAGAAATTTGGCAAATACAAGTGATAAGTTTGGAAATAGTAGTTTCAGTTGAATGCTGAAGTTGGAAGCCAGGCTATGTGGTGTTTAAGAGAGGGAGTAGAAGCATTGATATTGTATGACTTCCTCTAGGAATTTAGGCACAAAAAAGGAAAGAGATATGGGTAGATAATTTGTGAGGAAAACAGAATTGAGGTGTTTTGTTTTAGCTTTAGTTTTAGTTGTTTTTTAAGAAAAGCAGTGACATGGGGGTCTTTGTAGACAAAGGGGAAGGAACCAGTAGGTAGGGAGACATTGAAGAGGAGAGAGAGAATGGAACTGCTAGGGTAATTTCCTACAGATGATGGGATGGAATAATATCAAGAGTCCAGGCTACCTCTTCCTATGATACAGGGTGAAAAAGGAAATCATTAGAGGAGACATCTAAGTGAGGTGAGAAGAGAAGAGGCTCTTGTGAAATGGTCTTAATTTTTATTTTTTTGGGGGGGAGAGTGAAATATGAGGAAAAGCCCACACTTCATCCTACCATCCCCACTATTTATCTTCCCATATTTCTCCTTCCTTTTGTGTCTGAATTCCTTGAGAAAACTGTGTACAATTGGATTCCTCACTTCCTCTCCTCTCATTTGCTTCTCAATCTTGTTTATATAACCTGCAACAGTTGTATAGAAGCTTCAGGTGAGCATGAAAGCATAAACTAGAATTCAAATCCTGGCACAGTAGAAAGAGCACTGAGCACTTAGGAAGACCTGAGTTCAAATCCAGCCTCAGACAGTTAGTAGCTGGATAACCCTGGATAAGTCATTTAACCTTTGTTTAGTTCAGTTTCCTCAACTGTAAATGGAGATTATAAGAGTGTCCTTATACTGTTGTTGTGAGGAGTAAAGGAGATACTATTTGTAAAATGCTTGCTGCAATGCCTGCCAAATATTAAATACTTAATAAACACTTGTTCTTTTTTCTTTTCTTTTGGGGAGCCTTCTATTTCCCCTTGTGTTACTCTCACTCAATACACTGAGGCCACAGTCTCTATGGTAGTGAAGATGAGACTTTTCAAGAAAGTCAATCTATGTCATCTGTATAGGAGTGCATAAAAAATTGGTATTTGGCTGTACTATGTTTGTGTTTAAAGCAAGGGAATTAATTTTAGCTTTTATAAATTTGTTAGAATGTACTTATTTTGAACTGCCATTTCACAATGCTACCTTTTAAAGTTTTCTATTTACTGCAACGCAGTCTTTTATAATGTTCTAATTTTTACTTTTTTCCTTTAGGTTTTGCTGAGAAATCCTGTATTTATGTGTTTAGCTCTATCTACTTCTACAGAAGCTTTAATTAATACAGGTTTTGCTACGTTTTTGCCTAAATTTATAGAAAATCAATTTGGATTGTCATCCAGCTTTGCAGCTACACTTGGAGGTAATGTTTTTCCTTATTCTTTATTTACTTTTATAAATAGTATCATTTAACTCATTTTTTTTCTAGTTATATATATGGTAGGACTCTAGGTACCTTAGTCTTGACAACTTATGGGTTATACAAATTAAAGTCATGGAGACATAGCATAAATAAAAGTATCTGATCATTAAAAACCAAATTATTAAGGACTAGAATACGTCATTTTTTTTGGAGGGGGGAAGGTGCAATTGGGGTTAAGTGACTTGCTCAAGGTCACATAATGTGTCAAGTGTTTGAGACTGAATTTGAACTCGGGTCCTCCTGACTCCAGGGGCAGCGTTCTATTATCTACAGCATCTATCTGCCCCATAATTTTTTAGTATAAAAAATTGATTGTTCATTTTCATTTTATCTAAGCTTTCATAGCATAAACAACAACAACATAAACTATTATATAGCCTGTGTAATAGTGAAATCCTGTTCTTTGTTGAATGCTTTGACTTGTTAGGACACATTTTCATAATTGTTTTGATATTTCCCAGTTTTTAGCACAAATTCTTTGGTATGTTAATATTTTCATTTCTAACTATTGATGTCATATTTCTCTGCAGGTGTTGTTTTAATTCCAGGAGCAGCACTGGGACAAGTTTTGGGTGGTGTCATTGTGTCCAAATTCAAAATGGCTTGCAAAAACATAATGAAGTTTACTCTACTGATGTCAGTACTATCCCTTGTATTTAGTTTCATATTAATTTTTGCTAAATGTGGAAATGAGCCATTTGCTGGTGTCTCTGAAGCATATAATGGGTAACTGTCTTTTAATGACTTTGTTATTGTTCATTACTCAAATCCAAAACTGCACCTATACATATAGGCATATACTTTAGACATTAAATAAAGCAAACTGGTTAGGAATTCATAATTTTAAATCAGTGAAATATTTTCTCCTCCCAAAGATGTAGGTATATTAATGCATTTATATAGACATCCTCCACTTTAAAAAGAATTATTCTGAGAGAAAATTTTGGCTAAATTCAACCTGTTCTGTATCAAGTTGCATTTCTCTTATTATGTCCTTTTAGAAAGTTGGAGGTGTTTTTTAATTTGGTACTTTAAGGGTCTGTAATTTCAACATGGTGGGTCCTCTCTCTGCTACAGGAGATCACATTGCCTTTAAGTGTAAGATCTTTTAAAATTTGTATGACAAAATTTTATAACCTAATGGCTAACTTGAGTCTGCTGTGCCTTACTTAGACTGGAACTTCTACTGCGGAGACAAATCTGTGCAGCTTAGTCAGATATTAACAAATTGATGATTAGTCTGCGTAGCTTTTGAAAACCCAGAGCCCAGGGTATTAATCTCTGTGACATGCATAAGCTGTTCGAGTATGGATTTTGCCCACTCCTTGAATTGGAGGAGGTTGAACAAATTGTCATGGCAAGAATCTTCTATTAGTTGCATTGAACACTGGCAAGGAGAGAAATTAGGATAAAACAAAGCCCATGATACATTGACCATCAATTCCCTCCTAACAGTTCATTTTTAAGGGGTGTTGAATACTCTGTGAGAATATTCCATTGGGATGCTATGGTTTAAAAAAAAAAAAAAAGCTTTATCCAAGTCCTCTCCCTCCCCATACATGCTGTGGCAGAATAAGTCAAGTAATCTTCTAATCTTCCTTATTTCTTATTACTCCTTTCCTCTGTATTTCACAGTAGTCTAGCCTTGTCAATCCTACCTATGTGACATCTCTCAAACCTTTTCCTTCTCTCCACTCATATGTCCATTACCCTAGTTTAGCTTTCCTCACCTTACATTATTGCTATAACTTCCTAAATAGTCTCCCTGACACTGAGCTTCCAAACTTAGATTCTTAAAGATAGGTCTGATTATGTCATTCTCTACTCAGTCATCCAGAGTGGTTCCAAATTTCCTCTTTGATAAAATATTAACTCATATTTGGCTTTCAAAGTCACAACTTGACTCTAGCCTGTCCTTACAGGCTGATTGCCCATTAATCTTCCTGCATTCTATATTCCAGCTAAATTATGCCACATTATGGACTTTGTGTATAACACTCTATCTTCTATCCCCATGCTTAGGATGTATTCCTACTCTCTTCTGTTTCCTAGAATCCCTATCTTGCAGGGAAATTGTCTTTTATCATTTTTATATTCTCTATTACTTGTTTCACTAAAAATTATATTATTGCCATGGCTGTAAAAAGTACTTCCCCGCCCTTTATTGATTTTTAAAAATGATCTGATCTTTTATATTCATATTCTGTTGTCTTCTCTTTTTTTTTGCTCATTTGGTATGTGCTCTAAGATTTGATCTTAATGTAGTTTTTGCCAAACTGCTTTCCAGTATTCTCTGCAATTCTTGTCGAAGAGAAGGTCCTTCCCCTAGTCAATTATGTTCTCACTTCTGTTTTTCCAAATGCATCTTGTGGTTGGAGCCATAACTAACATGTAGGCTAGTTTTAACTAAAGGGGTGTTAAAATTATCCCTAAGACCTAATTGGATTAGTAGATAGCAGTCCAAGAGGACCAGTGACATAACTTTCCTTAAGGCCAATTACAAAAGCCCAGATGGATCCATGATCTTATAAATTTTGGTGTGATCTCCTCCCAGCAAAGCAGGTCTCAACCTATCAATGATCATCTTGTATATCTCTTTTCTACATCCTCTGATTAGTTCATTAAAGAAGATTCACTCAATATGCTAAGAGGCCTTCCTCACAGATCCATTTGAGTAACAGAAATCATAGTTATGTTTTTTTCATATATTAAACCATGGTTTACTAATAAACTAGATTGCAAATTCCTTGAAACTAAGGATCATTTCTCATTATAACTTAACCAACATTCATTTGGGGGTATACTGCATGCTAGGTGTATTGTACGCACTTGGAAAAGAAAAAATATTTGTTAATTGATTTGATTGAAGGAATACTAGCTACTAATATATATCCTAATATACACATTTTCTAGTGTGATCTCTTTTTGTGCAGTAGGCAGGTGTTAGTACCATAATGGTTCGCAGATTGATAGAATCAGGCTTTTTGAACTGCCTAATGTGCAGCTGATATCTTAGATCTCCTCCAGTGATAAATCAAAGCTTCTTCATTAGATTTTAAGCTCCTTGAGGGCCAGAGCTTGCTTTTGCCTCTTTGTATCCCCATCACTGAGTACAGTGCCTAGTACATAGTAGGCACTTAATAAATATTAATTGGTTGATATCTTTAACCTTTGTTGCTCAATTTCTCATCATATTATTCTGAATATCTCACGTGGCTTAGTGAGCCTAGATAATGAATTTTGTGGGAAGGTTTAATTTTTCTTAGCTGGTATGAGTGGATATCTACAACTTTTAGAAAAATCTGTATCTCATTTAGTTTTGCCATTACCTAACACTTTGTGTAAATTATCTCATTCTTAAAATAATCTTGTAAGGTAGTTTTTGCAAGCAATGTCTCCATAGACTTTTAAATGACTTGCCCAAGGGATGAAACTGTCCAGTGAATTTAGATCTTTGACTTCACGGTCAGTAGTATTTCTAAAACCAAATTATATTAATTGAATACAATTATGTTGTAGTTTTAGTTTTCTAATTCCCTCCTATTCCCACTTTGTTTCATCATCATTCTTCTTATCAAAGATTATTTCTAAGCACTTCTGCATACAAAATGAATTATCTAAACCCAAATTATTGGCTTCTTGATTTCAAGAATGAACTAGCCCATGAGAAAAGAAAATATATTGATCAAGTAAATTAAAACCAATTTAAACATAGCTTTTTGTCCGCTTCTCCCAGGAACACATAAGTCATTTTACAGCAAAGATTTGTCTTTATCTCTCCTATGTCTAATAATGCCTCACACATAGAAGATGCTTGATCAATGTGTTATTGTTTTTATTAATAGACACTTCTAATGCCTAGATATGGACTAATTATGTGATCTAAGACTTTTCATTATATGTACAAAATATCATTAACTGAGTGGAAGTATAAACATTTGGATCCCTTGAGTAAGATTCTTGCCAGTTCATCCATTATTTAGCCTGAAGTCCTGTAGGCCTGATTGTTAAGTAATGAAGCCCTTGCTATAAAGATTAATTTTTAACTGTTCATTAGTTGTTATAAATAGATTCTTATTTATATTAATTTGTTCCTTATAGGACAGGAGAGCTGGGAAATTTGACAGCCCCTTGTAATGTTAATTGCAACTGCTCGGGTTCATTTTACTATCCTGTTTGTGGAAGAGATGGTGTCCAGTATTTTTCTCCCTGCATTGCTGGATGCAAAAATTTAGTACCCGATAGCCACCCAAAGGTAACTTTATAACTTTATCTACAGTAAGAGCTATTTAGGTAAAGTACATAATATTTCAGCTATGTTAAATTTTTTAAAAAATTCATGAATCTATGAATACCTTTTCTACTTCTTTGTTTATCCACATTCTTTTCATCTAAGCCCCAGCTCAGATTTTGCTGTTTGAAAAGCTTTTCCTGATCATTGCAGCCCAAAGTGAAGATGATACTATGCTCATTCCATCAAGTCCTAGGACATTTTTGAGCCTTCTTGAAGAGATCAATTCTTTACTGTAATTTTTTATTATGGGCATAAAAATCATCAGCAAACATAAATGTTTCATGTACAAAAAGAACAAAAATTTAAGCTTCTAAAGTAATTATTCTCTATGTAATGAAACCTTGCTCATCGTATTTTACTAGCTTTTCTTCTTTTGGTCTAAAGTTGGTATTTAAATATTTTACAGGTACAAAATTTTTCAAATGCTTTTGTTTTATGTCCTAAACTTGATTTGATCTTTCTCTTTTTGAGAATAGGTACTGTTTCTTGCATTCAAACTATCTTCGAATACTCAACAATGTCAAACTTAGTGTTTTTTCAGTTTCATTGTATCATGCCATATTTTGTGTGTGTGTGTGGATTTAAATAATTGAGGCTTTAAAACTGACTTTACTTTTTATTTTAAATTTCATCAAAATTCTTTTCTTAACATTGCCAATTGAGCAATTTAGAACAAAATTTAAGTAATTTTTATTCTTTAGTAATTTGGAACTTGCTCTATATTGCAAGATTCTTGAATGTATTAAAAAGTCCCAATTACTGGAATAAAAAGTTTAAGTGAGATGTTTTTTGTGCAAAAGTATTTTCATATTTTTCACATGTTTGAAAGTTCCAATTCATCAGGGAATTTAAAGAAATGAAATAATGTTAATTTTGAATAAAGTTTTGGGATTCATTCACTGGATCTGTATAGAAAAAAAAACAGGCTATAGGAATGGAGGATAGATAATAGTTAAGTTCTTACAATGGCAGCAGAAAAATAACTAGACATAATAGTGGAACAAGTTCTATTTATATCCACAATATAATCTTGTTAAAATAATGAGTGTAGTTTGAAATAAGTAATATAAATATTGTATGTTATTTTAAAGAGATGGTTAGTAGATGTTATTAGGCCCACGGGATATGGCCTCAATGAAGACCTGTGTATAGGGAGTGATGCTAAAGTAATGATTGGAAAAAGAGATGATTCTCCATGTAGTAAGAGGGAGGAAGGCTTCTGCCTTGGTACCTTAGGAATGTTAAATGTCCTGAAAGAAGGCCTCCAAAACATTGAGTAGATCTTCCATGGAGAATTGATGGAAAGATATAGGTGTAATTTGCACCGGCTAAGATGACCAAAAACAAAAAAGAGTTGATCTTTCATGGTGCTCGGCATCATAGTGCTTCATGGCTGTTGATTAAATGCAATTGAATTGACTTTGTTCCATTGAAAAATGAGATAATAGATCTAATCACATATAGAAGTATGTAAATATGGGTTATTTTTGGATCATTTTAACTAAAAATTATGATTTTTGAACATGAAAGAAACCTTTGAGATCATCTAGGCTAGATTTCTCGTTTAATGTAAAAGAAAATATAGTAAAAAGGTCACACAAGGTCAAACAGCTTGTTAGTTGTAGCAGCAAGAATAGAATGGATATCCACCATTTCCTAGTACAGTTCTCTTCCCACTATATAACTTCAAAAAATGTAAGAAAGTTTCTTGCTGTAGAAACTATAAATAAAAGAAGACTGAACCTGGACCATTGTAATAGTAGGCTTAACTGTAATTATAATCTTTGTGTAAGGTAGATTGAATTGTTAAAAGTGTGTTCATGGAGTTATTAGTCCTGAGATACTCTTTTAGAAATGTGATAAAATGTTACTCCTTTCTTTAGGTCAGACCCAGTCCAATAATTCATGCCAGAAATTAAAATTCAATAAGGCATTCAGGGATCATAAAATCTAATTAAGAAAAATTTATCATGAGAGAAAAAGGAATCAATTTAAAATAATAATAAATCAAAATAAAGAACTTTACCCATCCTCCAAAGTCACAATGCACTCAACAATTAGTCAACAAGATTTGGAAGTGTTTCCTCAGAGGACAGCAAGAGCTCAGTTCCCACTTAACTGGATCTTTTTTTTTTTTTAACCGTTTCCCTACCTCAAAAAAACCAGCCTAGCACCAACCGCTAGGGCTACCATCTTTCCATTCTAAAATTCAGTTTGTGAATCAGTGAGTGGGTCTGTAAAGGAAGGGAAGGTGAGGGAGTGGGAACAAAGTTGGAGACTTTAGCACTAGACCCAGCAATGGCACTCTACTGCCACTAACAGTGTGATGGAGTTGGCTGCCCATACTCATTTTTGGCCCTGTGCACCTCACACAACTCTGACAGAGCCACTGAAAGTAACAGTCAGATGTCTGAGGAAGCAGTATTGGAAATAAAATTCCTAGATATCCCATCCCTTGGATGGTAAGGATCCAGTTTTTCTAAAGGGCCTTCTATCACCAAGACAATTCTAGTAAGTAGAGAAGAAGCTAATACAAAGATGCAAACTTAAAAGAATACAAACACACTTCTTTAAAAGGGGATAGAAAACCAGAAGTAATACTTTGAGGTAAAAGCTATCAAAATGGTCAAGAGTAAGAACCAGGACTATCACATTTACCAAATAATTGATACATCTTTAATAATATCAGCAGTCCCTGTCAGAGGTCTAGATCGTCTTTATAAAGAGGGCTAAGAAGTTCTTTATTTTTTTTCGATTTATTTGTTTATTTTTAGTTTTCAACATTCATTTCCAACAGATTTTGAGTTACAAAATTTTCTCCTTGTCTTTCCCCTACCCACACTCCAAAAAAACAAGACTACTGAATATCCCTTCCCCCAATCTGTTCTCTTTTATATCCTCTCCCATACCTCCCCTAACTTTCTAGTAGGGCAAGATGAATTTCTATACCCCAGTGTCTGTATATTTTATTTCCCAGTTACGTGTAAAAAACAATTTTTTAAAAAAATTGTTTTTAAAACTTTGAGATTTTTTTCCCTTCTTCCCTCCTCACCCACCTCCACTGGGAAGATAATCAATTAAATGTAGGTTGTACATTTATAGTTATGCAAAACATTTCCATAGTAGTTATATTGTGAAAGACTAACTATATTTCTCTCCATCCTATCCTGCCCCCCAATTATTCTATTTTCTCCTTTGATCCTATCCCTTTTCAAAAGCGTTTGCTTCTAACTACCCTCTCCCCCAATCTGCTCTCCTTTCTATGATCCCCCCTCTTATCTCTCCTCCTATTTTTCTGTAGGGTAAGATACCCAATTGAGTGTATATGTTATTCCCCATTCCTTAAGCCAGTTCAATGAAAGTAAGGTTGTCCCATTCCTTTTCACTTTCCTGCTCTTCCCCTCCATTGTAACAGTTTTCTCTTGCCTCTTTTATATGAGATAATTTACCCTGATCTGTCTCTCCCTTTCTCCTTCTCCCAATAAATTCCTCTCTCACCTCTTAATTTTATTTTTTCAGATAATCATCCTTTTATATTCAACTCATCCTGTGCTCTCTGTCTATGTATACATGTACATACATATGCCCACACTCACATATATATTTATATATACATATACCCCCATACATACATATTTATGTATGTGTATGTATATGTACATATATATTCCCTTCAACTATCCTCATACTGAGAAAAGTCTTATGAGTTACAATTATTGTTTTTCCATGTAGGAAATTTAATTAGTTCATCTTTAATAAGTTTCTTATGAATTTTTTTCCTTTTTACCTTCTCATGCTTGTCTTGCTTCTTGCAGTTGAAAGTCAAATTTTCTGTTCAGCTCTGTTTTTTTCCTCAAGAATGCTTGAAAATCCTATATTTCATTGAATGACTGTATTTCCCCCTGAAACATTATACTCAGTTTTGCTGGGTACATGATTCTTGGTTTTAGTCCTAGCTCCTTTGACCTCTGGAATATCATATCCCAAGCCCTTTGATCCCTTAATGTAGAAGCTACTAGGTCTTGTGTTATCCTGATTGTGTTCCCACAATACTCAAATTGTTTCTTCCTGACTGCTTGCTGTATTTCTCCTTGACCTGGAACTCTGGAATTTGTCTATAATATTCCTAGGATTTTCTTTCTCAGATCTTTTTCAAGAGGTGATCAGTGAATTCTTTCAATTTCTATTTTGCCCTCTTGTTCTAGAATATCCAGGAAATTTTGCTTGAGAATTTCTTGAAAGGTGGTGTCTAGGCTTTTTTTTTTTATCATGGCTTTCTGGTAGTCCAATAATTTTTAAATGATTTTTCCTGGATCTATTTTCCAGGTCAGTGGTTTTTCCAGTGAGATATTTCATATTGCCTTTTATTTTTTCATTTGTTTGGATCTGTTTTACATTATCTTGATTTCTCAAAAAGTCATCAGCTTCCAATTGCTCCAATCTAGTTTTGAAGAAATTATTTTCTTCAATGAGTTTTTGAAGGCATTATTCTCCTCACTGGCTTTTTGGGCCTCCTTTGCCATTTGATTTAGTCTATTTTTTAAGGTGTAATTTTCTTCAGTATTTTTTTGGGTCTCCTTTAGCAGGCTGTTGACTTGCTTTTTCATGATTTTCTTGCATTATTCTCATTTCTCTTCCCAATTTTTCCTCCACTTCTCTTACTTGATTTTCAAAATCCTTCTTGAGTTCCTCCATGGTCTGTAGCCAGTTCATATTTTTCTACGAAGTTTTTGATGCAGGAGTTCTGACTTCATTGTCTTCCCCCCATTCCATGCTTTGATCCTTTTTTTTCCAAAAAAGGATTCTGTGGTCTGTTTGTGCTTCCTTTGCTTGCTCATATTGCCAGCCAATTATTTAGCTTTTGAACTCTTTGCCAAGGTAGAACTCCGCTTCCAGAATGGAGAGAACTTTGTCCCAAATTGCTGGGGTTTTTGCAGCTGCCAGAGCTTTTAAGAGGGTGCCCTCTCTACAGCCCCCACAAACTCTGACACACTAGCCACACACCCCAGGACCACCACCCAAGACTGTGATCCGGATTCAAGCAGGTTAAAGCAAGAGCAATTACCCTCTGAATGGTTGCTTAGTTCTCCTACAATCTGCAGGACAGGAGCTATGGAAGCAGCCGCACGGCATGGGCTGCAAGCCACCATGCCTCTATCACTTCTTGCCCTGGGGGTAGGGGCTGGGCCTTGATCTTTCTCTTCCCTCCTCCCCCTCCTTCCCCCATTCCAACAGAGTTCTACACTGACCTTTTACTTTATCTTTGGCATTTATGGGTTGAGAAGTCTGAAAACCATCCCAGCTGCTGGTGATTTAATCTCCTGCAGTCTGCTCTGGCCAGTCTGGGATCTGTTCAGTACCACCTTGGGGCTGGAATCATGGCTCAAGGGGGAACTGCGCTTGGCTCCCAGTGTGCTGTGATAGACTTTTCCTATCAGCCTGCTAGGCTGTCTTCAGTGGGAGATTTGTTTCTCTCTGTCACTTTGTGGGTTCTGTAGCTCTGATATGTTTAGAGTCATTTTCTTTACATGTATTAGAAGTGATTGGAGCAGGAGATCACAACAAGTTTGTGCTTCTGCTCAACCATCTTGGCTCCCTCCTCCAACCACTCCCAAGCTAAGAAGTTCTAAGCATCTTTCATATAATATGTCCCAGGACTCCTTATATAGGCATGTATATATGCATATATGTATATACAGTATACACTCTGCATACCACTATTCATTCACTCTTCCCTGGTTCACTAGGCAAACCTTTTTCCTCCCTTCTCTTCCCCTCTCTCCCCCCACTACCCTTACTTCAGTCCCCTTCAGGAGGATTGTACCAAATCATATGAGTATTAAATGATAAATGTAGATCAATAAATTTTAAAAAACCAAGAAACTGGGAGGATTTATAGACAGAAATATACGAGTAAAACAGGCTAAATTGGCATAGATATGTTGTGATAAGCACCAGTGTGGGAAGAAGTTCCCACACTGATTAGATCACAGGTCCATTGAAGTACTGAGGAAGCATAAGAAGTGTATATAATAATAATAATGTAAACTTACTTACAAAATACATTTTACAAAAGCACATTCCATGAAACAACTCTAAATTTAACTTAAAATCTAAGATCACCCAAAGGACAATCCAGGGGTGTGAGTAGAGTATCTTTTACATGTTACAAATGAGGAGTTCCCCAGGAGAAGTGTAAAGGTCATGTTCAGAGAAATATGAGCAGAATTTTAAAAAAAATCTCAGCAAGAACAAAGGAAATACAATCTGCATATTCCATTTTTTTTCTGTGCAGTATCAAGAAATCTAGACGATGGATCCAAGTATCTTTGGTGGACTCCCTTATGGAATATTTGCAGGAAGACAGAAAAGGTTTGCACAGGATAGGCAGGAATAGATGATTTACAATCCGTACCTATGGAGAGAGTACACATCCTATATTTCTTAAAATAATGTTACAGGTGGCAACAATCAGTGATGGCATGAATCAGTTACATGCAGTATAAAGAATAGTGAGAGGATGAAAACATAGATATAATGCACAAATCATAGAAATTTAGTGAGATAATAAAAAACTACAGGTTACACGATAAGTGGTATAGATATATAACTGTCATTTTATTTCAGGAAGATATGCTGATACTCTTTATAAGAAAGGTTGAATTTGGTAACATTTCTCACAAAGAATAAGGGAATCTTGAAAGAATAAGAACTTTAACCTCTCATTTGAAGGGAAGAAAGTGGAACAATTAAAAATTGAATTACTGCAGCAATATGTAGATTTTAAACTCCAAATGATTTCCTCGAAATACCTGGCAATATTTTTTTTTAAAATTTTATTATAGTTTGCATCATTCATTTCCACAAGATTTTGAGTTACATATTTTCTCCCCCTCTTTCCCCCCCCC
>CM053587.1:113137067-113161930 GCA_028646515.1 Pseudochirops corinnae
TGTTGTGAATATTATAATGTTTTGAATGTTTGTCTTGATTTGTAATGGAATAAACAGAGTGTTCACTATATTTTGTAATCTGAACTCTAAAGGCTGTTCACAGTAGCATTCCTTTGGGAATCTGCTGGTGCATGGCATTACAACCCCAAAGAAAGACCAGCTCATTTTGATAAACAAAGAAAACAATGCCTAAAAAGTATTTCCCATTTTATAGAGAAAATGTTTATTTGTGGGCAGAGATAATTTATACATTTTCATGTTTCTGTATCCTAAAGTGCAATATGCCTCAATATGGCTCCTTCCCTCCTGGTGAGGAGCTAGGCTTTTGTCCTTAGATGACCAGAGGTTATGTTAATATAAACTATTTGGTTTTAGTTCCTTGGACCAATTAATTCTTAGTTTCGTTGCCTTTTATGGGAGGTGACCAACAAAACCCCATAGCTTAGCTTCCACAGTAGAGACCTTAGTAGATCTTTCTTCTTCCACATTCTACTACCTACCTCTTGGTAGCAAGGTCTTAAACTTCTTCCATGATATTTCAATCACTTAAATGACTTTAGGGTCATTACCAGATACCCCTATCCTAGTGGTCATTAGAAGTCCATCTTAGAGAAGGAATTTAGTGCAGGTAAAACAAAAGCAAAAACATAAAGATAAAACCCAGAGAGAAGAAACGATATAATGGTTCCCTGGAGGAATGTAGTTCAGGATGCCTGAATATGGAGAAATGTGATCAGAAACCTCAGATTTCACCTTATCCTTTTGAAAGGATGAATCCATGTTATATGTCGTGTATTAGCAGTTCACAGCAGGTGATGAACAGAGCAGCATAAGGAACATCAAGCCTGCAGTAATAATAATGTCTCTTCTGGCATAGTCTCTGATCCTCATAATGAATCTGAGTTATCTCTTTAAGATAAAAGATCACTATCCTCTTGCATACAGCCTATCTTGAAGCCTGAGCTAATATAGAAATTAACTTAGTACCACTCAAGGATGTTTTCCCCTGCCCACAGGCAGTAACTTCCCCTCCCTAGGAGGCCAGGGAATTTATATCAAATCTAGTGGAGAGGAAATTAAATCTTTAGCACTTTAAAGGCCTTTGCTGAAGGACAGTTCCCTTCTTTCTTGAGGACTGGGTAATTATACAGAAAATGTCGCCTTCGATGGGCCTGTCTGTACTTTTCTTTCTGTCTGATGCCTTCCTCTACCATAAATGAGGGCTATTGTGGGTGCTTTGCTGCCTTTAGGTCAAAGTGTCATTCATCTCCTTTTGTTTAACTTCTCTATTGATGTGGTAAGAAATGGCCATATGGGGTGACTATGGCGATCCCAAAAGGTTCTGGCCAAGCTGGTCAGAACATAGGTTTCTCTTCCTATCCTCTCTGTACAGAAATAACTTTTGCTTTCCAATCAGTTCTATTAGATCTTTTGGACCCAACTACGCTCCAGCTAAGGATGTCCATCTTAGGATGGCTATTCGCTTACCTATGTTCAAGGAGAGATAGAAAAAATGAGAGGTATCCAGAGACTCCTCTAGGCCAATGCATATACTGCAGTGTCCATATATAAATAATTGGTATTTCTGGTAGTGTCAGGGAGTGTACCTTGAAAAGTACCCACCTACTGCCCAATCTTTCAAAGATCCTCATCTTCTCCTCACTGGGAAGAGAGTGGGAGAGAGGGAGGGAGGGAGGGAGAGAGAGAGAGAAAGAAAGAGAGAGAGAGAACAGATGGAGACAAACCAAGAGTTATATGCCATACATTTCAGAGTGAGAACAGAAAATTATTCCTTTTAAGTTGGGGTTCATAAATCTCTTTTTTTTAAAAGTCATACACTCCTTTGGCAGTTTGAACCTATGGACCATTTTCCTGAATAATGTTTTTAAAGTTATGAAATAAGTAACATTATAAAAGAAACTGATTATATTGAATTATACTTACTAAAATATTTTTTTAAATCAAGTCTGAGGGGTGGTCAGGTGGTACAGTGAATAGAGTAATGGCCCCGGAGTCAGGAGAACCTGAGTTCAAATCCGACCTCAGACACTTAACACTTACCAAGTGACCTTGGGCAAGTCACTTAACCCCAATTGTCCTGACTTCCCCCCCCCCAAAAAAATTAAGTTTGTAGATGTAGCTTAATGAACCCTTGTTTTAAACTGCATACCCCTACTGTAGTCCAATGGCCTAAATGGGTAGAGGGGAACAAGCAACTGCCTAGTGTTTGCTTCATCATTTTAAAGCATTTAACATTGTACTGCATGAAGTCCTTTAGCTCTAAGTCTCCTGTGTTGCCCAAAGTTCTATGAACCATAGAGAGGATTTTGCCCACATTGTACCCTCCCTGCTATCCTTAGCAAATCAACTTTTGGAATATTTTTCCATATCCCTTAATTCTGGAAAATTCCTTGGGTCTAGAAACACTGCAGCCACTGGATGCAAAGCTCTGATGTGAAAGCATCTGATCACCAAGGATTCCCTTTCCTCCTCATTGCCCTTCTCCAGCTTGAATCACAAGGCCAACAAGAGATCATTCTTCCAACTAATGCCTAATGCTCTGGGCCTGGTTTAAATCCATTGGGTTTGCTTAATCAAGTTCAGAATTGAAATAAAATTGACCATCTAATCTTTAGCAATAGGTTTATTCAAAATGGCATGAAAAATACATTCACAAGAAGACAGCATTGATTCAAAGGGGCACCTCCTCTGCTTCAGCTCTTCTTCTTTCACAGTGGCCAAAGTGGTATACCTGGTCAGGAGCATGTTTCAAATCTGAAGAAACCCCTGATGCCTTGCCTAGGCTTATGTACTTTGGTAATGAGGAAGCTTTGTCAATTTTTCAAATCCCATGGACCAATGGCAATTTGATTATCTTTTTTGGAGAAACTAGGGGCAGGAAGCTTCTCATATCTTTCTCTTTACAGGATACTTATACATTACCTAAAATGGTAGAGCAATTAAAATAGACTAAGACCTTTTTTTTTTTTTTTTTGCTGTGTTAAAAAATTGTACTGTGTAAGAAATTTATAGATGAATCTGAAATTAAGCCTAGAAACATAGAACCTTAGGATAGACTCAACAAAGGCCTATTAAGAAACCTCAAAAGGTAGGCTGTGGAGATTTTTAAGCAAGAAATGGTCAAGCCCCTTGTTTCATTCTATGTATTTACCGACTGACACATCATTCCCAGAAGCAATGGTAGTATTGATCTGATTTGTGTTCCTGAAATTGGATATTTAAAGGGGAAAAATATAGTATACACACAGTGAAAGGTCAGGTGGCAAGCTGGCCTGGGTGAACCGTTGGATAGAAATGTGATCTGGTCTCATTCTTGGCAGGGATGGTGAATTGGGTAATCAAGCCAGGAGGGCAGCAGCAAGCCCTGTAGTAGCAGATGGTACTTGAACATTTGGGAGTTGATGATATCCATTGAAAAAATAGGGAAAGGCTCTCCAGTGCTTCTGAGGATAAGAGGCAAAGATCTGAGAGGTAAAACATAAGTATAGGAAAGGAGTGGTCAGACAGACAAGAGGAGAACCTGGACTGAGTGTCAGTTAAGCAGAGGGAGGAGGAAGCATTCAGGAAATTTTGTGGTGACTGGATCAGAAGTAGTTGAAAGGATAAGTAGGACAGGACTGATAAATGTCAATGAGATGCAAATGTTGGCCTGTATCATCTCTCTACTGTGCAGCCTTATCTTTTATTTTCCCGTGGAGGGGAGAAGGTAAGGCAATTGGGGGTAAGTGACTTGCCCAAGGTCACACAGCTAGTTAAGTGTCAGAGGCCAGATCTGAACTCAGATCCTCCAGTCTCCAGGGCTGGTGCTTTATTCACTATGCTATCTAGCTGCCCTGCAGCCTTAGCTTTTAAAAGTCCCTATGAAACTGAGCATACAAGGGATGGCAAAGTGTCCTCTAGATTTGACACCACAGGTTCACTCTCTAGCTCTATCTTTATGTGAAATTCTTAGCAATTCTTAGCATACTGGCCTACAGTTAGACCTGGGGGTGTGTAATCCCCAGTGTGTTATCAGTTCACCCTTAAAACCATGTCAGTATTTTTGGCTTTTATCTTCATAAGAAAAAAAATATCTCCTATTTAGTGTCCCTTCCTCTACTTCTCACACCCAATTCATCAATCAATCAACATTTATTAGGTGGCCTACTTTGTGCTAGGCACTGTGCTAAATGCTGGACTCCAAAAGAGAGGAAAGCAAGGGTTCGATCTATTACTAATGGACAAGTATTTAATAGCTTTGACTGATCTTAACCCAATGAAGAACTTAGCCATAGTGTATGCAAGGAAGTGTCATCTCGGAGTCAGGAGATGTGGTTTCTGGTTCTGCTTCTGATACTTGCAAGTCCCACTTTCTCAGGGGGCCCAGGCAACTGTCTAAGATATAGATTACAAAGGAGTTGTTGTGTACATAGAGGGAGTGTTTTGAAAGAATTTAATTACAGATTTCCTATAAAGATAGAGCTAGAGAGTGAACCTGTGATTTCACAGGTATAGGGAAAGGTGAAGAAACTCCCCCTAACAACCATGGCACTGATGGGATGAAATCTAGCCAAGTTGCTAAGTGATTCTAGGCTCAAGCCTACTGAGAAATAGTGTGTATTCGTGTTCATACCATCTCTTTGATTTAGGGAATTCTCAGAGTACTGAGCCTTGACTTGACTTGGGCAGTCAGTATTTGTCAGAGGCCAGGTGGTTTTGGCTTTGAGACAGCTGTCTGACTGCTACACCAGGTTTCCTCTCTGCATGAATAGCAAGTTTGGGATAAAATAAGACAGAATTAGATAAGATAGAAAAGAAGGAAAGAATCAAAATGGCATAAAATTTCACTACTAATTCATTAAACAGAGAAAACATCTCTACCTGCAAGGAAAAAAAATACTCATGCACTTGAAGGGTTAATAATATTTTCATTTTATTATTTCTAATTTAGTCAATGCAAATGTGCTAATTGCCATTTTCATCAATGGATAGTTTTGTTTTAATGAAATCTTAAATTTGCATTTTTTTTCCTTTTGGAAAATCCAGCCAATCTAATAAAGGGAGGTTTAATCATATGATTTTCCAGTGTAGTATTTCTACTGTGGAATCTGTCTCAGTAAACTAATTTTATGCTAGTTGTAGTGAACTGGAGAGTGACCACTAATTCCTTCTGTTTTATGAGAACTATAAAGAAGGATTTGGTTGGTGTCTCTCAACTTTTTCCATTTAAAATGTAAAAAAAAAAAAATTGAATTTTCTCAGTGTTATTTTATTGTATTACTATGTAGTATTTCTCAATAGTCCAATTATAACCACTTAGACACTTGGCTAGATCTTATCACATTAATGCCCGCTTGAGTGAGTGGTTGGGCAAACACTTTAGCAGTAACAAAATGTCTTTATTAAAGGAATGCTGGTCTGACTTAAAACAAATATAAAAATCCCGTTTCTTTGAAATCATGGAATCAACACTTCTTTATGGTTTCCTGAAATGTTTTCTCACTTTAATGACATCTTTAAAGTTTTAAAAGAATTGGGGTTGTGGTGAGGTTGTAATAGGTAGGTTAAAACTTTATATCTGAGTTAAGTAAATATTTGTCAAATTATATTTCTTTTTTTATCTGAAATACGTTATGAAATATATAAATAGAACTCATGATCTGTACCCACATTCCAACTTTTCTATTACTGTCAAGACCAGTACTATTTTCCCAGTTACCCAGCTTTGCAACCTTCTCTCCATCCTAAACTCTTGACTCACATTTACCACAGCTATACAATATATTGTTAAATCTTGCCTTTAAAAAAAACAAAACACTTTTATGATGTCTCTCATATGTCTTCTTGTCTCCCCTCCCACAGCCATTGTCTTCATACAGGCTCTCAGCATTTCTCACTTTTAGTTTCCCAATAGTCTTCATGCTGCTATAATCCAATCATTCTAGCCTTGTTAGTGTTTCTCACATGTGATCAAGAGTATCAAATTTTGTAAAAAGTTGAAGATAAGGATTGAGAAAAGGTCATTAAATTCAGCAATTAAGAAACGATTGGTAATTTTAGAGAGAGCAATTTCTCTTAAATGATAAAATAGAAATCTAAATTGCAGAGAGTTTGGAAGAAGGTAAGAAAAATGGAGATGCTTAATATATATGACTTTCTCAAGGGGTTTATCTGAGAAAGGGATTTATAATATGATAGAGTGGGGGATCCTATGTGATCAAGTTAGTTTACTTTTTTAAAGGGTGCATATGCTTATAGGCAGATAGGTGATTGTAAGACATTACATTTCTCTATATTTAATTTCTTCTTATATTAAGCCCAGTTCTCTAGCACATCAAGATCTTTGGGGTCCTGCCTCTTTTCTCCAGTGTGTTAGTGGTCCCTCTTAGTTTTGTAGTTATCTATAAATCTGCTAAGCATGCTGTGCATTTCAGTCACTGATAAAAGTGTTAAAGAGCAAAGGGCCAAGCAGCATTCTTTGGGGTTCTCCATTATTCTTTGAGTCTGTCCTCCACTTGGTTATTTCCAAATCCATCTTGGATTTTCTTTTAATTTATATCTCCTGTATTTTTCACGAGATAAGTATGAGCTCATTTATTAAATGCTTTGCTAAAATTTAGGTAAATTGAATTGTAGTTTGGTCATCTAGGTGGCAAAGTTAGATAAAGCAACAGGCCTGGAGTCAACAAGACCTGGTTTCAAATGTGACCTTACCAGCCATTGTGACCCTGGGCAAGTCATTTATCTCCCATTTGCCTTAGTTTCCTAGTCTGTAAAATGGGGATAATGAAAGCACCTACCTTCGAGTGTGGCTGTAGTGATCAAATGAGGTAGTAGTTGTTTAGCATCATGTCTGTCACATAAGTGATATATAATAAAGTATTAGCTTCTAAAATGTTAACCACCTACTACTACCACCACCACCACTACTAAACTGTATCTACGCATCTTCCTGACTTACTAGTTTAGCTAGTCAATCAAAAAAAGTAAACATGACCTATTGTTGAAGAAGCTATCATGCTTTTTGTAAACCTCATTAATTTTGTTAGATGTCCACTTTATCACAAGTTTAATGATATATTCTGGTATTTTGATATATTCTAGTATAATTATATATTCTAGTATTTTCACGGGAATAAAAATCAAGCTCATCAGCATAGGTTGCAGACTTTATAATTTTCTTCCCCTGAAAATTGGTATATTTCCTTTCTCATGCAATCTTGATATTCTTGTCACTTCTCTAAATCATGAGTGATCGATTTGGTATAAAGATCTTTCATGTCTATAAGTTACCTGCTCTGCATTTTTTTTTAATGTTGCAAATATTTTTAAAAATACATTTTCAGTTTTCTTTTCAAGTTTTACAAAGATATTTTTGTTTACAATATTCACAGACATACTACAACTGTTCCTGTATTGGAAGGACAAAACAAATGATGCCTTCTGCAGAAAGTCTGAGCTTTGAAGCCAAAGCTGGGAAGTGTGAAACCCGCTGTGCAAATCTGCCTCTATTTCTTGTTTTTTTCTTCATTACTGTTCTTTTTACCTTTATGGCTGGTACTCCAATTACTGTAGCTACTCTTCGGTACGTATTTTTTCTTCATCTGCGCCACCCTGTATGAAGTTTTTCCTGAAAGCTGAAGCCATCTTAATGTTAAATATGCATGTGAGGATATAAATGTTGGCTAAAATCAGAAGGAAGGAAAAAAATGTTGCCCCCATCGCACCTCTGCTACAACAACACCCAGGACCAGAAAAAATGGGATGGCTAAAGGCTGTGCCACACACTCCTCCCCCCACCAATCAGCACTGCTTGTGCCTAGCGCTGTCACACACCTGCCAAGTCCTAAGTAACTGTGATTTAGCATGCAGGATCAATCCTGTTAGCTCTTTTGGTGGGGGTAAGGTGAGATAGGGTGGTACTTTTAGGAGAGTTATGCTAGCCATAAAGGCAAAAGCTGCTGGACTAGCAATGGCTGCTGCCGCCACCTCTATAGTGTATCTTCCACACCTTCTATGGTGATTACTAATCATCATGAGCTTAAGCCACTTGGAACACAAAGACGAAAATACAATTTCTTCCTTCAAGAAACTTACAGAGAATCATAGATCCCAAGATAGAAGAGATTTCTGAAGGTCACCTAGTCCTGTTCTCCCCCTTCCCCAACAGATAAAAGAAACTGAGGCACAGCTGGATGAAATTATTTGCCCAGGGATACATAGATGTGAAAGGCAGATCCTATATTAAAAAACAGGCCCCCTGGCTCTGAATCTTGTATTCTATCCGGGGCATAATGCGGCCCCTTTGTTATGCATTTCTGTTATATCTTCAGAGACCTTACTCAGTGGAAACATGATTGGATTTTGAGTCAGAACACCAGAATTTGAATCTTGGCTCTCTCACTTAGTGTTTGTGTAGGTACTTGGGCAAATCATTGGCATTCCTGGCCTCATTTTTCTCACCTCTGAAAAGAGGAGTTGTGGAGGGTGGTGTGGGATAAGGGTGGAGTAGATGACCTTTAGGGTCCCCTTTACCATCTGAATCTAAAATCTCTTCTATGTTCTAGTGATTGCTGAAATTCATCTTTCTCCTAAGTACATTTCTTGGCACTTTATCTAAGGATAATTACTTCTCATACCCTTTAACACATAGGACTATTTGGCTTCCCATTGCAACTTCATAGGCTGCTTCTGCCATCATCACACAGCATCCTACTCTCAATTTTTAAAATTCACTCTATCCTGTTAGAGTGTAGTAAATATACTTTAGCTATTTTTTTTTTTTTTTGGAAACTTGACATTTGATAATTTTTGGATAATTTTTAGATTTCAGAGGCTTTTGAATCATGTTATATAATAATGATATAATTGCTAGTTTTATGAAATTTGAAAATATTTATAAAATAGAGAATTTGGAGGGTAAAATACTCAAAGTAAACAGTCAACATTTTCTTAGGTGGAGTCTAACCAAACAATATGGTTAAAATTTTTGCAATTTTTCTTTTTTGATGATCTCAACAGCTTTTGAGAAATCAACAATGCTGTTGTCTTGTGGAAATAATGGCCATGAAAATGAAATATGGCAATATATCTATAGGCTCTTCTTAAAATTGATTTGTTAAATATAAATTATTAAAAATCTGAATCAAAGAGTAAGCACTAATTTCTTATCTATTTTAGTCCAGATGCATCAAAATGGAAATTGCTTCACAACTATTTTGTTGATTTTCACTTTTTAAAAAATATCCAATTTGACATGAAGAAAATAATTCATATGAGTAAAAGTGATGTCGAATTTAAAGAATGATTTCTGTTTACAATATATAATTATTACTTAAAAATATTCTTATAACTATTTACCATTGACTATTATTTTTAGGTGTGTAAATAACCATCAACGCTCTCTAGCTCTTGGTGTACAGTTTGTTTTGATCCGATTATTGGGTAAGCATATTTTTAATTCTTTGGGAGGTTACTAACATGTTAGTTATGTTAGATACTAAGGAAAAAAATTAACCAAAGAAGCTATATAGTAAAAATAAATAATTTTGGACAATTGAAGGTTTCATATCAAGATTCAAGATTTTGTAATCTTTCAGGATATAAACTATCAGAATATTAGAATAATTTTACCATTAACTGATGAATCTAAGACTAGTCTAAAACAATTTTGAGAAATGTTCATTTATGTGTACCAATATACTATTATATGACACAGTTAAAGGAAATATAAGAAAACTATCTATAGATTAATTAAATATGATGAAAAAATTAGCCTTAAATGACATTTTAAAGCTGTTTACATACAATTTTAACTATTCAAGAGCAGCAGATGGACTATTTTAATTCCCTTTCTGATAATTCTTTCCTTTGTACAGCAGTAGCTATATCTGGGTTGAACAAAAGAGAATCTTAGTTGTGGTTGTGGAAAAGGTAGCTGATTTTTTTTTTAAGAGAGTTATAGGGTGATGTAATTGATAGAGATCTGGCTTTGAAACCCAGAAGAACTGGGTTCAAGTCCTGCCTCTGGACACCCATTGGTGATGTGATTCTGAGCAAGTCACTTGTCCTCTCTGAGTTCTGGCCAACTCTCTAAAACTCTTAAGTTACAGAGCAAATGCTGAACACTGCTAGATGGTTTCCTCACATAAGAATTCCTTCCAGGGGTGGAGAACCTGTGGTCTTGAGGTCACATGTAGCCCTCCAGGTCCTCAAGTGTAGCGCTTTGACTGAATCCAAACTCCACAAAAAAAATCCCCTTAATAAAAGGATTTGTTCTATAAAACTTGAACTCAGTCAAAAGGCCATCCCAAGGACCTGGAAGGCCACAAGTGACCTTGAGGCCACAGGTTCCCTACTCTTGCACCAATGAAACATATGTTATCCCTATTCTGTCTTTATTTGAAATTAATACAATTGAAGTAAAGAAGGATCTACATGTAAGATTGACAGAAGAAAAAATGAGAAAAATACTAAAAGTTTGCTGGAGGCATTATAAGGAGAGATCTAGCTATGTAAAACTGCCCAGTGACATTAATCCAGCTCCAGGTTATAAATACATAACATCTATTGAGACATCACTGCCCCCTGGAGGCTGCTCGAAGCTTAGTTGTTTCATGACATTAGCAGATAGGACCCACACAAGCATGTGCATATGTGTGCATGTAAAATACATGTAGTTAACATGTTTTATACATATATGCAAATAGAAAAATAACTATAGTCTATCTACGTATATAATATTACATATTATGCCACATATAGGTACAATTCCTGGACCAATTGTATTTGGCTTTGCAATAGACAGTTCTTGTACTCTTTGGGACATTAACCAATGTGGAATTAAAGGAGCTTGCTGGATATATGACAACATCAGAATGGCCTTCATGCTAGTGGGAATAAGTAAGTAATGCTATCTTTGAACATAAAGTAAATTGGTTTGTTTGGGGCAATTATGAATGATCAACTTCCAGTGTGATATTGTTTATAATAACAATAGAGCATCAATAGGTTTTTTTTATTAATAGGTTTTAATATAAAACAAATCTTAGTATATATAGACGTGTTCATCAATTTCTGATCACTGCCAAAGTTGCATTGTGTATTTTAATAGAGCTACCAAAAATGGATTGCTTCCTAAATACTACAGATACTATTAAATATATTCTTGCTTGTGCAGATTTGAAGAATATCTTAATGTGTAGTGGAGTATAAAATAAGACATATTTTATTTGATGAACTATAACACTTTGATTACAATGAACTATAACACCCTGATTAAAATGTCAGAAAAGGGTCAAGATGTGATTGTGTAATAGAGCTGTCAATGTACCCTGATCTAAGAAGATGCATTTGGCAGTTTAAATTACAAATTCATAACCTTAAAAGATCATAAAGAGATAGACCCAACTATTGGTTAATGGTGAGCTTGCAACATTAATTGAGAGTAGATTAGAATAAATGTCATGGATCCAAAGATTGTTAGAACGTCAGAGATCTTCTGGTTCAATGTTTGTTTGATGGTTTTGCTTCATGGAAGCCTGGCATTCCTTATGCTGTGAATACTGGTTCTGTGAGGAGAAAAACAAAAATTGACAAAATTCTTTAAATTTAATGTAACATCTATATTAGGCAATTTTTAAATTATGAAAATCAGAATAATTGCCTCTATTTCAGTCTATAGATCCCTCAGTCCACCAGCCTTCTCTCTCTTTGCCCCCCTGACGTGGTTAGAAAATCCACTTTATTATTATTATAATTTAGAATACAATTCAGGGATACAATTAGAATACAGGTACAAAATTGTTGATTTTATAAGGAAATTATTTTATCCCTATATTTCCATCATTGTGGGTTTAAGGATAATTGGTGAAATTGAATACGTCCTAAGGCTATTCATTAGAGAAAGCTATTTACTTAAGGAGGGAGAGTGGAGTATTGTTAGAAGAAGATATTTCTGTTGGATATTGGTTTGAACATTGCACACCAATCTCCAATAAGCCAAAGTGAACTTGTCTTGTAGGCTAGCACATTGATTCTGTCTTCCCATTTTGTTCTCAACTTATAGAATCTTAAAGGGAGAGTTCTATGGTTCCCAGCTTGAAAGCCTTATTCAAAAATAATGTTAGTGGCTGAGGTACCTGGTGTTTCTCTTTTCTTCTAGATAACTTGGAATGGAGGTTCTAGTTTCTGGAGATGAAAACCTTTACACAACATCAATTGTTAACAGCCATTTGAAAGCTCATTATATCTTAATGTATAAAAGTAGTCTGTCCTTTCATTTCTTTTGACCTGTTCCTCAAATTATATGACTAGAAAGTGGGTTAAATAAAAGGCTTTAGATTATACAAGTCAGGTCCCCCTTACCTCAAGGAGCTTGTGTCCATAGCAGGAAGAAAGAATTTTCTTCAAGGAAAAATAAATTTTAAGGGATTACTTGGAAATTAATATTAATCCCAAATCAGGCGTCATTATAATCAGAAACAGGATCCAAAATTGAAAATCCACAATTTATTTACTTATTTATTTGTAATCACTAACAAACAGTTATTGATACCAATAATAGAAGCCAATAATTAATAACAAATAATCTAATCCCAATAAATAATCCATAATCAGAATACAGTATTTAATTGTCAATGACTATTATATCCAATTATTCAAAATTAATGGCATATAATCTACCCTTTTTTGTCATGTGTGCAATTCTTTATTTTTTTTTAATTGTATTTTCAATTCATGGAACAAAACAAACATTTCTGTAACATAGTACAATTTGAAAAAAATATGATTGCACGTGAAACACAAATCTACCATGTACAACTTGCTCTTCCCTCCAAAGATACATCAAAATTGTTGTGTAAATTTTTTTCCTTTTTTTCTTCTTGTCCACCCCGAGATGGCTATCTTAAGCCACTAATATTTATATGTATATGTATAGATAATGATTCTAATCATGCTTCAATTTATCAGTTCTTTCTCTGCATGAAGATAGCATGTTTCGTCATGTGTCCTTTATTTTTAATTTATATATTTATAATAGTCAAAATAACTTAGTTGCTCAAAGTCATTCTTAAAACAATATTACTGTTACTATATACAATGTTCTCTTGGCTCTACTCATCTCACTCTTCATCATTTTGTGCGAATGTCTCCATGTCTTTCCAAGATCATTGTGCTCATCATTTTTTATAGCACTTCATTGTAACCCTGTACCACAACTTGTTCAGCCATTCCATTATTGATGGGGAGCCCTATAATTTCCAGTTCTTAGTCACCTCAAAGAGATTCAAAATTATTACTATTTGTGAATTTCCCTTCAGCTTTTTCTTTCTTACTGTTTTCTTTCTCAGCCTCTCTTTTTATCCTATCCCTGTTATCTTATTTTCTTCCCCTACGCCACCCCCACTTCACTTACCCCTCCAAGAGTCGTCCCCCATTCCCTCCCAATCTCAATCCACATACCCTTCCAAAAGTCTTCTCTATCCTCTTCTCCCACCCACCCAAATTCCAATCCACACACCCCTCTCAAATTGCTGTCCCACCCTGTCCCCCAGTTTTCTCACCTTTTTAAAATGTTGTGTTGCCACTATGAATATGCTGGCATAATTCTGAATTTCAAAATTTAACAGATTCTCTATATAGAAGACAGAAGCAAAACATTTATTCAGACACCAGAAAGCCAAATTCCAACCCCAGAAAACTGAATCCATCATAGCAACAAAGAAATTAATATACCTTATCTCTGCAGGAAGCAACACCATCCCAAAGTCTTCCCACAAACAAACACTCACAAGTCTGTCTCCTTGCTTGCATCCTCTCCTGCCTCTGCCCTAACTGCTCTGACTCCCAGCTTCCTTTCAGCTCTGCTCCACCTCTCCTACTCATCCCATGCAACCAAACTCCTCCCACCACAGGCTCCATGTGGTTACATTTAGCCTATTAAGTGGCAGGGGAAGATCTTTTAATCTCATTCCCATTACACATGTTCAGAAGACTTTTACACAGTGACCTGGTGTAGTGTTCTGTCCCTCTGTTCCTCAGTGCTCTGACAAGGCACCAACAGCTGGTCAGAGTTGCCATGCTGTTGCTTACCAGTTGATATACGTAGTTTGAATATCTGAGGCTCTAGCAGAATGGTGTTGTGGAGGTGGTGTTCAGCTCTATTTCAAGCCCAAACACTTGTCCTACCCCTTTCCTTCGGTCCTCCTCTTCTCCAGAAATCTCTTGTAGCACCTATTCCACTTTTGGGATCCCTCTGACTTTTCCACCAGGACCCAGGAAGTTCATTATTGGGAAAACTTCAACACCCTGCAGGATTCCATCTGTCCTTCCTACTCTACCTTATTACCACTCCTTGTTTCTCTGATTGGTGGGTGGAGCCATGACATTTTGAAGGTCCATTTATAGTTGTGCATTTTTACAAAAAAAAAAGAACTCTTATTCAAATACTTTTGAAACATCATATAGAATACAGGCCTAGAATCTCTAGAACACAAAAATATTTTTCTTCATTTAACAAATATAATTTGGTCACATTAGGGAAAGTTTAATTGTTTCAGAAAATGAGGGCAATCAAAGAGGCTAATTGTTTCAGAGCATCACTTGAACATAGCAAAGCAATGAATGAATGAATTTAAAAATAATTTCTTAAGCACTCACAGTGTGCCAGGCATTGTGGTAGGTAATTCCAGAGAAAAGCAATCTAGACAATCTCTTAACCTCAAGGAGCTAATATTCCAATTAGGTGAAGGCAGCACATATAAATGACCTAGGCTTTGTAAAGTATGGGCAGGGCAGTCTGAAGTTATTTCTTTGTCTTTTAAGAACTCTTTTAACATAGTTAAAAATAATCCACAGTTCTACACTGAACAAAAATACTTTCTTCATCCTGAGGAAACATGATAAATAAATTTGTCTATCACATAAGAGCTAAGCAGAGAAATTCTATATTCTTTTATTTCCAACTCTTATAGTTGTGTGAGAAAAGAAATCTGAGTAAAATTTTGAATCTTTAAAAAATTTCTCTTTCATCCAGTGAAATATTCCATTCTACAATCATCATGAAGATATATAACACCTTTTGTAAACCTGACTCCTCAAGACTTTAATTTACTCGAGGCTAATTTCTCATGGTTCAGATATTATCTCATGCAGTAATAGTGAATTCCTTTTTGTTTATTTTTCAAGGCAGCAATATTTCAGAAGAGATGAGGAAGAAAGAACCTTCCTTCCCTCCAATTCTTCTGTTTTCTACTCTTCATCCTAAGTGCCCTAGTTTAGGAGATTAACAGTTGCTCAGACTGAGCTTTAGAATGTAGACATTTAGAAATACCTTCTAGAATTGACACCTAAAATTGACAATAAATAATTTAGTGAATGTTTACAAAGCTGTATATGTGCAAGGAGACACTGATAGCACAAGTATTTTTTAGGAAAAGGGGCAGTTCTTTGTTTTCTAGGTTGCTCAGGCTGAGATAAGAAAGATTTCTGCTCATATAAGGCTTCCATTTCAGTTCATCATGTAATAACAGGCCCAGATGAAAATACAACAAATCCTTCCTTAACTTTGCCCACACACTTATATGTTAAGAAAACAAAAGAAGCATTTTCATGGTTTCACACGTGAACATTCTACAAAAACAAATCAAGATTACAATCTAGCTGTGTTTTTTTCCTAAGTGTATAATTGTATCTGTTTAAATCTCAAGAGAATAATATCTCATGTGGCTACTGGGTTTCTCTCATTGGAACTTAATAAGTAGAACTGTTCCCTTCACAGACACATACTGGAAAGACAAATAAAGAGCATAGGGGTACATTTTTTAGAGGGGGGTGGGAGATTCAGCCCCTCTGTAAACCAGACAGCTCAGCTGAGGAAAGACTGACAGGATATCTTACATAGGTAAGAAAGGAGAAGATGCCTAAATAGCTCTCTTCACAGGGAAGCCAGCAGCTCTAACAGACAGAGAAATTCTAATCCACCCACTACAGTTAGTGGAGATAATAAAACAGATTTCTTCTTAAGGAATTCCAGACTCTCGCCAACGAGACTTAGAATAGAAACTGGAAAGCAGGAATAAAGGATTCCCTGCCCTGAAAAAACACAAACACAAACACAAGGAGGCTAAGTCCAGGCCTTGGTAAAATGTGGACTCCACAGGTAACAACTCTTTCCCAGGTCTCTAATGGAGATTTAAAAGGAATCAGGAAGGAGAGAGCAGGAGAAGGAAGTAGGCACTCATTTTTTCCTGGTTGTTCTGTGTTTGTTGTTGTTGAATTGTTTTCAGTTGTGTCTAATTCTTTGTGACCCCATTTGGGATTTTCTTGGCAAAGATACTGGAGTGATCTGTCAGTTCCTTTTCCAGCTCATTTTACACATGAGGGATTGAGTCACACAGCTAGTAAGTGTCTGAGGCTGGATTTTAACTCAGGTCCTCCTGATTCGAGGTCCAACTCTTTATCTGCTGTGCTGCTTAGATTGCCCGTTCTATGTTTAATACATCGCGTTTCTTATAGGAGTATCCCATGCTATCCTGCATATCTATCTGTGGACCAGAATTTATGTAAATATTTTACGTTGGTTTTTTTTTGAGGGTCTTAAAACCAGCAGATTTGCTTGACTGGAGATTAAATAAAGTGACTAACCAAGCTGAAAGGAAAAGAAAATTATGAGTGCAATAAGGAAGACTGCTGGCAGCTAATGACCAGCTTCTTAGGATACATACTGGGTTTCTGTATCTTTAGGCTCACTTGGAGGGCATAGACTTCCTGCTGTATTAAAGAAATAGAGTGAAATATGCAAACCTTGGGGTGATAGGAGTTTCTAAATGTCAAGTTTGTTCCTGTGGGAAATCTTTTTTTCTTGGTGGTTGGTTTGATCAGAATTCTCTATATTGGCAGGGAATCCCTAAGATGGGGGGAAAATGGGAACATTTTTGTTCATGCTGTTTATGAGGAGGAAAGTAGAGTACAGGCCTCATAGTTCTATTTTTTTGGACTTTGGTTACTTTATCTGAGGAGATATTGTTTCCCCAAACACACAGTATTCATCTTCATGCACCTCCACACTGAAAACCCTCAAGCATCCATGACTAGATCAGCATGACACACTGGATAGCTATGGCCAAACACCTTCATTTTACAGATGCAGAAATAGGTTAGGTGACCTGCTAGGTAATAGAAGAGATGTAAATAAAACTCAAGTCTCTTAATGCCCATGATATTTACATGACATCACAGGAACTGTAAGTGGAACAAAGGATCTGTGTTTTTTCCAGCAAGCTCCCATTGGGGGAAACCCTAATTACTATTTGTGTCCAAATTTATAATGATATGAGAGTTCAGTATCAATCTTGTAAATAACTGAATCATAGAAGCGATGGAATCAGTGTTTGAATAAATTGAGCAGGAAACACCTTATAAGAATCTTGAAATCAGAGAATTGAATCAGATGTTCAAAATATTCTTTCCCCCCACCTTTTTCCATTGGCCTTTTCTTCTGTCACTGACAGAGAAGCTTATGGATGATGCTTTACTCTCATTTCCAGGCTTATAATCATTGTGAGAAATAATGTTTCCTGAAAATAGTACTGTAGTTGGAAGTTTTAAAATATTATCCAGTTAAATAAGGAAACGCTGCAATGTTACTGAAGTCTATTGAAGAATTTTGAATAATATATTCTTTAAAATTTAATATAATGATACACTATGAAATCATTGTCTGTGATTACTCATATTTGATTATATTAGAGATCAAACCATGTCTCCATAAACCAAATGTTGCATATTATTTATACTTTGTATAAATAGCAAGCATACTGAAGAAGTGAGAGAGGAGTAGAAGGGTAGAGAGGGGACAGGGACAGTGTTAGTTGTTAGTTCTGTCCTCAATTAGGTTATACTCTTTTAGAAAATGAAAATATAGTAACTTGGCTTAGTGCTTCCCTAATTCTGCTATCTTAGTTATTACTTCTTTTCTACTTTTAACCTTTTTATACAGACTGTACTGCTGCCATATTCGATAATGGAATTTCTTTGTAACAGATAAAATGGAAGAAGCTTATTATAAATTTAAGGATATTATGATTAAAAAAGGAAAGATCTCCAGAAGATCATAATGTTGTAAAACATGAGATCCCTAATTTTTTGAGTATGAAGTTTTACATTTAAAATAATTAATAATGTGATGATGTAGAAAATAAGTTAATACTGAAACTTTATATTGTCATTTTGTTCATTCAGTAAGTACCTATTGCAGCCCTACTATGTGACTAACATGTTTATTTTTTTAATTCAAAGAACATTTATAAAGGGCCTACTATGTACAAGGAACTATGCCAAGTGTTGGGGATATAAAATATGGGCAAAAACTAAGTAGTCCCTCCCTTCTAAGAAGTTATATTCTAGGGGGGTTGTGGTGGGTCTTGTGGGGGAAGAGAAACAACATTTATAACTAAAAAGTATATACTGTGGAGGCATTTTTAGTTTCTTTAGAAATGATAAGCTAGGGTGGCTAGGTGGCGCAGTGAATACAGCACCGGCCCTGAAGTCAGGAGGACCTGAGTTCAAATCTGGCCTCAGACACTTGACATAACTTACTAGCTGTGTGACTTTGGGCAAGTCACTTAACCCCAATTGCCCTCCAAAAAGCTAAAAAAAGAGAAATGTTAAGCTATAATATTTCCCTGGTCTAAAAAAATAACACTTTCCAGACTTTTGTTTGAAGGGAGTTAGATGGAGGACAAAAGGCTTTTCTTAGAGAAATACATCATAGATAATAACCAAGACTTAGAACCAAGAACACCTCTTGTCTTGTTAGGAATATTGTCTACCTGGAATGATTAGGCAATAAATAGATCTGTCCAAAGTCTGTCTCCTCTTCCACATCCTCTGATGGGGATATGACTGATTCCTCCTTTGAGAATATATTGAGATATTGATTATAGGGTGGAGGTCTCCATGTTTACTCTTGAAGAATAGTGGAGGAAAATGTCAGTTCTGTAATGCTGTAGTAAATATCATTTTTAAAAATTCATTTATTTATTTTCTTGTTTATATCGTTCATTTCCATGAGATTTTGAGTTACAAATTTTCTCCCCATCTTTTCTCCACCCACCACCCCAAAACAGCCATCCCACTGTACAGCCCCTCCCCCAATCTGCTCTCTCCTATGTCCTCCCCCTCGCCTCTGACTTTCCGGTAGGGCCGGATGGATCTCCCTACCCCAGTGCCTGTATATCTCAATTCCCAGTTGCATGTAGTTAATAATAATAGTATATATATACATATATATTTTTAACATTTGATTATAGAACTTTAAATTCTAGATTCTTTCCCTTCCTCCCTCATCACCCACCCCCACTGGAAAGACAAGCAATTCAATACAGGCTGTACATGTGTAGTTACACAGAATATCTCCACAATGGACGTAAATATAATTTTGAAACTTTAAATCAAAATTGTATTTTTACATGCCGTGATTTTTCTTGTTTAAGAGTCCTAAAAATGTTACCTCTTCCTACCCCAAGATAATGTGAAGTATGTCGGAGGGTATGGAGAACTGTGCCATTTTGAACCTCTCTGTCTCTCAGCTAGAGATAGCTTGGCTATTAGATTAATGCTAAATTAAGTAAAATTGTTTCTGTTAGACTTGTATCTAAAACAGAGAGAGTAGTACCACTTTTTTTTCCTCTTTTGAAATATGAAGTGATAAGAAATAATCTCAAGAGGAAGAGAATGGGGAATCAGAAAAGGACTCACGTAGGAGATTTAACTTGTGCTGTGCTTTGAAAGAAGCTAAGGGATTTACGAGCCTCAGGTGATTCACAATATGGGGAATTATTTGTGCAAAGGTACATTTGACAGCCAGGGAGTTTCATGTATAAATAACTAGCAGGGGAATTTGACTAGAATAGAGAATAAATGAAGAGAAATAAAGCCTAGAAAGGAAGGTGGGAACTAGACTGTAGAAGGCTTTTAAATTCCAGGCTTGAGTGTTTCCTATTTTGTCTCAGACAAATAAAGAGATGTTAATGTTTTTGAGTTGGAGGCTGGGATTGTATGATGAGGAATTTCATTTTAGCAGTTCTATGGAAGATAGCTTTGTGAGGTCAAAGACTGGAGACTGAGAGGCCAATCAGGAGGTGCTTAGCATAGTGCCTTGTATACAGTAGGTGCTTAAGAAATGTTTATTGATTGCAATAGTCTAGGTTAGCAGTGTTGGCCTAACCTAAGATAGTAGTGATACTATTGATGAGAGAGGAAAAGATGCAAGAGATGTTGTGGCAATAATATTACCCAGACTTGGTAATTGATTAGATATTTTTAAGTTGTATATAAAAACCTAAGCTTTATTTTTTAAATTGAAGTTTTATGAAGGAAGGGCTAGCTGACGGAGTCCAAAAAGACATCAACAGGCTAGTGTTGGATTGAATCTAACAAGATAAAATTTAATAGGAATAATAATAAAACCATATACTTGAGTTTGAAAAATAAACCCCATATGTATAAAGCAGAAGATTTCGGGCTGGACTGTAGTTTGTCTGAAAAAAAAATCTGAAGGTTTTACTGATCTACAAACTCAAAATCATGTTATGGCAGACAAGACAAATAATAGGCTTTGGTAACAAAGGTATGCTGTTCAGAACTAGGATAATATTTGTTCATCCTGCTTTGCTTTTCTTCTGCTCAGAGTATACTTAGAATTTTGTTCATTTCTTATTGCCACATTTTAGAAAGAATATTGGAAAGGTCAGACAATCCACAGGAGGGTAACTGAAAGTTGCAACTGTTCCCAGCGTCCATGCTAGAGGACAAGTTGAGGGAAATGGGAATATTTAGTGTAACTAAGAAGATATTTAGTGGCCATATGATAGTTGAAGAGGATCTGAAGAGTTTTCTTGTGGAAGAGGGATTTGACTTGCTTTGCCTAGCTCCAGAGGTCAGGAATAGGATGAGTGGGGCCAGGGTGGGTTGTGGGGGTGATTTGCAAAGATTGAAATGAGGAAAAACTTCCAAGTAATTAGAGCAGCTCAAAAGTACAGTGGGCTACTTTGGGAGGAAGTACATTCTCTTTCACTGTAGGTCTTCAGATGGGAGCTGGATATTATACTTGGGACTTGTATTTGGGTATCTTTTAGATTAGGTGGCCTCTGAGGTCCTTGCTAACTATGAAAATCTATGATTTTTTGAATTGTATAAAATATGCCTTAATTTCCCATATTCACAAGTGAAAGCCTAGATGTTGAATTTGATATATTTATGTAGGAACTTTCCCCCACCAAGTCTGAAAAGATTTTTCACAGAAAGCAGAAACTTGAAAAAAATTTTGAAATTTATATTTGATATTCAATATCAATAGTGGTGCCCGGATTTATATTTTATGTTAAGTATAACTTTTTTATATTTGCATATGTAGCAAGCTATAGTATATAAGCTAGATATTGACCCAGGAGATATTTACTTTTTTTTTTCTATGAAAACATAATATATATTGATATAATAGGAAATAATTGTGATAACCCATTCTTTCACTTATTCAGAAGGTTTTGGAGGTTAGGTTCATTTAGCTTGTGTTGGGCAAAATTTGAGAACTGAACCAAATATGCTATTATTTGTAGAGTGCTTAGCAGAGTGACTGGTGCATAATAGTTGCTTAATAAATGTATATTCCTTTCTTTATTAGATTTACATATGTTTTTATTACTATTTCTTTTGATGCATAAAATCTATTTCACTTAAAAAACTCGTAATAGAGAAAAATAACTTTTTAACTACTTAGATTTTTGATTACTTACTTATAGTGAGTACATTTTTGTTCTAAGTTACTGAAAACTTTGGTTTTATTTTTTGTGTTTCTTTTCAGGTTTTGGTTGTAAAGCATTAACCATCTTCTTCAATACCCTTGCAATCTTCTTGTACAAGCCTCCTCCTTCTGGCACTAATGTCACATTCCAGAGTGAGAATGTAGTCGTGGCTTCTGTCCCAGTAGAACCTGATTATAGCAAAACAAGACATGAAGGATGAAAGAGAAAAGAAGCGAACTTTCAATAACAGAATGACTAGTTTTTTTAAAATTGTAAATTGCCATTGCAGCATTGTCCACACCAAATGGAAAAATCACACTCTAGGTATGGTCAAAAGATTTAACAACTGAAAAAAAAAAAGATTTAATAACCAAATTCAATTTTAAGGTGTTTATGAATATTTACTTTTGTATATTCAAAAGTAAGAAAGCAGATACTTGTGTTTTTAAATTTCACTGAAACGTTCCGAAACCTGGATTATGAAACTTATATACTTGCTTTTCATTTTCAGGTGTCTGAAATTCTAAACTAATCATAAAAACAAAGATTTTATATCTAATTAAAACTAATTTCCAAACTAAACATTGTAAACAAAGGTAATTGAGACTATTAGCACTGACCTAGTAGAATATTAATCCAGTTCATAAGAGCTATGGACATTTCAGTTTCTCTGATAGCTTAAAGAAAGTCAAAACTATTATTATTATTTATTAACTACTTTAATTTCAGAGTGTCAAAGCTTAGATTATTCAAAGCCATATTCAAAGTTTTCAGGTAGTTGTAGCATTATGTTTAAATAGATCTAGGACTGAATTGGTTATGTAGGAGACAAGATTAGAAGGTCATATTTTATTTCAAGTTTTCCTACTTTTATCCTAGATACTCCTTTATCGTAACAAGTTACTGGATTGGGAGTCATTTTAAAATTGTGCTTTAGTTACTTTTTTGTATAATAGTACATACTGAGTTTACCTTCAGTTTAAAAATATTCCTGAAGAGACACCTACTGATATTCCTAATGGTATTGGAATATCATTTAAACTATTTTTCCCTCATTACCACCCTCCCAAATAGCCCTCAAAATCGTGCCCATAACTTTTACCACAAATCATAGGTTGCTTGTAGATGAAATATTAAAAATTCTACCTTTAGCACACTTTAAAAAATGGGATTAAAGGTAAAATTTTTTTCACTGGCAAGATAAACTATACAGTAAGACCTTATGTGGCTGGATCAGGCTTTCAGGAGCCTCAGTAGTTTAGAATATAGGATTAAGGCTTTTTTCAGAATCAGAGAAAATAATACAAAGCCCATGTACAAACTCCATAGTTGAGGTGTAGAGCCAACTTCAGTACCTTTCATGGAGCCTATTGACTAAGAATTGTGGTACAATAATACTACTGATTAGTAACTTTTATTATCTAGCAGTCCCTACCATCTTTTGCTTTTTAGGAAACCATAATGTACAGCAATGGTGTCAAAACTTAAATAGAAATGGATCCCTGTGGGTTATGCCTTGATTTAGAAAACCACAAATTAACATTATCTCTATTGCATTGTATTTTAATTTATTTTGTTAAACATTTCCCAATTACATTTTAATCTGATTGCAGCCACACTCAGAAAACCCGCAAGATCTGTTTGATACCTATGATGTACAGTATTCTAATAGCAGTGAGTGGAGACCTTTTAGAGGCAAACACTGTCAGCCAGGGAACTGTGGGGTGACACGTGCATAGAGTGTAGAAGTAAGATAGGACCAGAGGAACTAACTAGTCATGTGCTGGAATATGGAATTAGCAGTATTGATAGTCTGCAAACAGGCTATTTTAAAGTTCACCAACTACTCTGGAGTCCAGGAGAATGCACAGATCAAATGTGAGGCTAGAACCAGACAGAGAAGCAGAAATTAAATTTAAAGAAATTAAAATGAATATAATTAAATATATGGAGATGCCAGAAAGTAGTAAGCGAAGGTTAAGGAACCAGAAGAGCAAACCAAAGTCAGGTCACGTGTGACTGTTTGAGGACCAGAAAACAGTGGAGGAAGGGAGAGAAAAATTAAAAGAACATGGATCCCAAGCAGGATGTAGATTTATAGGAAGCAAAGTGCCAGGACAAGGGAAGCACAAAGGAAACAAATGTGAGGCCTAAGTACCAAGGAGACTTTGAATCTGAGGCAAATACCAAAATGCTATTCTATATTGCCTGCTGGAGGGGAGAGTACTTAGTATATCTAAGGTAGAAAGAAGTTTGGGAATAGTTGCACCTGTTGAGAGGAAGTACATGGGTGGAAAATAAGGACAGATCTTGACAGAAATTCTGAGAGCAATATAAATGACATCAGGAAAAGGGGCAAAAGAAGTTTAAAAATAAGAGTAGCAATAAAAACAGAAAAACGAAAATGTACAGAAGTCTGAGATCATTTGTGGAAAGGGCAAAAGTCACTGTATACCTCCATAGTTTAGCATTCCATCATTGTCCTGTGTCATAGTTCATTAACCGATCTTCATAATGAAGACAATGAAACCATGAGAAATGTTTTACTGTATCCAGTATGTATTGTTTCAGAAAGCAAGGAAATATTTAGTGTATTTTAGAAACGAAAAATGTTTCTCTTGCTCTCCTACCCAACACACACATGTGCGTGCACACACACACACACACACACACACACAGAATGTTTAGAAGCTCAAGTTATTTAGAAAGTTCATTTTACGTGATATGCTTCATTCCTCAGTGATGTTGGATGAATGCAGTGTTAACACTCAAATACTCAGATGAATCTTTGATCTCCTCAATTGAGGAGTTGTGAATTGCAAGCCATGAATTACCTTCAAAAGGAAAATTTTTCTCACTATTTATAAGAAACTTCAACACAGAAGTTACCTTCTTGTTATTTTTGAATATAATTGTACAGTATTGAATTATTTAGACTTTTGAGTATTGAGATTATGTTTATAATATATGAAGGAAAATTAATATGTACAAATCAGGCACAATTATAGCTATGCAAATACAAAATTATAAATATTTGGGAACAGTCAACTTTTAAAT
>CM053587.1:113162430-113183727 GCA_028646515.1 Pseudochirops corinnae
GGAAAGGCAGATTGGGGGAAGTGGTGATCAGAAGTAAAACTTGTGAGGAGGGACAGGGTGAAGGTAAGAGAGAGAGAAGGATAAAGGAAAAATATTATGGAGGGAAATAGATAGTTATCATAACTAGAAATGTGAATGGGTTGAAGTTACCCATAAAATGGAAGCATATAGTAGAATGAATTAAAAACCAGAATCCTATAATACGTTATTTACAAAAAACACATTTGAAGCACAGAGACACACACAGTAAAAGTAAGGGACTGGAGCAGAATCTATTATGCTTTAAACAAAAAAAAAAAGCAAGGGTAGCAATCACGATCTCAGACAAAGCAAAAGCAAAAATAGATCTAATTAAAAGTTAAGGAAGGAAACTATCTTGCTGAAAGGTGAATTCTTTTGAATGTCAACAATTTATATGTTTAGGAAGCTTAAATATTTTGTAATAAGAAAATTTCTTACATGTAATTTGATGCTTTAGAACTTCAAAAGATCAGATTCAATCAAGATGAACACTTCGTTGATGCAGATTCCAAATCCTCTGTTTTGTTCACTGTGACTTCACTGATCATATGCTAGCCAATCTGTTGATAAGACTCAAAATTTTGATGGGTTGACCCTCTGACTCACTCAATTCACATTATTCAGTTCACTAAGTGCTGGGGACACAAACACAAAAGTGAAACATTCTTTGTCCTGAGGTGGGTGAGTGGGTTGGAATACAATACAAGTGTAAGTAAGGATAGAAACTAGACCTGTGATTTAGGAAAGCCTAGGTGAGGCAACTCCTTTGACTAGTAGTGCAGGTCAGCACCTTCTCTGAAATTTATAACTTTAGAGAGCTGTCTTTGGCACTGAGAGGTTAGGTGGCTTATCTAGAGTTACATACTCAGTATGTGTCAGAAGTGACACTTGAATCTAGATCTTCTTGGTTGGACTCCACCACTATACCATACTGTATGTCTTTGTGTATGAATATTAATAAGTAAAGATAAAGGAGGTTGGGGAGGTAAAGAACTCTAATACTTGGCTGGGTGGGAAGGATGTCACACTTGACTTCATGGAGCTACCTGGAAGGAATATAACCTTTCCAACAGGTAGAAATTAAGTGGGAATATATTCCAGGCAAAGGGGTGGACTGGTGTGAATGTATGGAATAGAAGATAGAAAATCAGTTAGTCATACAGTTGGCCTGAAAGATAGAGTCTGTGAAGGGAGGGTGATATGAAATAATTATGAAAGGTAGGTGGAAGTTAGGTTGTTAAAAACTCCAAATATTGATCTGAGAATTTCATATTTTATCTGAGAGTAAGGAACTATAAAAAATTATTGAGCAGGAGAGTGACTTGCAGTCTTAATGCAGACTTAGGAGGTTCGATACAAGGAAATTTGAAGCACAGAACAAAATAATAAGGCAACCCAACTTTATACCGGGAAATAATCAGAAAATCAAGGGGCAGTATAGGAAGATGAACACAAGGAAGTTTACTGGGGTCCTGGATTGAGTAATATGTCCACTGACGCCATAAAGAAAATAAGGCATTAAGCCTGGAGTCAGGACTTCAGACACCTCATAGCTATATGACCTATGGTAAGTTACAACCTCTGCTTCAGTTTCCTAGACCATAAAATAGGAGTAATAAAATCACCTATCTTATGAGGTTGTGAGGATCGAATGAGAAATTAATGTAAATATTTAAGCACAGTGCCTGGCACAGAATAGGTATTATATACATGCTGTTATTATTTTTGTTATTACCTATTATAATGGGTTACTAATCCTTTAAACCAGTAAAGTCTGTTGGGTCTTCATTGGGTTCTTAAATGGGTCTGGCAGGACCAAGCATTGAGAGAAGGGAACAAAGAGTCCTGGGGGTTGGTATTAATTCATTCTAGTGGGAGAAGGGAAGACTCCTGGGGAAATGGCAGATAGTAGCTTTGCAAACTACCCCACCAGCCTTCTGGCTGGTTTTGGGTTTTGGGGTTGTTATTTCTGGTATTTCTGTGCTGGTACTTTGCAGGGGACTCTTCCTGAGAGCAGTGGCTCAGAGAGATGACACTTCATCATGTGAAGCTAATGCTGTTCTGGGTTGTTTTCTTCCCAATTTTAGGGAGTTCTTCTTGCCTACAGGTGACAGAGATGCCATTGCTTCCTGCTACCTTTGACTATCTCCTGGCTTGCCTGCCTACAGGAATAGGAGAGAAATGCCTTTCTATCAGCTTCCTTACATACATTGGTCACTTTGTCTGAGATTCCTAAAACTCTGAGAGAACCCCATCCTAAGATTGAACCACTAGTGTTAACATACCTTCTAAATTCATTTGGCAATCGTTAACAACTCCCACTTGATCATACCTTCCCCACGCAAATGATCCTGAATCTCAGTTATCTTTATATAAACCTCATTCTTCCTAACTCCCTTCACCTCTCGACTGTCCAATTTTTAAATTCCGTCCTCCTCACTCTTCAATCCTCAATGACTCTAAAATGACACTAAAGCTGTGCTTTCTGGAATATGTATGTACTCAGTAGGCAACAAGCTTCTAAAATCTTTTCCTTTTCCTCTACTTTCATCTTTTGGCTCACTGAGACCTGGCTCCGTCCTGGTGACACAACCTCCATGGACACACTTTCCAGCACCTTCACTGATTCTCCCTAACTCACTTGCTTGTGCAGTGCAGATTTGGCATACTCCTTGCTCTCCATTACCACTTTCAGATTCTCATTCTAACTCCATCACTCAAGTAATCTTTACTTCTTTGAGGTTCACTCAATCCATATCTGCCACCCACTCAAAATTCTGCCAGCTATTATTTATGCACCTCCAGGACACACTTCTTTCCTCGAGTTCAATGCCTGGCTGACAGTGTTTCTCCCCCAACTCACGTCCTCATAGTGAGTGACCTTAGCATATATATTGACACTCTCTCAAACACTCTAACTTCCCGGTTCCTCACCTTACTCATTTTTCATTACCTACTTTTATATCCCATGTCAGCTACACATAGATCATACCCTTGATATTTCCATCACTCACAAATGCACCATTTCCATGTTCATTAATTCTGAAATTCCATTATCTGATTACAATCAGTTGTCATTCGACCTTTTCCTGGCAATTCCTCCCTTACCCCATCCTGTCAGCTGAGTCCATTGCTTTATATTTTAATGAAAAATTGAAATCTTCTCTTCTCCTCCTGGACTTATATCCCCCCCCCCCCCATGTCCTTTGACACCTTCACAACTTCCTTATGTAATTAAATATCCCTCCTCTTTGTCAAGGTAAACCCTCTACATGTGCAAGTGATTCCATTCCACCCCATCTTCTCTATCAGATTGCCCTTCTCTCATCTGTACTGTCTCACTAATCTTCAGTCACTCCTTGTCTACTGCCTGTTTCCCTACTGCTTATAAACATGCCCTTTTCTTTCCATCCTCAAAACCCTTACTTGATCTATCCAGCTTCTATCTAGCTATTGTCTTATGTCTTTCTTCCCTTTTGTGGCTAAACTCCTTGAGAAGGTCATCTGGAATATGTGTTTCTACTTCATTTCCTCTCCCTGTTTTCTTAGTTCTCTAAAGTCTGGCTTCTGATCTCATTATTCAAAAGAACCTCCTCTCTTCAAAGTTATTAATGATATGTCAATTAAATCACCAAATTTAATACTCTTTTCTCAAATCATCATCCTTCCTGACCTCTCTGCTGCATCTGGCACTCTTGATCACCCTCTTTTCCTTGATATTCACTTCTCTCTAGGTGTGTGTATGTGTGTGCATGCATGCATGCGTGCGTGCGTGCGTGCGTGCGTGTGTGTGTGTCTTTTCTGGGACTTTATCTAGGTCATCCTTGCTAACCATGGGTGTGCCTCAGTGTTCTGTCCTGAGCTCTCTTCTCTTCTTCCTTTACACAATTTCACTTGGTGATCTCATCAATTCCCATGGAGTCAATTATCTCCTCTATGGTGATGTTTCTCAAATCTATTTATCTAATTCTAACCTCTAGTCTCACATCTCCAACTGCCCCTTGGATATCTTGAACTGAATGTCCTATAAACATCAATCTCAATATGTCCAAATGTGAACTCAATATTTCTGCCCCCAAACTCTTCCTTCTTCCCAACTTCTCTATTACTGTTTAGGGTACCATCAACCATCCAGACCCAAAATCCATGTGTCATTCTTGACTCTTCACTTTTTCTCTCTCCCCTATATCCAATCTGTTCCCAACACCTGTTAATTTTATTTTTATACCATCTCTTGTATATTCCACCTTTGTCCTATGACACTGCCATCACCCTGGTTCAGGCCGTGCCTGGGCTATTTCATACTACTGATTGATCTCTCTACCATAAGTTGGTTACTCCAGTCACCCAATCAATAAGCTCTTATTAAATACCTACTATGTGTCAGACCCTTTGCTAAACTTTGAATTTCTAGCTCCCACCATAAGACTATTCCGTCCTTATGATGAGAGTTCATCCTGTACAGGTAGCCACAGTCACCTGACCATATTTTTGATTGGCCCAGTTTCCCACCTCCTTTCTACATCTTGTTATGGTCACAGTAACCTGATCAATATCTCCTAACTCTAAATTGCTTTAGGAAGATGGATGTCAACTGATTGCTCTATGGATCCACTTGTATCCCCATAACTCACCAAAAACTCACTTACGTTGCCAACCCCTGTTTATCTCTATCAAAATACAGGCTCCTTGAAGGCAGAGATTATATCTTTTTTTTCTACCACTAGTTCTTAGCTCAGTGTGTGGGACATAGTAAGTACTTAATAAATGTTTTTCATTCATTCATTTATCCTTGATTTCCTGGTTTGAATAAAATTATGTCATACATAATTTGGTAAAATATATATTGAGGCAACATCTCTCCTCTGCTCACTTCATTTCCCTCACCTTCTCATTCCTCTAATCCTAATTCACTGTGTCTTCCTCCTTGGAGATATAAAATCCAAGGGATCTCATGTTAAAGAAGGCAAGAAATCAAATTCCGTTATATTTGCAAAAGTGTCTCTTCTATTTTTAAAGATCACTCTTAAGAATTATACTTTCAATTGGTAGAAGTTTTTTTATGGACTCATGTTTGTATTGAGTTAGAAATCCCACAGAGTCAATATATTTCTTAATCTTCATAAAATAAATAAATTAATTAATTTTAAAAATTTATTAAAGCACTTATAGTGTGCTAGACAATGTGTTAAGCATTGGTTATAAAAATACAAGCAAACAAGATAGTCTCTACTCTCAAGGAGCTTATATTTTAGTAGGAGGTGATAATAGATGTAGTGAAGCAACCTTTTGACAGAGGTTGGGGATAGGTGCTCAGTTTCATGGCTTAGAGATGTCTGAAAAGTGCTATTTCCAGTCAAAAGAAAAATGAATCTCATCAATCAGAGCTCTTCTGGATAGAGGAAGAGGAGGAAGAGGAGGAGGGGGGGAGGAAAAAGAGGGAGAGGTGGATGAGGAAAAAGATGGGGGAGGAGTAATAGAAGGGAGTGGGGTATAAAGAGAGGGAGGAAAAAGAGGGGAGGAGAACAGAGAAGTGGAGAAGACCAGATTTCAGGAGACATGCCTTTCTCAAAAAATATATCTCCTTCTTAGTGGTAATGGGGGTGGGAAGGAAAGGAAGAGTCAGATTACCTAGAATTTTACTGTCCTCTTTAAAAATTCCCAAGAGTTACTGCTTGGAAAATGCAGAGCCAGGTGGCTCTGTTGTTTTTTCTAACAGTCATATCACTACAGTTCCTTTAGAAAAGCAAGAATTTTTGGACTCAGAACTGCACAGTGTCCCTCCCCCTCTCCCCACATACACTCTCTCTCTCTCTCTCTTTCTCTCTCTCTCTCTCTCTCTCTCTCTCTCTCTCTCTCTCACACACACACACACACATGTACACACACACACACACACACTCATCCTCTCATTCACACACACAATATCAGACAATCCTGAGATAGTAAGAAACATATTTCTGATTCTTTAATAAAATTGCATTTTATCACCTAGGAAACTATTATGATTCTTTCTATAGTCCTTTCCTTTATCTTTTAACAAAGTCCTTTTCACATTTCAAAGATGATTAAAATCCAATCCAATTCAATGTATATGTAGTAAGTCTCTGCTTATCTGAAGGCATGCATCTTCCCAGCCCTGCTTCTGACTCTCTGCTCTTGATAACCACGCTTCAGCTGCCTTCTCCCCCTGGAACATCTCTCCACTTTGTGGTCCTGCCCTTTTCCTCGGCTAGTGAATTCCTCCTAGAACTTTCATTCTGAGGAACATCTGGAATCATCATCCCCCATTCTAGTCCTGGATCTGCTTCTAACTCTCTGGACTTCAGAGATGCCTTTCCACCCTCCTATCCTTTGGAAGTTTCTTTTACATGTTGCCTTCCCCCATTAGAATGTAAGCTGCTGAGGGCAGAAAATATATCTTTTTGCTTCTATTCGCATCTACAGTGTTTGGCAGTGTCTGGCACGTAGTAAGTGCTTAATAATTTTTTTTTAACTTGTTACCCGGCATTGACAAAGGCAAAAACAAGCTTTCCCCTCAAAGAGGAATGCAACATTTATACACAGAGAAGAGAATAGGAAGTAATTGTAAAACAAGTTAAGGTGAAGGCAGAAATGAGGGATGCTAATGGAGAAGATGGCACCTGAGCAGAGCTTTGAAGAAAGCTAGGAATTCCAAGAAGCTGAGGCGAAAAGTATTGCAAACGCAAGGAACAATTGTTTAAGGCTCAGAAGTGGAGAATATAATGTTACAGCACATAACTCAGGTCAGTTTGGCTAGTGTGCAGAGTTTATGAAGAAGGGTAATATGAAATAAAATTGAGAACACGGGCCAGAACCAAATCATTAAGGGTTTTAAAATACCAAATAAAGGAGTTTATATTTCACCCTTGAAGCAATAGGGAGCCAATGAAGCTTCATAAGCAAGACAATGACATGGCCAGATCTGTGCTTTAGAAAGATGATTTTGGCATTTGCGGGGAGGATACAGTTGAGTAAGGAGAGAACTGAATCAAGGAGATTAGTTAAGAGGGGATTACTGGGGATAGGTGATAAAAACTTGAACTAGGCTGATGATCACATGAGTGAAGAGAAGGGGAAAGATGAAAAGATAATGTGGAAGAAGAATTGATAAGACTTGGCAATGGTTTGCCTATGAGGACTGAAAGAAAAGAAAGAGACAAAGTTGGCATTGAGATTGTCATTACTGTATATTAGAAAGAGAGGTTGATTTGGGAGGAAAGGAAAGTTCTTCCCACTAAAGTCCTTGGCACTTTTCAAATGGTTTAATGAGTTTTGTTTTAGAATTAATTTGAGATGCCACTGGCACTGTTCAGCAGACCACTAATGTGGAACTGCAACTCAGTAGAGAAATATATATATATATTGGAGTCATAAACAGAGAAATATTAATTGAATCCATAGGAGCATATAAAGGAGATTATATAAAAAGAAGGGACCTAGGATATATCCTATGGCTCATTTATACTTAGTGGATAGGATATGGATGACTATCCTGAAAAGAAGGCTGAGAAGAGAAGACTGAGAGAATATTGTCATAAAAGCTAGAGTAAGAAAAGGCATGCAAAGGGGAGGGAGTTATTAACAGAGTTAAAAGTTTCAAAGAAATCAAGGAGAGTGAGAACAGAGTGTATGTCTTTGAACTTAGAAATTAAAAGATAGTTAGCTAACCCTGGAGAAAGACATTTCAGTTGAATGGTAGAGTTAGGAGCCAAATTGTCATTAAAAAAATTTAGAAGAGAACTGGGTGAGTGACCTTTCAGAGCTATGGCAAGGGGAAGAGTTCTTAAAAATGAGGGAAATAAGGCCATTTCAAAATGTAAAATAGATAAATCTGATTACATGAAATTGAAAAAGTTTTACCTAAACAAAATCAATGTGATTAGCATAAAAAGGGACACTATAAATTTTTTTGGGAAAAAAAATTATATCTCTAAGGGCCATTCCTCAATGAATAAATGGTCACAAGATATGGACAAATAGTTCTCAAAAATGTATTTGAAAAACAATTAGCCACCATATCAACCATTTTTCTAAGTCACTAATAATGCAAGAAATGCAAATCAAAAAAATTCTGAGGTTTTACTTCATACTTAGAAAACTGGCAAACATGAGCAAAGACAGGAATACTTAATAATGGAAGGATTATAGAAAGACTAGCATCTTAACAGAATGTTGTTAGAGCTGTGAATTCTTCTGTGGAAGAAAGGAGTTTGGAATTAGCTATGAAAGTGAATACAATATCCATGACCTTGATCTAGAGATTCCACTGCTAGGCACATATCTTTAGAAGTTCAAGTTAGAATGTTAGTCTCCTTTTCTCCAATATATTCATAATAGATGCTTTTTATAGTAAGAAAACTAAACAAAAGAGCACAAACAACACCCTTAAACTAGAAGCAAAGTAGGTTGATTGTAGGATAGCTAAACAAATTATGGTATATGAATAGGATGGGATATTACTGTAGCATAAGAAATTACGAAGAATTCAGAGAAGCATAAGATTATATATATATGTGTATATATATATCTCAACTAATATGACATATATATATCAACTAATATATATATATCAACTAATATGACATATATATCAACTAATATATATATATATATCAACTAATTTACTAGAAAGTAAGCAAAAGCAGGAAAACCATATACATGACTTCAGCAACGCAATTTTAAAACAACAAAAACAATATGTTGCTGGACAAGGGCCAGGGGTGTAAGGCCTTAGTCACTCCAGTATGCTCCTCCTGTTTTCCTTGGAGGAGAGGGAAAGGGAGACTCAGAATGCTGTAATTTGGTATTCAGCTAGCAGAAGGTTCTTGGCAGAGCCTGGGTATAGGTTGTTTTCACCTATACCTCTTCCAATATGACTGGGAATGTAAACTTCTTGAGGGCACAGACTGTGTCTAGCATAAGAAGTACTTAATAAAAGTTTGGTGATTCATAGATTAATTTGTTCTTTCACATATAAAAGTGAAAGATTCAATGTTTAGGAGCCACTTTTGTTTTGTTTTGGAGTTATTTTAGTTGCGTTTGACTCTTTGTGACCTCGTTTGGGGTTTTCTTGGCAAAGATACTAGAGTGATTCACCATTTCCTTTTCCAGCTCATTTTCTGTATGAGGAAAATGGGCAAACAGGGCTAAATGACTTGCACAGGGTTACACAGCTAGTGTAATTTGAACTCATAAAAATGAATCTTCCTGATTCCAAGGCCAGTGCTTTATCTACTGTACCACCTAGTTGCCACCAGCTGCTGGATATATCTCAGCTATATTGTTGGAAGTCTTGGAGTAGGACACAAAGGCCCTTGGGGGCTATTTCACAGATTGGTGCCTGACTGTAAAGCCATGCATGAGCAGCTTTCCAGAGGACTGCTGCTGTGAATGGCTTTCAAGGTTCTGATTACATAGTATAGTGAGCTCTCTATTTATTCAGCAGTAAATAAAGTAAAACATTCATAGAAAATCAAAATACAGCATTCATAATGTTACAACTTATCACAGAAAATCAAAATACATCATTCACCATGTCACAACTCAACAACTTATCACTAAAATGGCCACATGGTTTGTACATTCATTTAGTCAATCACAAAATCTTTAATTAAATCACAAAGTACAAAAGTGAAAGTTCTTCATCCCTAGATCACAGTAAATCATAATTTTCTCAGTCAGTACAGAGTATCCAAGAAAAGTCTTCTTTCAGCTTGACTTGAGGCTGGCTCTCAGCTTCCATGGTTCCTCTTCTATGATCTCAGCTCCAACTGTCACCTGGGTTCAAAGGCAGGCAGCTTCCAGTTCCTTGTCCAGTTCCTTGTCTTTTTTTTTAGCCTTTATTTTTTATTTTTTGGTAATTAACTTTTGTTTATTTTTAGTTTACATCATTGATTTTCACAAGATTTTGAGTTACAAATTTTCTCCCCATCTTTCCCCTACCCACCCCCCCAAAACAGCGATCCCATTGTATACCCCTTCCCCCAATCTGCTCTCTCCTATATTCTCCCCCATCACCCTTCTGACTTTCTGGTAGAGCAAGATGGATCTCACTATCCCAGTGCCTGTATATCTTATTTCCCAGTAGCATGTAAATAATAATAATTATACATACATACATGTGTGTGTGTGTATTGTAACATATGATTTTAGAACTTTGAATTCTAGATTCTTTTCCTTCCTCCCTTGTCACCCACCCCCACTGGAAAGACAAGCAATTTAATACAGGGTGTACATGTGTAGTTATGCAGAACATCGCCACAATGGGGATATTGTGTAACACTGACGATATTTCCCTCCTTTCTATCTTGCCCTCCCCTTGTTCTATTCTCTACTTTGTTCCCCATCCCTTTACAGAAGTGTGTGCTTCTAACAACCCTCCCTCCAAAAGGGTGATTCATAGATTAATTTGTTCTTTCACATATAAAAGTGAAAGATTCAATGTTTAGGAGCCACTTTTGTTTTGTTTTGGAGTTATTTTAGTTGCGTTTGACTCTTTGTGACCTCGTTTGGGGTTTTCTTGGCAAAGATACTAGAGTGAATCACCATTTCCTCTCCATAGTAGGCACTTAAGAAAAGTGACTGACTGATCAGCTGTATTAATCTAAGTGATGGGCTGTCCTTAAGTACCTTGGGAAATTGGAGTGAAGAATTCCATCCCCCTTCCCACCCTCTCCACTTCTACCCAGTTTGAGAGTCAATTATCAGCAGTCTGTGCTCATAAAGTAACTGAAAGAATCTATATGTAGAGACATCGCCTTCCTACCGAGGAATGTCCTCTGTGCCTGTAGCTATTTCTTCTTGGTATGAGTCAATCAGCAGGTATTTATTAAACATATAATTTGTGCCAGGTATTGTGCTATATGAAAGGATACAAAATCCAAAAGGAAACAGGGTCTCTTTGAAAGAAGCTTATATAATCACCCTGTTCAGGGTACCATGAACAAGATGGGACCCTAATGGATTTTTTTGGTGGGAATCCTCAACAATTCTTAATGGTGTAAAGGGTTCATTAGAACACAAAGTTTGAGAACCACTGGGTTAGAATTATTTTTTAACATTTTATTTTTTCCCCACTTACATGTAAAAACAATTTTTACCTTCATTTAAAATGTTTTTGAGTTCCAAATTCTCTCCCTCACTTCCTCTCCTCCCCTCATCATTAAGAAGGCAAGCAATTTTGATCTGTTATGCATATGCAGTAATGTAAAATATAATTCCATATTAGTCATGTTGAGAAAGAAAATATAAGAACCACTCCCCCCCCCAAAACAAAATAAAGAAAAAGTATACTTAAATTTGTATTCACACTCCTTCAGTTCTTTCTCTGGAGATGGATTAGCATTATTCATCACAAGTCTTTCAGAATTGTCTTGGATCATTGTATTGCTGAGAACAGCTAAGTCATTCACAATTGATCATCATACAATATTGCTGTTACTGTATAAAATGTTCTCCTGCTTCTGCTGATTTTGCTCTGCACCAGTTCATGTAAGTCTTTCCAAGTTATTTTGAGAGCACCATGCTTGTCATTGCTTGTGTGGCACAATCGTATTCCATCACAATCATGTACAAATTATTCAGCCATTCTCCAATTGATGGACGTCCCCTCAATTTCCAATTCTTTACCATAATTAAAAGAGCTGCTATCAATATTTTTTGTTTGCTCATATGTGGTACTGCTTGGTCAAAGGGAATGCTTAGTTTTATAGCCCTTTGGGCATAATTCCAAACTACTCCACAGAATGGTCGAATCAATACACAACTTTATCAATAGGGCATCAATGTCTCAATTTTCCCATATCCACCACAAACATTTGCCATTTTCCTTTTCTTTCATATTAGCCAGTCTGACCGGTGTGAGGTGGTAGCTCAGAGCTGTTTTAATTTTCATTTCTCAAATTAATAGTGATTTAGAACATTTTTTTTTCATATGACCATAGAAAGCTTTGGTTACTTCATCTAAAAACTGGCTGTTTATATCCTTTGATATACTTGAAGAATGGCTCTTATTTCTAAAAATTTAGCTTAGTTCTCTATATATTTGAGAAATGGGGTCTTTATCAGAGTAACATGCTGTAAGTTTTTTTTCACCATTATGATTATTAACTATGCATTTCCTTTTATCCTATTTCCCCACCTGTTTATCCTACTCTGTCTCTCTGTCTCTCTGTCTCTCTCTCTCTCTCTCTCTCACTCTCTCTCCTTTCACCTTGTCCATTGTTAAAAGTGTTTTGCTTCTGACTTTTACCTTCCCCAATCTGCCCTCCCTTTTATCATCTCCCTCCCATCTCCCTGGCCCATTGAATCCCCTTTCCCTTCTACTTACCTGTATGGTAAGATAGATTTTTTTTTTTTTTTACCAACTGATTGTTTATGTTATTCCCTTTTTGAGCCAATTTTGATAAAACTAAGGTTCACCTGCTTCCCACCCCCCACCAAGGCCCCTTTATCTTCCCCTCCACCATAAAAGCTCTTTCTTACCTCTTTTATGTCAGATAACTCACCACATTCTACCTCTTCCTTTCCTCTTCTCCAAGTGCATTTATCTTTTTCATCCCTTAATTTTGTTTTTTTATATAATCATCTTGTCATGTTCAGCTTACACTAGTGTCCTGTATATGTGTACTCCTAATTGTCCTAATAATGACAATGATTTTAGGAATTATAAATATCATTTTCTCATGTTGGAATGTAAACAGTTTAACCTTAGTAAATCTCTAATGGTTTCTCTTTTCTGTTTAGCTTTTCATGCTTCTCTTGACTTTAGTATTTGAAAGTAAAAATTTCTATTTAGCTCTGGTCTCTTTTCATCAGAAATGCTTGAAACTCCTCTCTTTTATTGAATATCCATTTCTCCCCACCCCTACCCCTCCAAAGATTATACTCAGTTTTGCTGGGTATGTGGTTCTTGGTTGCAATCCTAGCTATTTGCCCTCTGGAGTATCTTATTCCATGTTCTCTGATATCTTAATATAGAAAGTACTAAATCTTGTGTTATCCTTATTGCAGTTCCATGATGCATGAATTGTTTCTTTCTTTCTGACTGCTTGCAATATTTTCTCTTTGACCTGGGAACTGTGGAATTTGGTTATAATATTTCTGGTAGTTTTCATTTTGAGATCTCTTTGAGGAGGTGATCAGTGGATTCTTTATTTTTTTTTCAGTGGATTCTTTCAATTTTCCGTCTGGTTATAGAATAACAGGGCAGTTTACCTTCATAATTTCTTGAAAAGTGATGTCTAGGTTCTCTTTTTTCTCTTTTTATTTTTATGGCTTTCAGGTAGCCCAATAATTTAAACTATCTCTCCTGGATCTATTTTTGAGGTCAGTTGTTTTTCCAATGAGATATTTCACATTTTCTTCTGTTTTTTTCATTCTTTTGATTTTGTTTATTTCTTGAAATCTCATAAAGTCATTAGCTTTCACTTGCCCAATTCTCATTTTTAAGGAATTATTTTCTTCAGGGAGCTTTTGTGCCTCCTTTTCATTGGGCCAATTCTTTTTAAGGAGTTCTTCTATTCAGTGACTTTTTGTACCTCCTTTTTCATTTGGCTAATTTAGCTTTTTCAGGCATTCTTCTTAGTGGCTTTTTGAACCTCTTTTACCATTTGTCCTCATCTGCTTTTTTAAGGTGTTATTTTTTTCAGTAATCTTTTGTTCTTCCTTTCCCAAGTTGTTGATTCTTGTCTGACCCCCTTGCTGTCTGTGGACTGAGAAGTCCAGAAATTATCACTCCTGACATTGATTCAGTCACCCCCAAGGCCTACTGGTAGTTTACTAGAGCAAGGCTTGCACTGGCTTACCTTTCACTCTCACCATGGTGCAATAGACCTTTCCTGTCAAAATTCTAAGTTGTCTTGGGTTGGAAAAGTACTTGACCCCATCCTATTGTGGGTTCTGCCACTACAGAATTTGTTTTGAGGTATTATTTAGAGTTGTTTATATGGGTGTTGGGGAGAACTCAGGCAAATCTTCGCTTTTTCTCTGCGTTCCATCACCCCACTCCGACTTATAAAAGGAAATACTATTGGATATTTCTGAAGGAGAATTTTGAAGGGGAGATAACATGCACATATATTGGCTTATACAAAATGGATGCGTGTGTGTGTGTGTGTGTGTGTGTGTGTGTGTGTGTGTGTGTGTGTATTCTATGACTCAGGAAAGGTAAATGTTGCTTGACAATGAAGGGTGTTGGGGAGAGCTCAGGGGGTGAGAGAGTTCATTCCAGTCAGAGGAAAATGGGTACAAAGGCAAAGAGATATGTTTTTAGTGAGAAGCATTAGGAAGGATCTGTGATGCATGTATCAGGCACAGAGAGCTAGGGAAATTTTTAGCATATAAATGGATCAACTAGTGAGAATATAGCACATCTTATCCATGTCCCAGACCTCCAGTCTCTGTCTCTTTAAATCCCACCTGCCCTTTAAGGCCCGTGTCAGATGCCTTTCCCTATTTGAGGCCTTCTCTGAATCCCTCTCATCAGAAATTCTCTCCCTTTTCTTTGTGCCCCTGGTATGCACTGATCCTTCTCTATTTTGTGTTTGAGTTGGTTTTGCCCATATAGTGTCTTTTCCATCCCTTCAGAAACAGGATGGTATCGACTGGGACTTGGAATCTCTAGAACCTGCCTATGAATCTGCTTCTGTGTAATCCTGGATAAATGACAACTAATCTGAATCTCAGATAAAACTCTTTAAATCATAGCTTTGTTATTGTTACTCAGTCCTACCAGGAATGGATCTGCTTTATGAAGGGAATTCCCACACTGGGAATTCCTAAAAAGAAGAAAATCACAAATCTTTTTGTAGTATAGTCTCTGCTCTTTCATACTGGATTATAAATTCCTTGAGGGAATGTAGCATGTTATTTTTGCAACTGTATTTTTCCAAGAGCCTAGCACAGTGCTGCAAACAAAGCAATAATTTTCTGAGTCTTTTCTGAGCTGAGTGGAACTCATTGCCTCTCTGGAAGAAATCACATGGCTTTGAAGCAACTATAATATTAATCCCACCAATTTTCTTTGCACCTTCCTTCAAAGAATGCAAAGAGCCTTTTGAGTCTGTTTAGCCTTGTGGCTGAAGAGTATTAGCTATTTAGATTTCAGAGTTATCTGCATGATGGACCCCACCTTATTTTAGCCTCACTTGACTCATCCATCTTTTTAAACAAGGCATCTGACATTGGTTATATATCTTTAATTAAAAGACTGAAGCAAAGCAATTAGTTGCTTCAAATTATGACCAAACTAAGCCATCCTGACCTCAGCTGACATTGACCTTGTTCTGACTCTTAAATTGTAAACTAGGAAAAGAACTGGTCAAAAAAAAAAAACCCCACCAAGAAAACAATTAAAGCTGCAAACAACTGGCTGAAATAATAGAGGCTCAGAAACACTAAGGCTAATTACCTACAGTTAGTGAATTGAAGCAGTGCCAATGAGAGACTGGAGGATAAGCATACTAAAATCATTATAATAGAAGACATGACATGACACAAAAGAAATGAGGGATGGAAATGTAATACATGCAAGGAAAGTCATATAGGAGATTAAGAAAATTACATCGCTATTGTGTTTCATTCTAGTTAAAGTGAATTACCTTCATTTGCAACGTTTTATGAACTTCTTATTTATGAAGGAACACAGACAAGCAAATAGGCTTATTCCTTCTCCTTCCTCCTCTCTCCCCACCCCAGCCCTTAATGATGGAGTTCATTTATGTTCAGGATTGGAATATACTTATATATTGTGCTACAATTAGAAGAGCGAAAACTATGGATTAGACAAGTGGTTCTCAAAGTGTGGCCAAGGGACCCTTGGAGGAGGTGTGTGAGGCCCTTTCAAGAGTTCAACAAATAATTATATTATAGCATTTTAATTGGTAAATACGGTATGGTAATATGATCAATATTGAGAGATGTAACCCACATAAACAAACACTCTTTGGGAGTCATCAATAATTTAATAGCATGTAAGAATTTGTGAGATCAGAAAGTTTGAGAACCACTGGATTAGGCTTATCTAGCGGAACTCAGTAGTTTTTCAACCTCATAGCCCTTTTATTAGGCTCAAAGCCCCACTGATTTTTAAAATTAAAATTTCTTCAGATGATGAGGGAATATGATGCTACCATGGACTATTTTCCTCAGCCTTTCTTTAAACTACTTCGGCCTAAAAAACTTGCTTTCTGTTCATTGGAAAGTTGCCATTTCTTGCAAATGAATGTCTCACTAATTAATTACCATTAATACCTGTGAATAATATGCCTCATTATCCTGTGGAAGGATTGAATTGCTCCCTGGGGAAAGTCAGCCTTAAATCAGACAGTATCTTGGGTTTCCCTTAAGGGAATAAAGAAAATAAGTTCTTGGATATTATGGAAAGAAAGGGAGTCAATTCTTTTGTTTCTATCATTAAAATCATGAGAAAAAGGGGAAGAGGTTAGGGACTTTTCTGAAGTCTGAATGAAGGGATATAACAGTATTCTTTGATAGTCTGAGAATATGTCTCTAGCTTTAGGTTGACCTGAGGGCATAGTTTCATAATTTTTAGACCTGGGTAGATATCACTTGGTCTCATCTCTTATGTTAGAAAACTGACATAAAGAAAAATGATTTTCCCTAGGTAACAAAGGTAGTAAGAAATAGGAAGTAGTCACATCTAAGACTTATGACTTTGAATCCAATGATCTCTGGGATAATGTGCTACTCTTTTCAAAATGAACGTCTCAGGTTGGGTTTTTTCTTTCTTTGTTCTTTGTTTTAGTTAGTCAACTGGTCAATAAGTATTTAGTAAGTGCCTACTTTTGTGCCAGGCTCTGGAGGCACAAAGAAAAACAAAACATAATAACCCAATCCCTTTTCTTAAAAACTTTACAATCTAATTGGGGAGACAATATGTAAACAAACAAAATATATACTATATATTGGAGATAATTAGTAAAATTGTAGTAGCAACTACACTAGCACACAGGGTGGGCTGCTAGCACAGTTCTTTGATCTACTTTTGTAAAGGATAGACAGCTTTAAAGGGGTTGACAATCTTATTTTAATTAAAAGACAGATAAGTATAGGTAAGTAGAAAGAAGTGAGTATCCAAGAAAGAATCCAATAGGCAGGGCTCAAATTGTCTAACCAAAGTAATAGATACATAATCACCAGACCTGGGAGCTCCAACATCTGGGTTCACAAAGGGAGGGGGACACTCGTTCCTTAACAACCGAGTATTGTCTAGTCAAATCACAAAGAGACATTCTTTCCATGAGTGAGCCCCAAAATAAAATATCAGCCTCCCACTATAAATAGTTTTCAACTAATAGGCTTAGAGCCAGAAGGCATCACAACCCATGTGACTCAGTGCCAAAAAGTGTGAAAGACTTCCTGAAAGCAAGCCTCCCTGTAAGCAGGCTTCCCCTTAAGCGAACTTTCCATCAGGCAAGTTCCTCCCCCAAGGCTATATAAATTTCCCTGAATCACCTATTGGACTCTATGCGACTTACTATGTATCATAGCTGTGAACTGGGCCAGACTATGTCCTTTCAAATGGTTCATAATTCTTATTTTGAAAACTATTTGTTCATATACAATGAGGAACAGCTGTTGGTTTTCTATGTTAATTGTCTATATATCTTGGCTTTCAAATACTTATAAAAAATTGTCTCCAATCAATGCTCTGAGTTTTAAATCATATTTGCATTGATTTTGTTTGTGAAAACACTTCCAATTTTGTGGAATCAAATTAATGTGTTTTATCACTTCTATCTTTTTTTAAAGTTAAGAATTCTTCCCTAAGACATAGATGTGAAAGGTACTTGATATTTTCTTTTAATTTTTGAAAATGTTTTAACTTTTAATATTAAGGTTTCATATTGAGTTTATTATGGCATATACTTCATTAATATTGATTTAAACCTAATTTTTGACAAACTGCTTTCCATTTTTCCCAGTAGGGTTTGTGAAATAAGAATTTTTTCCCCCAAATAGTTCATGTTTTTGGTTTACCAAGCACTGGATTATTGAGTTTACTTAATTTGGTGATCACTGCTTCAGATTATATTTGATATCTAAAATAAGCTAGCTAGCCTTCTAAGATTCCTATTTTTTCACTATTTCCTTTGACTTTCTAGACCTTTTGTTCTCTCAATTGAATTTTAAAAAATTTTATGTAGCTTTTCATAGTATTGACTTAGTAGTTAGATTGGAATAAGACAAAGGACACAAATAAATGCTCATTGTGTTGTTATTATACTCAAACCTCTGGAATAAAATGCAAGCTCCTTTGTTTTGCTTTCAAAGGATTTTACAATTTGGCATTAATCTGTCTTTCTACTCTGGATTTGAACTCAGGTTCACCTAACTCCAGAGCCAGTACTCTATCTACTGTACCACCTAGCTGACCCATATTAATTTTCTTTTCCCTGTTCTTCTTTCTATCTTCTGTACATACTTTTCAATCTAGTGAAACTGGCCTCCTGGCTGTTCCATGAAGAAGATACTCACTCTATTGACTCCCTGCATTTTCTTTGTCTGGTCCCATGCCTGGAATGCTCTCCCTCCTCTTCTCCAACTACTATCCTCCCCGTCTTCCTTTAAGTCCCAAATAAAATCCCACTTTCTATAGGAAGTCTTTCCCAATTCTTAATTCTGGTATCTTCCCTCTCAATTATTCCCATTTATCTTGTAGATAGCTTATTTGTACATACTTGTTTGTCACCTCCCTCTTTAGATTTTGAAATCCTTTAGGGCAGAGATTATCTTTTTTGTACCCCACCACTCAGCATAGTGCCTGACATATGGTTGGAGCTTAATAAATGTTTGTTGATTAATTGAATTTGAGTTGTTTGGTGAGTTCTCTGTGAGGCTTATACCATGTCATTGCTTCCAGAAAACTTCCATTTTTCCTCCTTTTTGAAATTATTTCCCTTTGTGTGAAATTTCTTTCAGAATTTCATTCTTGAGAATTTCTTATTCCTTCTTGGCTAATTTCCCCTGGGAAATTTTAGTCCAAAGTATGCTACTTATTCTTTCTTATTTCACCACCAGGCAGCACTGCTAACCTCTATTCAGATGCTATTCAACCAAAAGTCTCCAGGACTTTGCTCTATCAAGTTCATCCTGGAGATTATATTCATCCACCCCACAGGACAGAGGTTTTCAGAGGGTTAGTAACTCTCTGTGGTTTTCAGAGGGTTAGTAACTCTCTCTCAGCTACTTCTCACCATAGAGCAGCACTGTCCCAATATTTAGATATTTGGGACTGATTTAGAATCATTTTGTCAGAATCATCTCTTGAGCCCCAACTGCTAGTAAACCCTGCCTCTTCCATGCACTTGATGTTTCCTGAACTCTAGAAAAGTCTTGACAAAATTAGTTCTACTTCCAACAAAAGCAGGCAAATTAAAATGCTCCTTTATATATAGTTGCTTTCATTATTGTTATTGAATTAAACAAAATTGATAATTAGTACCTAATACATAGTAGCAATAAAATATTGGACTTTCTTTGTCTTAAGGACATCTACTGCATGGTTATGCGCCTGTCACTCCTCAAGACTCTAGAAAGTCCCCAGACAGTACCAAAGTGGCTGTCGTGCTAGAAATATGCAGTTCTGTCCTCCTTTAAGTGCATGATGGCATGTAGACAATACAATATCATTCAAACAAACTTGATGTTTGACTTGGCTCCTTATTTAAGGAAGTAAACAGAGGAAATGAGAAAAGACATAGGCTTATGAGAAGATAGAAACTTCCACGATCAATGCTTTTCTTAGTCTTTGTTGTTCTGTCACTCACAGGGATCTACAACCCTTTCTCTTAACAGCCAGTTTACAGAGAAAGGAGGATATGCCTACTGGTCAGTTCCAACACAGAGAACAGGCAATGCTGCCATGCTACCCTTGCAATTCTCCACAATCTTAATTTTAGCATCTCTTTCTATGTTTCATTACATTTCCATTCTCATTTAATGTCCCATCAGGCTAAATATCTTGATGCTCCTTTGAATCTGAGGGGTGAGAGGAAAAAAAAGGAGGAGAGAGAGAGTAAGAGGGAAGGGATACTCTAGACCAGTGGTTCTCAACCTGTGGGTTATGTTCAATTTGTAACAATAAAAATACATCCTGCATATCAGATATTTACATTATGATTCATAACAGTAGCAAAATTACAGTTATGAAGTAGCAACGAAAATAATTTTATCGTTGGGGGTCACCACAACATGAGGAACTGTATTAAAGGGTCATGGCATTAGGAAGGTTGAGAACCACTGCTCTAGACACTTTGAAACCTGCTTTCTCAAAGCCTAAGATGCATATCAGTCTATGCCTGTCATTCCATTTATTTGTATCACAATCTTTCAAGTTTCTCAAAGTTTCCAGCATTTCCACCTCAAGACCAGTTTCTTTCTGTCATTGAGAATCAGAACCACAAATTTCTCTTTCTCTTTTGCTGGACTGACAAAAACAAAGAGGTTAGTAGTTCTATCTTTGGCAGAAAGAGAGCTTCAGCAGTTCTTTGGATAATTGAAACCTCCAGCATTACTATATCAGGCCTCAGTGCTAAGTTTGTAATATATTTTCTGAATTCCTCATCTCTTTCCTCTCTATCCAGGTGGTGTATTGTATGCTGTGATGACAAACTTACTACGCTTATCTCTCCATTGATCATCACCCCAATGCATTTCATTATACTTCCCTATTCTATTCCTGTATTTCCCCCCATAAATATCTTCCTAATATACGATGATATCCTACCCTATCTTTTATGCATTCCATTTCTTTTGAATGATATTAACCCTTCTATAGTCTTATTCCAGTCATGCATTTTATTCTATCAAGTTTCTACAATATTGTCTATGAGGTCAAATTTTCTTCCTAGTATTAGGACATTGGTTTCATCTTGTTTATTTCCAAAGCATTACGCATTTATGTTTAGATATTTGAGGCTATGGGTTTTACTAGTGTCTCCTTTCTTGGTTTGTGTCTTTTTGAGTTTCTGAGTGTTTTAACTTCTTTTCTTTTTTCTGCTTCCTAGAGATGGACTTTAGGAAGAGAATGTCATCTACACTGCCAGATGTAGTCTCTTTGTCAATTGGTTTTATTTAACTGTTACCCTTTGTTCTCTCTCTGTGTGGGGAAGTGACTGCAGCATCTAAGTGACTGTAAGGTGAATGTAGCATATAAAAAGCAAAAGACAATTTTTAAAAGGTGGTGAGAGGAGACAAACCCCTATTTTAGTATTATAAATTGATGAAGAA
>CM053587.1:113183827-113201029 GCA_028646515.1 Pseudochirops corinnae
GAAACTGTGCATATAACACAAACATTTGAAATTATTTCTTATCTCATTGTCTTGAAAATATGGATAATTGTAAAATTATGCTTCTTTCTGCTACTTTTTTTTGATAAATCCATAACAAATGTCAGTAGCTAGAAATTTAAAGAATAAAACTCTCTATATAGAATAGTTTTTAAAAAGCAGTATTTGATTAATTTTCTCTTATAAAAAAGAAAGCATTACATACAAAACTTGGAGGCTAAAATTGCATAAATCAATGGAAATTAAACTGATAGTACTATTTAAAACTGATTTCTCCTTGTCCAGAAAAATAATGTTGCTAGACAATTCCATGGACTATCAGGTTTAATTTGCAAATTGTATTGGTTTGAATGCATAGATATGTTAAAAAAAAAATCTCTCTCTTTCTGTCTCTCACTCTTTCTCTATTGTCAGAAGTCAGAGTAACTAAATTTCTATTATTAACAAAAACAGAATAATTTGTGCTATGGCATTCACAAATGATTGTGAGATATTTTATTCAAGTGTGAACCTTTACCTGCTATCAGGGTAATTGAGTGATTCATTGAACAACAACAACAACAAAATTTAGTCCTTGATAATGTGACAGAAGAAATTACCTGTGAGAATTTATGAGAAAAGAGAAAGAATAACAATATTTGCTGCCTCTCATAAATCTGCCTCTCTGTCTTTGTTTTTTTTGACATAAATTGAAAATCTGATTTAAAGTCACCTCTCTGGTAGCTGAAGATATACCTTAGTCACTAACATTTTATCCTTCTTTTCAGAATGACTTTAGGTCCAAGTGGGTAATTTATTCAAACATGGTCCCTATTTGGTGTTCACTGTAGAATTCACAGGAAGCTTTTTCAAGCATTTTTATAGGCTTATAATAATTTCCTTCTAGTGAAACACATTCTCTCATGCTTATGTATTTCTAGCAATAGAATCAGCTATGAGTCTTCTCTCATGTAATAAAGGTAGAACTCAAAAAATATTATCAATGGTAAAACTAGTCATGTGACTTTGGAAAGATTTCTGCTATTGCTCAGAGCATCCATAACTTTCAAAGACTTTATCTCTCTCAGTTAGGTAAGACAACCATATTACCCATTCCTTTTTCATACAGAAACAACTTTAACATGACTTTGAATCTTTCAAATGTAACAACTTCACCAAAATTTCTCAACAGTGGGATTTGGGGATGAGGATGGATGGCAGAATTCAACTTCAGAATGGGAAACGTAAAATGAAGTATGCCTCAGGAGATAAAGCAGCTCAGTAGCAAGAGGTGTCCTGGTCAAGACTGGAACACGAAGTGCAGAAGAGAATTTCTCTCTGAGTCTGTCCTACTCTTGCCTATACTTCCTAAGATTCATAAGGGATGAATAGGTGGATGTCAGAAAAAGCTGGAGATTCCCACCACTGTTAGGAAACTTAAAGCACCAGCTTAAAGTAATTCTAGTTCACAGTAGATTCTAAGTTCACAACCTGTTCTGAAGGCACCAAGACAGAAACATTGCACTAGAATTTGGTCTACTGTGTGACATGACATCTGGGTGGTAGTTTACGATTTCCCCCTAATCAGAATACTTTATCTCTCTGATCCCTATTTTCTTTATCTGTAAAATGAAGTTAGATCAGATGACTAATAGTCACCCTTCAAGTGATAACATTCAACTTATTTATTACTCCTTTGCCGTTGGCTCCTAGGTTCCCATGGAAGATTGCTGAGTGTCTAAGTGCTCTCTTCCTCCTTGAGGAATAGCTTCCTTCACTGTGGAAGTTCTAAAGGGACCCAATGTGGGACCCTGCATCACTGTGACTCAGTTCTCCTAGTGCTTGGAGTCTAGGCTATGGAAAAGAGAAATAAAAAGAGAGGAAGAAGAAGGTTATACTTAGACATCTTGATTGCTGGTCATTTCATCCACTGGAAATATTCCTGCTTCCTAATGTAAAATGCTATGATTATGTTGATTGTTTTAAGTGTTAAGAATTTTGGAGCATTGTTATGATGCTATCCTTAAGACCCCTGAGTTACATTCTCTATGAATTTGCATATTTAATGAGCATTTGTGGAACACTGTAGCTTCCTGCATATAATAATAATAAAAACAACAGCAACATCATTTGCCACTTATATAGAGCTTTAAAGTTTCTGAAGCACTTAATGCACATTTTTATTTCTTCATCTGTGAAGTAGGTACTGGAGGCACCTTTATTCTCATCTTAAAACTCAGGGACAAAGAGGTTAAGTACCTTCCCCATTTTCACAGTCTAGTATCAGAGGGAGGATTCAAACCCTAACTCTTAAGCTATGAACCTCTCTAAGTAGAGCTAGGTAGGTTTTCTGGTGACAGATAAATAGTCCTTTGATTGAAGACTTGATAGCTTTTTAGCTTGACAGACCTGCTGTAGCTTTTGCTTCCTGGATGTAACATTTGAAAACCCAAGGTCACTTTCATACCACAGTGAGGCATTGGAATAGGAGCACAGTTAAACAATGACAACAACAACAATAAATCACCTTCTATAAAACGAGAATTGAATGTCTCTCAAAATATACTACTCTGAACTAGATGAAATTGAAGGGTCAAAACAATATTTTTTAATCTTTGTAAAGTCAATCATACCCCCCATTTTGAAAATAACATTTCTGTCAAAGAGCAAATTGTTAAAAGGATATTTATGTTATTGAAAAGAAGAGAACAAATGTGGCCTCTTTGCTTTTGCTCATACCTTTCAGAAATAGTCTATTTATCCACTGAGCCTTTTATAGAATGGTTTTAGGAAAAAAGGAAGCTAAATAGTACCCAGAGCCTCCAGTCTTCCCTTCTTATGCTCCTCATGCCTCTCTTAATGGTTTTTACCTTCCCAGTAAACTAGCAAAAGAATTTTTCCTCCCGGGTATGTATGAATTTAATACGGGCACAGCTTTAAGCCCAAATGATGAATATATAATGTTGGAATTTCAAGAAAGCCATCAGGAAGGCAACTATCTTGACTGACCAGAATGGGGGAATCTCACAAATGCCCTTGAAATCACTTTGTGATCTATCGATTTAATATCTCCTAGGTCCAGAGAAGCAAAGGAGGAAGAACTAGTACCATAAATGACGAGATGAGAGCAGTGAGAGGCTGGCAGGAAATCAGGTTTAATGAAAGATGAGATAGTTCAAGGAAGCTTCCATATGGTAGACACAAAGAGATGAGGGAGGTTTTATTAGTGTATACAGGGTCCCATGTAGGAAGGTTTTGCTTTTGTTTAGGGGTTGGGGAGGGATGTTATAAATGAGAAGCCCCCACTTGGCAGTTTCCTGTGGTCCATAGACCTCTAGAGAGTTATCACCTTGTTTTGGAAAAATCTGACTTGGAGAGAAAATATTGCTCATTTTGAAGGGTGGGGATTAGGCTTTGCTAAAATTGCTTTGGAATATTACTGCCTGACTAGATATAATTGAAAATGGTTATTATCCTATAAGTATTTTATAATGCATAGTGAAATGTGTCCTGAACTTAACCTCTCCAGCATAGTTCATACATTTCTTAGCTATGCAGAGCAAAGGACTGAGTAAATTTCATGCTCCTGGATATAAACAGCACTTGTACAGAATTCATTAAAGAGGGAGACTGGGCCAGAAGCACTTTTAAGAGATCTGAGTAGTATGCCCTATGCTGTATCTGCATGATAAGAAATCAATTAGTCAATTCAATCTAAAAAATTGAGTCACTAGAAAAATCCATTTAAGTGATGTAGCATCTACAGTAACCCACAGATGACTGTATTTTTATTTGTCAATGTTTGAGTGAAACAGAAACACAACGATAGCCTATTGCTGGAGTTTTGAAGTCTGCTTCACTTCTCTCAGACAGGGGAATAGTTAAAAACCATTGTCAAGACCACCAACTTCATACCACTTTCTAGGTGCCTGGGATAGCCGGTTCCCCATATTGACAAAGTTGGGAATGGTTGCAATAATTGGATTAATAATTTGATATAGTTCCCAGTAATCTACTATAAGCTTCCAGGTATACCATCCCTACAAGGCACATAGTATTATAAGGAAAGTTTATGTAGTGAATTACTTCATTCTCCTTCATGTCCATGTGGAAGGATCTTTTACTCTGACTACATTCTAATGTTGTTCAATGTAGGCTAGCTGTAGTAAAGAAGATAACACCAAGGGCTTTCCATTTGACTGACAATCTTAAAACAACTGGCATGACTTCTATGTGCCGATACATGTCAAGGCAAATCAGCAAGCATTTATTAAGCTGTCAGCTTAAAAGGTGATCCCTGTTCTCAAGGAGTTTACCTTCTAATGGGGGAAGAGAATATATAAAAGGAAGCTGAAAAGCTTCAGGGGGCACAGTAGAAAAGTCAAGAGAATGAAGGATAGCTGGTCTGGGCCTTTTGTCCAGGGTAAAAACTCCCAAGAACTTACTCATGTCCATGACAATATTCTTGATTTCCTACTGCAATTGTCACTCAGATAGGGGTTTTCCACTCATCCCCAAGGCTTATCAAAATCTCTGGTACATAATAAATGCAGATTGACCGACTGACAAAACCTTTGATAGAACAAGGACCTTGCCTATGAAACCAATGCCATAATGGTAACTTAGCTACTCTCTATGATGATTCTCCTACCATTGAAGGTCATATGGCTTCTGTCTCTTAGTGGTCCTACAACTAGAAGAAGACTGAACCTACAGAAACTGCAGACATCACCCCAAGGGGCCTCATTCCAACTGTCTCTCAAATATGCCTCAGAAATGAGGTAGGCATGGGTTTGGTGATGTCTCAAGTTTGAATAGGTCAGAAGGACCCTACCACCTCAATTCTAGTTGTTCTAGCAGAATTTTACCAACACCTTCATAAGTTGATGGTAGTTTCCTTTGAATAAACTTCTAAGGGCTAATTACATAGCTCCCTAGGTATACTTTCTTTCTACTGTAGTAGTGAAAATATTGGGTATGACTTGCTACTGGATGGCTAGAATCTTGGAGCTGTGTGGATCTTGAGTGACATGGCTCAGAGTATGAGCCCTTTTATGTTCTAGAGAGAAGTGAGAACTTCAGAAACTGATATGGAAGAGAAGCCCAGATGCAGTGATAACTGTGCTGGAAGTGGTGGTGATGTAGTTTCCCCTTTAAGGCCTATAGGGAAAAGAAGAGAAGACAATGCATATTATTATAGAGCTATAGAGAGCTCACCTGTGTGACTCTCATGAGCCCAAATTGTCAGTGCTTCCCAAGGCTCTGGGCTGGGCCTTTTTTTCTCTATCTCTATTTTTTCCATTTGTATACACATGACACAAAGATTTATATATTCAGCAACTGTCTGTCCCCTAAGCTTTAGTCTCACATCGCTAATTTTCTATTTGACATTTCACGTGAAATTCTATACAGACATTTCAAAATCAACAAACATATCCCAAACATATTAAAAAACATACTGTCCCATTTAAACCCACCCCTTTTCCAAATTTTCCTAATTTTTTCTCAAAGGAACCAATATCCTTCTAGTCTCCCAGGTTTGTAACCTTAGTATTATCATGACTCCTTAGTCTCAGCCCACAAATTCAATCATTCACCAAATCTTGTCATTTTTTTGTCCTCAAAATCTTTAAGAGTTGATGTCTTTTCTTTACACATACAGTAATGTTATTATTAAATTATAATATCAGTAAATAGAGTAAATGATGGAACCTAAACACTGCCCCCATCTAGCCACTGTCCTCATCCTTAATATCTCAACTAGAATAGCAGATGTGTCAACCACATCCATCTAGTTTTAGACAAGATCACAATAGCAAGTCCATCTATCAGTTTTAGACAGGACCACAATAGCTAGCCAATTAGAAAGCAGCATCAACAGGACTTAGGGCAGGGTGTTTGACCACTAAATCATAGCTTAAATGGATGCCTGCACAGTAATAACAAAGAGCTATTATAAGGTAAACTTATGAAGTAGAGAGGCTTATTATAATATTATTAACATACATAAATACCCCCACCCCATACACACCAGTAGGCTTTTCTGTATGAATTATGGGTAGCCTCATGCACAGTTCCACCAAGGCTAGGACCCCTTCCATACCAATAAACCTTTTTTATATTTTAATATGCATGTGTTCTATAATGATGAAATGGCATCTTTTGCTCTATAAAAATCCCTGTCTTGCTTTTTTAGCTGCTAGTTCCTTCTTAGAGCCTACCCCTCTTTCTGAGAGGTATGATTTTTAATAAATGCTTTTGCTTGGGCTGGAGATGGTCTGAGTGCAAATTCTTCCAAGATGACACCATACCATACCTTGAACCTCAACAGTAAACATCTTAGCTCAGACCCTTGCTACTACCTCTTGCCTAGATTATTGCCAAAGCCTACTGATTGGCCTCATTTCCTCAAGACTCTCCCTACTCTAATCTGTTCTCTACATTGCTTCATAAGTAATTTTCCCTTAAGCCCGGATCTAACCATGTCCTTCCCCTATTCAATAAACTCCAGGAGCCTCCTATTGCTTATAGGATAAAATATAAACTCCTCTGCTTAGCATTTAAATCCCTTCATAACCAAGCCACAGTATATCTTTCAAGCCTCCTAGGCTTCTCTCTGCCCCTTACACACTGCAGTCCGTCTCTCATTTCCATGTTTTTATATTGGCTATCCTTCATGCTTGGAATGCAATCCCTCTTTATCGCCATTTTTCAGTCATGTTTGGCTTCTTGACATTTTACTGGGAGTTTTCTTGGCAAAGATACTGGTTGGCCTTTTCCTTCTCCAGATCATTTTATAGATAAGGAACTGAGGTAAACAGTGTCAAATGACTTTCCCAGGGTCACATAGTTAGTTAATAAGTGTCCGAGGCCAGATTTGAGGTCAGGAAGATGAATCATCCTGACTTCAGGTCTAGCACTCTATCCACTGTGCTGCCTAGCCACCCACATGTCCCATTCATTCATGGATTGCATGAATCCCACTTTACTCTGCATCAAAGAATCCCTCTCTTCCTTCACAAGACAACCCAAGCACTACCTTTTACATGAAGCCTTTTTCTGATTCCCCTAGCTAGTTGTGCTTTCCTTCCCTAACCACCTTCTATCTGACTACTTATATTTATATTTAATCTTTATACATATCCTGAATATATCTACATATGTACTTATTACTCCCATCAAAATGCAAACTCCTCAAGAATAGAGAACTTTATCTTTGTTGTTCTATCTTCTGCATCTAGCACAGTGATTGCCGTGGGCTAAGTGCTTACTATGTATTTATTGATTGATAGAGAATCTTTTCTGTTTTTTAGCCACCACCAAATGCTTTGGAGGAGTACTACTTTATAATAAAGTTTGAGATAGATTTTTTCCATTATTTCCTTTATTATTATATTCCTCTCATCACAATAAAGTGGTAGAAACTTAAAAAAGGGGTTTTTTTTTGAGATTCTGTACCTATTATTTCTATCAAGTGATTTTTTTTCTCGTTCTGAGATCCTCTCAATAATATTGTATATCATTAAATTTATAAATTAATTGGGCAACATTGCCTTTTTTGGGTTATATTGGCCTGATTTAATCTTAGTAAATAGCTATTTCTCCTATTATTTAAGTCTCCCTTTGTTTCTAAGGAGTGTTTTTTAATTTTTCTAGAACTATATCAAATGATAGCAGGGAAGATGGTATCCTTACTTTTATATATATATTTGTTATTAGTTTATCTTAAAAATTTTTTTATTGATTTTTTTTTGTTTGTTTTTAGATTACCTAGGAATGGTAGTAACCTAGAAGGTAATAAGGAAGTTGAGGAGAGATGCAAAAGATAATGAATTTTGCTTTGAACATATTGAGTGTCAGATGTCTATGAGATGTACAGTTTGAAATATCTGAAAGGGGAATGCAGGATGTTAACTCAAAAGAGAGGTCAGGGCTGGATAGATAGTTTTGGGAATCCTCTGTCTAGAGGTGATAATTCAACCCATGGTAGACGATGAGATCACCAAGTGCTAATAGATATGATCCTTTCCATACTTCTCTGTATTTATTACTTTTCTCTTTCCTTACAACAGAGTTATATTCCATTATAATCATGTACCACAGTTTCGTGAGTGGTTTTCCAAATGATAGACATCCACTTTCAAAACTTTTATTTCCCACCAATACTCATTTGTGAGATTGTTTTTTTTTAAATCTGCTTTTTCAATGAACGTTTATCAACATGTCCTATGTGCCAGACACTCTTCTAAACTCTGAGGATACAAAAAGAGACAAAAGATAGTCCCTGGTCTCAAAGAACTTAAAATCTAATGGGGGAGACAACATGCAAACAAATATATGGAGAGCAATCTGTATACTGGATAAACAGGAAATAACTGAAAGAGGGAAAGTATTGGAATTAAGGTGAGTTATGGAAGGCTTCCTGTAGAAGGTGAAATTTTAACTGGAACTTAAAAGAAGGCAAGGGGGTCAGTAGTCACCAGGAGGAAGAGCATGTGTCAGGGGAGGGTAAGAGAAAATGCCTGGAGCTAAGAAATGAAATGTTTTGTTTGTGGAACAGTCAGGAGGCCAGTGTCACTGGATGAAAGAAAACATGAAGGAGTAAGGTATAAGAAGGTTGAAAAAGTCAGAGGGGGCTAGATTACGAAGAGATTTGAATACCAAATAGAGGATTTTATATTTTCTCCTGGAAGCAATAGGGAACCACTGGAGTTTATTAAGAAGAATGTGACATGATCAGACCTGTGTTTTAGGAAAAATCATTTTTTTGACTGAATGGAGAATGGATTGGAGTAGGTAGAAACTTGAGGCAAGAGAACCTAGCAGCAGGCTATTGAATATTCAAGGTGTGGGAATTCACTAGAATGGTGGCAGGATCCAAAGCAAGAAGGAGTCATGTGAGAAATACTGCAAAGGTGAAATTGATAAGGCATGCTAACAGCATGGCTATGGGGCTTGGGAGATGATGAGAAACCTAGGATAATTCCTAGGTTGTGAGCTTGAAGTACTGGGAAGATAGCCTTGCTCTCTACAGTAATAGGGAATTTAGGAGACAAGGGAGGGTTTAGGAAAAATAATAAGTTCTGTTTTAGACACATGGAAATTAAGATGTCTGCTGAACATCCAGGTTGAGATGTCTGAAAGGCATTTGGAGATGTGAGATTGGAGGTCTGCAGAGAGACTGGGGCAGGAAAGGTAAATAAGAGAATCATTAGCCCCGAGATGGTAATTGAAACCATGGGAACTGACGGGATCATCAAGTAAAGTGGTGTAGAGGGAGAAAAGAAGAGGTCTCAGGACAGAACCCTGAGGGGCAGCAGCAGTTAGAGGGCATGATCTAAAGGAGAATCTGGAAAAGGAGATAGAGAAGGAACAGTCAGATAGATCAGAGGAGAATCAGGAGAGGGTGGTATCCTAAACATCGAGAGAGAAGAGAGTACCAAGGAGGTGAGAGTGAGTGATCAACAGTGTCAAAGGCTGCAGGAGGTCAAGGAGAATGATGGTTGAGAAAAGGCAATTGGATCAGGCAACTTTTGTAGGCATTGATCAATTGACTTTTCAACCCCATTTATTGTAGTATATAATTAATTATGTGTAGTTGTTTATTATAATTCTTATTTCCCCTCTGTGGTGAAACTATTTCTTTTTTATCTTTGTAGTTTTCTTTTTCTCTCTTTTAAAAAAATAAGATCAGCTGATTGTTGGAGGGTTTTTAAAATGTTTTTCTCAGTTTTGTTCATTAGGGTTATGGTATTTTTATTTTTTGATTTATTTATTTCTTCTCAAAATAAATTCACTTTATAGATGAAAGTTAAATCTTCCTAAAACATGGCATTCTTCCTAAAACTTGCTGCTTTCTTGTTCAACAATCCGAAACAATTCTCTGTCAATTTGAATCCAGACTTTTTAGCCTAGAATTAAAGACCTTTTGTCACTTTGTCTCTCAGGGGTATCATGTCCCTTTACATTCCTTCTCCAATCAAACAGATCTTCTTATTAACATATTCATGTCTTCTCAAGCAAATCTTTTCTCCTCCATGTATGTTCAAATGCTAACCACATTCTCTGGCCCAGCATATGTGTCTCCTTTTCCATCTTTTTGTCCTTAATTACATTCCCATATTGATTTTTCCATTTGCTGAACTCTTCAGCATCAATAGTCTATATGACAAATTCAGTACTTGACTGTATCTTCTATTCTTTGCTGAATGTTTTCCTATGTATAAATCTTATTTCTCTGGGAAGTTATAGACACCTTAAAGGCAAGGACCATGTTTTGCCTATTGTTCTCAAATGGTATGCATTTTTAAATGACCTATTAATGGATTTGTTATTTTCCTCACTTTGCTTTCTTCTCATTGGAAAACTCAAAAAAAAATCTCTAAATAGTTGTCTTCTTGGGAGGAAGATTTATTTAACTATTTACAAATCGAGGCACCTATTTACAAAGAGGGTTTCCATAAACAGTCTATAATACATTTTTTAATCATGCTATTCAAGTATATATTAGATAAACTATGCCAGGAATCCAAGGGGCATGATAACAATATAGACACATGGTTATAACTGGTTATCATACTTGAATGAATTTGCAATTTAATCAATATGAATACTCTTTCTAGCAATGTAACTCTAAACTTACGTATCTATATTTTTCCATTCTGTGTGCCTCTTTTCTATGTCCTCAATGGGGAGTTTAATCAGTATTGTGGGGGCCTTTTTCTGGATTTTTTGGTATTAGTTGGATGTCAGTGGATTATGTATATGGTTAATTATTTTCCCTCCTTGCTGTTTCTACATGAAAAGATTAGAACCTTTTATAGTCATCTATCCCTTCAATCATATTCTTTATACTGCTTCACTCTCATCAAAATATTTCAGATTATATACAATTCTTTTTTTTAACATGTTTATTTTTTATTTTTTTCAATTATTCAGTATTTAGTTTTCTCTCTCTGCTCTCCTCCTTTGAAATGAAAAGGAAAAGAAATGTTCATATTTGCCATGTCAAAAAATGTGTGTATCATTTTGAATAGTAGTTTTTCATTTCTCTTTTAGCAGTTGGGTAGCATTCTTCATAATAGGTCCTCTGGAATGATGGCTAATTGTTATGTTGATCAGAGTTCTTGTATTTCAAAATTCTTCATTTTTATAGTGTTGATATTACAGTATAAATTGTTCTCCTGGTTTTGCTCACTTTATACTACATTATTTCATGAAGTATTCCCAGGTTTCTTTGAAAGCCTTTCTTCATTTCAGTTTTGGAAATTGGGCCTTGATAAGAGGAACTAGCTTCAAAGATTTTTCCCCCCAGTTAACTGTTTCCCTTTCAATTTTAGCTACATTAGATTTGTTTATGCCAAAGTTTAATGCAATCAAAATTGTCCATTTTATCATCTGTGATTCTCTCTCTCCCTTATTTGGTTAGGAACTCTTCCTCCATACATATTTTTCCTCATTGTTCCTCCAATTTGTTTGTGATATGACTTTTTTTTTCTTTTTTGCACTTATTAATTGATAATATACTTTGGTCTATATATGATACTCCTTATTGCCCCTTGGGTGATCTGCAAATTTTATTATTTGGAGATTGTGGCATTCCACAACAGTCATATAATATTACTGGAAGGATGTTGATATAAGATAGATGGGCTTTTGTTTTGAGGAGAAGCCCTGTCTAATTTATTAAAAGCAAAACCCTCCCCCTCTTCTCTATTCATTTCTTTCCCATATCATCATCCATCTGCAAAATCTGTCCAAGGTATATGTATTGATAAACCATCCTTATGGTCTGTCCATCCAACTGCTTACCATAGTCAGAACAAGAAGTACTTTTCATTGGCTTAAATTATTTTAGGTGAGTAGATAGGCTAAATTCCTGCAATATTCAAAGCTTGAATGCAATTAACATCTACAAAGCCAATAGACTTCACCATCTCTAGGGCATTCCTCTTCCATGTGTTTTTGTACTGAATATTCTCTGTGATGGTAACAGTATGGTACAGTAAGAGTACTGACTCTGGAGGTGAAAAACCTGGATTCAAATTTAGCCTTAGTATATATATATATATATATATATATATATATATATATATATATATATATATATATATATATATGGGAGACTTTGGTTGTTTGTTCATTCATTTAGTCACATCCAACTCTTTGCAATTCCATAGACCATAGCATACCAGACCCTTCTATCCTCTATTATCTCCTGAAGTTGTCCAAGCTCAGGTTTATTGCTTCAGGGGTGCTATGTATCCATCTTATACTTTGCTGTCACCTTTTCCTTTGGCCTTCAGTGTTTTCCAACACCAAACTCTCCCAATGAAGCCTGTCTTCTATTATGTGGCCAAAATACTTAAACTGCCGTTGCAATATTTGTCCTTCCAATGAGTAATCTGCATTAATTTCTTTAAGTATTGATTGATTTTATCTCCTGGCTGTCCAAGTGATTCTTAAATGTCTTTTTTGGAAAGACAATTTGAAGTCATTAATTGGGTGCTACTCATTTTTTCTCGTAGTCCAGTTCTCAGAGACATATATCACTACTGGAAAAAAACATAACTTTGACTATACAGACCTTTGTCAGCAAGATGATGTCTCTGCTTTTTAGTACATTGTCCATATTTGCCATAGCATTCCTGTCAAAGAGCAAGTGCCTTTCAATTTTATGGCTGCAGTAGCCATCTGAAGTGGTTTTTGAGCCTTGCAATGTAAAATCTGACTCTGTTTTCATTTATTTTCCTTCTATTTGCCAGGAAGTAATGGGACTAGTTGCCATGATCTTAGTTTTTTTAATGTTAAGTTTTTATGCTTTCCTCTTTTACCATCATTTAGAAGTTTCTTTATTCTTCTTCACTTTTGGTAATCAGAATGGTATATATCATCTGCATAGGAGATTATTGATATATTTCTCAGCAACCTTCATTCAAACTTTTGATTCATCCAGTCTTGCATTTCCCATGGTGTACTTGGTATATAAATTAAATAAATAAGATAGACAACATACAACCTTGTTGTACTCCTTTCCCAATCTTAAACTAAACAGTTTATTCCATGTTTAATTCTGACTGTTGCTTCTTGGCTCAGATACAGGTTCCTCAGGAGACAAGTACGATGATGTGGTGCTCCCATCTCTTTGAGGATTTGCCACATTTTGTTGTGATCCATATAGTCAAAGTCTTTAATATAGTCAATGAAGCAGAAGTAGATATTTTTCTGGAACTCATTTGCTTTTTTCAAAATCCAGCAGGTGGTGGCAATTTGGTCTCTAGTTCCTCTGCTTCTTCAAAACCAGTCTGCTCTTCTGGTAATTCTTGGTTCACTTATTGCTGAAGTGTAGCTTGCTGAATCTTAAGCATAACCTTGCTGGAGTGTGAAATGAGTACAATTGTTTGGTAAATTGAACATTTTTTGGCATTGCCCTTCTTTAAGATTGGGATTTAAACTGATTTTTTCCAAACCAGTGACTACTGTCGAGTTTTCAAAATTTGTTATCAAAGTGTCCCTTTGTGGCCCTTTGGGTCTCAATTTCTTCATCTTTAAAATGGGGTAATGATTGCACTAAATAACGTCTGAAGTGTCTTTTAGTTCTAGTGCTATGATCCTATGATTTTTGGCAAGCATATGTTCCCCTGTTTTGTTCTTTACTTGATAGAGTTGTCAATTAAAGTTCTTTGTTACATGTTTAAAGGAATCTTGTAAGATTTCAAGATATTCATGAAAAACAAATTTATGGTGCCATAATTTTAAGCTAACAGTTCTACCTATCAAATCAAATGTGTAGGTTATTCTCTGGGTCGATTTTCTCTATCTCTTTTTTTGGGGGGGTGAGGTACGGGGAGTAATAACAAAATCTGAGATCTTTTTCAAATGTTTGCTTTCCTCTCTTCTTTGTTGCTGTTGGTTAAGTCATTTCATGTCCAATTCTTTGTGACCCAATTTGGAATTTTCTTGGCACAGATACTATACCATTTCCTTCTCTAGTTCATTTTACAGATAAGGAAACTGAGGCAAACAGGGTTAAGTGACTTACCTAGGAGGTCACACAGTTAGTAAGTGTCTGAGGCCAGATTTGAACTCAGGAAGTTGAGTCTTCCTGACTTCTCTCAGAGTTTTTAGTAAACCTGTTTCTTTTTCTACTGCTTCTCTGTTTTATGAGGTAATATTCTTTATAATTTTCTATGATTCTCTATGGCAATTTTTTTTTTTTACAAACATATATTTTAAATGAGCCTATCCTCATTTCTTATTCTTGGACCATTTTTTGTAGCATCTTCCCCCTCCCCCACATAGACATTTTTGCAATGAAATCCTTGAATATTGAAATATATACCTACACACACATACATACATATGCACATATTCATACACACACACATATATATACATATACATATATTTAAAATTTGGAGAGTCTTATGCAGTCTTTATGAAACTGATCTGTCTTTTCTTCTTTAGCAAAAGATAATGATGCATAAGTTTGCAATTGTGTTGATGCATATGAGATGACCCTATCCCTAACGATCACATTCCTTGTTGCTTTTGGACATAAGATAAAACAAACTCTTCCAGTTCCTTCTTTTGCTTCTAAGGAGAACACATGAGCCATGCTTCCATTTTGCTGCAAATTGCATTGATCTTTTGGTTTAATAACTTGTATGAATGTTAACATTAATGTATTTCACATAATCATTCATAAGAATCACTGAATTTTAGCACTTTTAGCATTGGAAAGAAACTTGGTGGCCAGTTAGTTCAACCCATGCACTCTATAACACACCTGATCAGTGGGCTTCTAGATTCTGTTTGAAGAAACCTATCAAGAAGCAACTTATTATATAGCTTAAGAAATTCTATCTCACTTTTGTATAGTTCTAATTGAAAGGAAATTTTTTCTTACCCCAAGACTAAATATCTCTCTTTGTAACTTTTACCCATTGCTCCTAGTTTAGCTTTCTGGGAACAAAAAAAGACCAATCTAATTGATCTTGCAGTATGATCATCTCACATATAAGGTAACAATTATTAAGGTAATATTTATAAATATTAAAAAATCTTGTGATTTTAAAATTCTCTGCCTCCCTTTTTGCTACTCATTCTCCTTTACTAAAACATGGAAGGATTAAAAAAAAAGGGGGGGGAGGGGTGGGAGATGCTCCAGTGTCACATGGCTGCTTTCAGAGCTCCTGGCCTGTAGATCCTAGGGGGACCAAAAAAAAAAAAAATATATATATATATATATATATATATATACACATTTTTCTTTGGTTTAGGAGTTGTTTATATCTATGTACATGTAATGGTAATGGGATTTGAAGATCTTCCATGCCCCTTGTATTGGCAAGCAAACAGGTACTTAGCACCTTATTTCAAGTTCATGATTGTGTCAAGTATTAAGATACAGAACTTGTGAATACCACAGTGGGATGAATTTGCTGATGTAACAGGAGGGAGGAGCTAATACCATAAATAAGGAAAAGCCCAAGCTAGAGAGCCAGAACTTCCTCTGAGAGCTGCTGAGAACTTCTGAGAGCCAGCAAGAATTGCTGGGAATGAGAACTGCTGGGAGCCAGAACTGCTGAGAGTGAGCAGCATGGAGGCTGAGGAGCTAACATGAATGAGGAGAGGAGGATCCTTGCTTGAGGAAGCCTGTTTTGTTTTGAAGGCTTGGGAATGTGGGTGTTTGCTGCATTGACTATGTGTACCAATTTTGTGGTTACTATAATGAATTTGACTTTCTGGTTTTGGGATTCAGTTTTCTGGCATTTGAATAAATGCTTTGGTTCTGTCCTCCATATGGAGAGTCTCCTACATTTTGTGATTCACAACTACACCAGCATATTCACAGCTACAAAGGGATGGTATAATACATACAAACATATATAATACAGGTCAATTAAGTCGATCAAAAGGTCAATTAAGTCAATCAGGAGGTTGACAACTGTGGTCAACCTCCTGATTGACTTAATTGACTGTTCTTCAGCTAGCAGAAATAATGTTTCTGGGCTCTTATTTTAAAAAGTCTTTTCAACCTTTCAACCTCTCATAACCTGACCTTGTACTTTACTAACATAGACTTTGAGAACCCAGTATAACCTCAATACCTGATAAGCAGTTGGAGATGAATTTTGTGAAATTTGCTGAGATTTTGTTTGGAAATAGAAAGAAAGGGTGATCTGAAAGTCTAACAAGACTGAAAAAGACACATGAATATAAAATTTAGAAGAAGGAAATGTAAACAAAAATAATAAAATAAATAAAAAATTAAAATTTAAAATTTTAAGAGGGAAACAAAAAGAAAAGAAGGTAGTATTAAGAATAGCAAAATGATCTGGTGGTGGAAAAACTAGATGGGAGGGTGAGGTAAGAAAAGAAAGATAGAGGACTTGGCATATATTTAATTTTGATAGTGAGAATTCATCCTTTGTACTTCATTGTGTGAAAACATGCATAAATGGAGATGATAATAGGTGATGAAATTAATGTTCAAAGCATACCACAGAGGGGGGCAGAGCCAAGATGGTGGCGTAGCAGCAGCAACATATCGCAGCTCTCACATAGCCACCCCAAAATACCCATAAAATAGGACTCTAAACCAATCCTAGAACTCCAAAACGCACACAAAGATACTTGCCACTAAAGTCAGCTTGGCTACGAGGAACCATATCAGCACTGTGAACTGAAACCAGCCTGGCCTGAAGCTGCGGCTGCGCCCCGGAGGTGGCTGGATGGGAGGAGCAGAGGAGCCTCTCTGGTGAGCGGAGTAGCAGCAGCTGCCAGCAGCGTTCAGAACTAGGTCAGTGGGACTTGTGAATTTAGGAGAGTAAAGCAGTCCGGCCAAAAGGCCTCCAGAGCGGAAAAGCAAAAGGCAGAGGTTTTGCACCACCTCCGCATTGCAGCTTCCCACCTGCGGCCTGCAGACAGCAGGGGGACTAAGCGATTGTTCTGAGGCCACTGCCCTCGCGTTGAGCGGCCTGGATCCGGATCGCCATCTTGGGCCTCAGTCTTGGAGTCTTCACTATCCAGTCAGCTGGAAGTAATTAGGAAGGGTCCCAGCACCTTCCTGAGAGCTACGGCAGCCGGGAGGACCCCAGCAATTTGGGACAGAGCTTTCCCTTCTGGAAGCAGAGCCCCACAGAGATTTAAAAAAAAAATCACAGACTGAACAACCATGAGTAAGAATAAGCATAAGAAGCA
>CM053587.1:113201529-113217440 GCA_028646515.1 Pseudochirops corinnae
GCTTCCAGTCCGCACCGCACGGAGACTAGCTTTGTTCCGGCGTTCTCTTGCTCCACCCCTTCCTGCTACGTCAGCAAGCTCAAGGGGCATGGAAGATCTTCAAATCCCAGTATTGTTACAAGGGGTGACATCCAACTTAAACTATCAGGCATTTACAGGTGGAGAGTATCAAGTCTCCAGAAATAAATTTAGCAAACAAGATGAACAGACAAAAAGCCAAGAAGAAACAAGGAGACAATAATCAGAAACAAGGTAGACGTAGGATCAACCATGCTTCTGGAGTCAAGAGTTCACTATTGTATCCTTACTCGTGGTAGAATATATGAGTTAAGGTACAAATTTGTAATCATCTTCTCCCAAATAAACAATAGTTACAGTGTTATCCTTCCCATGTGCCATAATTTCACAGCTTTTGGAACATCATCTGGCTTCCTTTTACCCATACTTTAGCTCCCAAGGTGTTAACTACTTCTGTGTTCATTAAATAGCTTAAACAAGGTGTTAACTTGAAACAAGGTGCTAAGTAACTGTTTACTTGCCAATACAAAGGGGTATGGAAGATCTTCAGATTTCATTAACATTACAAGCTTAGATCCCAGCCACAAAGCAAGATTTGCGGCATCTAGCTACCCTGCAGAGGAATAACCAGGGCAGGGATCACAGACTGAAGGGGAACCTGCCATTCTGCCACTCTGAGCCAAAAGAACTTTCCAGCTGCCTAATAGGGGCCAAGTCCAGCAGCATTCTACTCTTCCTCAGACTCAGGCCAGGTTAGGAACTTGCAGGGCTCCGGCCAAGGGACTGGCAATCAGGCTTTGATTGACAGATCAGACCACTCTGGGAGCACTAAAAGTTTGTAGTACCTAGTCTGTCCCTGGGATCCTGGAATAACACAACACTCAAGAAAGCAAAAACAGGACCAGACCAGACCTTCCCTCCAGAAGTGCCGCAGAATGTAGCCCTAATATAAAATCTGAAGTCAGGAAGCAGGCTGGAAGAATGAACAAGCAAGAAAAGAATCCCATCATAAAGAGCTAATATGGTGGCAGGAAATCTCAAGACACAAACTCAGAAGAGGAAAATAATTCAAAAAAAATATATACAAGCAAACCCTCAGAGAACAACAGTGTGGGCAAAAATTCAATTAGAATTCTTGGAGGAAATGAAGAAAGAGTTTTTAAAAAGTGTTGAAATGTTTTCATAAATGAAATGAGAACACTTGAGAAAATAATTGGAAAAGAAATGAGAACTATGGAAGAAATAATTAGAGAATTAACAGCTTGGTGCAAGAAATACAAAACTTTAAATAACAAATTATCTGAAAATTAGAATAGACCAAATAGAAGCAAATGACTCTGTGAGGCAACAACAAATATTAAAATAAAGTCAAAAGTCTGGAAAAATAGAAGAAAAGGTAAGGTATCTCATAGCAAAAGTAACTGACCTGGAAAACAGATAGAGGAGAAAAAAATGAAGAATCATTGGACTATGTCATGACGAAAACAAGCAGCCAGAAAGAAAGAATTGAAGTGCTGAAGAGACCAAGTCAGGATCGCATATGATTTAGCAGTCATCACTATAAAGGAGTGGAAAACTTGGAACAGGCAAAGGATATGAGCTTACATTCAAGAATAACTTACTCAGCAAAGCTTAGTATAATACTATTGGGAAAAAAATATGGATTTTTGATTAAATAGAAGACTTGAATGCATTCCTGACGAAAAGACCAAAGCTGTCAAGAAACTTTGAAGTTAAAATACAAGAGTGAAGAGAAACATCAAAAGGTAAGCATAAATAAACAGTGATAATATACTAAACAAGAATAAACTGCTCAGGTATCCACATAGGAAGATGATATGTATGTCCTCTTGGAACTTTATCATCAGAGGTTAAAGAAGGAGTCCAATTAGACAATCCCTGGGGGGTGTTTCTGATAAGTCATAGTGATCTTTTTTAAAAAAAAAAATAGTATTTTATTTTTTCCAATTACATGTAAAGACAGTTTTTACATTCATTTAAAAAAATTTTTGAGTTCCAAATTTTCTCCTCTCCCCCTCCCCTGCCTTCCCTACAAAGGTAATTTGATATATATATTATATATATATGTGATTGCACATATATAATATATATATATATTATATATGTGCAATCACATGAAACATATTTCTGTATTAGCCATATTATTTAAGAAGAAATGGAACAAAAGGAAAAAAACACACAAAAAATAAAGAAAGTGAAAATAGTAGGCTTTAATCTGCATTCAGACTTGATCAGTTCTTTTTCTGGGTGGATAGCATTTTCCTTTAGAAAAGAATCCTTTAGAATTGTCTTGGATCATTGTATTCCTGACACAATGTTGCTATCATTGCGTAAAATGTTCTGGTTCTGCTCACTTCACTCAGCATTTGTTCATATAAGTCTTTTCAGGTTTTTCAGAAATCCACCTCTGTGTCATTTCTTATAGCACCACAATATTCCATTACATTCATATATGACAACTTGTTCAGCCATTCCCCAGCTGATGGACATCCCCTCAATTTCCAATTCTTCGACACCACAAAAAGAGCTGCTCTTTTAATGATTTCTTTGCGATACAAACCTAGAAGTGGTATTGCTGGATCAAAGTGTAAGTCATAGCAATCTTAATAAAAGAATGGAAAGAGAGGGGAGAAGATTACACTGGGGTAAGGGGAAGGGAAAAGAAAATCAAGGGAAATTATCTCATATAATCAGGGTGCACAAATAGACATCTATACAAACAAGGGGGGAGGAAGTATAGGGGAACAACTGAGATTTGAAGCTCTCTCATCTGAACTTGTCAAAAGAGAGAAGAATACATAGAGTTGGACACAGAAATATATTTCATTCAACAAGGGAATAGGATGGAAAGGGGAGAATAAGGGAAGGGGAATTTGAAAGAGGGTAGATTAAGGGAAGGATTAGTTCTAAGCAAAATGAACTTTAAAGATGCAGAAAATATTTATAGTTCTTTGAAGCGGCAAAGAATGGGAATCTGAGTGGATGCCCATCAGTTGGGGAATGGATGGACAAGTTATAGTATATAAATGGGTTGAAATACTATTGTTCTGATCTCTTATCAGCATAATGACCAATCACAATTCCAGAGGACCAGTGACAAAACATGCTCCCCACCTTATTATAGAATTGAAGGACTCAGAATGAAGAATGAGAAAAAAATTTTTTTTCAACATGGTCAATGTGTAAATTGGTTTTAATTGACTATACATGTTTGTAGTGTGTTTTGTTTTTCTTGTGTTCTCAATTTGGGAGAAGGAAGGCTGAGGTGGAGAGTGAGAAAACAGACTTTGGCTTACTAAAACAATATATTTTTTAAAATAAAAAAGCACAAGATAAATATTCTGAAAAACAGTTTGGAATTAGACTGAAAAAAGCGACTAAAATGTCTATACTTTTTGATGCAGAGGCTATATACTTTTGATGCAGATAGGTATGTGCCTCAAAGAGGTCAAAGGTAGAAAGATCCCACATATACCAAAAAGAACTAAGGACAAACTAGGTGCATGTTGATTGGGCAGTGGATGAATAAATTGTGGTACCCAAATGTAATGGAATATTACTCCCATAAGAAGTGATACATATGAAGAATTCAGAGAAACAAAGGAAAATGTGTGTGTTATGTATGTTTGTGTCTGTGGTGTTTTCCTGGTTCTTCCCCCATTCTGCAGAGTGAAATAGCAGAACCAGGAAAATAATGTACATGGTGAATGTAACAGCATAATTGGATAGAAGAATAAAAACAAAACGGAATGCTGTGTAATTATATTGACCTGGAGAAGCACTGAGAAAATGTATCTCTGTCCTTCAAGATGTGGGGGGACTATGGGTGTAAAATATTGCACATATAGTCAGATGCGAGTGATATGTTGGTTCATTCCACTGAACTTATTTTTTTTTTTTAGTCTGATCATCCAACTGGGGTCATAAAGTGGAAATTTGTCATCCCCTTTTATTTGTGGATAGTAGGGCTGAACACCTTTGAGTGAGTATGGACTTATTTAGGAGTCTCTGCAATGTTCTGGGTCTTCATATAATCAGCACAATGTCACTGTCACTTATAAACAGAAAGATCTGGAAAAACTCACCATCTTTAGGGAATTCTCTATCTTGAACTATGTACTGGGTTAAATGAGCATTTATTGGCATTGAATTTCATCTTTTTTAAAGCCTCACATTTGAGCTAAAATCATCTCCATGAATACAAGAGAAAGGAAGTGTGGCTAGATTGCAGTTTATCAGAAAAAGATCACGGGGTTTCAGTGAACTAAAGATTTACAGAAATCAGCAGTGTGATGAGAGCCAAAATACTCTGTGAATATATATTTCATTAAGAGGAAAATGTGTCTAGAGAAAGAGAAAAGGTAGTATTGGTCTACTCTGCCCTGGAGTACTGTGTTCAAGTGTGGGCATCATATTTTAGGAAGCACTTTGATAAATTAAGAGTGTCCAGAGCTGGGGTTGGCAAACTCTTGTCTGTTTTTGTATGTCCCGAAAGCTGAGAAAGCTTTTAAAAAAATACGTTAGGGGACTCCTAGAGCTCAAATCTGACCTCAGACACTTAATACAAAAACTAGTTGTGTGATCTTGAACAAGTCACTTAGCCCCAAATGCCCTCCAAAAAGCAAAAGAAAAAAACCCAACGTTTTAAAAAGTAGGTTTTATCTTGGATTGGGGCAGCTAGGTGGCATAGTGGATAGAATGCCAGACCTGGAGTCAGGAAGGCTCACCTTCCTGAGTTCAAATCTGACCTCAGACACTTAATAGCTGTGGGACACTAGGCAAGCCACTTAACCCTCTTTGCCTCAGTTTCCTCATCTGTAAAATGAGGTGAAGAAGCAAATGGCAAAACACTCCAGCATCTTTGCCAAGAAAATCCCAAATAGGGTCACAGAATTGGGTGCGACTGAACAACAAAAATCTTGAACTAAACTGGAGTTTCATCCCCGTGTATCTTGAAGTCAAAAACCTTAGAGAACAAGAGAACAACCTAAGAAGATTCTTAGAGAACATTATGTTTTTGGACTACTTTTAAAAAGTGATTTTGTACGGTTTCCTGCTCACTCAAGAGCTCGTATTTTTTAAAAGGTGTTCATGGTGGCATCTACTTTATAGATGTAGAAGTTATTGAATCCTCATGCACCCCTCCTCCCCCATTTAGTGGGAGAAATTACTTCTCCTTTCCCTGCTTTTCTGATAGGACTATTGTTCTCACTAATTATATCCAGGCTAGCCCATCTAAATAAGTTTTAAGCACCTACTCAGTACAAGGCACCAGTCTAGGGAATAAAAAAGGGCAACAATGGAAAACAGTCCCTGACCTCAGGGATCTTACTTTCTACCAGGTGTTACAACATGCAAGATTCCAGTGATGGAGACACTTGCCAGACTGCCCATGTCAATTCACTGTCTGACAGCTCTAATCTTAGAGGCAACAGTTTTGAACCTTTTTTGTGGCATGGTCTCTTTTGGTAATCTGGTGAATCTCAGAATTAAAGAAAAATTAATAACTGAAGGAAATGCTCACAAGACTTAAAAAACAGGCAATAGACCAAAATATTGTAAAATCATAAATCATGTAAAAATCTCAGAGTTAAATGGGTGATCTCTGAACTTTCAGTTTCATCTGTGTGGGCACTCCCTCTGCTGACCCAGATTGTGTGTTCTGATCCCCATTTTACTTGACTCTCTTATCCGTGTTTTTCCACAAATCTGTCATTGAGGAGCTGCTGTATTAGATTTTAATTCTATTTGTATCCCCAGAGTTCATGTAGATTATTAAAAATATAGGGAAAAAATCATTTCCATGGGAGATAGGTCTAGATAAAATGAACTTGAATTGAATAAAAAATTAAGCTAGACAAAGAACTTTTCAGGGGTTAAGCATATTTTTAAACTTTGGAAAGAGGTTACCAATGGAAAGAAATGGGATTTTACTGTACTCTTTGAAGTTGGAGGAGAAACTGTTTTTATGCTTAACTTTGTATAACCAAGCTCCTAATAATTGCTATTAATAAGGCAGTGGACAAGTGGACAGAATATCAGAATGAAGAAACTGAAAACAATTTCAATCATATGCAAACTTGTTGAGCTTTACTTAAAGTAAATTAGATTATGAAAGCTACTTGACAATATCTGAGCACAAATCCAAAAAAGAGAGAAAAAAAGCATAGATAAATTCCTTAACAATGCAAAAACTTACATCTCTCTATATTAAATACATAAACAGCACTCATTAATGCAATACATACTTTATACTGACCTCTGCAGTCATTTTTTAAAATCAAAGGCTGCATACATTTTAATGTGAGTGATTTCAATGGTTTATATTAAACCCAGTTTTGATGTGAAACAAGTATATAAACTGATGGCTAAAGTACACATACACAATAACGCCCAATGTACCTTAAGAATGTTTTTTTTAAACACACAGCACAACTGAATCTCTTGTGATGTCAGATATAAAATGATGAACGAGGTAAAATTCCCAGTTCCCATACTCTTCCTCTCCCTCACTCCTCAATTTTAATATCCTTGTGCCATACTCCACATCCTGTGGGGACTCAAACCCGCTAACTATGGGCCCTTGAGTCTTTGGAAATTTTTCTTAAAAATAATTATTTTATCATTTGGAAGAAACCGACACCCAATACACAAAATAACCTCCTATCTTCGTGGATTTATTCCATTCTAACTTTTTTATATCCAACTCTTCGTTTTTACTACTTTTAGACATTAGTCTCATTTACATTAGATGGTTATGAAAACCCAATAACATTCATATAGAGCCCCACAACAATATGTGTATATATGTTTTGTGTATACATACATATATGCATATGTATATATATACACACACACACACACACACACACACACACACACACACGCACCCCAGTAGTTTATTTCTCCTTTGTGGAAGAGCCATTTGGAAGGTCACGCCTTCCTTTATAGCAGCGGTTCTCAACCTGTGGGTCACGACCCCGGGTCAAACAGGGTCGCCTAAGACCATGGGAAAACACATATTTCCGATGGTCTTAGGAACCGAGGCACCGCTCCTCTATCCATCTCCAGGCGGGTCCACCCACATGCAGATACGCCCACATATGAGTATTGAAGGGTCGCGGCATTAGGAAGGTTGAGAACCACTGCTTATTGGATATGCAGTTATTAACATCTGTACATCACTGAAGCTCCACCATTGCTTTCAGTCACCAGTTCATAACAAATTTTCCTATCTTTTATGTGAACTCTTAGGCTCCAGGAGCTGGCCTTCCCATAGAAATGGTTTCCCTTTTATGTTCCCCAAGGCACCACTACCAGGCCCCAGGACCAAAGTTATCGAGCCTCTATCTCTAAAATTTTCCTAAGAAAAGAAATTCTTCTTTCCAAATAATTTTCCATGAAGTGCAAGGGTAAACAATGAATTCACTTTCTGCTGGTTCTCTTGAGGAAAAAAAAATTAAGAAGCCACTTCTTATTCAAATAGGAGACTGTTTCTAGTTTTCCTTGAAATACATATACTGCTGCTGGCTGAGGTCATCTCATTTTAGCAAAGTGCACTTTTAACTACATCACCTAAGCTTAAACCAGGTATCATATTTGAACAAACTCATTGACTCTACTTAATGTTGAAAGCATTTTAGAAAAATGCATATATTGTAGTCTTTTGTAGAGCCTGGTTGATTGTAAATGAGGCAGAAAAAATATAAAAAGAAAATTATTATTGAAGTTACTGGCTGTAGTTCCCCCAGAACCACTGGGGCTTAGGAAAGAGAGGTTTATATATTTGTTTTTTTAAACTGATCCAGGAGTTCTTCCTTTGGTTACAGAAGTTCTTAGAGAAAGAATATAGCAACAGAACAGACCCAACTCTGCCTGGTCTTCCCTAGGAGAAGAAAAGTGAACCTAACTTGAAAAATAAGGTCATATCATTCCCTCTTAATTAACTCTATTTTTTTTATGCCCTTGCTATTTTATGACCTAGTACTGCAAACATATAATGAACATCTCACATTTTGGATGTTTCTAATAATTTTTAAACCTTTGTTTTGTTTCCCCCTTGGAAGAAAAAGTCAGGGAACAAGTAATGATCATATTTTTAAAGAACTATTTTCTCCAGATTTACTATATATTTTGTTTTTTAAGTTGTTAGATCATCTGATCCGTCACATGACATTTTTGCTGCTTCAAATTACGGAAATAGAGATTCAAAATAACCACACACAGAAAAAACCTTGTTAACACGTTTACAAGAAGCATGCCTTTAATAGGGAGGGTCTACTAAGGCCAAATGCTTCTAATATGATTGCTGCATGTGTGTGTGTGTGTGTGTGTGTGTGTGTGTGTGTGTGTGTGTGTGTGTGTGTGTGTGTGTGTATGTATGTGTGAAAGAGGGCAATGGTGAAAGTTACTGACTTCTGAATGTAGTCATTATTTTCAGTTTTTAGGAAGCTAGCTGAAAGTGCATTGCAGGTATTACCATACCTATGAGTTTCTATGTCTTTTAAAGCCGTGATTACACTCCTCAAGAAAGGTGTACTATTATGGATAAACACACAGACACATATACACAGACAAGAGACATACACACAGGCTAGCCTTTGAAACCACAAGTCATGGCAAGACCCATTTCTTCTTCTGGTTTATAGAAATCTATAATTCTATGATAAGCTGCATCCCACTCCAAGCTCAGAGACCAGCTCATACCCAGGTGAAGAGTCCAGATCCCACGGCTAGCTTTAATATTAATCAAAAAAGTTTAAACCAAGTATTGGCTTAATGTTCTTTAAAATGGAAAGGTTTTAAAATATAATACAAATACTTCTAAAATGAATATTCTTTAATTATAATTATATAAATATAGTTTGCCCTTTTGTTTTTTTTAAATATATTCTCATCCCACTACTTTAGTTTAATGGTAAGAAAGAAAAAAGAGACTGATCCAGAGAACTATTTAGATTTTTAAGATGAACACATTTTCAGACAATCAATGGACATGCAAATTCCACCTTCCCCTCAGCACAAAAGCCTACTAAATTAGAAACTGAGAGGGGTCTTCAGTTTAGAGAAAAGCAGAAATAAAAACCAAAAACGTTTGGAAAAGTAATTATATAACAAGCGATTTCCTTCCCCAGTATTTTAGGAATTTAATGTCAATCCTTCTGTACAGTAAGTGGGAACTGCTATTACCTCTCTCATTGCTGTTTATAGGCAAACTACTGAGGAAGCCAAAGTGTCAGTCAGAAGGCCAATGCAAGGCCACAGCTCCTGTTTTAAATGCAGAAGAGTTTATAGCTGAAACCCCAATGGTGTTCAGCTACTGAGTGAAAAGAACACTACCTACAAGGTCTAGGTCCTATCTTCACTTCTAACTTACTGTAAGACTTAAGACAAGCCACTTAACTCTGCCAGAATTCAGCTTCCTCATCAAATGAGGATGATGCCTAACTTATCACTTCACAAATCCCTTTTGAAGATCTGGTGTGATAATGTAAATGAATGATATCCTTTCTGTACAAATGAGATTTTTTTTGGTACAGATCTGTGACTTCATCCATTTGGGGAACTCCAAGCATGAAAACTCTCCCTTAATGCAGATCAGCAGCTCATTTGTAACTTTGTCTTTGACTTGTGTGTGGGCTCTGTTAAGTGGCTTGTCCCTGTACACTCAGCCAGCACGTATCACAGGCAGGTTCTCCTGTCTCCAATGCTGGCCCTCTAGCCGTGGTGCCCAGCTACTTCTCATAGAAAACTATTGACCTACAATAACATTTCAATGCATAGCATAATAGTAAGGTGTTGGATTAAATTTTGAAAAAAATGAACTAATTTATCCCATTTTATTATGTCTGTACATTCTATTATCTCAGATTCAAGCCCAGAAAACAAAGAGGAGGAGTGCTAGGTAAATGACCCATAGCAAAGTAAAGAAGTAACTTTGCATCCCCAAGTTTATAAACTGGTAAGAAGTCACGGTTTTCCCGCTAATAAACAAATTTCTCAACAGTCCCTGAGATATTTGGTTGGCATATCCACATCTTAATAGAGGTCCATTGCCTTTTTATAGTAAGATTTGTGTGCCAGGAAACACAAGCTCCTCCTTCAAGCAGGATTATTTCCTTGTATCAGCTTAATAAAAAAGTACTGAAGGCAACTGAATTGAAAATAACTTCCTCCTCCAGTAGTCAGAAAAGAAATGTGAAATAGGAAAATTCTCCATCTCAGGATAATCATGTCAGAGATGCTATATTTTAAGTTTTCAAATGAAAACATCCTTCAAGTTTTTTTTTCCCATTGTTTAAGCGAGCCTACAACAAATGAGTCAACAGAGAGACAGCTGGCCAACTCTATCATCTTCATGGTTCTTGCTCTTATTTTGCTAGGGGGATGATCTACTCAATCTATCTCTCAGCTACTTAACTTCCATGTTAAATACACTCAGTGATAACATTTCTGTGGTAAGCAGAACCAAAGGAGTGGTACCAGTCAACTCTTTCAACAATTTGGGAGGAAGACTGTGCAAATATGTTGCACCTAGAAACGAGACAAGGCATTGCTGTCCTAAACAAGAACTGAAAAATTACATGGGCTACTTCTCCACCAGAGGCTTAAGAGCATTTTTTTGGGTGGGGTAGGGGACATGTGACTTGATTTATGACAAGATAAATACCTATAATTCACAGAGAGCAAGATTTTCTGACACAAAATGGGCATTTTATAAAAAAAGGTTAAAGAATGTGCCCAGTTGCTGTCTACTTTGCCTATCCCTAGTCCTGCTTGATCCCCATCCCTCACTTTTCACATTTTTTTCTTTCTGTGAAGCCTTTGTTCACAATAGAAGAAGCGATCTGTCACAGACTTCGACTTTGAACTCAGTCTCTGTGTGAAATCCATTCCTTTGACTGCAGTATAGGAGGTCTTCTTCAAGATGCATCCCTGGGGAAGGGTTTGTGGCATTCCGAGAAATCACTGGAACCGTTTCTCCCAGTCTGGATTTGCTGACATTGCTGCTCTTTCGTATCCATTGTTACTTCAGCAAGAATGGTACATTTGAAGGGGGCTTGCTGAAGTTCAACGTTAACTACTCAACAACTTTGCACAACTCAACATAATGAAACTTTTAAGTACCTGATTTTCAGGGACAAATTTACTTTTTTAATGAAAAAAAAAAAAGAAAAGATCTAGCTCCAAATCCACAAGCATCAAACACTCACAAATAATAAAACATATTGCCATTCAATCTTCTAGCCATGTACCTAAAACAAAAATATAAGATCTCTGTCCCCACTCACCTCCCTTTCCCATCCTCCACTTCTCAATTTCACCCCTACTGTTGCCATAAAGCTGTACATCTCACTATGTGGAAGAAGAAAAAAATGACAACAGGTCAGGCCTCTAGAAAGTACATAGGCCTCTATACAATTTAGGCATGCCCAAGGGATATCGTGTATCAGAAATTTAAATGTCAACACTGTTCCTGTACAAGGTTGACTTGATTTAGCTTAGTTAATTTATTATGAGGAATAATCTGAGTACAACATTGAAAACAAAATAAAAAATCCAGAGGGCTTTTTATTCCTTGCCCATCTAGTATAACCTTTTTGTTCCCAATGTTTTCTGCTTAGGCTGACCAATTAGAACCCATTCACCCATACTGAAAAATATGTCTCCTGAAATTTACTCAATCTTATTGCATTTGTACAAGTAATGAACCAAGTACAACTACTGCAACTAAGACACAATGTTCACTGATACAATATGTTTTAACTAATTATATTTGCACACAGGCAACCAACATATTGTATTAAAGACATTTTGTTGAAAATGCAAAAATAGGAAATGTATTGTAGCTTAAAATAAATTACATAACCTATACAGTATATATATATTTAAAATAATATTTTATTTAGGTTTTGTCAGTTTTCAAGTGTTTCGACTAAGCCAAGAATTTAGTAAATTAAATATGTCCAAAATTCAGAAAGAAAAAAATTTTTGAAACTTAGAAAAATATACTTTACTAAATTGATTCCAAATGCCTAATTTCAGGGAAGATCACATAGTGATTTTTAGTAATTTTATAAAGTGTCTTCTTTTTATTGTATGGCATGAAAGGGCTATATCCTAGTGCATTCCATGAGTGATATGTACCACAAAATTATAAGGATGGCAGAATGATACAATAAACTATGACTAAAAAGTTATTAATATAACAATCTAGCACAAGATTGCTAGATTATGACTTAGATAAAGCTTTCAGTTCTCTTTGAAGAAACCAAAACCAAAACCAGTTAGAATGCTTCATTCAACTAGCTACAGTGCCATCTTCAGGATAGAAGAATGAAAAGCAGGTAATGGCATGCAAAAGACTTGAAGTTTGGTGATACAAGATGACTAAAAACCACTGACATATATACTAGGATATTAAAGAGACAAAACAAAACACAACCTTCTTCAAACCTCCTACGTAAAATGAAATACACTTGTTGAAATATGATCCACTTTTGCTACCCCCTGATGTCTCAGACCATAAAAAATTATTTCCATATTTCAATGAAGCCCATTCACAATTCTCTTCCTTTGAATAGACTTTGACTCTTCCTGAATTTAGCCTCTTAACCCTCTGTATTTTAATAGTAGACAGTTTATAACTCCACGGGCAAGAGGAATATATTAGGCCACAGGGGTTATATCTGTTTGTATAGTCAAGTTATTGTCAAGCAAGTAAAAGAAAACTCAACTTTTAGATACCATATTTTCAACCTTGTGATCCTAAAAAAAGAGGAAGAAAAAAAAAACTGGAGTCAAGTTTGTGCCCAGAGGACACGAGTGGCCATGTAGCCAATGGCACAGAGACACACAGCAGTACTTTGGTTGACAAATGCAGATTGTCCAATGGAAGTGAAGGTTTCAACAAATAGAGACAACTTCTACCATGACGCAGCCATGTCTCTTAGTTTTTTATGATGCAGAAAAACTAATTCCATTAAAAAAAAGAAAAAGAAAAGACCTCTCTTTAGGTCCCACATCAATGTGAGCATACCCAGTATGCTAGAGAATTTATTTGAAACCTTTTAAATCAAGGCCTCTTTCATTAAAAAAAAATACACACAAACAAAAAAAACCCCAAGATTAAAGAAGAAAAGATGCTGAAGTATTATTCCAACTGTCTCTGTGGTGTGGTGATCAGTCACATCATCTCATGTCTTTATTCATTCTCTTCTCTCATTTCTACGATGTCTGTAATTTCCTCTGTTGGAGGCATGTCAGTCATGGCGGAGTCTTCACCTTCTGTGGCTGACTCGTTTTCAGTCTTCTTTTTCTAGATCAGAGAAGAATTCATAAATACAAGGCTACAGGCAGAATCCAAAGGCCAACAAATGTTGACCCTGGAACAATGACCGTTTAATAAGACAGAATATGATACATAAAAATCTTAGGTGATTATCTACTTGTATCTTGATATGGAGGGTATGCATATCATTTTGGCCAAAAATTCAGTTAATACCAAAAATATTTATTGATTGTATACCTAACACTGTGCTAGGTGCAATGAGAGCTATAAGGTAGACATGGCTCCTCCTCTTAAGAATATTCCAGTTTTGTTAGAGAGGTTAAATATATAATCATCAAGTAATTAGAGTCCAACCTGTTGCAGGGCATCATTAAGGGACAAAAACTATATAAAGACAAGTGGGACAGGAGGTTCAGGAAACAGGCAGTTGTTGGGGAAAAATTCAGAAAGTGGTCATTGTGCTTCACTTTGAAGGATGACAAGTATATTGTTACTTACACACACACACACACATACACACACACACACACACTGTACTCTAAAATTCTTTAAAGGCAAAGTTCTCTAGTTCAAGAAGTAAATGGAAGAATCCCTGAAGGTATAAAAAATAATTATTTCTTCAGGATTTCCTCAATCTAATCCAATAAGCATTTATTGAGCATGTCTCGGGGGCAAAGCACTACTAAAGGTGATAGGGATACAAAGTCAAAATGAAAAATCAATCTTATGCTCTGGGAATTTATATTTTATTATTCAGATCCTGTGATTTTAATCTACTGCGGTCAAAGTAGCAGGACTGCAGAGATCCTTTTAGAATGTTTGCTCTCCATTAAAAGAACAAAGAAGTTAATGGTTATAATGCATTAACTTTCAAAATTTCTGGTCCTATTTGTTTTGTTTTAGGCAGAGAACCATTTTTCTGTTATTGAGACCCAAATATCAATGACATTATGGCTTAGGAAAATTCTTCCCAAATGTGGTTAGTGAATTTGATTTTGTGGTAAGGAAGTCAGATAGACTGATGAATCAAGCAATCACTCTGAAAGCATTTATTAAGCACACACTTTGTGCCAGGAATTGTGCTGGGCACTGAGGATATACATATAAGCTCTCAAGGAGTTTGTATTTAATTTGTAGGATGCAAGTTCAGAGATAGGTAAATACAAGGCCAATATTTAAAAAAAAATTGGGGGGATACTAGGTGGCACATTGGTTGGAGTAGGCCCAGAGTCAGGAAGACTTGAGTTCAAATCTGTCCTCAGCCACTTATGAGCTGTGTGACCTCGGGCAAGTCACTTAACCTCTATTTCTCTCTATTTCCTCAACTGTAAAATGGAGATAATAATAGCACCTACCTTCCAGAGCTGTTGTAGGGATCAATGATCAGAGAAAGCACTTGACATAGTGTATGGCACACAGAAGACACTTACTCAATTCTAGTTTCCTTTCTGCCTCTCTATTAACAATGGTAGAATGGGAAAATGAGAATAATTTTTTCCAATGGCCATGAAGGCAGCTGAAACAGACATTGTGGAGGGCTCAGAACCCAGTCAGGCACTGGCGATGCCAAGGTCATTCACTGCATCCTGGGCCATCACCAGTCACTCTGACTTTGCTCCTGCCACTGGACTTTGGTCACTGTGAGAGAGTGAGGCTGATGACTCTGTGCAATTCTGTATCACTTCAATCCAATTCATGGGCAAGGTGAGACATCACCTGTGATGTCATTGGTCTTCTTTGAAAATGACGGGACACCACCACCACCACCACCAACATGGGAATAGAAAAGGCCTCTTGAGGAAGACAGTAAATACTTCAGCTGAGCCTTGAAGGGAGCTGGGGGTTCAAAGAGGCAGAGGGGAAGAAGAAGAACATTCCAGGCACAAGGGAGGCAGAGATATGAAAGGATAATTCATGTATGAGAAACAAGTAAGTCATTTTGGCAGGAAGGTAGAGAGGGCGAAAGGTATGATTTTAAACAGCAGTAATAATTCTCCCCAAAGATTTTCTAATGATACTGATTCCATAAGGATAAGTGGGAGGTGGGCTTGGAAAGCTCTTAGAACATGCCAAATAGTCCTGATTTAGCATCAGCGATGGCATTTACCTGGTTTTCCTCTTGCCCTTGTACCCTCAGCACCTATCTCAGGGCCCACTAAGTTCTCCATAAATGCTTGTTGGTTGATTGATTATTTATGGAACAACTGCCTGCTGAGACTAATCAACATCTTACCTGTTTTCTATAGACATAGCAAGCTGCTATTGCAACCATGGTAGATTCTCCCACAAAACCAGCTAGGAGTGACCCTACTCCTAGGGTAGCTCCGTGGACCCTGAGAATAAGAGAAAAATGTATCCTTAAAAAATATAACCCCAAATCATGGCACAAATAAAAAGTACAAGAAAAATGCTACAGCAAATATTCTTTTTTTTTTTTTTATGGAGTGGGGAAGGCAGGGCAATTGAGGTTAAGTGACTTGGCCAAGGTCACAGGGCTAATAAGTATGTCAAGTGTCTGAAGCCGAATTTGAACTCAGGTCCTTCTAACTCCGGGGCCGGAGCTCTATTCACTTAGCCACCT
>CM053587.1:113217540-113244667 GCA_028646515.1 Pseudochirops corinnae
CCTGGTGATTAGTGATTGTTATCGCCCCTGATCAGAAATTGCCATAAACCTCCTTTAATAGGAGTTTTGCTGGTTCAAAGGCATAGAACAACAAACTGGTTCTAATTCTAAATCTACATACACTGGAGACTCGTATGTGAAAACACAGATCTTAAGCTATAGATGGCCCACTTTTGAAGGAAATGAGGACGATGTCCCTGATGGCGTCTGGAACAGAAGGTGAAAAGGCTACTTACCCCATGTAAGGCAGGACGACAAGACTTGTGATGAGGACGATGATGCGTAGCACGGAGCTGGGGGCCAATACAAATGTCTTCTTCAGCGTCATCAGCCAGCCGGTCAAGTGCGCTCTGACCGTCACTGCTCAGGGAGAGTGGAGAATGACATCAGTGATTGCCTTTCTCAGAATTCCTTTGCCCCCACCTTTGCCAGGGGCTTTTCGGGTCCTCCACATACAGACGAGTTTGTTTGGAGGTTACTTTATTCCCTACTAGATTATTTATGAAGGCTTCTCGGCTGAGCCAAAGGGGTAGTTAAGCCTTAAGGTCCTAGTTGGTAGCACCCCATGTATGTAAAATATACTCTTTGCTTGGTTTCCTGGCCCACTGCTGCTCAATTTCCTTCTTTAGGTCCACTTAAAGGAATTTTAACAGGGACCTAAGTTCCTTGCAATAAAATAGCAATAACAAAACAAAATCTTAATAAAATACTTAGCTTAGTACCCCGTCCTCTCTACAGCATATTCTACTTATCCAATCTTCTGTTCCGTTTGCAGTTCTCCTTACTGTCCTACAAAACTGGCAGACTTTATTTCCCCAAACTAAGCACTCCCTCATCTTGTCTTCACTCTGTTCCAATGTCCTTCATCTTCCTTTCTGTCAGTCTGTCCAGTCTTATCCCTATCCCCATGAGACACAGGTCATGTCCTTCCTCTGCCTGAAGCTCCCTCAGACCATTTCCTTCCATGTCAATATCCCCTTTCTCTTAAGTTCTGTAACATGCATTGTCTGCAGAACTTGTTTTGGTCCTAAATAACATGCTTCTTTGTAGGGTATATTTCCTGTGTGCTGATCTTATTGCCCTAATTATAATTAGACCCTAAGCGCCAGTAGAGTCAAGGATTTACTTGTTATGCTTCTTTTAGATCTCTCACAGACTACCCAGGTATGAGTTAGGTACTCAAAAATACTTGCTGATGTTGCACAAAGGACTCTTGCTTATGAAAGATCAAGTTGATTTTTCTTAGTAAGGAAAGCCCAGAATATTTGTTTGTTCCACTTGGAACCTCCCTTAAATTTTTGCATTTTGAAGGGACTTAAAGAGGACAACATGCTTGCATCTTTTGAAAAGTAGCAGCCAGCTATGGTTAAACAAGTGACCATGGGCCTGAGCCTCTGCTGAGCCAGCATGGGGCAAACAAACTCTGGGCAAACAAAAAAACTCTGTTGGGGGAGAAAATCTAATTTCCAGGACACAGTTTGTGGAAAGAGAAAATTTATCGGCTATATTCTTGTGGATCTATGTGCATTAACTTCCTACCGGAGAGGCCAGTTTACTTTTGTAATTCATTTTACTTTTTCAGTACAAAATAGTTTTGTCTGGTTAAGGAAGTGACAAACCACCTGTTAGCTTGATTAGCCACAACATGAAGAAGGAAACAGAATTTTACAGCTACAAGGAACCTTAAAAATCATCTAGTTCAATCCTCTTCATTTTAGAGAACAGAAAACAAAGGCCCAGAAAGATACAATTCTTGTTTTTACGTAAGAAGTACGCTTCTAAATTGCAGACACACAGATGCCTTATTACAGCTGGGACTAGTGACTACAGTGATCTTAGTCTGAACACTGGGCCTTCTTTACAAGCCTATTTGAGCAAACAAGGCCAGGACAAATTTTATTTCATACCAATAGAGCCAGTCCCTACTCCTGGCTACTTCATAATTGAATATTCTGTTCACTGGACCCTGATCAAGAAGGGTTTGGTTCTTCCATTAATTTGCATTTACCTGCTCATTGGACAGTTTCTGCTGACGTCTAAGAAAATGAAAACAGCTGCATGTGTGGAGGCTTTGTTGCTAAAGTCAGAGACGTCATTGAGTCTAAAAGTGGCCACGACTTGGAAATTCTATCTCAACTGTTTTGCCCTGTTCTTAAGGGCAAATGATGACCAAATGTATCCTTTATTTTTCTAATCACTCTTAAACACGTTTCAACCCATAGCTTCTTTGTTATTTTCTTGGCATCTCAGTGCCCTAATTTTCTAATTGTTTTAAATTATCATTATTTTCCTTCCTGGTGTTCCAGGCCACATCCTCAAATTTCTTCCCTAGTCCTGCCAGTAAAGATGATCAGCCTTCTTGACCCCCATCATTACCTCTGTTGTCTTTTTAAACTGCCACCTGTGTTTATCTCAAATGACATAATACATGCAGAGTAAAAGTGCTATTAGTAGTAGTAGTTTCTTGCTTTTTTGTGTCTTTTTTTCCCCCTCTTATCAAGTTTTCCTGTACAAATGTAGTTTTGATAAACTATTTACTCCCAAGGCAAGAATGCCAAAGGGAAAAAGAATCGAAAGTTTTACCTGGAACTGGGAAGAAGGAGAAAATGCGCAAAGGAATAACACAGAGTTCTGCAAAGGCAAAGTCCACTCCAATGATGTCAATCAAAATCTTCTCTGAAACGTTGGGGGTCCAAAACATCACAAAACAGAGCTAGAAGGAAATGAAAGCTATTAAACAATCATATGAAAGCAGGTTCCAAATCATTAGTGAAAAGAAATGTAAATTGAAATAAATGAGGTTATATTTCACTACCAAATTGGCAGAAGTGGCAAGGATGAAAACAGTAAATGATGGATGCTATTAGTTGGCAGACTTATGAAATGGTTCAATTGTTCTGGGAAACAATTTGAAATTACACTGACCCCTCCCCCCGTAAACTGCATACATCCTTTGACACAGCAATTCCAGGACTAGGAATATATCAAAGGAGGTCATACACAGAAGGAAAAGTCCCATATACCAGAATATGTATAACTGCATTGATTTTCTTTTGGTAGTAGCAAAGAAATGGAGAAAAGGGCATCAGGAAAGTGAATAAATATTTATTGTTAATCAACACCTACTTAACACTTTACAAATATTATCTCAGTTAATCCTCATAACAACCCTGAACAGTAGTTATCCATTAATTGGGATGTAGCTGAACAAATTGTGATCTGTAATTATAATGAAATATTATTGTACCATAAGAAAAAAATACATATGAAGAAGTGAGAGAAATTTGAAAAGGCTCATGTGAACTAAAGCTGAACAAAGTAAACAGAACCAGAACAATGTATATGATGATCTCAATAATGTAAAGCAAAACACACTGATAGACTCCAGAACCCTGACAAATCCAGTGGCCAATCATGATGTTAGAGGACTTAATAATGGTGGAGCATTGATTCCTCCTGCCTATCTGCAGAGCTGAAGTTGACGAGGGACACTGACAGACTTAGTCATTATGCTGATTTGTCTTAGCTGGGAGGCTGCCAGGGGAAGAAAGGGGTCATTTGGAAGAGAGAGTGATACAAAGAAAAAGAATATCAATATAATAATGAGAAAAAGGAAGGAGTGGGTAAAGATAAGGAGGAGATGCATATTTTAAACCCGTGGTGGAACACCCTAAGAATTCTGATGGAGGTTGAAACCAGAGAGTATTTCACATAACTCACCAATATATCTGGCCTGGGAAGGTATTCTTAAATGGTTTCTTGTAGATTCCACAATTATCCCCTCTCTACCAATCATTTTGTGTCAGACAGACAGGGTGGCACAATGGAATGAGCAATTTATTTGGCAACAGAAGACTGGGTTCAAATCCCACACCTGACACTTACTGCCTGTGTGACCAAGTCACTTCACATCCGGACCTTCCTTTCCTCATGTGTAAAGCAAGCATTTGGGGTAGGTGACCCCTGAGTTCCCTTTCCGCTCCAGATCTATAGTGCTATGAGCCACAACAAACAGAACAGAATGAAAGTTTCTTAGGAAGGTCTGTCCTGTCTGTCATTGTATGACCAGCACTTGGCACCTAGTGAACACTTACTGAATAATTGGATGACAGAGTGAACAGTGGTGAACCTGGCATACTGCTACCATCCTCACTGTACTTTCCCATAGTCAGCGGCAGGAAAGGGGCAAGTAATTCTGTGCTAGAATGTATGAAATCAGAATTCTTTATTGCCAAGAGGTCTGCAGGTATGTAACGGCAAGCAAAGAACTACTCAGTGCCTTGTTTCAGCTATTTACTTACTTAGCACCTTGTTTGAGTTCAAGTGTCTTTTGAGCCTTGCCTATGATTATATCAAGTCTTTGTTAAGAAAAAGAACTTGTGAAACCCACAGTGACAGGGGCTTGCCAAATACAGGAAAAGGAAGGATGCAAGAGGTGGGTAGAACAGGGAGAAGCTAATGACCAGATAAAAAGCTGAGCACAAGCTGGAAGAGAGCAGAACTGAGAAGGGAACACTTGTGGTGGCACTCTGCTTGTCTCTTCTCTCTGTGTTGATTTTTGTTTCTAATACTTTGTACAGAAGCCCTGGGAACTAACTGGAAGCCCTGAAGGAGGATTTTCTTATTGTCTGTTTATAGAAGTCCTGGAGGAGGGTTTTGGAGGTCCTGGGACTATACTGATGATTTGTGTTGAGTTCTCAGACCTTGTTTGTGGGTCTGTAGTGGTTTCACAGGCAGATAGTGAATTGATGATGGTGCCAGCAATGTGCATGAATGTTGTTTTCGCTCTGTAAAGCTTTGTCTTCCCAGAAACAAAAACTGTGAAGGATTTGAGGTGGACTGGACACAGTAAACTTCAATACAGAACTGAACAAGAAGTTGAGAGCTGCCTACCTTTGAATCCAGGTGACAGTTGGGTAAATTCAGGTAAAAGCTGGGACCATGGAAGAGGCACCACGGAATTTGGGAGCCAGCCTCAAGTCAAGATGAAAAGACCTCTCCTTAGGTACTTAGTGCTGACTGAGATCATGATTTTCTGTGGCCGAGGAGTGGGAGAACTTTGTACTCTGTATCTTGCACCTCTTAAGGATCACTGAGTTAAGGATGATTGGAAACTAATTTCCAATCAAGAAGAAGACTTTTTGACTGAGAGATTAAGATAATGTGACCGGGGGTGGGGTGGGGTGGGGAGGTGGGGGGGGTGGTGGTGGTGGTGGATAACTTTGACCTTTGTACTTTGTGTCACTTAAGGAGGCCTGCTCCTTAAGGATGACTGAGTTGAGGACTTACTGAATGATATCTTTTGTTTAAAACTATGTGGCCATTTTGGTGAAAACTGTGGTCACTTTAGTGATAAGTTGTTATAACATTGTGAATGCTGTACTTTGGTTTCTGTGAATGTTTTGCTTTAGTTTACTGCTGAATAAATAGAGAGTACACTATACTATGTAAACAGAATCTTACAGTGATTCACAGCAGCAGTCCTCTGGAGAGCTGCTCGTGCTTGGCTTTACAAGGTACTGCAGCTATATTGATTTATATCGCTTTGGTGGTACCTCAGCCTGCAGGGAACTCTAAGAACACAGAAGATCTGGGAGAACTTGAGAAAGCATCAGTCACTTACACTGCCACTGATTAACTGTGTGATCCTGGGCAAGTCACTCAACCCTTTTGAACCTATACGATTATAAGATGGGGTTAATAATACCCATGCCTTATACTTTAGGTGGTTACTCCGTAAAGTATTGACTGTGGTTCAAATGAAAGGTAATACTAATAAAATACGGGGTTGGGGGGTGGGTGGGAAGGGACATGTTCTTGTTAAAACCCCCACTACATTTTAAAAGGGTTTCTCAGATCAACATTAAAATGCTTGTTGACAGACTGAATGAAGAAAGTTTGGAGTTTTTACTAACTTTTTAACTAACCACTTTTTTCCTTTATAGTTATGCTAAATTGATATAAATTCCAAAATCCTATTTTCATCCAGAAGCCTTCAGGGAAACAAAAACTAAGCACTACATTAATAGATATTCAATGGATGTGATAATAATATTTATGTATGTATTATACTTTATATTTCTCAAGGTCTTTTATACCCTCTCTCACTGAGGTCATAAGACCTGAAATCAAGTAGAAAAGTACAAAATCGAGTGCATTATTAATGAAATACTTCTGGTCTGGTGCATTAAAAATCATTCCTTCTGGTGGGCAGACACTATCCTACCTGACTATCAGGCTTCCAGAGGCTGGTACAAAAGGCCCAAAAAAGGACAAGGTCATTTGTTAGAGGTTAGAGTAAAATTCTCTGTTTATTAATCTGGGAGCCAGGAGATCCATGATCTAGGAGATCAACTCCTAGAGGTTGATTGGTGGATGGTCAGACTTTTCCAGGTCATATCTCTTCAGGCTTCTTAATGGAGAAATAGGGTTACTAGCACTAGCCGCCTCCAGTGGTTAGCACAGTACCCTGGTGCATAGCAGAAACTTAATAAATAAATAAATATTTGTTTACTGACTGCTGACTGACAAATTACATAAGGATGTTGGGGTATCTCATTAAAAAAAATCTATGAAGACAAATATCTTTGTGAAAGTGCTTTGAAGGAAATCTATATTTGTGATGTCTAACACTGCAAATTGACAGGACCCTTCACAAGGGATATCCTGTGTAAGAAACAGCATTATAGAAAAATGCTTGTTTACACATTAATAATATAGTTACAAGTATAAAGCAGAATGTAATAAAGAGGTTTCCCTTTCCCCAGTTTACCCAGGCACTGTACCTACTTGGCAGCTGGGCAATACCCACACCTTGCCCCATGCTGGCATACTCCTGGGCCTAATACCTTTTTCCTCCTCACTAACTGCCCTGGGCCAAATGGGCACAGCTCATTGTTACTCCACCCACTCTCAGAGTTCCCGTTCTAAAATTCTCTGGTTCCTCAATAACAGGGACCTTCCTCTTTAACCACATTACACTTAGGGGACCCTCCTGGGGATCATCCAACCATGGGCCCTGGCTACCTTGTATCTTCCCTCCTGGCCTCCTCTCTTGGCAGTATGTCCACCTAACTTCCAGAGAGAAGGAAGGCCACGCAAGGATGTTTCCAATTAGGCAAAGTTAATTAAGAAAGTAGCTTACCACTTTTTCCTCTGACTTATTTTGAGATCTTGGGTAAATGTCTCATTTACCTAATACTTTAAGCTTCTCATTTCTATTTCAAGGTTTCCTGGTCCCTAAGACTAATATGAACAAATGAACTTTTTTGTCTTTTTCTAAGCCTTGTATCTGCTTTGCTACTTGTGAGCTTCTGAAATATTTTGGTAATAAAAAAAAAATTAACAAAGAAGAAAATTCAAGGACTTTCAACTGGTTTGGAGAGAAAAAGGGGGACTATAATAAGAGCACAACAAATATACTTAAATAAGTACAATACCTTTGCTGGTTATTTTGTCCTACTCAGATACCACCAGCAAAAGAGTCACTACTGAAAAAAATAAGGAAAGTCTTTTAAGGATTTAAAACCTGTAATGATATTATTCTGAAAAGATTTAGGTGTGTTAGAATCACATCACTGAATAATTAAAAAAAAAAAACATTATTTCATCTAAATTACACCAAAAATGGGTGAGTATTCTGTCATATGCTTTTTTCAGCATCTGGGAGATATGTCATGTTGGTATTCAAAAGTGACAAATGAGGGTAATTTAACACTCAGGCTTGATGCAAGTGATCAGACCACATCTTTGACATGAATGGAAGAGCATTTCCACAAATCTAGCAAATCAGCTAGGACTTTATCATCTACGTGTGTGTGGCCGTGTCATTGGCCATACCCTTTGGCTAATGCTGAGACATTACCAGCACAACTCTGGCTCAGACAGATTCCATTCTGACAAGGAGTAAAACCTCTCCAAATTGCTTTAGGCTGGATCCAAAATATTTTCCATAGACTGGTGATCCTCTAAAGTATTCCATACAGGTGAGGAATGCCCCAGGGAATGAATTTAATTAGTGACACTCTGATGCTATGAATTGTGGGATTTGGACAATCTCAACCCGGATTGGCACGACATCTATATTAGCCTTCCAGGGAAACTTGAGGAAGTTGAACAATCATTAATATGCCTTTGTTATTCTATAGCTAGCAACTTCTGAGTGAATGAGGGAGTGCTCCAGGATTAATGCTTCAATAGGCTTTCATGTCTATAATGGTTTGTAGGTTACCCTAGACTGGGGTGACAGGAAGCCCTAACTGCATGTTACAAGTGTGTAAGTCAAACCTTCTCTCCTCAATGATGTTTTTACATGAAGGGAGTCTAGCTAGAAGTATTGTTGCTTTATGAGAGATGAATGGTGGCTCAAACTTTTGAGTAAGATGGAGTCACACTTCAGGACACAATGATAAACTTACTAACAACATGGAGCCAAAAGTAATTTTTTAGAAATTAAAAAGCCAAAAAAAAAAAAAAGAAAAAAAAAAAGAGGCTTAAACTTGACAGTGTATCACAAGGGCTCAGAAAAGGAATCTTAAAAATTCAAATGTTGCATAAGTACCAGAAAGACACTGATTGTGTTATGCTAGACATGCTGCTCTAGGAATACAGTTAGACAATTTCAACACTTGCCTCAGGGAAACACGGTGTGATTCATGGTTGCCGCTATGCCCACCTTGGCAAACATCAGTGAGGTCACAGGAAAGACAGAGGGCGGTAGTGCATGGGGCTAGTCTGGTGCCACTGCTCAGTGTTCCATTCACGCAATTCCATGCCTTTGTCCCATGGTATATAATATGATATTACAAAGACACCCAGGTCATTCCTAGGCAAGTTCTCAGAATGTAATCCAATTGCCCAATCACGGATTTGTGCCCTAGGTAGGTATACTCTGTATCCTCATCTAAACAATTCCAAAGTACAGCTAGAGCTGTTGCTATTTTTTTAAACTACAAAACCTGCAAGAAGGATCTACATCAGGCAAGCCTATGCTGAAAAAACACACTGATTTCATGTAAAGTACAAACCAAACTTATTTTTAAAAAATCTCTAGCTTGGACTTTTCAAATGTAGCTAGGACCTAATGACATCAACATTTTCCTACTTGGAATACAAATCTCATCAACCACCGACAATGAATACATTTCATTTCACAGAGCTGTGGCAACACTGGATTTTCTAGAGCCCAAGTGGAAAGACTGCTGTCCTATTATCTCATTAGACGGTGACCATCAAAAGATGGTACAAGCAACCTGGTTCTCTTTGATCTGACAAGTTGTGATGCTTTCTTTGAGGCCCAACTATGTATTGGCTTTAAAATTCCTGTAATAAGAACTGGGGTTTGCAACAAAATCTGTAATTCTGAATATCTCTCTCTTCAGGAGATTGCTCATTGTTCATTTTTTTAACAGTCAGATTTACTCCCTTTCTTATACTCAGTTGAGGACTGTTCTTATTTCATAAAGAAACTATAAGCTACTATAAATGTCAAGTTAAATTAATTATGTTACACAGTAATCTATATCCTATTTATTAATAACAATAAGATGATGAAATAAACTTTTCTGAGCAATGTAAATGTAGTAAATTCCATGTACAACCTCAGTTGGACATGTGTGCATGCAAGATTTTCACCTACGTTACAAGAGATATATACTATACTAATATTATTATTATATTATATTACATTGAATTTTTGTTACCACAGAGCATGGCATAGTGCAAAGAGTGCTGGATTTATAGTCCTGAGACTTGCTCAGATCTTGACACTGATGTTTACTGGCTGCATGACCATGGGCAAAACCCTTCACTTTATGTTGAAAAGCTTCAGTTTCTCCATGTATAAATGGTGATAATACTATTTACACTATGTATGTCACAGAGATCTGGAAATGTTCAGTTAAAGGGGCTGTAGCAGAAGCTATGATTTCCTTGATGAAATAAAATCCCAGGTAAGAAGACTGCCTCTGGCAATGTAGGTCAGCTCCTTCTCTGCAACTTCTGGTCTCAGAGAGTTGTCCAGAGAACAGAGAGACTAAGCGCCTGTAGAGAGCCCCACAATGTGTTAGGGGTAGGAATTGAACCCACTCTTGAGGGATAGATTCATGCTGTTTCTTTGTAAACCTTAAAAGCACCACGTAAACATGAGCAGCCTGGCACACAGTGAAAAGGGAGCTGGCCCAAGAGTCAGGAGGGCCTGGATTCAATCCCTCTGACACACACTGGCTGGCTGAGCGGCCCTGGGCACATCACTAAACCTCTCAGGGCTTCAACTAATTCCCTAAGAGTAGGTTTCAGAGCAGGTGTACATCTGCATGAGTAGGAGTGGGAGTTGATGGGTGGGGGCAGTATCTTCACCTTACATTAAAGAATCACAGGTCTAGACTCTTCTCCCCTCTGGCTTCCCTTCCTCACCCCCAACTGCACATTGATTATGTTAGGGCATAAGATTTGACATCTTCTGATTAGATCTGTATAGATACTGAACAATGTAATAACAAGATTTAATAGAACATTAAAGTAAAAAGAATATGGAATGTAGGTGTCAGTTCAAGTGGCTAGTAAGCCACTAAAACACACTATATCCAGGCCTAGATGCCACATCCTGAAAGGTCATATACATATTTTAGAAAAATTAAAAACAAAAAAATATGTAGACAATTAGAAAGATTTGTAAATAAGAAGCAAGATTTGCCCATGTAACAAAACTCTTTGGCATCCGAAAGTTCTCAAAGGAGCTACACTTTCAATCTAGTACCGTCTCTTGGGAGGCATCTTGCCAATGTGTCATTGACTGGACTGGATGAGAGGATACAGTTTTACCAGGATAGCCAGATGTTTCGGCAGCTTGAAGTGAGCTATACCTCGAATTTTATGGCACCCCAACTCCTGTCAGACATCTTACAAAATGTATGTCTTTGGCTGGACAGGGTGGGAACACATAGATGACTTTGTACCAGCCATCATCACAAATGGGAAAGCATTTCAAACACATGCTTAACTGTAGTTTAAAAAAGGAATTTTAACACATTATATATGTATATATGGATGATTATATTTTTGGCTACTTCATTATAGTTTTTCCAATGTGAATAATGAAGACCAGTAAATGAAGTGTGTTGTCCTCATAAAGCCTGTTGTGGGTAGAAATACATGCTATTCGTCAGTCAACAAACATTCATTAAGCATTTACTGGGTGCTTAATGCACTGGGTTAAGCACTGCAGATACAAAGAAAGGCCAAATCTCAGTCCCTACCAGAGGAGACAAAATGCAATATCCATCCATATCTATGCACATGCATAAGATATGTATAAATGGAAGGGAATCTGAGGGAGGAAGACATTAGCAGTGGGAGGCTGGGGGATGGGGTGACTTGGAAAGGTCTTCAGCAGAAGGTGCCAGACTTATGTATAGGAGAACAATTTGTGAATAAACAAGAGAGCAAAATTAGGTGTAAAGTGGATAATTTCAATTACAATAAATTAACAAGTTTTTGTACAAATAAAGCAAATGTAGCCAAGATCAGAAGGAAAGCAGAAAATTGGGGAAAAAATTTTATAAACAGTTTTTCAGACAAAAGTCTCATATCTCAAATATGTAAAAAGCTTTGTCAAATCCATAGGAGTCATTCCCCAATTGATAAATGATCAAGGGATATGAACAGATGGTTTTCCATGAAGAAGTCAAAACAATTTATAGTCATATGCAAAATTACTCTAAATCATTATTGATTAGATAAATGCAAATTTAAACAACTTTGAGATATCATTTTATACCTACCAGATTGGCTAAAATAATTGAAGGGGAAAGTAACAAATGTTGGAGGGGGGAAAAATTGGGACATTAATTCGTTGTTGTTGGAATCGTGAACTGATCCAACCATTCTGGAGAGCAATCTGGAATTATGTCTAAAGAGTTATTAAAGTGCCAGTATAGGCCCTATACCCTTTGACCCAACAATACAACTACAAGGTTCATTTCCAAAGATGATTAGGTAAAAGAGAAAAGAACCTATTATGTTATAAGATGTTTATAGCAGCTTTCTTAAGATGGGGAGATCAATCAGATGTCTACTGCACTGGTCCAGGCAAGAGGTGATAAGGGTTTGTACTACGGTGGTAGCTATGTGAATGAAGAGAATGGGATATATAGGAGGGAGGTTGGAACAGACATGACAAGCTTGACAATGGATATGTGAGGTGAGTGTGAGTAAGCTGAGGATGCTCCTGAGGTTGTGAGTCTGGGTAAATGGGAAGATGCTGGTGTCCTCAGCACTAATAGGTTGTGTGTGGTTTGTCCTTCATTCTCAAAGAAGACAGTTTGGAAGGAAGGAAGGCTTTGGGGAAAGAGTGAGTTCTGTTTTGGCCATGTTGAGTTTAAGATATCTACAGGACATCCAGTTTGAGATGTAAGACAGTAGCTCAGAGGTTAGTGCTGGACAAATAGATCTGAGAATCATCTACATAGATATGTAACTCATGGGAGCTGATGAGATTACCAAATGAGACAGTACATGGGGACAAGAGAAGAGGGTGAAGGGAGAATGCTATGGTTAGTGGGTAGGAGCTGTCTGAAGATTCAGGAAAAGAAAATGAGAAATACTTGTCAGACCAGTAGGAGATCTGAGTGTCATGAAAACCCAGAGTGGAGGCTGTATTGGCCCTGTGAAGCAACCCTACAAGATGACCCTAAGTTAGGCTTTTATTTGGCACTTTTATTTAGGTATAAAACAGGTTTGTTGTGGGGCGGGGGGAAGGAGTCCCTCCTGTATAATAATGTGAGTTAATGTTCATTCAGCAATCACAGCTAACTAAGAGCAGCAATAACATATGTTCATGACAGTTAACTCAGTTTTCTGTCTTGCATGAAACCAGCTACAGATAAATGAATCTGGGTAACCTGTCTGTTCCCACGAAGCTGTACAAAAAGAAACACTAGGGCAAAAAGAAAAATGTTTCCAACATTGAGGAAACCCTATACTTGGGCTGCAGTCATGATTGGACAAGCTGACATCTCTCCATTTTGGGGCCAAACTGATTCCATGGATTGGAAATATAGTTTGATTCAAGGAATCACAAGTATTTCTAGCAGATTGACTCTATACAGCTAACCAGACTCCAATGTCACCTGTGTGAAAACATGAAATTTGCCTTATTTTGGGGCTGAGGGGAGGACATGGCAGAATGTTAGTAGTCCATAAAAGGAGGTATTTTTAGCTGCTTAAATCCTGTTTTCCTTTGGTTTGCAGGGAGGTGTTGGACAGCCCTAAAGAATATAACATGCCTTTTTTGTTCCTAGTATCTCATTTTCCTGGCTGCATGGAAAGGTCATACTGAATTTCTGTACATTCCTGCTTATATCTCCAACCAAACACATACATTTGTCCATATGATATATATGTACACACACATATATATTTTATATATACACACATACATGTGTTTCATTCATTCACCAGGGCCACCTACTGGTGCTCAGAAAACTTGATGAAGGGAGAAGATGGAAGTGGTGTGCACTTCTGCCTTGGAAGAAGTATAATAAAAGTCATAGTAGCTAATATTTACATAACACTTACTCTGTGCCAGGCACTGTGCTAAAGACTTCACAAGGATTTCATTTGATCCTCACAACGACTATGGGAGGTAGATGCTATTATTATTCCCAATTTACAGATAAAGAAACTGAGGCAGAGATTAAGTGACCTGCCCAAGGTAACACAGCTAGCAAATATCTGAGGACAGATCCGAAGTCAGGTCTTCCTGACTCCAAGCCTCGTCACTGCACCATGTGAAAAAATGATGACTTGTAAATTATGATAAGTAATAGCCTATGGTTCCTGCCCTCCTGAAAGTCTTGCTTTCTGGTGCTGCAAACAACACATAACTCACAGAATGGAAGCAGTGAGTGTGCGGTTTGGGTGAAAGCCAATGTATTTGTGGTTGAAAGGAGATATGAAAATAGCAACTAACATATTCGGAGAAGAGAGTTACTATTTGGGGAGGGGAATTTGGAGCGTTGGAGACTTCCTGAAAGGATAGAGACTTACTTTATGACATCTGTCTTCCCTTTGAGAAGATGGATTTAAGGCAGCAAAAACCCATTAAGAGTTTCTGTAGGAAGGGACGTAAGAGTCCTGGCTGATCCTGAGCTACGAAGGAACTGGCTAAAAAGGACCTTGGTCCTTTAACTACTGGCAAAGGGGCTGTCACTTGAAGAGCAGAGCATTTTTTGTAGATTGTGCTTTGCAGAATTAAACTAGAGTACAAAGCTAGGAGGCAAAATCTTGCCTATATTTCTTCAGAGTCAAAATTTGTTCTTAGCCGTTTAATTCCCTAAGAAGGAGAAATTCTTTGCAATCCTTTAAAGTATTTTCTATTATTTAGTGTCCTCTGCCGTCTCACTCAAAGTGATTTCTTTGCTGGAATCATCTATGGGTAGAAGCGACACTTTTTCTATGGAGGATTATTATTTTTGTAAAACCTCTTTTGAACAGGGTTTCCCTAAATTCTGATGGTTTAACAGTATAGGAAGTCTCCAACTTTATGAACAGGAAGTGCTCCAAGAGATCATTTAGAAGTAGCATATCTGACATTAGAAATAGTGTGATAAGTGGCTCTATTGTATTTAGCTCACCAGCCTAAGGAACCAATCTCAAATCTCACCTATAATATAGCTACAGTATAGTATGACCTAGCCTATAATTTTCCATTGTTTCTGTGGGAAAAATAAATTTGGAGTTCCAGTTAGGAAACTGAGAAGTCAAAAACCCCAACCCTGACCTTCCTTCTCTCTCCCCTACATTAAGACAAACAACAACAACAAGTCATAATGGTAAGAGGAGAGGCCTCTGCTGCAGGGTCAACAAGAGGCAGACGTGAGAGTGAGTGGAAATGGGCAGTTCCTTCCTGAAGCCGTCCCCCTGGAACTGTCCCCTCATCCACCATCCCCATTCTAATGCCTCCATGTGATGGATCACTAGTGAACATCTCCATAAGCCCACTTGGACTTCATAACTAGAACACACTCCTTCCTCACTTTTGCCCAGTGTAATCCCTAACTTGCTCCAAGATTCAGCTCAAATGCCTACATGAAGCCTGTCCCAGATTCTCTTAGTTACTTGTGTCCTTCCCACTGAGTACCCCCAAATTACTTTGTATTTAGCATCACAGTATCATCAATTTGGGGTTAGAGGGTACGTTGAAGCTCACCCAGTCTAACCTTCTTATTTTAAAGCTTGTTTACTTAAGGTCAATGGTGTTAAGTGGCTTGCCCAAAGTCACAGAGGCAATAATTGACAGATGAGCACTGAAACTTAAATCCTCTGATTACCAACCCAGTAATATTGTATATTTTGTATTTACATGTCTGTGTTTTTATCATTCCCCTCAAGAGCAGAAAAGCTCACTGATGGAGGGTAGAGATCTTTGCTTATGTCTTTTGTATCCCCAGTGCCTAGCATAGCGCCAAGCGCCAGATGAATCCTTAATAAATGCTTGCCGAATGAAGGAATCCATGTAACAAAACCTGGATGAAAATAGTAAAAGAAGAAAACTTTTTCAACAGTAGGGGGAACTCTATACCCAGGCTGCAGGCATCCTTGGATAGAGCTGACACCTCTCCATTGTGAGGCCAGCCGATGCAAGGTATTAGGAAGGTGGCTTGCTTCACAAGGATTCCTAGCACGCCTCTCTAGAAGTGCCCCTTACACAGTCAGAATTATCTATAGAGGATCAGAGGCTAGAGTTGCTGTTTAGCTAGTTACTTTATTTTTCGAGTGCTAAAGAATGTCTAATCCAAACCTGGTGAGGGCTGCCTGTTCTGCTTTCAGACAGGCAGATTTTGAGAGTGACTACTGGCCCAGTGAGTTGCTAAGGAATTTGGGGATTCCTGTAGGACCATCCTCCCCTGGGATGTCATGACTATATAAGCAAGCTACATTTTGTAGACCCCACTTCTAATTTTTTTTTGGCTTAAACTGAAGTATCTCTAGTGATTTAAAATAAATACTGGTGTTACTGAAGTTTCCCCAACCCAACCCTTGGAAACATTCTGGGACACCATTATTGAAAATACGGAATCTGTTCTTTTCCTTTTGTCCCTTTTTCCTCCATGCACAAGAGAATCATTTTCTTACACTGGCTAATATGGAACAAAGAAGCAGTAGTCTTTACCTCATAAGAGCAAAAAACAAAATCCTCAAACACGTCCTTGTTCAGAGACAAATGGTCACCACGGTACAATGGACACTAGTATTTGGCTCTAGAGAAAGCTGAATACAAGCTAAGCCTTATAGCTGAAGTCAGCAACACAGAAGTGAGGCTGGGTCACAGTTATGACCTGAACTTCTGACTTCTGAAGTGAGGGCCAGCTCTGACAAGCCTCTGTTAGATTGGGGTTTTCCACTGCTCCTCGGCCTAGATCTGGTAGTTTTCTTGCATAATGAGCTATGGTTTGGAGCAACAGGATGAAGTTGTGAATAAAAAGTTCTCAGGTTGTTCAACAGATACTCAACATGTAGCTGTGCCACTTACTAGCTGTGTGACAGTCAAAACACTTCAACCCTCAGTTTCCTCATTTGTAAACTGGGGAGTAACTCAGCTGAAACAGAGGACCTCTAAGGTCCCTTCTGGCTTGAGGACATGATCTGATGAAACATGGTATGAAGGAGAATCTAAGATGCAAGTAAGCCAAGTAGGAAACAGTCCAGGTGTTGGGCTTAAGATGCTTCATGCTACATACACACGAGAGATAAGATAAATATTGTTCTGATAGCAGGTGAATTTAATGACCCACTGTAAATTTGCCAACACTAACTTGCAATATTATGATCTAACACAAATCCAACTCAATTATGTAAAATTGTTAAATTGATTGCCATAATTTTAATTAAACAATGTAGAATCATGCCATTTTAGTCAGTATGTGAGAAAAAGGTCCTTCTCTCCTTACTTGTGGAAACTATAAGGAATTATTATTATATTTACAAAGAATTTTCAATTGAAAACATGTAAAGGCAGGATTCAGGAAAAGCCCCTTCTTAATGGGGGGTGAGGAGGTATGCGCAGATAGAGGAACCTAAATGGGCATCTAGGGGATTGGGCTTAACATGAGTTAGGAAAGGTTAAGTCATTTAGGGCTGCGATGGCTCTCCTCTGCAAGTGAGCCAAGTACTAGGTGCATTTGACAGACTGAGAACGGGAACAGGAACTTAGCGGGAGGTCCTAAAGGGGGCAGAGGCTTTGAAATGGCAAAGATATTAATTTCTTTTTGGCCCTATGTGGACAAAGTACAATAATGACAACACCTATTATTCCAAAATAATAGGTGAAGGAGCAAAGCTTTATGTAACGTTAACAACCAGTCAGTGAGTATGCTGCAGGGAAATCTGTCCTGACAGAGAAAAACAGGTCAGGAGGCAGGAGCTATTGATGTTTCTAGAAGTATTGTGGCTCTAAAGTCAGGACAAGATAATCTGAGGCTCGGGAGGAATTTAGTAAAACAGATTGGGAAGCACCTTTCTCAACAAAACTTCCTCAGACAGCAGGAGGAACAGGAATGGGGGCTAAGCGTCTCATAAGCTATGCCAGCCAAGTCAACTTGGGGCTAGGCTCTAATTAACCTAGTTTAAGGATCCCATGTGCTCCAAACTCATTTCTTTTGATGCCTTCCAATTTTTTTTGTTTTTGTTTCTTCTTGTTTCCTAGTAAAGTTCCACTTAAAAAATTCCAACCTTGGCTTAACTGAAAATAAAAATGAAACTGTTTGTTTGTCCAGCTCTAGGCCAGTATAACCAAGGAAACCAGTGCCCCCATAAGCCAGGTGTAGTGGCCACTGTCTTGGATCCCTGGACAAAGCAAAGGAGCTGGGTTAATGGTAAAGAGATGGTTAGAAGAGGGAGAAAGATTAATCATAGAAGGGTTGTTTTTATGAAGCTGCACTGGTACCATGCTGAGCATTTCAAAAGGATCTACTTTTAACTATTGGTGGTGTTTTCCAAATGCTTTTTGGACTTTCACACAAGAAGAAATGGTCCAGAGCCAAGGGTTATATTTGGAATAATGGCACTATAAATATCTCAGCATGCAAGCAATCCTTTCCAGTTCAAAGGCTCTTGTGGTGTGTGTGTGTGTGTGTGTGTGTGTGTGTGTGTGTGTGTGTGTGTATGTGTATGTGTGTGTGTGTGTGTGTGTGTGTGTGTGTGTGTGTTTATTTTCAGGGGGGAGTGGAAAGGTCGTGGCTAGAAAGGTCATACTTCAGAGGAAGAGTGTGCTTGTTTCTAGCATTTAGCTGTAGGTTCCCTCTAACCTTAGTTCATTAGAACAGTATTTGAAGAACTTGAAAATTGACTGAAATTTCATAGGAGAAAAACAGGTATACATTTCTTTAAAATAGAGAGATATCTTCCAAAGCTACCCTCTCATTCTGTTTGTTACCCTTTCTGAAGCTGCAATTTTAACTTTCCTTCTATTCTGTAAAGTCTTAAACAGCTTCTTTCCAGGAATGAAATTACTAGGATGGCAAAATGGTACACAGGAAATCCCTTAATGATAGGATCACAGATCTGGAACTGGAAAACACCTCAGAGGGCATCTCTTCTGCTTCTGTATGCATGCACACATATATGCATCTCTGAGGCCTAGAGTGGTCACCTCACCTGCCTAAGATCACACAGCATCAGGGATGAGCTTTGAACTCAGTTTCTGTAATTCTAGAGCTCTTTCCATTCTACCTTAATATTTAACTCCATAATGGCTTCCAACCCATGTTTTTCTTTTGGTACAGAAAGGTCTCAAGTGCAAGAATATGTAAAGTCCCACAGGGACACCTGTCACTACCATTTCTGTCTCAAGGGCCTTCTCTTATAACCAGAGCTGCCCTGTGATAAATCCATAGGCAAATGATGGTAGATCTTAAAATATCATTAGGTGACAGTGTGGTAGAGAAAATGAAGATCTGGAAAGGCTGGGTTGCAGTCTGGCACCTGAACGTACTGGCTGTCTGACCCTCAGTAAGTCCCTTCGTCTCTCAGCGTTCAAGGCAACTGTCAAAAGACTAAGTCATAGGAAAGGCACTGACCTGCATTGTTGGTAGCACTTTTCTCCTCTGGGAGTTCCCTCTGTCAATGAAATTTCAGGTCCAGTCTCTAGCCTCTGTCTTTATCGTCAAATAAGTTATACTTTTACCATGCAGGCATGAGTTCATCCTGTTATTTTCAAAACCCATCAAGGAAGGGATTTTCATAATTTTTCATTAACAAGTAATTTCAATAATCTTTGCTAACAATAAATTCTTTTTATATCTATCTCAATGCCTTTGTTCTACAATTAACGTTCATTTCTTGTTTTATTCTAAATTGAGATGAGCAAAATCTGGGCATTCTACTTTGCAAAAACAATTCACGATGAGGTTGATAAAGTCTTTACTGCAGCTTTTATTAGTATTTTCTTTGAGCTAAATTAAATGTAAATCCCTTGGTCTTTCTTGATTCCCCTTTTCAGAACTTCATTCCCATTACCCTCTTTATAGCAACCTCAACTCTCTGCTGACTTGGCAAGACACCTTCTTGCATGTTAGGTATTTGCCATGGTGTTATTCCAAATATGACCCAGGCTTTAGGCTTATGTTTGCAAGTCTAACAGAAAGTTGCATTGTGGAATTAAGGATGGGGCATTGCCCACCAGAGGGAATATGAATAAGGCAGAGAGGGAGTGAGTATAATGGAAAACACACTGGATTTGGAGTCAGAAGATTTAGGTTTGAATCCTGGCTCTTCTTCTTACTATCTGTAGGAATCTGTTATCTCTTGCCCTCAGTTTCCTCATCTGTAAAGTAAAGAAGTTAGACTAGGTTGTTTGCTTCCAAGGTCCCTTCTACTTCTAAAAGTTATTGTATATTATATTCCTCTTTATGTATCAGTATCATATGTGCTTTTTAAGTCTACTATGGCCTCTAGATCTGTTTCATAAATATGCACATATATTTCTTTAAATATATATTTATGTGCATTGTACTGTCCTGTACTATATACATGCTAACCTGCATGTATTTATTTTGAACTTTACTTTCTTTGATTTTTATCCTTCCAATTTACAGAGGCCATTTAGAATATAAATCTTTTTTTTTTTGACCCGTTGGTCAACATAATTAACATTTTCTCTCTCATCATCTATAAGTGATAAAACTGAGAAAACTGTGCTCAGACACACAGAAAAGATCATTATGCACTTGAGAGTGGTGGAATAATGAAGACAAAAGTGAAAGACTTTTTAGAAGTTATTGACTTACAAGTCTTATCTTCCTGGTTAGATTATAAACTTCTTGAGGGCATGGACTCTGTCATTTATTTCTGAATGCCTAATAGGTGCCTGCTGGCACAGTGCCTTTCCGACAGCAAGCGTTCAGGAAAAATGGTTGAATTAATGAGTAACACTTTGAATAAAGAAATCTAATGAGTTGTACACTCCCACCCCCTCTCCTTTGCCCCCAGGTACAGTTTAAACCTGCATTTCCCAATATCCTTTAGTCAATCATATGTTTGTGAACTCCTTCCCCTTCAAAAATAAAACATCTACCCATCCTGTTCCATACCCGGCTCCATTATGTATACACACAAAACAGACATTCTCCTTCCTCATTACTGTGGTGATTACCACCTCCTCCTTTCTGGCCCACAATGCCAAAGGGTAATAAAACCACAAGGTATAGTGGGAATGCTAGACCTGGAGTCGGAAAGTCCCAAGTTGGCCCATATGATCACTGGCAAATTGCTGAACCTAAGCCTCACTTTCCTCATCTGTAAAGAGGGAGTAAAAGTATCATTTGTATCTATTCCCACAAGGCTCATTAAATGAATTAAAACACATATAGTGCTTGGCAAACCTTAAGGAATTGTCAGTTATGACTACTTTATCTTCACAACTTGTTAAACAAGTTAATAAGCCTTTATTAGGGGGTCACTATGTGCCAGGCACTTTGTTAAAGTGTCAGCTTTGGAGTTGGGGGCTGAGGCATTTCCCCAGCTAACTGACGGATATGAAGGGAGATTGTTTTGCATTTATTTGCAAGGAAATGTACAAATGAACACTGAAAACTAATGTAGCATTTAAATGATTTATAAAATATGACCTCAAGAATGGTAATGTGCCATAATGTTATTCTTTCTACCAAAAAGGACAAATAAGTTTCTTCTGTTTAGATTCCAAAGGTATTGTCTTTTTTTTTTTTTTAAAGTTCATAGCCTGAGACCTATACGGACTTCATTCATCTACCTCATTCAGGAGAAGAGCATCTGTGTGCCAGATGCCACAGAGGATACAGGAACAAATAAAATACAGTCCTTGCCTTCAAGGATTATCCAGTAAAGGAAGAAGCTTAAATTGTGGCTCTAACAGCTGTTAATAGGTTAACTATACCATGTCTCGCTATGTTCTTTGTGTATGAAAAGTTGCATTATTATACAAAATTTTTTAAACAGATGACACATAGGGAAGTTTGATGAGACAAATAGGTACTCCATCTCAAAAGAATTTTAAAGACAGGTGGGATAATGGTTAGGGTAGTATTTTAACAATGCTCCCCTACCTCCAACAATTAACTCTTAAATCCAAGAAACGTTATTTGGTAGAACAATTAGACCTACAGCTTTATTTCCCTAGTTTTTTTTTGGGGGGGGGGAGTGAGATGAGGAAGGGTGAAGGAGAAGAGAAAGGTCTGGATCTCTGCTTTCACTGGACCTTCTGATGAGGAAATTCCCTTTGCTAATGTAGATCAACATCCGTTTGTGCTACTTGAGTCTTGGCGAGTTGCCTAGGGCATTTGGAAGTTAAAGGCTAGTCCAGGGTCCCCCAGACAGTATTCTCTATGTCAAAGACCAAACTCATGTCCAGGTCTCCTTGGCTCCAAGTTCAGCTCCCTTTTTCTAGGCCACAAGTTTTAGCAGCAGGTTTTTATTTGGATACATAGTCATTGTTTCCCTCAGCTCCTCTTACATGATCTGGGAATATGCCCAGCATAACTGATTACAGAATTAATTATGTTTAATCACCTTGAAACTGGAGGGACTACTCAGGCTTTCCCCTCCACCCATCTCCACCCAGGCCTCAGTGGGCAGAAAATGTTGCATTATCTTCCCCTAAATCTGCAGCTTCCGTTGGATTCAGTCATGGTGATTCATGGTAGGGTTTCTGAAGCACAAGTATTGATGTGCTCACCGTTATCTCTAAGGGAAACTTCTTCTAATTGTAAGAGCCAATTCATTTTTCATGCCATATCCATTAAGGCTTGTTTCTTAACCAGAATCTGTGCACAATCCGTGCACAGGTTGAAACAATGCTGAAAGTAGCCCAGTACCTGATTAGTGGTGATTACGTTCACACGGCCCCATTCCCCACCCCATACTTTCCCTCTGTATCAGTTCTTTATGAAGCACAGCTGTGCACAGACAGAAGCAGTGCAAAGAACTGCTTGCTTGCTCACTCATTTCATGTCACAATTTAGAGACGTTTACTTTAGCTGTGACTGAAGAAGGTGGTAATTAGAAGCACAGCTTGGAATGCAATCATGAACTTTTTTAACAAATAAGAAATACAGATAACCGAGCAAGAGCCATCTAATGGTTAAAATGACTTTTTCAGATTGCTTCCTAAGTATTGCTAACCCCATGGCAGATGGGAACATAAAATTTCCCTCTCTGCTCAAGGAGATGCATGCCTGGAAGGAAAAACATTTTTTTAAACTGTTAGCACCCAGGCAGGCATTTATTATTTTTCAGAATATGTCTCTGGAATAGAACTGTGTCCCATTCTATGCTATTATGGAAAGGTAAAGTGTTCCATATCTCTGTGTAGCAAAATAAATTACTTTGGATCGCTCCTTCCCCCACTTCCATTCTCTATAATAAACAGAAAAACTGGTAGTTTGTGATTAAGTCTTCATCCTTTTCAAGTCCCAAACTTGGGGCAGTATTTCATATTCCTTCCATGATGTATGCTATATTAAACACATCTCTATTTAGGGTTAAATATCTAGTCCAGCCATGATTTTTGGAGGTATCTGCACCTGCTTCTAACATTCTGTTACCAGCAAGGTCATTTTCTTAGAGACTTAAATAATAACAGGTTCACACACTCACAGCATGAAGTAGTTTGGAGAATCTCAACAGGTACAGAAAGAAAGAAAATAAAGAGAAATCCTGAACACTGGATCCTTTGTTTCCTATACAATGTCTTATGGATTATGAAACAAAGCTGATTAGTGCAGCTAAATCCCACTCTGCAGAGCTCAGCCCCATCACCCACAGAACTCTTTATCTTCCTGGGTTTTGACACACCTATGTAATGTGTCCCATGGAAAATGAAAAAAAAAAATCATACTCAATAAGGTCAATTTAACCTGTTGGACAATGCTCTCTTTTCAACCATTTAAGCTGTTTCTAATGAATAATTTTTTTTTGAAGTAACAGGGAAGTGTTCCTGGAAGACCAGGCACTGATCCTCAGTAAACTACTACCTGCCTATCCTGCCATATGAAAGCAGAATGGGGCAGCTGACATCCTTCTTCCTCTAAACCTACTTTTACACTTGTGTAAGAGGCTTGTAAAGACCCACATCTTTATTAATCTAGAAATGGCCCTTTTGAAATGAGACTCTGTTCCTGTGGCCTACATTTTCAAATGGCATGTGCCTAATTTCCAAAAGGTTATGCAATAACTTGATTCCAAGACACACCAATATAGGCTTTCTCTACAATAATGTGAATATTCAATTAAATGAAAAACATACCACAATCCTGTTGCAGCATTTCTCAGAGGAGTGCTGTGTCCCCATGAACTCCTAAAACACACCAAGGAGTATTTACTAAGTGTACAAAATACCTGGCATCAATTCAGACACCAGTTAAAAAAATCCACTAGGACCTACTCACTAACGTGAAGCCTTGTAGATAGAAACTAAAACAGAAAGTCAGCGAAGATTAAAAAAAAAAAAAGGGATGGGTTAGCTAAAGCTTCCTTGATCAATCACTATTTCTAATAGTGACCAGTAGGTTTTGTCCTTCCAGAAACATTCCTAGATCACAACAGAGGTGAATGCACAGAAGACTGAGTGCAACAGTGAAATATACTTTACAAAGTCCCTTAGACCTATTTGTTGCAACAAAAAATAAATATACACATATTTTCCCAGAACACCCACTGCTAATTTATTGTTTTGGGGGAAGAATAGCATATGCTTTGAATGTTTCCTTCCTCCCCACCCATCTATTCCAACAGTAACATCCAGAAGGATCAAAGCCTGAGGGAAAGGCCTAGTGAAAACACAACCAGATCTCCAAACAGTAGGGCTTATGGGTCTCTGATGCCATAAGATATTATTATGCAGAACAAAGGAGTTCCATATAAAGGTTTCTTTTTGTTTTCTTACCCTTTCCTTTCTTAAGTGAGAATGAACATGTCTCCATTTGTTAGAGAGAAGCTCAATTGTAATATATGATGGGATGAGGAAGGAGAGGGCAATCTGAGGTCTCTAGCATTATGTCACTACACCCCAGGCTACCTTTCAATAATATGAATCCTCAATGAGAGCCTCTGACCCTGGTAAAGTCACTACTGCCAGCCTATTTACTATTCCTGCTACTGTACATTCCCAGATGCCAACTTTTGAAAACAAATATATTTAAGGATGAGAGAATGTTTTCACGTGACCTCCTTCCCTCCCAAAATAAGAGAAGTGTGTTAATAGGAGAGAGGACAAGAGAGAGGAACTTATAATGTAACTCAAAAATGTTTTATGTGTAAATATTTTTAAAATGAGTTGCTGACTCTTATAGGCTGACTCAAGTATAATTTTGATAATAAATAAAAAACTATCTGCAGAATTTTCATTTAAAAATAATCACATATTAGGGTCTACAGTATCTCCCCATAAAATGCCTAAGGCATTTGAATTAGAACTCTGGATAGAATTTTAGAATTAAAACTCTGGCTTATATATTTATAGAAGAGGAAACTGGTTGAATATTGTGTATTTATTTCAGAATGGAAAGGAATAGTGCTACATTATATTTTTGAATGAACCAGGCTCAGATGAACTATATCCTCAGGTACTGAAAGAAATGGAAGATATAATTTCTAAGAAGAAATTGTGAATATACAGAGGTAATAAAAGTTCTTCATGTATATTCTTTATATAGGCCTTGTAGGAAACAAGTAAATATATTCTTAACACTCATATAAGACCCTGCGAAGTCGGACAGACATATATTAGGATTCATCATACATGTATATAAAAATCATGGCTCCCTCAAACAGACAAGTGATGCCTAAATTAATATCATATAGCTAATAAAAATTGCTACCAAGACACTTAGCTAAAATTCCATTGATGCTACTCATAAAACATTTTTAGGAATGGAATTTTTTTAGTTTTAAAAAATTTTTTATGCTTTTTTCTGCTTTAGAAGTAAATGTAGATATAAAGAAAAAAAAGCAAAATAAGATAAAGTCAACAATAAAAATCTGTCCTTGTTTTTGCCAAACCTCAGCATCAATAACAACCTGAGAAGATAGTTTCACAAAAGGCAGGCAAAACATGCACATCAAAAACACTTGACTCATCAGTAGCTTTAAAAATGTGACCATGTCCTGTGAACTGTAACACTGTTTTTCCAAGTCCAAGTTTAGCAGAGATCATCAGTAGCCTCCAGATCACTTCAGGGTCACTTTAGAGCTGAAGGTCAAAGAAGGGCAGAGAGGCTGGAAATGCTGGCAGCAAACTAGACTGAGGGAAATTCTGCATTACTGGGGAGAGCTTGGAGGTTGTGTGGGAGAGAGGGAGAAGAGTCCAACTGGCTACAGAGGTTAGAAGAGAAGGCAAGAAAATAATCTAGGCCTCTTGCATTGCTTCCTACGGCAGAGTGAAGGATTTTTTTGAAAGATTGCTGTGAGAATATCTGTTGGATTCCTGCTCCTGCACACTATTGCAACTTCCCAAAACAAACACATGGAAGGATGAAAGAATGTTTTTACATGTGACTCTCCTGCCCCCTAGCCTCCCCCCTACAATGCCCTCCATCAATGAGAGAAATGCATCAATGGGAGGGGAGAGGAAAAAAAGAGAAATTCAAAATTTAACCTTCAATTTTGTGTGTGAATACCTTTTAAAAAATGGGTTAGTCTTTTACATACAGACACAAGTACAATTTGAATACAAAATCAAAAGCAATTTGTGGAACTTTCATTTTAGAAAGACCTGCATTCCTCAGAGGCATTCTGGGCATTATAGTGTCTAATCTTAGGACTTTTTCCTTCAAGAGTTGGTGCATTCTCCCTCATTGGAAGCAGAGTAGTGAGGCCTGGGGAGGGGGAATGGGGTGAGGAGAGGGACCGGGGGTTTCTTTCTCACCAAGTTTCCGATAACTAGTTTGTGGTGTCAAGAAGATACTATGGTAATATAATCTGTGGAAATAAGTCAAACTCTAGAGGGGTTTTTGACTCTGTTGATGCATCCTCTTTCATTCTAAAAGTATTTCAAGTTTAGGGCACACAGTACTTCAGGGCTTTATGGATTTAGTCTTGCCTAGGCAGATACTCTCTCCATTGAGATCAGTACCCTTTCCATGCCTGCATAATAAATAATAATAATGATGATGATGATGCTGATAGTTTATATTTATATGAAAATAAGGAATGGAACTATGACTGCCCTGGTAAGGGCTAATGCAGGTTGGCATCTTCTCTGCAACTGAGAGAACTGTCAAGATCAGTAAGAAGTTAAACAACTTGTCCAAGGTCATAGGCCAGTATATGTCAGAGGTGAGACTTGACCCAGATCTTCTTGGCTTTCAGGTCAGTGATACCATATTTATAGAATGCATATTTCTATTATTTTTTTTTAACATTTATGAAGCACTAAAACAATAAGTTAGGTAAATGGCACAAATTATCATTCATATTTTATAAATGTGGAAACTGGGTCTCAGAAAGGCAAAATTCATAGTCAAATTGCAAGTAATTTTTTAAGAATTAGGATTTGAAACCAGGACATGCCTGACTATAAGTCTAGTGATTCTTCCCCGCCCCCCGCCCCCCCAAAAAAACCAAACTATCTCTTTAGTTTCTGTGAGTTGTTCAC
>CM053587.1:113244767-113319194 GCA_028646515.1 Pseudochirops corinnae
ATTAAAATTCTGGCTTATATATTCATAGAATAGGAAACTGGTTGAATATTGTGTATTTATTTCAGAATGGAAAGGAATCGTGCTACATTATATTTTTGAATGAACCAGGCTCAGATGAACTACATCCTCAGGTACTGAAAGAAATGGAAGATATAATTTCTAAGCTATGGTCAGTGATCATTGAAAGGTCTTGGGAAATGGGAGAGGTGCCACAGGGAAGAATAAATTATCTCAATTTTAAAAGAGGTAAGAAAAGAGAATCTATAGAGTGCTGGCCTTGGAGTCAGGAGGACCTGAGTTCAAATCCAGCCTCAGACACTTAATACTTATTGGCCATGTGACCTTGAGCAAGTCACTTAACCCTAATTGCCCTGCCTTCCCCCTCCAAAAAAGCAAAAAAAAAAAAAAAAAAAAGAAAAGAAAAGAAAAAAAGAAAAGAAAGAAAAGAAAACTATGGGCCAATGAGTTTACCTTTGATTCTTAGCAAAAATTTAGGATTGTACAAGCAACTCCCTAAGACTCTGAGAGACATATTCCATAGTACTCAGTCCAGTGATTCCTAAAACTAGTACTCTTGCCACTTAGAATAAATGGATAATATTCATCTAGAAAAGGAAGCAAGTGAGAACAGTGATAGAGATATCAGAAAAAAGGGCAAAAAATTGAATGGGGAGAAGAAGGGAAAATGGTTTTATGATAGGTTTGGGGAGAGCAAAGCAAATATGAAATATGAACACCATCATTGCTGCTGTCTCCCTTCACAATTCAGGAGGAGGGTCATAAGGTTATGTTCACATTAATATATCTGGTTGAACTCTACTGCTTGCCCAACCTACTCCTAACTTTCAATCTTATGACTTACTTCTTTGCAGTTCAAAGGCTTCTCAAATTCTAATCAAAAGAAAAAAACAAACAAATCACTCCTGTCTCCAAGAGACAAAAGTTATAGTGAAATCTTTCTAAAGGAAGCAAATAAGGAGGTAGCTCTCCAAGAAAAGTCATGGTGCAGAGCCATCTGCTTCATGTTCACTTAGTCTACTAAGTACCTGTAAAATCTGAGCATGGAAACAGTTAAGGGCTTAAGTGTTAAAACTGTACCCTGCTATCAAGAGACAGCTAAAGAACTTGAAGGAGTATACTTGCTTTGCTATTATGCTACTCATGAAGACCACTAGCCACCTAGTGTTATGGTTGCATAGATCTTGTCCAATTTCAGGCTTGGAGAGAGTGGGTAGACTACATGACCTCCTGAAGAAATGTAGACTGAGCCAGAATCTGGTTACTATATGACTTGGGGAAGACTCAGCCTCTTTAAGCCTCAATTTTCTCATCTGTAAAGTGAATTGCATTAGATAGCCTTAAAGATTCCTTTCCTCTTTAGGATTCTACAAGTGAATCCAATTTCCTTATTTGCAAAATAAGGAAACTGAAATTGGTTATAGAAACATAAATCAGGATATTGGGTACCAAATAATATTTAAGGTTCCTTCTTGTGCTAAAATTATGTGCTTTTTGTTTTCATAGTGAAAGGTTTCTTTCTCTCATAACAACGTATTTGGTTGTCAATGTTAGTTATGGGACTGGATTTTTTAAAAAGTACTTAGGAACTATTGGAGTATTCAGATTGATATAAAAAAATCCCTTTAAAACTCAAATGTGTTGCAGAGTATTTTCCCCTTAAAGTCTGAATTTTGGTTTGTTTGGATTTTTTTTTTGGCAAGAGACTGGGATGTGGACAGAGGAAAGCATATAGCAGGAAAATGTGAGTGGAAAAGTGATCAGCTCTAGAAGACTCACTTTGTTGGCTGTTAGCACAGTGTCTGGAAGAGCAGGCACTTAATAAATGCTTATTGACTTGATCTAATGGGAGCTAAATCATGAAAGTACACATGTAGACTTAAATTTAGCTCTCCTGTCATTTAACAGTCTTCCAAAAGCTCAAGGCTGGGTCATGGAACAGAGAGATTCCTAGTTTTTTCTTAAAAATCCCCTAGCATCTTCAAGATTTTTAACATTTTGCCAATACTTACTTTATAGAACTATTTTTAAACAGTTTAGTACCACAGGGTTCTTTTTTTTCCCTCTCTCCTAGAATACTGCAAAGAGCAAAAAAAACAAAATGGGAAGGCAGTAGGGGATGGGGTGGAGAACTGAAGGTTGCCTGGGGTAACAGGTGCTGACTCAGACAGACACATTATCAAGTTTCTTCTGTGACACAGCATTCTAATCTGTACAGACAACTCTGCACACATGTGAGTCAGTGAAAGATGGGGGGGAAGGGAAGGACAGAATACAAACCAGTAATGAGCAAATGACATTAAGCAAGGTGAAATGCTTTGTCTATTTTGGTAACTAACTTTAAGCTGGCTTTTTTTTTTCCTTCTTTTAAAGTGCATTACAGGGACCAAAAACATGTGTGTAACTAACCTTGTTTATGTGTGGTCTACGTTTTGAAGGGCTTTCCTAACACATGTTAAGTGACTCATATGATGGCGAGTACAGAAGTTTGGTGAGGAGCCTGCCTGCTTCATTAGATGTGCTTGGCAATATCATAATCATCAGCTGACACCTTGATATTTTCTAGCTTTATGGAACGGATGCTGCATAATAACTTGCCCCTTCCTTGACGAGCTTTTGTCTGAACAATAAATCTCAGATAAGTGGGCTTCAGTGAGTCATGAGACTAGATTAAATCTCTGGGCTAGGGTAGTATAAAGAACCAAACGTAGAGTTGAAGAACTTCAGTTCAAATTCCAACTCTCCAATTTGCTTCATGTGTGATCTTGGATAAGCTGTTTAACCTAAGCCTCAGTTTCCTCATCTGTAAAACAAGGGCAGGGTTTGACTAGATGACCTCCAAGGTCTCTTCCACTTCTTTATCTATGATCTTAACTGTCTCCTAAGCTTGGCTTCTCAAAGTCAACATATACATCATTCAGCTTCATAACCTTGGAGTTATCCTTGAATTCTCATGCTTCCTTATCTCAGATATCCAATCGGTGGCCAAGTGTTAATTCTGCCTCTCTAGCATCTCTACCCTTCTCTCCACTCATGCTACTACCACTCTAGGTCTCTTAATTTCCCCTTCCCCCTAAATTTCTCTCTTTTCTTTCCTCTTCTCTATTTCTCTCTTTTCTCCCCATTTGTTGCCTTTCCCTCTCTCCTTCTTTGAATTTGGGACTTCTCTATAACCTCATATCAAGATAGGCTCAACTGGGTCCTAGGAAAGGTAATTACCATCCTATTTACAGAAAGACTTATGTCTTAATATTCTTTGAGTTACTATTAGGGATCACATTTGCAATTTATAAAAGTACTTGTGATCATATGTATTTTTATAATGAGAAAAAACTCTCTCTTCACCCCTTGCAACAAATTCATGTGCTCACTGACCATCATTAAATTCTGCTCCCCACCTGAATCAACTGTCCATTTATTAAGTGCTATACAGGCTGCCAAATGTTTCCTCAACCATTGCCAAAAGGATCCGGAGTTAAAGAGTGTACTTGTTTTGATACAGAGAAACATGGGGAGTGTTAGTTAACAGAATTGAGAGAGAAAAATGGGTATTATTTTAAAAGATGTCACATGCATATTTAACTAGTATCATCTGAAAACAGTAAACATGGATGCAATTATACACTGTGTTCTTTTAGGCACTGATGAAAAATCTGAAGAGAACTTGTTTTAGCCTTCTAATATTTATTATAAACTAGATCTAAGATCTTCAGAGAATGCTTAAGAAATATAATCACTCACTGCATCTATTTTAAATGAATGTTTTCTAATCAAAGTGGAATCTTTCATAGGAAACTAATAGGAAATCTAAAGATAACAAAGAAACGTCAAACACTCTGTGTTAAAACACACACACACACATGAAATGATACTGAATTCAAAACTAAATTTTGCTTCAATAGCACGTAAACTATTTGAGAGCTGGGTTTTGTTTTTCTGTTTTTTGGTCTTTTTTATCCCTAGAATCTAACCGATCCTAGCACAGAACAAGCACTTAATAGAAGCTTGTTGATTGATTTAAGAGAAAAATATTTGTTTCATCTTGTTTGCTTCATAATTATGAACATCTTATACATCTCATCCGAGTGTCCTAATCACCAAAGCCAATTGCCTCCTTCTCAGTTTTTCTCCTCCCTTGAATCCTCTGCAAAATTTCAAAATCAACTGACTTTTCTTTTTCCCTTACCATTGATTCCTTCCTGCTAGTTGTCATATTCTAAAGTATTATGGATTCTACCTTTGAATGGCTCCTATCTGTCCCTTTGTTTCCACTCTCAAACTTAATAGGACCTTGTTACACCTTGCCTGAACTATTATAAAAGCTTCTAACTAGCATCCTTCTTTCAAATCTATCTGTGAGACTCTAAGCTCCATGAAGCCAGGAGCCTTGTCTTATAAACTTTTTATCTCCCTTAGAGCTTAGGTTCAGTGTTTCACATTACGTATTTCCATCTTGTTTACTCTTAATTCTATACTTTTGGACATGCGATTTCCCAAGTTTGCCTTGGAATCCTTTCCCATTTCCACCTGTGAAATTCTTCTCTTTCTTTAAGGTCAAGAGATGGCTCCATGAATTCTTCCCCTAGTCCATTTCTGACACCTTCCCCCCATCCAGAGTTGGTCTCTTTGTTCTCCAAATATTCATGCCTCTTTGTCTACTGTTTGCCTATTCCTATGTACTTATTTGATTCTAATTTGCCATATACAGTTATGTATGTATATGTATACACATATATGTACATACACATCCATAAATAAGCACACTTCAACCCTCCCGTCATCCTCTCCATTAAATGGTAAGTTCCCTGAGGTCAGGGTATTGTTTTTTTCATATTTTTATTTTCTGATTCCAATATAATGCCTTATGTATGTAGGTATTTGGTAAATGTTATATAAAAAACATCCTTTGTTTAAACACAAGACATGCATTTTCAATATCATCTTACTCATTTTGATTGATTTCTGACTTTGGATAAGGGATAATGACATCTTCATTTCACAGATGAGAACATGAAGGTATAGAAAGGCTAAATGATGATCTAAGGCCAGACAATGAATTAGTGTTTTGGCCTGTGAATGTAATCTGCTGATTTTTAGTCTAGTGTGCCATCCTTTTCTAGCAAGGGAACATGATCTGTTTCTGTATTTGGAAAGAGAGGTCAGCCACATCAGTACAAGAGGAGTCAGGAAGTCAGGAAAGTTCCACCATAGAAACTCAAATAATCCTAACAAAATTTGGAGAAGGAATATGGAAAGTCATAAAATGGGCTGTGTAGGTTTAAGCCTTGGTGAGGAGTTATCAAGGGGGCAGAATTGTGTAGCGGATATAAAGCTGACTCTAAAGTTAGGAAAAGCCATGTTTTAGCTCTTTGTGTATCACTGGCTGTGTGACCTTGGGTAAGGTTAGACAATGCTCTAAAAATCCAAATTTCACAATGGCTACTGATCTGCATTGGTAGAGGGAGTTTTCTCCAGGGAGAGATCTCTATACTGATACTACAGGTATGAACAAAAAACCTGTGAAGTGATCTTATGTATAAAGATTCAAATGGTTTGAAGTTAAGATTATGTAAAATAGTCATTTGTTCCAGCCCAATGGAAACATGCAGTGTGAATCTGAACAATTATTCAGACTAATCACATTATACGCACTAATCACACAACAGCTACATCTAGCCTGGGAATGGTATGAAGCAAGGTAAAGGTGAAGTTTCTTAAGAGAATGAGAAGTGACTGAAAAGTCTAAACATGGACCTCCTTATTTATTCGTTCTGCTGTCCTCATAGTCACTCTCTTCCTCAAAGACAAGACTATTAAGTTACTATTTCAGGAGGAACAAAAAAAAATGAAAGAAAAGGCTGTCAATTATCTTACTACATAATGTTAAATTATGGGACATGGTATTAATACTAGTAGATAAAATAAATTTCCACTTAGCAAACCGTCAAACACACAGACATCTTACCGTCAAGGACAACGCCATGCAGACAAAGGTGAATTTCTTTATATGTGTTGCCGTCACTGTGTTGCTAGTGCTCACCAGTTTATTGCTGGGATTATTCTAGGAAGAGAAAATGAGAATTAGTTTTAAAAATACCAATGAGCAGGCACTGGATTTCTGGATGTCTTTATTTTACTCCTGCAGTATCCTTGCAGTCTCAGCCGTGTGCCTTGTTACAGTTTTGACTACACTACTTTTCATCCTATGATGTCTCTTGTTGCCCGACTTAAGGATGGCATAATTGAGAATCTTAAGATTTGGGTGGGACCCAGGAGGTCTCCTAAACTATCCTTTCTCACCCCTGCCAGGCAGTCACCAACTGTTATATTTTCTCTTCCTCACATTACCTGGTTTCATACTTAATGGGTACATATGTTGCATCTGCACAGTAGACTGCAAGCTCCTTGAGGGCAGGGATTGTTTAGTTTTTGTATTTTTGTATCATCAGGTATGTGAGAAAGAATGTGTTGAGTCGAGTCTGACTGGAAAAGAGTCAGATGTTTTGAATTATATCAGTTCCTATGAGGAGGTTACTAATATTCCACCAACTCGAATATGAGTGAAAGAATGGGGGAGGGTAAAAGCACTAAGTCTTTACTATGTATAAAGCACTGTGTGAAGTAAGCAGTGGGGATATAAAGAGAAAAGTAGGACAGCTCCTGTTCTCAAGGAGCTTATGTTCTAACAGAGAAAAGCCACACATAAAGGAGGGTTCAGCTGCAAGTCAATGGAAAGGTCCCATAATTCTTAGGTTCAGAGACTAGGGCTGATCCTTTAACATCATTTCCACTGATAACCATCTGTTTCTGATGCTGAGCCATTTGCCAGTGCCAATGGGCCAGTGGGAATGAGAACTGAACCTTCATTAGTTGTGGCTCCTGATGAGGCAGTTGTCAGGACACATCTCCATAAGGGATGCCTCTTGGATGATGGAAGAGAGAGACAGAGACAGAGAGAGACAGAGACAGAGACAGAGAGAGAGAAACAGAGAGAGAGAGTAGGAGGTAGGGAGGGAAGGAAGGAGGGGGGGAAAGGGGAAGAGAGAGAGAGAGAAAAAGAGAGAGAGAGAGAGAGAAAGAGAAAGAGAACAAATACCACTATTCCCATGGCTCTTGAACTCAGGGTCCTGCATTGTCTCTTTGGCTATCAGTGGCAGTTGGTATCGGTAGGGATGGTGGGCTGCCCCTCCATAGGGGTTTTTCCCGTGGACCTTCAGATCCAAACTAGATAAAGGGTTGTGGTCATGGGGGCCACTGATATTGTTAGAGCTCTGATGCTTACTTGCCTATTGGCAGCAGTTGGCTGGTAGCTGTTAAATGAGTGACTAGGAGGCCCAACTGCCACAAAAGTAATTATATATATGTATGTTTGTCTGCCTATGTCTCTACCCAGGCTCATCATGAATATAATTAGTCACATAAATAGCTAATATAAACAAACCCTTTGGAACACCTGGTTGCACTAATTCAGCCTAATGAAGTATACACAATCAGAGCTATTAGATGCTCCATTTCAAATATAAGTTACGTATTAAAGGAAAATCAAAAGCTAATTTCCTCTCCTCTTTCTTCCCATTACCTGCTCCAATAGTATGAATGTGCAAATGATCACAATTACTTTAGATTGGTAGCCAAGATATCTGCTCCTCTACAGAACAGAGCTGTGTATACACAGACAATATATCACAGAATAATTTAAAGGGTAGGATATTCTTCTCTCCATCTTAAGTCAGGATCAAATATTTAATCGTGATAACTCAGGTGGCTAACCATAGAAATGAGATATCCCTGGGGCTAACAACTCTGCCATAAAAGTATTACGGAAGTCTTAATCTCATAGCAAATAGGATCCAGTATTGTGGCAATGGATGGTGTAGTTAGAGCTTCCATGTAAAATATACTGCCTCAGAAGGAGGCTTCAATTTTGGATGAACTGGAATCCTCTACATTTTAGTTCCATGTGTCATATGTGATGAATGCTGGATCCTCATTACACATAACCCTACACTTCTCAGACAAAAGGGGGCCCCACTGGCCTGGTCATCAGAGTCAGGTGCTCCACTGTTGCCTGAAGGAGTTAAGTCAAGTCACTGAGCACTGAAGTGCTTCCTTACCATGTGCTAGGCACTGTGCTGATCGGGGGTCACCTGGTCCCATCAGTATATAAGGCTTTAAAGAGGTAGCCAGGTGTGTGAGAAAGATCATGGTAATAGGGCCTGACCAGAAAACAACCAGAAGTTCTGAATTTGGCATCGGTTCCTGTATGGAACTGTTAGTGAGGAAGAGGACTAACAAGGTCAGGGAAGCTCATTCTGATTTCATGATCATAAAAATTGTATTGAGAGGATGGAATCGACAAAGCACAAAATGCAGAGACTTTTAAAGTTCTTTTACTTGACTTCAATTACGATTGTCAGAAATATTTTACTTCTTAAAGTGAGAGACAGAGTCAAAGGGATGGAGACAGAGGCAGAAAGAGACAGTAACAGAGAGACAGAGACAGAAACAGAAGGGTAACATGATACAGTATATAGAAAGCTGGCCTTGATGCCCAAAAGATTTGAGTCCCATTTCTGACACACACTGGTTGTGTGACCCTGAGCAGATCACAACCTCTCAAGACCCTATGCAACTTTCTAAGACCACAAGTTAACCAGTCAGTCTACAAGCATTTATTAAATGCCAGGCATTGTGCTAAGTGCTGGAACAACAAAGAATGGCCAAAACCCCCAGTATCTGCCCTCCAGGAGCAGGTCTAATGGGCAAGACAATATGGCAAGGTGCCAAACTGCACTGGACTGAATTTCTTCACTCGAGAGCCTGTTATACTAAGGAAATCGTAGCTCCCGTTCTTGTTCCATCCCTCAATTTTCTGTTCTCCTTAAAAAGGAATTCTGCCTTGTATTGAAACATGACAAGCATAGCTAATCCCTACAGAGTCAACCCTAGCCAAGTCCTCTCTGTGTGCATTTGATTGGATTTGGTGAAATTGTGAGAACAACTCTCTTGCTCTCTAATCCGTGAGTAAGTCAAAGACTGGAGCTGCCAATACAGTAGAGGCAGTATCCATTATGGTGAATGAGAAGTAGTGTTCACATATATGGAACTGGTTACAGTTTACTGGAATACCTGGAAACAGTAGCTGGGGTTTTAGGATTCTAAATAACAAGAGTTTCTGGCTGGAGGTGTGCTTGTTAAAAGGATTTTTCAAAGCTGTTATCCTCTGGGCTTAAAAGTAAGTGACACACTATCATGAATAAAACAATGTTTTTCTTGGATTCATCAATCAAAACCGTACAGTGTGTGTATTGTTCAGTTTTATTATTTCATAGTAGCCAAAAACCATTTTAAATGAAACATTCACAGTTATGAGGCTTTGACATTCTAGTACCACCTATCCCAGCAGGTTTAGCTGTCATCTAACACTCTCTGAAAGGTAGAAGTGAAATCTTTATTCTGCTGGATTTACCTAACTATGAGACCCCATCTACTCCTCTACCTCTGCCTCTAATTCCTCTGCCTCTCTTTCTGGTTTTCCAAATCTATTCTGCGCACACATTTTCCGTCCTAAAATTACTTCTTGCCAGGTATATAGATCATCCAATTTCATTTATTCATTTAATTATTCCCTAAAAATGCAGATTTTACCAGATGATGCATTTTAACCTAGCTAGTTTATAGTAGCCAGAATTGCTTTTTAAGCCATAACTTCGATCCTCTTTCACTCAAATCACTTTCTCATTGCTCTGTGAGTGAATTACTATTGTTATGAGTGGGAATGAGTTTGGAGTTGGCATAGGGAACTCCTGATGAGGAGGTTTTCCCTAGATATGCAGATAGGCCTTCCCCCCTCTAAATCTCAGAGTCTAAAACAGTTTCTGAGACTTGCCCAGAGTCATAGAGACAGGGTAGAACTTTAGGCCACATCCTTCTGATCTTAATGTGTAGGCTCTTCTCCTTCTTCTATCCTCTGTTATTTCTTCCTATTGTTACAAGTAATCAAAATTCTATTTGTGTAGAGATCTGTACAGAAAGATCTCTTCAGCCCATTATTCTTTTTGGAAGCCTTCTGAAGTCTTTCTTATCTTTATTTTAGAGGGGCAGTATGAAAGACAACTCAATTGTTGTGATAATTTGGACAGACCAGGCTGAGGTTTGCTCATTAAGTCCTATATGCTATTTCGGGAGGCTTAAAATTTTTTTAAAATTTATTTCATTCTGAACTTAAGAAATAAAATAAGCATTTCTATAACATAGCAGAATAGGAAAAAAAAAGATGATTGTATATGAAACTGCAAATCTATTATATATACCTTGCTATTCCTTTTAAATATAAATGCCTGAGGGCCACAAGGAGGCAGGGCTGCTGGCTGCTCCTGTTCTGGCCCCATCTTCTTTAGTTTTATTTCACTTTCTATGCCCACAACCTACAAAGGGTTGAAAGGATGACTGAAGTCTGTGGCTCTGGAATCAAGTAGATCACCTATAGATATCTCTTTTACTATCGCAAATGACTTCTTGGGAACTAACTCCTAGCACAAATCACAGAGTCAGCGTAAGTAAGATAGAGCAGCTCAAAAGCAAAAGCCCTTTGGTTACTTTTACAGAGGCCTACTATCCAGGACCAGGGAGGTGACAGTCTTGCTGTCTTCTACCCTGCGCAGACCAGATCTGGATTTATGGTTCAGTTATGAGTGTCATATTTTTGGAAGAATATCATTGGTAAGCTGGAGAACACCCAGAAGTAGGCAACCAGGATGATAAAATTTGCCTTTAGAGTATGGCATATGAAAATGAGTTGAAGGGGGCGGCTAGGTGGCACAGTGAATAGAGCACCAGCCCTGGAGTCAGGAGGACCTGAGTTCAAATCTAGCCTCAGACACTTAACACTTACTAGCCATGTGACCTTGGGCAAGTCACTTAACCCCAACTGCCCTGCCTTCTCCTGTCCAAAAACTGGAAAAAAAAAATGAGTTGAAGATATTGGGGATGTGAAATCTGAAGAAAAGCTCTGAGGAGGTTGTAATAGCCATCTTCAAGTAGCTGAATGGCTTCCAATGGAAAGAGGAATTCAACATGTTATGCTCAGACCCTGAGGGGAGATCAAGGAATCACATATGGAAGCTGCAAAAGCATAGATTAAGACTTGATGCTGGGAAAAATTTCCTAAAGATTATGGCTATCCCAAAATGAAATGGACTGCTTTAAGAAGCTGTGATAAACACCATCTCCCTGAAGTTCTTTACGCAAAGACTGAATAAGGACTTTCTGGAGATGTTGGAGAATGAATTTTTTCTTTGGCACAGGTGAGACCAGACCAATTGAGAGGTCTCTGCCAACTGGAACAATCTGTGACATATGATCACATTAACTATGACCTCTGATCTCACAAGAGCAGGATGAGGTTATGGATAATGATATAAACCTCCATTTTAAATTCTTACAAAAAATGCTCCACAAAAGCCAAGGTTCCATTGTTCCTCAATATTTGTAGTAGCTGGAAATCAGTTCATTATAGGTACACATTTCATGTTTGACTCAGGACTGATTATTTGTACCTACACAAGATTCTTCTAAAATCTAGCCAACCTGATAATGAGAGGAGTCCAAAAGCAGGATGTGCCTCATTCATTTCTGGGTAAGTGGATATTGCCACGAAGGGTTTTCTTGGGTACACATCTATTAGGTCACGACCCAAAAAGTCTTGGCTGTGCAAAGTAAGAGCACATCTCTACAGAGACACATTCATGTGTCTGAAGCCCAAGAACCAAATGTATGTTCAAGCCCTATTTCTGAATTTAAGTCATGGCTTTTAACCTCCCCTCTGCAATGCAAGGTCAAGGAAGTATTTGGTTTAGATAATAGATAATAATAGGGATAGTTGACTTTTAGATAGGGCTTTAAAGTTTGCAAAGTGCTTTGCATATATCATCCCATTCAATCTTCATGGCATCTCTGTCAATCTCTGGATCAGCAGTTCTCAACCTATGGGTTATGTTCAATTTAAATACATCCTGCATATCAGATATTTACATTATGATTCATAACAGTAGCAAAATTACAGTTATGAAGTAGCAACGAAAATAATTTTATGGTTGGGGGTCAATACAACATGAGGAACTGTATTAAAGGGTCACGGCATTAGGAAGGTTGAGAACCACTGCTCTAGATAGTTATGCAGGCAGGAATCAATAGTATACCAGTAGAATTCTAATATTAATCACCCCCTCTAATCCCTCTCTGTAAACTTTGAGCATCTAGGTTAGTTTTCTAATAGGACTAACCTAAGGTGATTTAATAGAGAGCCACAGGGATAAATAGTGCTATTAGGATGCTTTATGTTTCCTGAAGAAAAATCCTTCTCAATTACCTAGCAACCAAGTCTGGGCCTCTAGATTAGAACTGTGACATTACTAAAATACTGTAATAACTTTGACACTCAAGGTGAAATTGAAGGATCATGGTGGTGTGGGGGAGAAAAGGGGAGAGAGGAGAAGACAGGAGAGTAAAGGGGAGAGAGAAGTGAGGAGGGATGGAGAAAGGGGGAGAGAAAGACATGAAGGGAGAGGACTTGAGAGATACTGTACACCACAGGCACTCACCTTGTCAAAAGCAGGATAGACGGCTCGAATTTCAGTCAGCCAACCATATGGCATGTGACCCACAGGGTATGTAGCTGTCAGAATTGCCACTGCCTAGACAGGAAGAGTCAGCAGACTTAGTCTGGGTATCAACAAAGGTGCCTTCAAAAGCTGTCCTCGGAGATGTTACAAAATGAATGTTTCAGGTTTAGCAATTTTGAGACATCACACCTCAATGGGAGATTAACTCTTCACAAACAGCAAAAAGGAGAAACTCTGCTCCCCACAGAAAAGAAATGCCTAGACTGTTTTTTCCAGAGGTACAAAATGCACTTAAAGATTAGGCATAGTCTCTACGCTAGCTAACCTAGGTTTCAGGACATCAGTTTCCAATAGAGCAATAAAAACTAGATCCTTTTGCCTTCACCTGTTAAAATTACCTTAGAATACCTTGTTGTCAAGGTCAAAGATCATCATATTTTTTGCAAAATCTTTGTTATCATGAGAATTTTAATAGGAATCCTGTACTAAAGAAAAGCAATAATGTGTCAAGCAATTTAGCTTTCTTGATTGTTTTATGTAAAAGGATTTTATATACATATAAATATACAATATATAAATATATAAAAATATGCATATAATATATATATAAAAATAAAAGAATTACAGCATCTCTAAAAAGGGATCTTTGGACCAGTAGCAGCTTTTGAAACTCATGTATCCATTTATTGGGTCCAACAGGTAGTTTGCAATATTGACTTTTTCCACATTCTATCCTATTTGCCTTAAGAAATCTGGAATCTGTCCCGGTAGCACATAATCTAGGCCCTAGAGGACCTAACCCCAAGGCAGGAAAAAAAAAAAAACAACCTTAAATTACAAGTTCCTTTCTACTCTTCAGCTAATCTTTATCCTGATGTCACCTTAATGACTAGAATGGATATGTTCAATGGAGATCGTTCCTATTCGTTAAAAAATTAATTTTTTTTCCACCAGAAAATCATCTCCATGGAAATGAAGTTATTTTTCATCATAGGATCATAGATTTAGATTTTCCCCTTCATTTTAGAGCTGAGGAACTAAGGCCTAGAGGGTTTAAGTGACTGCTCGAGGTTATGAGGCAGGAAAACTGATATTTAAATGTAGCTACTGACACCAAATCTGACAAGCTTTCCACTGCACCACACTGCCTCAGGTCAGTAACTTAAGGAACAACAAAGCTCCCAACCTGACCCATGCTCATGTGGATTCTAATCTATTTACTGATTACTACATGACAGTAGAAGTAATTAAATGAATTACTGAATTAATAATTCAATGAATGAATGAATTAGCATTTTAAAATGAATATCTGGAATGGTTTCCAGAAAAGTGAATTGTCTAGGTAATTCCAACTCACTTGTATGTTGCTAAAAGTTTTTTTTTTAATTAAACTTTTTTTTTTCACATGGAAGTTTTTCTAAAGTCCATTAATACTTTCCTGTCTTGAATGTTAAAAAGTATTTAGCATGTAGTAGTAGCAATAGTATACTGGTAGTTGTAGTAATGGTTGGCATTTATCTATCACTTTAAGACTTACAACATATTTTCTACCCAATATTTTACTTTATTTTCACAACAGCCTCATGAAATAGGTAAGAGAGACCACATTATTCCTGTTTTTACAAATATGGAAAGTGAAGCAAAGAGATATTAAAGAAATTATTTGCTTAAAATTGCACAGAGCCAATGGCAGAGTCGGGAGTCAAACTCAGACATCTGATTCCAAATCCAGTGTTCTTTTCACTCTACAAGAGCTGCTCAAAAATATTCTAAGTGAGTGAAATTCAGTTTCTTATGGATGACTCAAGATTATGCCATGGTCATGAATTACTGCCCTGGGAGTGAATAAATTCACACGTCACAAGGGATCCTGTATTAGATAGGGATGCCTGATGCTGTACTTCCACAGCCCACAGGGTTAGGCTTTTAGAGTCCTTGGGTTTGTTTTTCACAGGTTTCCCTCGTCTGCCTTTGTTTCCAGGCTGTCAGAATTTTTTGCTGCTTTCTGCCACTTCTTTGTAGATTTCCTCCATTTACTTATGTGATAGGAAGTCAGATGATCAAATTGTCAATAAGAATGGAATCTGAAGTAAAAGTACAGAAAGACTATGGAGCTTTCCCACAGATAAAATATGTAAGCTTTAGTATGTGGATTTTGTATTTTTTGATTACTTCTGGATTCTTGGATACTGAAATGTTATTGCGTCTTAATTAAATTATAGAAAAATTATTCCCTGACTTTTTGCTACAGGACATAATTTTTTGCCTAATTATAGCATCCTTTTGAGTTGATATAAATGATTAGATAACTCTGGTATGAATGTACAAAGTATTACAGACTTTATGATCTTTGAAAACAACTAGCCCGGCAAACAGCTCCCTTGCTATGGTTAAAAACAAAACAAAACAAAAAATAAAAAAACCAAACCTTTCTTTTTTATATCACATTCTTTCTCATCTCATTATGTGGCCTGGGTTCCCTCTGGGCTAATTTAGAAATCTGCTTTAATATTTAATGATGCTCCAGATTTTCTTTTCAAGAGATGATGGAATTCCAATTCACGGGCAAAGGCTGGCTGTCACATTTTTCTTTATGGGCAACTTGAAATGTGTTTTTGGGAAAGCTGCTGTTACAGAAACCACCCAAGATGAGAACCATAGTTTTAAAAATAAAATCCAGGAACCAACTGGGGCATAAAGGCTAATATGCTCTTGATCTGTGAGGTTGTTTTCCTCCCATGCCAATAGTGAGATGCTTCCCAGTTCATGGAAACTGGCAGGATACATAAGGCAGGATACATGCTGACAAGGCGTTTCAGTGCTCAGTCCTGCCCCTTCCTTTTCAAAAGCAACATGTCCAGAAATAGTAGTTTCTAAAACATTCAGGCAGCCAACTTCTTTCCTTAAAGAGCTGTAGTTAAAGAGGACAGAATTAATTCCTCAGAACTTAGTGCTGGAGAAGAAATGAAGTAATGCTGTTTAATCAGACTACACTTGGGAGAAAACGGTTTCATTCTCTCTCTTTTGAATTACATTTTTTTCCAGCATAGGGTTAAATGAATCAATAAAGTAAACAGATTTGGGTGAGACTAGGTATTGCTAAAAAAGGACACTATCTATGAGGAGCAGGATGATGATGTTTAAGGGATGGTACAATGTGGTGAAATGGGAGGGAACAGCTTGGATTAAAATTAAAAGCAAGCCTCTCTTGATAAGTTACCTTTACATGCAATTAAATGGCAAACGTTACTGAATTTGGCAGCCACAGTAAAAGTATAATGAACTCATTGTATGGTGTAGTGTAAAAAAATCACTGCATTAATTCCCCAAACTAGCTGAGTAAACTTGGAAAAACCACCATCTCTTTGGATCTCAGCTTCCCTATCTTTAAAACAAAGGGAAGGGTGGGTCTAGATTATTCCTAAGGTCTCTCTCACCTCTGAAAAGTCTTAAGTGATACCCCAATTTCTCCCAGCAGAAAGGTTCCACACTAATTTCTCATTACAGAAGGGTGATTACCATGATACATACATCCGTAAATCCTTAACGACTATTAGAGGAAAATGATGAGCATACCTCAGTGGCCGCAGAACTACCGCCAAGGTCACGTGAGACAAAAAGGTTGACGATGGGCCTGCTGATTCGCTGAGTTGCCAGAATTAAAGCCAAAGGCCACCAGAAGCTCAGCATCTTCCTTATTGTAGCATCTCCCTGTATCAAGAAGTTAAAACAGAAGCTTATTCAACTCTACCTGTAGAAAAGGACTAAAGTTTCAACTAAAAGACTTCCTTCCTATGATTCTAAGCTCCTATCGGTTCATTAGTAACCCTTAAAATTTATGGAGGGAACAAAGGTCTCCTTAGGTAAGCCAAGAAACATAGAACATTATGGGAAATTAACTCATACAGCTGGCAAGACACAAACATCAGGCTAAGTGGATCCAAAATCCTGTTTTCCATGGAGGAAACATGTTTCTTTACCAAGGCCAGGATCTCATTTCCAGCTTGTAATGAAGAATAAGTTTGGAACTGCTCTCTGTTTAATGAGCGGGGTGTCTGGCCAGTAGCTGTGTCACAGGAGGGGGGACATAACAATAAAGTGAGTACCTGTCAAGGAACCTAAACCTTACCCTGATTGAGGAAACTACAGGGAAATAAGATGCAGATTCCCAATCTCAGATACCTAATAGGAGTAACTGGTATTATTCAGAACCAAATAGAAGGTAGGTTGCAGGCAAAATAACTTAGTAAAATGTTAATAATTATGAGATAGCTAAAGAGTTTCAAAATAAGGAGTCCACCACTGTTCTATGCTGCCCATTTGTAATGTAACTTCTTGCTTGCTTTCCTCTGAGAATAATGACATAATAATGACATCATGACTGTCTAGGGGTGGGGAAACTGCAGCCTTCAGACCACGTGTGGTCCTCTAGGTCCTCAAGAGGGGCTCTTTGACTGAATCCAAATTTTACAGAACAAATAATCAAGTTTGGATTCAAAAGGCCACACCTAAAGACCTAGAGGGCCACACATGGCCTTGAGGCCGCAGGTGCCCCACCCCTGTCAGACACTGCCCTATTTCTAGGTGAGTGACAGTAATGGACTGATTACTGAAAAGTCATTTTAATCTCACTATCCTGATAAGAGCAACTGATGTGATGTTATCAACGGCTTCTTTATTGATGTCCAGATAGTCAATATCATTAATTATGTAGCCTTGGCCTTGCATGCCTCGTGGTATGGTATAGCATAGACATAGTAGATGTAATATTTTATGAAATATTATATAAGTTCTTTCATAGTATTGAAATTATACTACCAGTCCAGCATGTTTAATCCAAACTGTGAATTACCAAACTCAGAAATTGGCATTCTATCTATGTTCCAATTGAGAAGACCCATTATTTGTTGGCATACTTATAAGGCTCCACAATTTGATTACCATCTGTCCAACCTTCATAGGTCAGTTCCTTGACAACTCACCTTGAGATCTCCTTAGTAGGGCATACAATCTAAACCTTCACCAAATACTGCCTAGGTTTGTCCTTTACTTGTCTCTTGAACCATGTTAATCTTGAACCACTAATCTAGGAATTTTAAGTGCCTTCAGGGCAGGGACCGTAACTCCCTCTTGTGTAACTGCTACCGTAGTTGCTCTAGTGCTGGGCACACAGTAGGCACTAAACAAATTACAAGCAGAGAGCACTGACCCAGTATGTGATCCCGCTGAGAGAGTCGAGATGTGTGCCGCTTCAATCTACTTATGAATACAAAAACACCACTTACATGTAGGCACTAACAACTTAAATGATGGCATAGTTTACTTCTTCAAATACAAAATTAATCTTTAAAACAGAAGCATAAAAAGGATGCCACCTGATAATGCTACTAATTATTCTTCCATGTGAATGTTACTCAGCATTTGGCTTTATAGGCTGTGACTCCGTGGGTCATAGTATTGAGAGCAGTAGGAATTTATTAAATGCTTCTTGACTGACTGAAGAGAGCCCTTTATCCCCCTTACATATTCCCATACTTGAAGTGGCTCTGTGTGTGTGAGCTCATCAAGATGGGCGTTTGCTCCAATGATGTAAATCATGACCTATCCATGACTGTGTGACTCCTGTCTGTGCCCTTCCTTAAGTCTGCCATAGAGAGTTGAAGCTCCCTCAACAAACATTTATTAATCACTATATTCTTGGGACTATGCTCAGTATGTGGAGTTATCCCTGCTTTTATTGAAGATGCTAATGGAGTCTTCTATTGGTTTTCTCTCAGTCTCACATTTTCATAGAGCTTTTCTATTTATTCCTCATTTAGCACTGATAAAAGCAAAGAACAAACCATAAGGCAAAGAACAAACAGCAAAGCAGTATGTAAACATGAGCTATAAAAATAATACTAAATGTTCTTTTTATAATGATTAAGGTATAAACTTGCTATATGGATTCCTGATTTTTACTGGCGTGGAATTAAAACAACTATTATTTTGCTAAAACATAAGTGCCGAGATATTGGTGAAACTGTAGGCAATTATAGCATATGCTCTTCAAAACGTACCCCTAGTTCAGGTCCACTGCTATCCGGGATGATGTCGTGAATGTTCTTGTAGTAACCCAGGCAGAGGGTGGTGCAGCGGACGAGTGCTCCCATGTACAAAGAAAGGATTGGAATGAGAAGCGGCTCTCTGCATTCCAGGTGACTATGAAGCAAAATGGCTACAAAAACAACCTGAGAAATTGGGAAAAAACAGTAAGTCAAAGAAAAAAAATTTAAAATAAACATTTTCTACTTGATTTCAAAATAGATATTCTACTGAGAGAAAACCCTAACTTTGATGCAAACAGAATTGAAACCAGGGAGTCTTGTTTTCTAAGACAAGAAGCCTCTGTATTTTAGGGTTAGACAAGTAGGGTACAAAGCAAGAATCTATCAGTCTTTCTGCTGGATACAGTGAGGAAACCATCTCAAGATATGTCTTCAGAGTGAGAGTTAAAATTCCAGGTATGTACCAAAGGATCACTTTTCTGTCTGCACAGAGCATACAATTACCTTTCTCATTAATGTCAATCTGGACAGAAATATGATTTATCAACATAATAAATGTCATAGATTGCCTCTGTTTAAGACTTTACCAGAAGCTTTAGCTGGTCAAAAATACAGTGTCCTCTCTCCACCCCCAAATCCCCTCTCCTACCAAAACTAGTGACCATTTGGAATAAACATATAATATTAAAGGAAGGCCAAATCTGGGAAACTTTTCAGAAAGAAAGTTAAATAATTCCCATTAATGAGACTATAGGCATAATAATAATAATTAATAATAACAATAATAAAGACATCATTCACACAAAAGAGCCAAGCAGATGGAGCTTACTAAAAATATCACATGAAAACAAGATTAGTAATTAGATCTGCTATGTTAGAAAGATGAAGTACTCCTTGAGGTGACTGGCGAACCAGTAGAACCAGCAGAATTTGAACTATTTTTTTTAAGTCCATAAATAATGACAATCACAGATAATAATAGCTAATGTTTAAATACATTTTAGGGTTTACAAAGTTCTTTGCAATGCCATGGACATAATTAGCACTCAATAAATATACTGAATGAATGCCACCAGGCCATGGGATTCCAACAGAGTGACAACAGTAGGAGTAACCAAGAACAGCCACCTTTAACTTGAAAAATGCTAATTTTTAAAAGGGTCCATTAAATGGAGGTACTAGACAACTTGGTGATGCTGACCATAAGGAAAAAATGCATGTTAATCCCAGTTATCATAAACATATTGCAACTAAAAGATAAAAAAAGGAACTTTGAAAAATGGTCAGGTTTGCCATGCCAAGACTTCTGTAGACATGAAGAAAATGGAGAAAAATCAAGAAATCAAATGGAGACATAGAAAAGGCATCTTATCTAAGTGCTTCTCAATGATAATAAAACAATGATAATAAACACTCCTGTTCAAAAAGTGATTTATTTGCAGTCTGGACAGACTTTGGCACCAGGATAACTTTTCTGAGACCTAATGAATGGGATCACACTTACCACAGATGCCCTAGAGCAACGAGGGACAAAGGTAATGCTACAGCACAGTGGTGATAGAAAAAGACTCCCTGGAGGACAGACACTGACTGTGTACAGCGGCAGAGAGCTCTATTATGCACACTGAACAATGCTCCGTTTTGACACTGGACATCATAAAACCTATTACTTTCTCCCAAGTTTGTGGCATTCAAGTGGAAACTAATCATAAGCCATGCACTGCAAACCACAAAGTTTTCTGAAAGGCTTCTACTGGACATATAAAATGTGTTATTTGTCTTCTGACTCCAATATAGCCTTCTCTGATGAAATCTGGTCATTTGGTCATTTACTGGGTCACTCACAAAAGACCTGATCCTGTGCTAAGTTCTATGAGTTAAGAGTACTTGGTTCATATTATTAAATTTCTGGGGTACTTATGTTTTATATATACACATTTGTACAGTATGTAATAGTATAACATATTATATGTAACAGAGAAAAGGAAAAGCCAAGACAACTTTAAAAATGCCTGACAAATGGGTTCTGAAGCCCAACACTATTTTTGCCTGGTCATTAGCTTCTATGACACTGCTTTCTTAGGGTTCTTCTTCCACTTCTCTAGGTGCTCCTTTCTCGTGGTCCTTTGTTGACATCCTTCTCTCTCACCCTAAGCACGGATATTGTCAAAGGTTCTGTCCTGGACCCTCTTCTCCTCTCTTTAGGTATCTCATCATTTCCCAAAGATTCAGTTATTTCTATACAGATTTATCTCATTTCAACTGGAATTTCCACCAGATTTCCTACTGGAACCTCAAATTCAATACGTCCAAAATCAGAACTCATTTCTCCCCTGCCACCCCCACAAAGTCGATCTCTCTTCCAAACTTCTAAATTTTCCGCTGAAGGGACCTCTGGCCTTCTAGTTACCCATGTTGTAACCTCAGAGTAATTCCTTGATTCTTCTATCTCTTAACTTCCTATCCAATCAGTTATCCAAAATTGAGTGCATACATCCCTTTTTCTTCACTTACACAATTCACACCTTCATTCAGGACATTATCACTTGCCACCTGGACCACAGAAATAACCGCTTAATTGTTGAATCTGCTTTCAGCCTTTACCCTCTCTAATACACCCTCCACATGGCTGCCAAAATAATTTTCCTTAGATAGAGGCCTGGTCATGTTACTTCTTTGCTCAAAAATCCCTAGTGGCTATCTATTGCCTCTAAAATAAAATACTAAAATAAATAAAAACTATTCAGGCTGTAATTTAAGGACATCTACAATCTCTCTTCAATTTGCCTTTCTAACCATATTTCATGTAATTCTCCCTTTTCACACTCTATAATACAGCCTGTTTACTAAACTTCATATTTTATCTCTTGCGTTCATGTATTCTCATAAACTGCCCTCTACACCTTTTCTCCTTTTTCTTTAAGGAAAAAAAAAATCTTTAGAACTTTATTGTAATAGGAATTTGAAAACTGACTAGAATACTGGGAGTTGTACTTCAGAGGACCAAATATTCCCTCTTGGACCACTGAACAATGAGACTATGAAGATGTTCGAACTGGAAGACACACTTGAGACACATCCAGAAATTTTTTTTTTGCTTTTTTTTTGGAAGGGAGAGGCTGAGCAATTGGGGTTAAGTGGCTTGCCCAAGGTCACATGGCCAGTAAGTGTTAAGAATCTGAAGCCAGATTTGTACTCAGGTCCTCTTGACTCCAGGACTGGTGCTCTATTCACTGCATCACTTAGCCACCCCACATCCAGAAATTTTAAAAGGACACATACAGCCTATAAGAAATAGACAGGGGAAAGAGTGAGGATTTAAAGGAGTGAGGTAATGGCAGTAAGGAGACAGCATCCTCAGACTAATATAGAACTTAATGAATTGAGCCAGAAGGAATCAGAGCCTTAGAGCTAAAAAGGAGAACCTGAAAGTAGAAAATAAAAGGCAGATTCAGCTATGGCAAAGAAGGAAGAGATGGAAATGGGCATGAGCACCTATAGGCATCTTGGAGCAGAAGACTTAGGATGAAGCTATACTGCTTGTATTTATATCTTCAAGAACTGAGGCAAAGTTAAAAAAATATGTTCTACTCCCAATTTTCTCTCTCCATGATATAGATCAATAACTGATATAGGTCACAATTTGTATGAATAATGAAACTCTTGAGGAGCTTGTATGTATTTGAATTCACACTGTTTGAAGCTACAATTAGTAAAATATGGGCACTGGTTCCAGCACAATGGAAATATGCAGTGTGAATTCAAATAATGTGACCACACAAGGAAGATTAAATATTAACACTGACGGAAACCAAGTTTGTTTCTTCTACCCAAACATTTCTTGTATCAATTTTTGTCTCAAAAAACGCAGTTAAAGACTTTGCAAAGCACTGTTCTAGCCACTGGGGTTACAAAGACAAAAAAAAAAAAACCCAACATAGTCCCTTTCCCCAAAGTATTTGGGGAACAAAATATCAGGGGAAAGGATATGATACAAATAAATATGATGAAATGTGAAAAACTTAAGGGAATGATCTGGAAAAAATTCTTTAAGGAAATAAGAGAAGGACTAGGATAGTTCTTTACTAACCAAAAGCAGAAAACATGAATTTTTAAAGATTTATTGTGTTGGAAAGGCGAACTCTTACTGAACTGACCATTTTTGAAGAGTAGGTCATTGCCAATGAATCCAGCAGAGAATACTATGGTATTATAACATTTATGTGCTCATGATCACTTATATATGAGCTTTGCCAAAGGACTACAATAGGAAAATTGCTTTTTCAATTTATTTTTTGGCCCAAGAAGGATTATAACAAGGAGGAGAGCCCTAGTTCTAGCTACTGTAAAGTTGTTAAAAAAAACATCATAAGGCATTATAGAGAGTTACACATTCTATTTTTTCCCAAAGAAAGTAACTGCTATAAATTGAATCTAAATGAGTCTGCTAATTGACCTCATGAAGATATATCATATATGAATTGCCTACAGGAAGGCAACAATAGTAAATTAATGAAATCAGAATTTTGTTTATGCCTTTTCATTTTTAAAGATAGTAATGTGACAGATTACTATTCCCTAATTTTGGTATAGGAAAATATTAACATATTTGTGGAAACTGAAATGCATTATTAATTTATTGGTACTAAGAACTGTAATTAAGGCAACAGAATTTTTCCTGAAAAATTAGATTGTTCGATAGGATGGTAAGCAGGACCCTAATGAATGAATTTGCTAATTGGTCAACTCTGGTTCCCATACATGAATCTAGTCATGGTATAATTTTGAGACATTGAGAATAAGTAGAGAAACATAAGAAAGCAATACTGAGAGACAAAAAAAAGGAGGCAGTTAAATATTCTTCAAAGTTCTAGTTGAATTAGGAACAAAGATGAGGGAGGTCACTGAACAAAGGAGACTGCAATAACATCATTGTTCTATAGTAATACAATGCATCCTGCCATTATTTCCCAAATTAGCTTCAATGACCTGTTATTAGATATAATTTATATCCTTTGTAAAATCCAATCTTTAAACCTACTCAGCAGTTTCATTGAAGCCATTACTAAAAGCTTAACAACAAAATTCCAGTTACAACACAGCTTCTTACCTCTTGTTTAATGTTCAAAGTCTCATATTTTGTGTGTGTGTGTGTGTGTGTGTGTGTGTGTGTGTGTGTGTGTGTCCCTTATGAATCATGGGATTTTTAGGAATGAAACTGTAGCAATTAGAGAAGTCATTTTGCCAGCATGAAGCTTAGCTTCAAAGTAGCAGAAGATCTAAAGACTCTCAGACTACTGGGAAATAATAATTAACTTACATCAATGGGAACTTCCTAAATACCTTTCAACATTGAACAGGACACATGATAGACAATACTGACCCAACCAATTAAAAATCAGGCCCATCACAAAAGGAAAGCAGTCACTATCTAAGAAAAGAGGTAGGTGTGTGTGTGTGTGTGTGTGTGTGCGTGCGTGCATGTGCGCGCATGTGCATGCATGTACACTGGTGAGTGGTAGTAGAGATTGGGAGATAATGGCCAATAAAGTATATATTCCATTAAGTTGTATGAATACAAAGGACAAACGTTTAAAATAATCTAACCCAACAGATGGAAATGCTACATTAAAATTAATTTTTAAGACGAATCTTATTGTCAAAACATGTTTGTCTTTTTCAAATCCTTAGCAATAACAAAATTAAATTCACAAAGGCAGAGGCATCTGAATTCAACTTGAACCATTCCCATTAGAGCAAATCCATTTGTAATGGATCTGTGAGCCTTGCCACAATGGGTACAGGACCTTAAATTTAAGGAGGAAAATGTTAGTATTTTTCAATAGTATAAGTTTTCTCTTTTTTTGGAATGTGGACTATATTTAACATATGCAGGTTTAATTTTTTTTCTTTTTTGCCTTTCAAAATAAATCTCTAAATACTCATTGAGTTTTAATGCCAATTTATGAAGAATGTGAAACATTTATTTCAAATAAAGCTGTCATGAGATTAATTAAGACAATTTATAAGAGGCTCATAAGGCAAAATTTAAAAAACAAGGAAAAGTAGGAGGAAAAAAAATCCTGAGCCAATAAATGAGAATGGAGAACAATAAAAATAAACACATCATCTATTATTCAGGAAAAAGGTGCCAAGATCAGTAACCTGAACCTAGTGTCTTATGGGGCTAATACAGTTCGTTTGGAACGCTAATTCTGAACTTTTAAAAAAAGGAAGCAATAAGTGTTCAACAATAAATGATTTTACTGAAGGGATGAAACACTAGGGTATATATTGAGGAAAGTTACAAGTGTCAAAAACTCACTGAGTCTTAAGAGCTAGGAGACATGTCAACTAATTCACCTTTTCATTCAATGAACACCACTGACAGTCAACTCATGTCATCTTTTGGAAGGAAAATGTGTTCAGGCAATTAATGATCTGTTTGATTTTTTGTCATGCATTTATCTGTTACGATAGTATAATGACAGCCTGGGATGTGAAGACTGTATGATTATTGGAGAAAAAATGGAGCCTGAGAGCGTCATGTTTGTGTGGTAGACCATGGGAGAAGAAAAGCAGAGGAGATGTCCTTATAAAACTGAACTATCTTAAAATTTAGGCAATTTAAAAAAATGTGTGTATGTATATGTACATATATATATATACATATATATATACATATAATACTTTATATCCCTCCAGTTACATGTAAACACAAATTTTAAGATATATTTTTAAAAATTGTGACTTTCAAATTCTGTCTTCCTCCTTGCCCCTCACAAAGAAGGCAAGTAATTTGATATAGGTTACACATGTGCAATCGTGCAAAACCTATTTCCAAATTAGTCATGTTATGAAAGAAAAAAAGACTAAAAAAAAAACCCACCAAGAAAAATAAATAAAGTAAAAAAAAGTACATCTTGATCTGCATTCAAACTCCATCAGTTCATTCTCTGGAGATGGACAGAATTTTTCATCATAAGTCCTTTGAAGTGTCTTGGCTCTACTGAGAATAGGTAAATCTTCATTGTACAATATTGCTGTTACCGTTTACAATGTTCTCCTGATTTTGCTCATTTCACTTTGAATCAGTTCATCTAAGACTTTCCAGGTTTTTTTTTAAAAGCATCCTGCTCATCATTTCTTATAACACAATAGTATTCTATCACAATCATATACCAAAAGTTACAAGTATCATCTTCCCATGTAGGAATGTAACCTTATTTAATCCTAATTTAATTTTACTGAATCCCTTATGATTCCTCTTTCATGTTTACCTTTTTGTGCTTCTCTTGAGTCTTGTATCTGAAAATAAAATTTTCTATTCAGCTTTGTTCTTTTCAACAAGAATGCGTAAAGTCCTCTATTTCACTGAATATCAATTTTTACTCCTAAAGGATTATAATCAGTTTTGCTGATTATGATTCTTGGTTGTAATCCTAGTTCTTTTGCCAACCAGAGGATATTTCAAGCCCTTTGATCCTTTAATGTAAAAGCTAATAAATCTTGTGTTATTCTGACTGCAGTGCCATGATATTTGAAAGGTTTCTTTCTGGCTACTTGAAATATTTTTCTCCCTGACTCCAACCTGGAATTTGTCTATAACATTCCTGAGAATTTTCATTTTGTGATTTCTTTCAGGAGGTGATTGGTAGATTCTTTTAATTCCTATTTTACCATTTGGTTCTAGAATATCAAGGTTTTCTTTGATAATTTCTTGAAATATGATGTCCAGGCTCTTATTTTATCATGGCTTTCAGGTAGTCCAATAATTCTTAAATTGTTTCTTTTTGATCTATTTTCCAGGTCATTTTTTTCCAAGAAGATATTTCACATTATCTTCTATTTTTTCATTCTTTTGGCTTTGATTGTTTCTTGATTTCTCATAGAGTCATTAGCTTCCATTTGCTCAATTTTAATTTTTAAGGAATTACTTTCTTCTGTGAACTTTTGTACCTCCTCTTCCAATTGACCAATTCTACTTTGAAAGGAGTTCTTCTCTTCAGTGGATTTTTGTGTCTCTTTTACCATTTGGTCTATTCTGTTTCTTAAGGTGTTATTTTCTTCAATTTTTGTGAGCCTCCTTTATCAAGTTGTTGAATCTTTTTTTTCACAATTTTCTGGCATTGCTCTCATTTCTTTTACCAATTTTTCCTTGACCTCTCTTATTTTATTTTTAAAATTATTTTTGAAAAAAAATCATTTTTGAAATATCAAGTACTTCTTTTGGTCAAGAGACCAATTCACATTTTTCTTTGCGGCTTTGGATGTAGCAGTTTTGACTTTGTCGTCTTCTGGATTTTGTTTTGAGCTTCACTGTCTATAGCGACTTTTTATGGTCAGCTGATTGTTTTTGCTCTTTGCTCATTTTTGAGCCCATTTTGAGCTTATTTCTTGACTTTTAGCTTGATATTAGAGTTCGACTTTGCTCTCAGAGCGGAGGGGGCGCTGTCTCAAGTTTCCGGTTTTCAGAGCTAGTTATAGGGGTCTATAAGTTTTCAGTTCTTCCAAGGTGGTATGATCTTTTGAGATATTTGTTTACTATTCTCCTGGTCTGTGATTTGGTCTGTGAATGACCACAAGTACTCTTTTCCACCCTAGAATTGTAACTAGGGTCCCCACTCTCCTGCTGCCGTAAGCTCTGGTGTGCTAATGCTCCTCCCCACTCTGAGGCTGCAACCTAGGACATCAACCTAAATCTGTGTATGAGCAATGAATGGAACACAGTCCTTTATCTAGGCCAGCAAAGGAACCCTTGAAATCTCCTTCTTATAAGTTGTCTGACCCCCTTACCACTTAGGTGCTAGGAGCTCTGGAAGCTGCACCTGCTGCTGCAGATTCAGTAACCCCCAAGGCCTGTTACTAGTTTGCTGGTGTGGATTGTGCTGGCCTGACTCCAGGTAGGACAGACCTTTCCTAATTGTTTTACCCCATCCTTTTGTGGGTTCTGATGCTACAGAATTTATTTTAGGGCATTATTTAAAATTGTTTAGATGGGGATTTGGGAGAGCTCAGGAGAATCCCTGCTTTCCTCTACCATCCTGGCTCTGTCTTCTGTCAAATGTAGGTGATTATTAATGATCCAACAACTACAAAAAAGTAGTTTCGAAGGAAAGAAGTAAAAGGGAAGAGAGGTGGGCCCCATACAAATAGTGCATGGGATTATTTCCTGATTCTTTCTAACTACTGAATTGTTACGTCTGTGGGAATGGTAATGCATTGTGGCAACCAGACTATAAATGCTACCTTAAAATTAATTTTGAATAAGAATATTCTTTTCAAAATATATTTTTTTCTTTGTCAAATCAGCAATAACAAAAATTAAATGCACAAAGTTTTAACTTGAATTTAAACATTTTTACATTTCAGATACAATAGAGAAATGTTCTTTATGTTTAAACCTAAGCAGTGAAAAGATCACAAAATCAGAACAAAGAAGAAAGAAAAATCATGGTATTCAGTCTGATTTATTTGAAAAAGCTCATTTTATTATGCAGATCATTGTCTAAACACAACTCATTAGAAATTAGTTTTAACACAAATTCGTATTAGCATAGCATCATGTGAAAAGGCACTCAATAAAAATTGTGATTCTTATGTAAATAAGGCAACTTGTAGTTATGTAAGTATCAATTGTTCTCTCTGTAGATCATCTATGTTCATTTCTCCTCACTAGTTTCTCTGTCTTTGAATAACAATGTATGAGGTTGGTATGGATCAAAGGAGATAACATCTATGAAGGCCTTAGCATAGTGCCTGGTCAATCAAAGGTGCTATATAAATGCCTCCTGCTGAAGTGTCCCACATACCTGCACCAAAAAACAATCAGCAAAAGTAGGCAATTTTCAAGATTAAATGAGCTGAAATAAAGTGCTACAGCTCTTTCCTAATTTCATTCACTGAAATTCTCACTTTCTTTCACAAACATGTATAAGTAAGAGTTGGATAAATAGGTTTTTACTATTCTGTAACAAGTCCATTCTTTTAAAAGGTTAGGCCTACTTTTCCTTCTGTGGAAGGCTTATACTGAAGTTTTGGTAGCAACTAAAATCAAATACATAGTTCTTAGTTTTTACCCATGGAAGACGCATGAAGTTGAAACCATAAAGAAATGAAAAAGATGTGTGGGGTTTATGGGATCAGTCACATTATTTTACAGTCATATCATTTTATAGTCACACCTTTAAAAAATAAAGTTCTCAGTTTTAGCTCTTTCAAATCTCAGATGATTTAGCCCTTGATTAAGAATACTTTCATCACAGACCTATATAAAAAACTATACAATTCATTCCAAACTGTGGTTATTCTGGAAAATCACAAATGGCCTTCATTAGGAATGTCTCTGTAAACACATCAAGTTAGGTCAACATGAAGGGTGGAATGGACTGGTAACTTCATTACCTGAGCTATGACATCTGAAATTGAGGCACATCCCACAAGAAAACTGTATTTGTGTTTCAAGAGAATGCCTGCATGTGTCCATGCCTGCCACAAAAGAGAAGAAACAAATGTGAACAGATCCAACTGGAAAGACATCTTCACATTTATTTAATTATGGGCTTTTCTATTTTAAGTCGCTTTCTCTTTCTTCCAAATCTGTTACTCTATGAGGGATCTATGATTTAGTCAGGACAGGGAACTCTGTTGTGGGAATTCCCTCTATCCATGTAACTTATCTCTGGGTTGGCGGATGTGTACCAGGAAGTTGCCTTGGGAACGGAGAAGTTAAGTCACATGCTGTCAAATAGCTAGTGTGAAAGGCAGGATTTGAGTCTGGGTCTTCCCAATGTTAAGTTTAGCGCTCTATCCACTTAGCCACACTGCTCCTACTTCCTGGATACATGAACCTAATGTTAAATTACTTTTATATTTAATTTATGGCTTATAAATATTCTTACTTACCAAATTAGAATTTTAATAAGCAAACAGTTAAGAAAATTATTTAGGTGTCAGTAGGCTAGAGAACTTATCAAGATTTATATAATGGCCAGGTCTTGACTACTCAGAAGAAGTAAAAGTAGAAAAATTGAGACGGCTGCTGAATGACATTTACTGACTACACACTATATACAGGATACAGGTAGTTGCTCAAAATATGAATGTATAGGGGTGGCTAGGTGGCACAGTGAATAGAGGACTGGCCCTGGAGTCAGGAGGACCTGAGTTCAAATTCGGCCTCAGACACTTGACACACTTACTAGCTGTGTGACCTTGGGCAAGTCACTTAACCCCAACTACTCTGCCTTCCCCCCTCCAAAAAGAAAAAAAAAGGGAGGAATGTATATGGGAAGGAAGGATTGGGGGGAATACAAAAGAAGTTGAAAAGATAGACTGTTCTTTCCTTGAAGAGCTTATAACCTCGATGATATTAAAATCATATCTCTACCTCAATTACTTATGTATTCCAAGTGAAAGCATATTTTAGGAAGAATTAACTAGGTGACTGATACCTTCAGTTTCTTAATGGACAGATGGCCAATGAGTCGGCATTAGAGCTGCTAAGTCAATTCAGAATTTCTAACTTTTTATGCTTTATATGTCGAGCTATGTTCTCTCCTGGCTAAACGACTCATAGGGACCCAGCAGCCAATGCCACTTAACTTAGTCCAATAATGCAATTATATACTTTGAAATCTTAAGCATTCTTTATTGGGAAATGCTTACAAAAGTAATTAATAACACCAGGAAGGAGTTATGACAGCTATTCCTGGGCAAGGAGAGTGAATTATAACCAGTCTGAATTTCTTAAATAAGAGAATATTAAGAGAAGAATTCAAATTTTATGTGAAGCTATGCTATAATCAGGACTCTTTAATTTAGTTCATTATAATTACAATTTTTGTACATTCTTATTTACTGATTAGTAGAGAGTCTTCTACTCTCTTGGCTGCAAGTCTGGGCAAAGCCTGAGTCTGCATCTGAATGCCAGCATCTTAAAGAGAAGGTAGGACTGAGGTACTCTAAACCAAAACTTTATGTGTGAAAGTTGGTGAAGTGCCACAATTCTCTGTAGGACTGGATTCTCTTTAGACTTAGTGGCTGGTAGGTTTGAACCTATACTTAAGAGATGTAATATTTCCGCAGCTAAGTAAGGTGAAAATTATTACCGATTTGACACCCGTTTCCTGGGTTTGTGTATGCTTGCCAATTCTAGTCATTTTGTTTTTCTTTAGCCTAAACCCTCTCTTGGAACATACAGATTGTTGGGTTACAAGTGTTAAAAGAAAAGCTCCCAGCATTCACATCTAAGAATCGCATCTTGTGGTCTGTCTGGTAGCCTGAAAGCTATCAGTATGATTAATAAGTTTTGTGGTCTTTCACATATTGTCTTCTCAACAAATATATCAGAGCCATGGGGGAAAAATTCAATGCACTTTTTGCAGGCTTTTTTAAAAGTTGCTATTAAAAGCAGTTTTGCCCAGCTGTGTTGTATTCTCCTGGGCATGTGTATACGAAGATAGAAAAAATACTACACTACTATGGGTCTGTTGTTGTACACTTTTCCTTAGAAACACTCTTATGGCTGAGAAAAACAGGCAGAGAGATTGGAAGGTTGGATAATTAAGATCTTCAAATGTACTTTTGCCAAAAAATCATCCCAACAGACTTGAATTCATTGGATAGCTGTACTGCATTTCATTTGTGGGTAAGAAACCTTCATTTTAAATGTGGATTTCATGATATTCATGAGAATTTTATTAAAGGCACTCTTTTTCTCCAGTGCAACCTATGTAAGCCTTTAACTCTTTGAAGGCCACAAAAGGATACACTTAATGAATGCTGGTGGTAGTACTCCAGTGATCTGAAGGCATTCCTGCATGAAATAAATTCAGATGCTATGGAGAACTCAGCTCTATGAGTTCAATCCAATTTTTGATGAAAATATATCAACTACTGAAACAGATGCATTCGGAAATTCACATAGAAACACATATCCAGATGCAGTAATTCTTATTGCAGAGGTTTTATTTCCCATTGAAAAGCCTTAAGGGCTATCCAGAGTTAGTTAACCACAACTGAAATGCCCAAGAAGCAGAAATATTTTAATATTTTAATATACTGATGTTGAACCACCAGATATTCTGTCTGACCTTAAATTAAAGAATTTTCTGAAAGGTAAAAAGGTCTCCAGCACTAGACCTTTACAAGTAATAGGTGCTTATAACTATAACTGATTCAGAGTACTAAGAATTTTAAGTTGATAGGGTATCGTGGGGGTTAGTACAAATTTTTGCAGGCTCTGTGATTTTAAAAAAATTATCTGTAAGGCTGATTTAAATTAAGTTATAGACTAAAAGAAGGGGTTTTTTTTGGTACTGGAAGTAATTTTCAGTGACATTTTCCTTTCCTATGGTTCTGTGCTCTCTGTAATATTTTATATCTATCAGTGTATAATCTAGAAATCTACATATAAAACTCCATGGGAAAACTTGCCAGTATGACATGGAAAGCTTCAGCTGTCAAGAGGATGAGTACTGAACTAAAAATAGTAAAGCTAATTACTGAAGCAATGGCATCTCCACCAGTTCACCTTAGCTGCAAGTGATTTCCTGAGCTAAAAGAATGGCATATGTGTTTAACCACATTAGAATACATCTCTGATCCTTTGAACCTAAGACTATTTGAATAGCTCATTCTGGTTGCTTGCACAGACCCTCAGAACCAGAAAAAACATCTTTTTAAAAAAATTATTTTACTAACACGTGAGATGCAAAGCATAAAATGAAGGGATACAAAAGCTTAGTTTAAAGTGAAATGTTTTCTTTACTCACCATGGCATCCATGAAAGGGAAGGCAGCAAGATAAAGGAAAGCTCTTCGAGTTTTATTTCCCACTGATTCATCCACATGGTGCAGTTTATTAATAATGTAGTAGCCTAAGTCACTGTAAGCTGCAAGAGTACAAGACAAAGTTATCATTAATGCCTGGAGCAGCTCATGATTTTGAAGTGCTCTAAGGCTGACAAAATGCTTCACATGTGTCACTTCTCCACCCTCATAAAAACCCTGCGAGGCAGGTGCTAATGTTACCCCTATTTACACTGCAGGGTGACTTGTGAAGGGGCACACAGGTAGCAAGTTTAGGAGGTAGGACCCAAAACCAAGTCTTCCCGACTCTACTACCCCTCATCGTCTTTCAACTCTCCAACCTGAGCAGACATATAGACATAGGTAGGCAACATTTGGAAAAATATATATGCTCTTTTCTACCATATCACAATTTCTTTTTCATGATGTAGGTTTAGTTTGGCTTTGACCATTTTTCATCTCATTTATTTACATAGTTTCTTGGTGGGCAGGTTTAGGTAAGTTCTGCCCCAAAAGTAAAGGGATTCTTAAGATTCCTTTATTTCTAAGAGGCAATGATTTCTAACAGGTTAGCACTTCTTAATGCTAATAATGACATGTGGGTATTCTAAGAATACTACAATAAAAAAATACAAAGGAGGTACCTTTGTTTAAACTGCTTTTTTTTTCTTTTTGGAGGGCAATTGGGTTTAAGTGACTTGCCCAAGGTCACATGGCTAGTTTTTGTGTCAAGTGTCTGAGGCTGGATTTGAACTCAGGTCCTCCTGACTCCAGGGCCAGTGCTCTATTCACCGTGCCACCTAGCCACCCCTGTTTAAATTTTCTGATTGATCCTTACACTGCTCCTGAAAACAGTCATCTTCATTGTTGTTTAATTGCATCTGACTGTGTGACCCCATGGTCACGTGGACCCCACTGGGATGGGTTTGTCATTTCCTCCTCTAGTGTGTCCCCATTAATTAGGAACTGAGGCAAATAGAGGTGAAGTGACTTTCCAGGGTCACACAGCTAATAAGTGTCTGAGGCCATATCTGAACTCAGATCTTCCTGACTCCAGGCCCAGTGCTCTATCCACTGAGTCACTTAGGGGCCTTGTAGATGGTCGTCTCAAGAGGAACCAAATTAGCTAGAGCAGAGAAACATAAGCAATGTTGCATGACACTATTTTGTGACTTTTTTTCCTTCCTCCACTTCCAGAGGTAGGCAAAAGGAAACAAGAATCAGGGATATGAAGTTTGGGAAATGCCAGAGGTTACAAATGAAAGTGCCAAGGTTGACACATTTCTCTCTTCCTACTGAGGCCCATACTCTAAATAACCACCTTTTTAATTCCTTAACCAACAATGAGTTTTCCTAGAGACCCTGTCTTAAGGTGTCTTCTCATAAGACAAAATCCTCCCCATAAATATGCTGTAGCCTCACTTCACATCTAGTATAGCTGTGTTACGACTTCTGTGAAAACCATGGGAGGAGCCAGTCATCCGGAGATAATGCCAATAAAGGAGAGCAGCAAAGCACAAAGGCGGCAGAAAGTGGGCACTAATTTATAGCTCACACTCTGTTGCTGCTTTACTTCCCAGAAATTTAATCCTGCTCCCAAACAATGCCTGTGCATTTTTATAGTGAAGCATTACATGAAGAAAGAGGAGAACTAGAGTTGGAAATGGAGCTGGAGTAACCGAGAATAAGAAAAAACCACTCCAAAAGAGGTTATGGAAATACTTGTTTTATTCCATAAATTAAAAATAAAATTAGTGAAAATAAAAAATACGAGAGGTGATAGGGAATATTTGGGGTGATAGAGGGCAGCAGAAAGACAGAGAAAATATCCTAACAGGAGAAGATGTGACTAGCAGAAGATGAAATAAAACAGCATACATTATACCCATTTTACCACAACATGTTTTATGGAGAGACACTGATTCTCTTCCTTTCTAATAAAAGCCATAAAATAGCTAAATGCAAAAAGAAAGAAAAATCCAATATATGAAAGATATGCTTTACAGCAATGGTTCTCAAACTTTTTGGACTTTACACTCCTAAAAATTGTTGAGATCTCCAAAAACTTTCTTTTATGTAAGTATATCAATTAATATTTACTATAGTAACAATTAGAATGGATAACATTGAAAAATATTTATTTATTAATTCATTAAGTTATAAATCCATTGTATGTTAACATAAATAAGATATTTTTAATGGAAAATAAAAAAAATTAATTAGAGGAATGGTACTGTTATACATTTTTTTACAAATCTCTTTAATCTCTGGCTTAATGGAAGATATCTAGATTCTCATATCTACTTATGCATTTAATCTGTTGTGACATGTTGTTCTGGTTGAAGTATATGAAGAAAATCCAGCCTCACACAGATATGTAAGTTCAAAAGGGAGAAATATTTTAATAGGCAAATAACATCTTAATATTATTATGAAAATAGTTTTCAACCTTTAGGACCTCCTGAAAGGGTCTCAGGAACCCGCATCTGTCTGAGGACCACACTTGGAGAGTCATTGCTTTAGAGCAACTTTTAAAGTATGATAAATCAGATTAAGGTTAAAGTTTAGTACCTTTTCCTCTATAACTTTTCTCTTTTCATTTGTGTTCTAGGTCTAATCTTATGCATGGATTGATAGAATACTCTATTTTAATTCTCCCTATTCATTTTAGTATGTAAACTAAACCTTCCTGGGTTTTGTACAGGCTCTCCAGAATCCTGGTTAAGTTGGCAGCCAAAGCTCTGCAGATGGCTCCCCTCAGCTTCTATTTTCCCAGAATTGAACCCTTCCTTCCAGCTACCAAAGGAAGAGATTTGAATCATAGAAGTTTAAGGATTAAAGCTAATAGCATTTAAGTGTTCTTATGACAAATCAACACTCTTTTGTTAATTGCCTCCTACGTTTCTGGTACTGAATAAAAGGACAAAACATTAACTACTCCCTGCCCTCCAAGAGTTTACATTCTATGGGAGGGACAGCATGTCCACTCATAAGTACAATATATACAAAATAAATACACAAAATGAGTCAGATATGACTAAAAATGACCATATAACAACAACAACAACAAACAGTGGGGATTCTAAGAAGTGGAGGGGAGGAGGAAGTGTATCCCAAGCAGGGAGAACAGCCCATGCAAAAGCACAGAGAAGGGAGAACAAAGTGGTGAGCAGTCGCAAGAAGGCGGTCCTGGATGGATGGCAGACTACGTGAAGTGGAATGATGTCTAATAGGACTGTATACCAGGTAGGCTGGAGCGAGGTAGTGAACTTTGACTTTGAACAGCCGTGTCTGGCCCCACAAAGCCTCTCTGTGTTTAGCCCAACGCTGGGTTCTTGCCCTCGTCCTCTCAGCTTCCTTCCTAAGGAAAGATCAACTTTGTGATTTCTGATTTCCTCTCACCCCTTACTTATTTCTAGTGTGAGGGATTGGGGGATATAAATTATTTAAACTAATCTGTATACAGAGCTTATTTAATAGGTTTTCAGCAAGGCTGTCTTAGCAATAGCTTACAACCTTCAACTCTAATAACCTGCCTCAGTAACATAGTTCTTCAGAAATTATTTTCTGAATCTGTATATCTTGGAGATTAAAAGATTTGGAATGAAAACAAATTTCAATTGGTTCCACAACACAGCCCATAATCAGCCTATTTGGAGTTAAGCTTGACTCTCTGTAAGTGGTCAGCTTGGGCTTCTCAAAGACTTCAATGGAGATAGCAATAGCTTGGAAGCCTGGAGGACTTGAGTTTCTAATCCTGGCTCTCTCAGTTGTTCCATGCATGACCACGGGCTAGTCGCATAACAACTGCTAGCCTTCAAGATTAGTGAAGCACTTTATAAATATTAACTCATTTTATCCTCACAACAACTATTAGGTGCTATTACTACCTCTATCTTCCACATGAATCAACTAGGGCAGACAGAAGTCAAGTGATTTGCCAAGGGTCCTAAAGCTGGTGAATATCTGAGGCTGAATTCATCTTTCTGACTCCAAGATTAGTTAGTGCTTTATCTATTCTGGGTCTGTGTTTCCACATCTACAAAATGGGAGTGAGATTAGACTAGATCTCTAAGACTCCTTTCTATATTAAATTTATGACCTTATGATCCTAAATGGGAAGAGTCCTTTAAGGTCATTCAAAACTATTAGGATTGCTAGCTTTGACTTTATGCAAGCAAGAAAATAATCTTAGTCTAAGATGCTAGCTAATTTGGTTCTTTATTTGTCTAACTCAGAGCAAAGTTCTCAGTGACTATCTTAGAATAGTCAAAAAACAAGCTCTTTCAGTTCTTCCATCATTTTGTTTTCTCTTTCTGGGCAGGATAAGTGGTGCTGATTTCACGTATGTATTGCAATGCATTTCTTCAAAAATCACTGACACCATACTTGAAGCAGGGTTGACAGTTCCTCTCACTGAATAGGCTGGTTTTTCTACTTGTGAAATGGGACATGTGCACACACCATAATTCATCTGTGTGTTATACTATGCAAATGCTTAGCCTGCCAGGATTTCCACTGCCAAAATAAAGTCAATGTCATCTAAACCTTTTAAATCTGAGTCTATGGAGGGAAAACCCAAGTCTTCCTACTGTGTCATATGATGCCATTTCTAAGAAAGGCATAATAATTCAAGTCAATCAATTTAATAAATACTTACTAAGGACACAGTATATGCAAGAAAGTTTATAAGGAACGGAAGGTAAAAATAAAAAAAAAAGTCTCTGTCCCAGGGGCTTTGACATATGACTAGTGAACTTACTCACTAAGAGTTCTAGAACAGTTCTAGGACAACTAAGTTAAAAATGGCTTTTAAAGAAAGAGCACCACAAACAGAAAAAAAGAGATCAAGACCCTTGGTTGATGAAGAAATAATATTAACAGACATTTAGTATATAACACTTTAAAGTTTGAAAAATACTCATCTTCCCCTCTCCTGCTCCCAATCGTCCTACAAGATAGGTAATATAGGCATTATTATTCTATCTTATGGCTGAGAAAAAAAAAAGATTCACCAATAGTCACATAGCTAGTGTCAAGGTGTTAAGATCAGGATCTTGAAAAAAAAAGTTGGATTAATTGGGTTTGATCAAAATTCTTAGGTAGACACAGAGAGCAATGTTAGCAATTTAGATAAAGGCCTGGGAAATCAAATATTTGGGAATTGTAATATAATTGCTTAAGAAAAAACAAATGTCCAATTGACGTAAGAGCTGGCCGACATTTATGGCCTTATAATGTGTAAAAAGAAAAAAACATAAGTCACGAAATCATATTAAGCAGTCTTTGTTGTAGGTCAAATTTAATTTTTTATTGATAATACTTCCCAGATGTACAAATATTCAACCAGCAGCAATTTCATTCAGACTCTCCTCAATTATAATAGGAGGTCATATCATATAATTACAGTAACAAAAAATTTAAAATCTTCCAGAAAAATATTTTTATTTGCATTATAAAAACAGGGCATTATCTTTATGCTATGTGCTGGTTAGCCAATTATGAAATAAATGAAGTAATATTTTACACAGGTGCTAAATTTATTCTTTAATTCCCATCTTAGGAATCATCTAGAAGCTTTTAAATTTAGTTTCCTTACCCAGTTAGATTAAATTATGCCAAATTGTGCAATTAGCCCTGTAAATGGTTTTGGTACATGTTTTATAAGTAATGAGCAAAAACTGCTACAATATAAAAGCAGAGAACTGGAAATGGGCAATCTGCATGAATCTAACAGAACTTAGAGATGGGCATTTTGTCACATAATATCTCACAATATATTAGGTGATTCAAAGCAAGAAAGGGGCTAAAATCTCATCGTAGGGAATGATCACATACAACAAAATAGTCCATGATAATGGATCTTAAACAAAGATGGACAGAACTTCTTCCACCAAAATAAGTACTAGGTCAGGAAGTTTTCTGTGTCATTTATGTTATTTATAGGTACAGCAAACTAAACAAGGAGAATGGTATCTATTATCTAGACCACCGACCTAAATCAGAGCAACTACCTGTAAGTATTTATGTACAACATATTTCACGTATATGTATATGTCTTCTTCCTTAATAGAACACTAGCTCCTTGAGGGCAGGAACTTTGTTTTTTTGCATCTCTAACATTTATCACACAGTCGACACTTAATAAGTCCTTTCTGACGGGTTAATATAGATCATCACTACCTCTCTATGACTCAGTAGATACTCAGAGAATGACTGTAGCTACAAAATTCCTCACCCTGTGGCCAAACTGTCAACAAAACCTTTCTGAACATAGCTCATCTAATCCACAGACTACAGACCTACAAGTCCTTTCTGATTTGCTATAGTCTTCAAGAAGCTAGTCACCTCCATTTAGAAGTTGGATAAAAAAAAAAAAACAACCAACAGCTTTAGTCAGTAAGACTCTTGGGCTTTTTCTTATGTTTTAAAATCCCCAGCGATATCAGTGGAATGATAATGAGGGTTTTAGAAAACAACTCTGGCATGTGCCCCACAGCTCCCTACCACATTTTCCTTGTCTGCCTGTCTTTTTTATTACACCATTCTTTCATTTTCTCCCATCTGATCCAATAAGCATTTTAGGACTTACAGCCTCATCTTGCAGGATCATACCATTTCATCTAGGTAAACCTTGAGTTTCCCGATAATCAATTCAATTCACCAAGCATTTACTAATGCTTATTATGTACAAAGCAATGTACTAGGGCCTGTAGACACTTAGAAATAGTCTCTGATCACAGGGAGTTTACATTCTACATTCTCTCTGGCTCTGAGAAATGAGACTCAAGGTTGACTCACTCATCTGCTTACTGCTAACAAAGCCTCTATCTTCACTCCCAGCACACATTTCCCACCTTTAAGCATTTCTTACCAATATTCTTTGTCAAGCTGTAAGCAGACAACCATGCTATGTGAACAAGCAAGCTATGAAGACTCAAGTGGATAAGTAATAAGAGCAAACAGGACTTCTAGAAACATTAGCCTGACGCTGAGTGGTATATGCAATAGTTCTTGTGTTGACAGCTAGGTATAAATGGTAAGCACTTGAGTACAACCAAACCAAATAAACTCTATGAGCTTGTGACTGCAGAATTTAGAGGTGGCAAGGGAACTTAGGGATCATCTAACCCCTACTTTGCAAAGAAACAGATCCAGAAAGAAAGCCATTTATACAAGATCATACAGGGAATAAGCTGCAAAACCAGAATCTGAATCCTTTAAATTCAAATAAAATAATTTTTTTTAACCACCATTCCTTAGATCAGCTGGGGAAAGGTTAATTCTGGAAGGTAGAAAATGAAGGGGAATATTTTCAACATCTAGTTCTTTTCTCTTCCACTTCTCATTAGTCTTTTCTAGTCATGTCTGACTCTTTGTCATTCCATTTGGGGTTTTCTTGGCAAAGGTACTGAAATGGTTTGCCATTTCCTTCTCCAGCTCACTTTATACACGAGGAAACTAAAGCAAAGAGGGTTAAGTTGGCCAGGGTCACAGAGCTAGTACCTGATGTCAAATTTGAACTCATGACTCTAGGTCTAGCACTCTATCCACTGTGCCACCTAGCTGCCCCCAGCATATAGGAGTAGGCAAACCTGCTAGTCAGGGCTCCAGTAAGAGTCCCAGACCCAAAGACTTCCTGAACATGGAGAGAGTCTGGTTATCTTGGTCTTCCATTGTTTTTTAGAGTTTTGTCAGAGGGGTCTCAAAATAGTTTTAGGAGAAGGAAAGAAGAAAAGGTAGAATATCAGGAATGACAAGAAAGCAGGTAAGGGTCATGGGGGGAAGAAGAGGGAATGTAAAGGTTGGAGAAAAGAAGCTATAAGTCATTTAACTTTAGTGTAACTTTCAAGACACCATCACCAATTACAGGTAAGAAGCCCTAGACAGCCTGGCAGATGGATGTACGATAGCTATAGTAAGTATTATTCATTTATTTTGGGGGGAATCTAGACCTGTGGTTTCATTTGTAAAGGGGACTCTAGGCGAAGTAATTTCATGGACTCATACAGATCAGCAACTGTTCTATAACTCATAGTCAGAGAGTTGTCAAGGACATTGAAGGACTGGTTAGGTCATGTGCCCAGGGGTCACACCAGCAGCATGTGTCAGGAGCTAGATTTGAACCCAGGTTTTCCTTACTATAAAGCCAGTCCCCTATCCATTAAATCACATAAATTCTCATGATAAGGACAAAAGGACAAATTCTTTAAGGCGAGCCCTGTAGTCTGAGCGAATCTTACACAGTCATCATTCCACTCTGCTTTCTGCCTTTTGTTGACCTTGTCCTATTTCAGAAGGCTCTGGCCAACCACCCATCATTTACAGAGGCAGCTGGGTGGCAAAGTCAATAGAGGCAGGGAAGATCCAAATCCAAATACGATCTCAGACACCTCCTAGTTATGTGATCCAGAACGGGTAGGTCACTTATCCTGTCTCAGTTTCCTCAACTATAAAATAGAGATGATAATAGCTTTTACTTCCCAGGATTGAGAAGATCAAATGAGAGACTATTTGTAAAGCCATTAACACAGTGTCTGGCACATAGTAGGCACTTAAATAATAAATAAATGCTTATTGCATCCTTTTAATTATGGTTTACTTTTTTATGGACCTATCTTTGCGTATATACCCATATTATGCCCTTAATTTAGAAGTAATAATTTGGAAGAAAAAAAATTTTCATGTGTTCAAGAAGGGCATCAATTTGGGAAAATCCAACAAGCCCTCAGAAGGTAAGAAGAAAATAGAGAAATGTAGGGAATGGATGGGAAATCAGGATTAAAGGAAAATAACTATTTGCTAAATTGAGTTGAAAACATGGTACTTTCCTTAAAACATAACAAAACAATGGTAAACAATTTGAATCATGAGAAGCAGAGCAGAGAAAACTTTCATTTCTCATGTCATTTCATTTTGAAATAATAAATTCTGTATTAAAGTACTAGGCACAACTCTGAGTTCTTATTGTAGAAAAGACATGAAAAATTAGAGAAATACAAGGAAAGCACCATTCAATGCTATTGCACTATTATATTGACATGGGAAATCTTTAAAAATTACACAAAAGTTTGGAACAAGATCCTATAAAGAAAAGTCTAAACTAGGAACAGTGTTGAGTTGTAGTGGAAGGAGGGTCTGCCTTGGGACACATTCTCTAGCTCTCTAACTATGGACAAGGCCCTTCATCTTTTGGTGACCAAGGCAAATGGTTAAAGTTATGTGGGAAACCAGATGCTGGTCTGTGTGGGAGGTAGTTTCTACACCAGGAATCTTTCACACAGATATAATAGTAGGTGTTGGCTTCTTCTCTTTAAGGGAAAAAAAAAAGGAATTAAAAAACAGGTTAGACTGAATAAGAGAACCAGAAGGGTGCTTCCTCTTATGGGAATGTGACTACCTTGGTGGATGCTCTTCATATTTTGGTTAGTTGGTTATTTAATGGTGAGTTTTTCAACATTAGCCTTTTCCCCTATGTGGATCACCCAAAAAGTAGGTGCCAAGGGAATGCAAACTCTTTTTTAGGATTAGCCCAAGCAAAATTGTAATTATAACAGTAAATTTGCGGTAGTCTCAAATCAACTGATGTATTCTTTAACTAAATATAAACAGATTCTAAGTTATCCACTCTTTTGTATTATCAGTGCTGCAGCACTCCTCCAGTAGCATAGTTAACTGAAAGTTGGCTATTCTAAAAAAAAGGTGATGCTAAGTTTCCATTTCTAAGAGAGAGGAAAAAATGGACTTCAGTTGAAGCAAGGAATATATAGATCAGACTTATAATAGAGATACATACTGCAATGGGTTACCTAAGGAGGTTGTGAAGTCCATAGGTTAAAGCTAATATAAAATTCTGTGGTAGGAGAGGCAATAAATATCTCCTTCACCTTCCCCACCCCCAATTCTGCATTCCTTTTGGCTGCAGAATAAAATACAGACTCTTGTGTTTGTCAATTAAAGCTCATCACAATTTGTTTCCAAGCTAACTTTCCAGACCAACTCCACTTTGCTTCCTTTTACATATTATGTTCCAGCCACACTTGCCTCTTTGCCGGTCCGCACAGACAACATGCTCAGCTCCGGCTGTTTTACCTCCTGGGAATGGTCTCCTTCCTAACCTCTGCCTCTTGGAATCCCGACCTTCTTTCAAGTCTTAGCCCAGTACCATGGCCTTTTTTGATTTTTCCAATTGTTAGGGCTCTTCCAAAATTACTTTGTATTTACTTGCCTATATTTCGCACTAACTTTTCTATGTATGTGTAGAAATAGAGCGTACATTTCCAGGCAAAAATAATCTCCTTAACACCAAATGTTTAATTTTCATCTTTGTATCCCCAGTACCTAGCACAGTGCCTACTAGAGAACAAGCAATTAATAAGTCCTTGTTGAATTGAAATTCAAGGAGGAAACACAGCAACTACAATTTGCTTGTTGAGATCAGAAGAGAGCAAGTTTTGGTTATAAGAAAACTTGTCAGGTCTCATAAAAGGGAACATGAAAGAGAATGAATAAATCATCATGATTTTGGGGAATAAAGACTATTTAGATCATCACAAATACTCAAACATGTAAGGAAATAACAAATTCGAGGGAAAAAATGGCCAGGAGAGTAAAGCATAGGATGCAAAAAAACAATTCCACCTACATTATTTTTAAGTAATTGCCATGTTCAGAAAAACTTGAAAATATCTTTTTATCATAAAAACAAATCCATGGGATAGCCTTTAATATGATGCAGAACCCCTTTCAGCTATATGAATAAATTCATCATCATCATCTCATACATGATATGCTTGAAAACAGAAACCAATTTTAATGTAGAAAATACAGTCCTTTTATGGAAATGACTTTTCTTGAAAGGCAAAAGTTTTCTCTCTCTAGCTTCAGCAAGATAGCCTCGACTTTCTTGGCTATGATTTCCTGATAAACAGGCTTAGACTTCTGACCTTTGAATCCGTTCCACATACTTTTTTGAAGAAAGATAAAGAGGGGAATAATTGATGCATTTATTTCAGAGCTCAAACATAAAAGAGCATTAAAAAACAAAAGGGGTTCTTTTAACTAGTATAGAAAACCCTTTGTTATATTAAACATGGAACGATCCGAAATTTAAACACTTCTTGGGAAAAGGCCCAAGACAACATTAGTTGAAGAAACTGATATGCAAATACCTAGATATCACTAGATCACTGAAGTTGCACATGTATATGCAAACACTGATTCCAATGAGCATTTAGGACACATACATGGAAACTTGGGCAGGGGACCAAGGAAGCAGGCAAGGGTTTGTAAGTACGAATAGTTAGCACTGGAAACTGGACTGGATACTTGCTAGACAAGATGAAAAGCTACATACTGTCTTGCATGCTGTCCTTGGCATGGGAGCTGTGACCCATTAAAAACAAAAAACAAGAAAGATCCACCATAAGAGGTGGCATTGTATGCTTTTAGACACATAATACCCTGTAAATGGATTAGGGGAAACCACTGTCTCCTTCAGTTATAATTCATATTCACAGTTCCCGCATATATCAATGTTAATTTTGAAGTAAACAATGGATTTGCAAAGTGTTAGTCACAGGTCTTTGTGGTCAATGGGGCTTTGTAGATGTGCCAATCACTTTCTATGTTGGATGAATGGAGCCCGATTAAAGCCAAGGATTTCAGCAATCATGTCTTTAGGGGTTTTATCACCTCCCAAGAAGCCAGCTAAAGTAAAGCTCTTATCATAAAGACCTTGACAGACCAAGGATTTGGTTAAATTGCAAAACAGCCATGCACTCACAGTCATGTATAGTGTTATGCAAAGACCATAAGAGGGCGGTTTGTCTCATGACCTCAGCACTGGAAGAAGTTTCCAGAGTCACCTAGTCCAACCTCTACCTGACAAAGAATCCTCTTCACATCATAACAGATGAGCCTCAAGTCTTAGTCTGAAGACTTCAAGTGAAGTGGAACCCACTTTCCTCTAAAGTAGCCTGTTGATGCACTTAGACAGCTCTAATTGTTTGGGAATTATTTCTTTACATTAAACCCCATCTGCCTCCCTGAAACTTCTGCCTATCCTCTCCTCTGAGGTCAAACTGAGGAAATCTAACCCCTCTCCCCTATGACAGCACGTGAAATATTCCAGCGTAGCAAAATCATCCCCCTCAAATCTCACTGTGGTTCTTTTAAGATTAAAATATATATGGCCATTTCCTTCGACTCATTCACATAGAGCTTTATGGGGTCCATCACCATCCTGGTAACCCTTCTGTGGATGGTATCCTGCTCCTCAGTACCTTTCCTAAAATTGTGCTCAGAAGTTAATTCAATATTTCCAGTAGTGTTCTGGTGGGCAAAGAACACAGAGGGACTATTTCCTACTATGGTCTAGACCCCATGCCTCTCTTAATACAGCACAAAATCACAGTGGTTTTTTTTTTTTTTTTTTGGCTGCTCTGTTTGCACTATTCATACTGCCCACCTTGTCTCTCTTTCCCCCCTCCCCATCCCTTGCCCTCCCACTTGAGCTCCAACATGATGTTACGATGTTCTACTGCAAGTAAATTTTAACAGATCCAATATAAATGTGTCCATGAAAATTCTCATGTCAATTATGATCACTGCCTTTTGCAAAAGAAACATTTCTACATGATTAAACTTGCTCCAGATCCAGATTCAATGAGAATGTAACAGGGCAAACTTGTTTTAACCAGTTATCAGTATCTTAAACAAAGAACTTGTGTTTTTGTTAACAACAAATAGTGTCAGTCCTAGCTGAGGATAAATATGCATGAAGGGTACCTGCTATCTCACTGATACGCTAAGGACCAATGCAAAAGCTGAATAGGAATCACAGGCTCCCAGAGAAAAGAAGGGGTTCTTGTTTCTAGAGTTTTCAGATAACTTTAAAAAGGAATGCAATTTCTTAATTGGCAATTAAATTTACATGAGAGACATAAGATATTCATTATTCTATATATATTTATTATCATGTGAGACAGTTATGATTTGCATATTAAATTAGATGAAATTATATATGCATTATAAGCATGTTTAAAAAAAATTTAAGGAAAAAGGAGCCATGGCCACTGATGCACCGTGAAGTGAACCAGCAGCATCTTACCTATCAAAGTGTGAAAAACAGCAGCTATGGCACCTGCCACCACCATGCACAGAACAGCTTTGGTCCTGTCTCGCTTGCTGTTCACAAATACCAGACCCACATTTTTAAAGTCACTCATGGGGCCTGTGAAGAATTTCATCAGGGAATAGGCCAGTCCATAGCTGGCCAGCATTTCCACGGCATCCTCCTTTACAGCAGCAATACCTCGGTTCAAGGCCTGCAAGGATAGGGGGAAAAATAAAGAAAACCGAACATTAACACAACAGGTTTTGACACATAACTTGAATTCAAAGGAAATTCAATTTCTAAAATAAAACTTCAGTAGTCCACAGAAAAATTAATATCATATATTACCACTTCACGAAACTCAGTTTTAATTTGAACTGCGTTATTTAATATTTCAAGGATGTATGATTTCATTAGTGAATGTTCCCTCTACTGGCTCAGATTTCAACTCCTCCTCAGTATTCTAGATGGTTTTTAGGAGTTGCGAGGGCCAAAAAGTCCATCACAGGTCAGTCAAAATTGTAATGAGCCTCCATGAACCTAGCTAGGCCCTCAGACAGCAAACATAATGTCCATTGCTAGGCCCACATGCAAAGCCTTTTCAATTGGTAGGATCTGAGCCAGCTTGGTTTCCAAGCTGCTGATCTGAACTAGTGGTGGGAGTTTCACCCTAAGGGAGTTCCTTCCACTGGTGAAAATCATGGGTTTGGTCCTACAGCTATTAAAGAGAGCAAATATCAGAGGTGAAAAACAAGCCCAAGTCTCCTAAGAGTAAACACATAATAAATAATTATTGACTAACTACCAGTCTGGTGCTCATTCTGGTGTTGAGTTGACCAAGCTCTGGTTCTTGGCACAAAATTTCAAATTTGTGAAATTCAACTAGGTTCAGGAAATTTTGTCTTCATAGGGTCACCAAATTATCTCCGCAGCTGAAATGATCCTTTAATTCAGTTCAAATGGTTGAATTCTAAATCTGTGACCCCGTGATTTTAAAAGATAAAGCCTCTGACCCAAGGTTAAGACATTGGTGAACCAGGATTCTTGTTTTGAACAATGTGCAAGTGACTGAACAGGACAACACTAACCTCAGCTCATGGCGATGCTCTCTTTAGGGAGTTTTTCTTTTGAAATTGTAATCTTTCTATCGTTATCTATTACATATCCAATGTGTATTATTTAAGTTCAAAAGAAAGGGGTGGCTAGATGGCTAGATGGCACAGTGAATAGAGCACTGGCCCTGGAGTAAGGAGGACCTGAGTTCAAATGTGACCTCAGACACTTGTCACACTTACTAGAAGTGTGACTTCGGGCAAGTCACTTAACCCCAACTGCCCTCCAAAAAGCAAAAAATTAACAAAAAAAAATAAAATAAGTTCAAAAGAAAAAATAAATTCCTTTCCTTGCTGTCTATTTCAAAAGCAGTGTTCTCCAGGTAACTTAGGTGGGATGGATTTAATAAAAAACAACCTGTAGTTCTTTACTATACTTAGTGCTTTTTGCATGTTTAATACTAGCTATCAATAGAGGCAGCATAGTACAAGATAGAGAGGTGGTCTTGGCATTAGGAAGCATTGGGTTCAAATCCTTCCTCTAACACACACTGGCTATGTAACCCTGGGCAAATCACTTAACTTCTCATCTCTCTAGACAGCTCTTTAAGAATGTGAGTTGGAGAAAGTCGTTGGTAGAGGGAATCAACTTCCTTCTAAGTGTGCCAGCAAATTATCCTGTGGTAGAACTTTTCACATATAAAAGAAGGATTTAGGAGTTTGCTTTCGGAGAAATGTATAACAATTTATAGCCTTATTAAGAGCTGAAATAGCCATAGTGATGTTATTTCTACAAATGTTTTATTTGTAAGGCTAACCTGGATTTTCAGAGACTGATCCTAAACATTTTGGCCGCATACCTTCAGCGTGTGCTTTGTAACAGGTAGAGCATTTCAGGACTAAACAGTCCTTGGAGGACAGGGCTGAATCTAATCTAATCCTTGGACATTCCTCTCCCTCAGAGCAGTGAACTGCCTACAGCAGGGGATTAACAAATATTTGTTAAACTGAACCAAACAGATTCCAGGGTGCCTTGGTAGAATATCTTCATTCACTACATTTCATGAGGAGCAACCCACTGAAAAGAAAGAGTTGTATACAAGCATCCCAAAGAATAAATGTATCTATGGAGGAATAATACTCTCAAGGCAACCTCAGAATAATCAAAGGTTAGAATTCCGGGTAGCTGTTGCAATTCAGTCATCATCTTCCAGGAAAAGCTATTCAGGTTGCTAATGTGGCTCATTCATTTTTACTTCCAATTTTTAGTAATTTCCTTTAAGTAATAGCTTAAAACCCCTACTAGAAGGCTCTCCATTTCTTAAACAAAACATAGCCTGTCATGAAACACTTTCCTATGTGACTGATTTCCCATTTCACCAAAACTTCTCTTATGTCTAGCCACCTTAAAATCAATCTGAAAACTCAGGGGCCCTGATGACAGCACTTGTATACAGCAAGGGAAAGATAAGGAGAGTGAGCTGATTCTTGTTATGCACTGAAACATATCTATAGGACTTGAGAGCCCACCAGTTTAGTTTCCATTGGTGAGGGATAATTTGCAGTGAAGTTTCCCCATTCTGAAAAATCAAATCTAGAGTGGCTTCAGCATCCACTAGGGCTTAGGCTTAAGTTTAGAAGTCACCCGACCTTACAGGAATCTGGGACTTAGAGCAATGGAGACCCTCCCCAGAGCCACCTCAACACTAGATATGCCAAATAAGGATAAAACTGCTTTCCTGGCCTTGCATTGGATACCCACATGTTTCCAGGTCCTTTGTCTCAGAGATAGATTCCCGTGCTTAGGTTGTGGGCTGACCTCCCTACCAATGAGAGTGAAGGCCAGCTGAAGGGGTTGGGTTTCTGCATTAGAAGGTTATATAACCATGGGCTTGCTTCTACCTGTTGCTCTCTCCCTGGCAGACGCTATTTGAGCGACAGGAGGGGAAGAGTCCTTTCTGGTGAGAAAGAATAAAGACCTTTTCTGACCTCAGATTTAGACTCCGAACTCTTTCATCTCATACACTGTTGTATGTCCAACTTCATCTAGTTCAGAACAAAACCCACACACCCGTGAACATTTTGTTCCCAATCTTTCATGATTCTGGCTGTAATCTCTCTATCCACTTTGTGCACATCCTCTATGGCTTACAGGCAAAATAGGAAAAAAAAACAAAACTGGTATCTTATTTTTTTCATACTGGCAAGATATCAGCATGATGAGATAATTTTATAATTGCTTATAATATTGCACATGACACTTTCATAGCAAACCAAACCAGGATCTAATTCTCAGGCCAGTCATTGCTCTTCTCTGGGTTTCAGTTTCCTCATATGCAAGATGATAAAGTTCGAATAGATCATCTTTAAGGTCCTTTTCCATCTCTAACATTCAGTCATTCAGTAATTCTTTCTTCCGGGCATATGATTTTTTTTTGCATGCATCCCTCTCAAAGGCATTAATTTTCACAAAAGGTACATGAATTATTTAGAATACTTTCAGAAAACATACAATAGTGTATTTAAATACTGTAGAGTTAGACAGTCACATTGGCAATTTGGGAGGTCTATTCCTTGCCAAAATGATACAAGTCAACCTTAACTAAAGTTATCTATTAACACAGTTCTCCACTTTCTATTTTTGTTGATGCTATTTGGGGTTCAGTGCCAAGGAGGCAAGAGGATAGGAAAGCAAGATTATACATTAATAAGGCTTGATCAATGTGCCAAGTCAGAAAAAATTTCAGCTGGCTTAATGACCTCTATGTCGTAACTACTTAGTGTAGAATTGTACTATCAGAAAATGCTCAGAAGAGAATCAAACCACAGTTTGAGGAGAGCTCCTTTATGCGAGTGCCAGGGGAAGAGGGGAGAGAGAGGGAGAGGGGGAGAGAGAAAAGGGGAAAGAGGGAGAGAGAAAGGGGTAGAGAGGGGGAGAGAGAGAGAAGGAGAGGGAGAAAGGGGGAGAAAGGGAGAGAGAGCAAGAGAGAGGGAGAGAAAGAGAGAGAAGAAGGGGGGAGGGAGGGAGAGAGAGAGAGAGGATTTGTGGCTAAATTATATAGGCATTAAGCAGTTTCTGGGCAATATCCTAGTGGAGTGCTTTATGGCAAAATTTTATTCTAGCTGGTTTTAAAATCCAAATATTGCTTAACCTGGAAAGAAAAGATTCTTATATTTCTTCATCACAATCCAAATACTAAAAATGATTAGCACTAATTGTTTTATAATCACAACAAATTTAGAGCTCATTGTATAACTGTAGTTAAAGTAAGTGTGGGAAAATGAATTCATGTCAACTCTGATTATTGTGCATCATAATTTATATGTCCACTGCTTTATGGTTTATAAAATACTCCCTTCACATCATCTCTATAATTTAGAATCACAGGATCACAGATTCAGAATTGTTAAGAGATCTTTGAGGTCACCTAGTCCAACCACCTCATTTTACAGGTAAACAATCTGAGGCCCAGGGAGGGCAGAACAAATTCTCTTACTCCCATTTTATTAGACGAGAAAATTCGGGCTCAAAGAGGTTAATTGACTTCTTGATAGACCCAGAGAGGTGGAATATAGAGAGGTGAACCTTAAACTCAGCTCTTGTGACTCCAGACGGGGCTTTCCACTGTACTAAACTTTAATTGTGTGGTCACCACAAACTATGGGATACTTAATGGTTAAATGAGCAACATTTTTGTGTAAGGCTAACTAGCTAGCTCTAATGGTATGGCTGTAAAGCTATATTCTGCAATACTCCTTTTATCTAGTTTTCCCCTCCAACGAACTGCACTATAAGAACACTGAAAAAGGAGGAGTAAGAATGGGTATGACATCTTCCACAACTTAAAAAAATGGCTAGTCAACCCACAAGCCTTTATTAAGCAGTGGTGTGTGCCGGGGGTTAGGGCTATAAATACAAGAGTGAAACAACCCTCCTCTTAAAGAGCTTATATTCTTACGGGGAAGAGCATAAATATAAGCATATTCAGGATAAATATGAAAAAAAAAATACAAAGTAGTTATTCAATACAAGATAATTAGATGGGAAGGTCATAGCAACTGGGTAGGTGGGGGACATCAACAAAGACATAAAATATGGCTGTGAAGGATATAATATTGGATATAATATTCTGCTCTCTGAACAATCCAAAGACAAGGAACCCTGGAAAGAAGTGTGATGGACCCGAATTGGGTGTGACACATTAACAATAACTTGCATCTGAGGAGTGGCATAAGAGACAGTATCAAGGACAAGTATGACTGGACTGGACCCATCTTTTTTCATGTACTAAGAAGAAACAACACATGGTACACTGGAATCCCCGAAATATTAATAGCAACAGTAAATTATGTGGATCTTGCAAGGAGGCCTTGCGGGAAACACATGGACAAGAACCACACATGATGAAAATGTGGTTACAATTTGCATTGGTAGAGAAAGTACCTACACACTTATGAATTAATGGGTCAAAGTATCAAAATAATTACTCACTTTAGGAAGCAATTAAGCAATTAGAAAGCACTGTGTTCTTCCTAATGCCACTTCTCCACTCTGCCAAATGAACCCCCACTCATCAAATCACCCCCATCAACACATCTCCAACTAAACATGACTTTTGACTATGTCAAGAAAGCAAACACAGAGATTTCTGTTCAGTTGTTTTTGGTTATGTCTGACTCTTTGTGATCCTTTTTTGGCATTTTCTTGGCAGATACTAGAGTAGTTTGTGGTTTCTTTTTTCAGCTCATTTTACAGATGAGGAAACTGAGGCAATAGCATTAAGTGACTTGTCCAGAGTCATGGAGCTAATAAGTGTCTGAGGCCAAATTTGAATTCAGATCTTTGTCCCTCCAACCCCTGCACCCTATCTACCGTGCCACCTAACTGCCCTAAACACATTGGTTATCTAAAATTAAATAACTGTAAGACCCTCAAAGGCTCCTTTTTAAATAAGTGATTTATCTTTCATAGAGCTTCTGCTTTCAATGTGTAAATCCACCCTTTATGCAGTGGTTAGAAAGAAGTAATTTTGAGTATCAGTTCTATTACCTATTAGCTGTATGCCTCAACACACATCGTTTAACCTGTGACTTAATCACCTCATTTGTAAAATGAGAATATTAGTACTTGTACGGTCTACCTGTCCAGTTTGCTGTTTTAAATTATAAAACACTACATAAATATGAGACATTTTCATGATAAAATGTCCTTTTTTCAACCAAAGAATGCTAGGGATATATCATCCATGATACACAAAGTCAGAGAACCCAATCATTTCTTCTTTTCTCTCTTGTCTAAGGTTCACCTGGGCTTTTATCAGAAAGGACAAATACCTCCTGGAACTCCAAGGGGCAATGACTACATACTACAGAATCACTGCAATGGTAAAATGTATGAAACATACTGGTTTTTATTTTCCCTGTCTCCACTCTGTTCAAGCTTCTGACCCTTTGGGGTTATCCATGCGTAGCACCATCCAGTGTCAAGCTGCCCTGCTCAAGCACCAGGAAACATGGGGGTGGTGGAAGGGACAAAAAAGATTTTGATCAAGCACAAAGCTTCTAAGAAGAGCCAAGATCGTTTGTTCATGACTTTTATATAATACATTATACTCTATTTGAGAGGGACGGTCAGAGTCAGTATTACTTTCACAGATGAACCATTATAGAAACAATCCTGTAATGATATATCAGGCCTGAGGAACACCACTTTTTATTCCATTACCCACCAGAATAACTTCTTGGCAAATCTTGGGTCTATTAATCAGGAAGGAACTCCTAATACCATAGGGCTGCCCTCCCCACTAACCCTTGTTAATGATGCTAGTACAAGTATTCCTCATTTTATTGACAAGGAAACTAAAGTTTCGCCTTTACTCAGGGGTGCACAGCAAATCTAGCACTTACTCCTGTGCCTTCCAATTCTACTGCAACTACCCATGATCACCAGAACCCAGCTGATCCCCCTTTCCCACACTCCTTCCACCTCAAGCTAAGTAAGCCATCTAACCTGGCAAAGAGCGTAGAACTCTGAATGGCAAGGCAGGAAGACCTGGCTTAAAATCCCAATTCTGCAACTGAGCAAGTCACTTAACTCCTCTGAGTCCCAGTTTTCTCATCCATAAAATACTACCTTCCCCATAGTTATGAAGATCAAATGAGACAATGGATGTAAAGCTCTTTGTAAACCTTACAGTACTAAATAAATGTCAGCTATTAATTCTAATTATATCTACTTGTTAGCTTGGTGATTTCAAAACTCCTATAGCTTCAGTTATCTTTAATACAGATTATTTTCAAATCTTTATCTTTAATACTAGTGTTTCTTCTAAGCTTCAGACCAGCATTTCCAATTGCCTATTGAGTATTTCTTTCCTAGATGTCTACCAGGGTGTCTAAAACTAAATCCTACTCAACAATTGACCCAGATCATCTTGCCATCTGCCTTGCCTCTTTCCACATAGACCAGGAGCATCCTTTTTGTTGGACCTTTAAAACATTTCCAGTTCTTGAAGAAATTAGTTTAGCAAACTTTCGAACATCTCATCTGCCTTGTGGCCAATCTGTCTTGACCGGGAATTAAATGAGTGAAAACCTCCCTAGACTGCTAAGACCTAGGTGTCCACAGACCAGATCACTCTCCACAATCTAGCTGCAGACTGTAATGTTAAGGGAATCTGAATATTTTCCTTGCCCCTTAACAGGCCCATGTGGACTGCTTTGAGCTTTGGTCCAGCTTGAGCCACATGGAGCCCATGGAGGGAGAAGCTTGCCAAACAGGTAGAACAGGAAGGGTGGAGCTAGGAGGCAATGAGATAGTGCTGAGGAAAGAGCTGAGGCAGAGCTGCTAGCATGAGTGATGGAGGAATTTTACCTAGGGGAGCTTGTTTGTGGGGAGGCCTAATGGAGGGAAGGCTTGGGGATGGTGGTGCTCCCTACATTGGTGATGTGTATAAACTTCTTTGTTACCATGGTAGAACTGGCTTTCTGGTATCTGAATAAATATCTTGGTTTCATCTTTGAGGAAGAGAGTTTGTTGTATTTTGCAATTCAACCCTGGAAATACATCTGCATATTCATAACAACTGCTATGGATATCACACTGGTGTTTGTCCATTGTGCTATTTGCTCTGCCTCACACGTTCTACCTTTTCCTCTGAATACAGTAATCAAATAAATAGTATTACTGCTTCTGGAAAGGGTGGGTCAGTTGAATACTTTATGGATCAACTTAGGTACTGTACTAAATGACCTCTTACCAGTTCTAAAGCTATGATGGTATGAGCCCTGTGACTATGAGACTAAAACTCCTCTCCCTGGCCACTACTCACCTGGATGTGTATTCTCTCCCATTAGAAAAGATCCTTGATGACTGTTGCATTTTTATATTTGTATCCCCAGTTCTAAACACAGTGCTGTGCACATTATAAGTACATAATAAATGTGTTTCATTCATTTTTCATCCCCCCACCCCCACTTTTTGGTGATTTCCCTATGCTTCCATTTCAGTAAATCTTACCTCTATCTCATTTGAAAGACTTTGAGAGCATAAAATACCTTATAATTTAGTCCAACCTTCTCCTACAGATGAAGAAAATGAGAATCACAGAAGCTCATGTGACAAGGCAATGTCTCATAACCTATTAGTAGCAAAGCCATAACTAGAACCTAAGTCTTCATGAGCCTCCCTGTCCAATCTTCTTTCTACTACCTGGTTCCTTATGCTATAAGTGAGAAACAACACCCAAAGCATGACATAAAATAAGAAAGCCAGGATACAGTGAGATTAAATTATATAAATTTACCTATACTTTTTCTTTTACCAAGGACTGTCAAAGAGATCCAGGGTAATTGCTACAAATAAAAATTATTAAAAGTTACTTTATCTCCCATTATTTCCTTAAGCAATTAAACCCTGACCTGCAATATTTAACAGTATAAGAGAGTAAATCAGCCCAAGATTTGTTTTTTTGGCTAAAAAGTATACTCAGGAAAGATGCCTTAATAGTCAGGTGTTTTAAAAGCCTAAAATATAGGAAATCTAAGTTGTGATATTTCTTTAAAGACATACCCAATAATGCATTTTCCTGTGTGCGATGGAGTGCTTTGCTACTCTCTACTCTTAACCTTGCTGACAAACAGACAATTATTTCCCTCTGTCCCTTAATCTTTCACTCCATTTATGACTCATCTACTGTCAGGTTCAAATTGCAAATGCATTAGACAGAGACAGTGCCTCATTCTAGGTTCTATGTGGAGCTTGACATACAAGATGATGTGCGATAAGTATAAAATAATTTATTGAACAAAGTGAGGTCAATTTCAAATTGACAGGCTGGCATTTTGTATTTGCATCTGTCTATTCCAAGATAACGTCCGACAGAGCTGTCTGGTTTTTGACAAATCATGAACACTACTAGGAAGTTTCAAGGTAAGCCTCAAATTCAACTTGTGAGTTAGTTCACTGTCTAAAAATGAAATGGTAACTAGATTTTCAAATGGGTATATCTTTATTTTTTTTACAAGAGTAATAATAAAGAAACTTCAGCTAATTTTGATAAGTAAAGCTTACAGAAACTCAGTATTGCACAACATAGAACATAATAGGTATACAACAGCAATTTGCAAACTGAGAAATAAAGTACTATGAGGGATAATTAAACCAGTATCTGACATAGTGTTTGCCCTCAAGGAGTTTATGCTTTCATAGTAAAGGCAGCTTCATATGTTGCTCAGAAATCAAACAAATAACAGCAGAGATGGAAAGTGTTTATATAGCTAATGAAATATACCCAAAATACACATAGAAATCGAATGCTGGATCATCCACTGAGGATGGATTCAGAATGAAATTAAATGTTTGATGATGATGAAATCACTTCAATCACTTTTGAATTTTTTAGGGAAAAGAAGAAAAGTTGTTATTGTCTTGTAAAGGGGAATAGACGTTTTGAAGTTACTCTCTAAAGGAAGAGGTCAAGAATGTTTTCAAAATTAACTGTATGTGGTTGGTAATTCTGCCCCAACGTGTTATATTAAAAAATACAAAGCAATTTGAAGTTTAAAGATAATTCTCGATATTTCCATGGTCTTTCCAAAGTTAAGTAAACTTTGAAGTAAATAGCAGTTTGTGACAATGAATGACTTAGTGGGTAGGAAAAGGCTATATTTAGAAAGTGATATAAAAAATAGAAATAAAAAAAGTTTAGGTTTGCTTAAAAAAAAAGTAGTAAACTTAAGACTCAAAAGATTGTAAATCTGTACATAATCACATGCCTATCCCTGCTTCCAGTGAAGAGGAGATAGAGGAATGGTGACCCTTCTCACAATTCAGTACAGTATTTGGTATACAGTGGGGGCTTTCTAAATGTTAAATTACTTAGTATGTTTGGTCAATCAGCTTCAGAAGAGGGACCCAAAAGGAATCTATTAAGATATGCTTTGGAATAGTGCCCTGATTGTCTTTTATAGTCAACATTCAGTGATTTATGACTTTTTTTTTTAAAGGTTAGAAAACTGTATAGGATGTTAGATGTCAAAGGGAAACTGCCTAGAAATGTCTGCAAAACTTTATGTTATGCTATCTTATTCCTTGAAAATATGGTATTGTCAATTCCATGATTCACTGGAATTGGACTATTTGAAATATCTGGAATATTTTTCTTAAGCTATCAACACCCTATACTTTAGAGCAGGAGTTATCTTGGATCTACGTATTACTTGTATAACCTTGGAAATGGGTGTTAACCTTCCCTCATCTAGATATTAAAGAGGTTGTACTGATCTATAATGCTCCTTCCAGCTCTAAATTGTATGATTCTGTCACCTCAAACTTCAAAAATTCTTTATATTACTACAACCCACAAATATATTTGATAGCTGAGACATTACCTGTTCAAGTTATTGTCCTTACTCAGAACGATGATATGAAATCTCCAAGCATCATTGTTTAACATGGGTTTCTGACTATGTATAATGCCATGCACAAGCAGCTTCCCAAAAGAATGCTACTGTGAACAGCTTTTAAGATTCTGATTACACAGTATAGTGAACACGCTACTTATTCAAGAACAAATCAAAGGAAAACATTCACAACAAATCAATATGCAGTTTTCACAACATTACATCTTATCACAGAAAATCACAATATAGTGTTCACAACAGTTTATCACTAAAATGGCCACATAGTTTTCACCAAAGTGGTCACAGGATTTAGATCAAAGAACAAAAGAACAACCATCTGGTATCCCTAAGGAGGTTTGCCTCCTTACTTAGTCATTCAATCATCTCAGAATACAAGTCAGTTTTCCAGTCATGGAGCAATTAGGTTAACTTAATCAGTCACTTAATATTTAGCAGTTACTAAGTATCGCTAATCACTAAAATAAAATCATTAGAAAATACATAAGCTCCCCACACCTAGGTCACTAGTAAACCATGTTATCATCATAGCATTCAATATCTAAGGAAAGATCTTTTCTTCATCTTGACTCTGGGTGGTTTCTCAGATCCTGGATCCCAAGTCCTTATCCAGTCCTTTGGGCAGTTCCTGATACACACTGAAGTTCACAGACTCCAGTACATCTCAAAACCTTCACAATTTCTGTTCCTGGGAATTCAAGGATCAACCAAGGCACAAACAAAGTCTTGGTATCCTGGTCATGCTTCCTCAGTCCTCTAGCAGTTAGGCTGGCCCTAGGACCCAGAAGAAATCTCAGCCTTGCAGGTGGCAGCAGCAACTTCAGCCTTCACCAGATTCTGGTCTCAAGAAAACTCGAACTCAGTTCTCAGTCCAGCAGTAGCAGCCCAGCTTCCAGATGCTGCCAAGAGAAACACTCTCTCTATCTCTCTCTCCTGGCTTCAGTCTCCACAATTCTTCCACCAGGAGTTTGTCAGGAGAAAATTCTGAATGTGCCTCTCTGGGGCTTTTCTTATATATTCCACACACACACACTGGCTTCCAGTTTCAGCCAACCCCTTCCTGTTATGTCAGCAACAGGAGACAGAGTTCACACCTTCAGTTGCTTTTATAGAGGTTTGATTAGTTACTAAGGGCTAAGTACCTGCTCACTTGACGTAAGAAAAAGGGGTCTTCAAATTAAAATTAATTACCATTACACCATGACCACAGAGTTGCCATTTGGGCTTTTCTCCTCTAGATTTGTAGGGTCCACTCCTTTCCTATGGTTAGATTAGGATTTTATTGTTCTTTGGTGTGTGTGGGGGGGGGGGATGTAGGGGGTCTTAAATCTTATTTTCAAATGGACAGGACTACCTTGAATAGTTGTCAAAAAGCCTCCATTATTATTTCCTTTTAATGGTCCACTATTACTTCTGCCACCACCTATCACCATACTAATGTCTTTGTTTGGTCTGGAAATAGCAGCAGGTGGTCCCCAAGTGCCATACTGTGGCCAGGAGAATGTAGTGAGAGGCAGTATGTTGCTAAGAATGATTAGGGAGACACTGCAGAAGGAAGGAGCCTCATCCAGTGTGCATGTAGTGTGTGCCTGTGCTTCTGCTCAGTACTCTGGGACTTAGTAACAAAAAGAATTTTCTAGGATTCATAACAAAGACAAGGGCAGGCACACTTCTTGATAGACTGGAATACATTCAAAGCAGAGATAAGTTACAAAAGGAAGGAGTAGTTAGATGGCTTTTGAGTCAGCAGTTGCTTTAATCAAGAGGGAAGCCTGGATTGAGTAAATGGGGAATGGGACAACGCTAGATAAACTCAACAAGGCAAAGTTTCTTATCCTATACATCACTGGAGGCTTAGCTTAACTCCTCTCTCTCAGGTAATCTGTCTCATAACTTTAGCCTGGTAGCTCAGACAGTCAGTGAAATTCTTTGTAGTAGTTTTGTGATGGAGGGAACACCGCTGGACTTGGAATCAGGAAGATTTGGGTTCAAATCTTAGCTCAGGCACTTACTAGCTGTGTGAGCCTGGGCAGATCATTCATCCTCTGCCTTCAGTATCCCCAGCTGTAATATAAGGGGGATATCGTGGCCTCTAGATACATGACCCTATGAACTACAAGGCTCAGTTCTTTGAGGGGTAAATCTTGAAAGCTTATTTTACATGCTTAAATTTACAAAATGACAATATAAAGCACATATTTCCTTTTTTATTAAGAATTTTACATATATTTTTCATTTATTCTCACAAAATCCCTGTGAGGTGGTTAGGTATCATATTAATTCTTACTGATAAGGAAACTGAGGCACAGAGGCAGCAGATGCATACAACATAATCCCATAAGGTTATATCTTTTATAGTTATTTCATCTGTCCCAGACTATATAAAATCTTACAACGCTGGGCACACAGAAGATACAGTCAATAAACTGAAAATTTACTAGTTAACAATTAGGATAATAAATGTCTTCAAGGTAAAACTTAAGCAGGTATGTATTTGTTTTCATTCACTAGGAATGTGTATATGGACACTAGGATGTCTACTTAGATTCTATAGGAATCATGTTATTCCCTTAAAAGGTTTAAAACCTTGTGACAGAAGTTGCTGTCATGGGAAATGAAGAATAAACACTTTATAGAAGGGACCATCGTTAAAAGAGCTCTCCTTGAGAGTGTACAGTTCTTGAGAGTGTCTGGCTGACCATGACAGCTGAGGTATCTGTGCCCAAACCACTTAGTGCAAGCAAAGTACAAGCTGAGAAAGAAGGATCCTTGAATGAGCAAAAAAAAAATATTTCAAGGAGAAAACCATGCCATGTAGGAAGATGTGAGAGGGGCCAGATCTTGATTTTGGACTTGCAAAAATTACCATGTATCTCTAAAAAGAAGTTAAAAAAAAAAAAGGTGGGGGGGAAGCTTTTCCTATGGAAAACTGAAGGTTTTTTTTTTTTTATAAAGAAGAAAAGAAACTTGGGGCAGCTGGGTGGCACAGTGGATTACAGCACTGGCAGTGGCAGAGGAAGAACTTTAATTGAAATTGGAATTGTTCTTTCATGCGCCAAAAAAATAAATGTGTATCATTTTGAGAGTCCTTCACTTGAAGATGAATATTTTCTTCACTAGATTTCTGCTGAATCTGGCAATTCAGTGGAATATATAAGTGGCAGGCAATGACTCTGCTTTGTCAGGAAGGGGTCTACCTATCATACTCTAATCCATTTGATAGGAAGGAGACTTGATCTTTAACTTCAGTAATCCTAAAACATTACCACTGTCTGAATGTTCTTGCTTTGAAAAAGAGAATCTTTCTTCCCATCCCCTTAACCTTTGCCAATCTCAACCCCTAAAATGTTTATCCTTTTCTCTGACAGACTAATCAAGTTGGAAAACTACAGAACTTAACTCCCAGGTGTCTTTCAGCCATGTATAATTGCTATATTTGTATTTTGATCATCTCAGAAGTTTGGTACTCTGTAACTTTCCACTGTTATTGTTCTGTTTCCCTGTATTTTAAAAAGTGGTTTTGGTTAATTCAGATCACTTGTCTCCTGGCAGCTTTCCAAGTTGTATTTTATTTTCACAAGGTCCCACACAACTCCAAATAAGACGCCTTCATTTTGCTCTACTGGAGTAGCATCCAAGCACTTCACACCCACACACATGAGGTTGTGGTTTCCAGGGAATAGCAAGAAAATGAAGCACAGTCTCCTGGGCCTACAAAGTGACTGCTGTGCACCACCATGTCCATATATAGCGTTTCCTGAGAAACCTCAGGATGGAACATTGATGTGACTGTCCACCACTTTCCACCCCTGAGGATGAGTTTTTATAAAGAATTAAAATAGACCAAGATATGGGGCAAATGGTTTAACTAACCCTACTTACTCTTTGCTAGCTCAGAATCTCAGGAAAGAAGTCAACTTTACACTGTGCCCTCCAAAACCGATGGATTTATTGTATAGACAAGGCAATATTAATTTTCATTGTTAAAGAATTCCTCAAATTCAACCATCTCAAATCTAAATGTTAGTCACGGTAGCGCTTACATAATGCTAGCTTACTAAACGATGGGGGATTTTTTCAAATTAATTTTATTATAATTTTTAAAGTTTAAAGTGAATTTTTCAATGAACAAAAATTTACCTTCACTCTTTCCCACTTTCTCTCCCCTTACTGAAAAAGAAAACAAAACCTTTATAAGAAATATGTATAGTCAAATTAAGCAAACTCCTGAATTGTCTGTGTCTACACACAATCACACACACACACTCACTCCAGTTTGTCCTCTAAGTTCAAATGGTGGGAGTTCTTTGGATTCTTTGAGTCTTAAAATCAAGAAATATCACTCTGTGTAATACATAAAAGTTTGCTGTGAATTACAACAAATTTTACAATTCACATTTGGAATCCTCACCTATTCCTCACCTTGGCTAACTAATACTTCCATCTCTAATGTTACCATAAACCTCACTATTTCTTACTACTCTCTTGCTCTAACAAAGGTGTATCTAGTATCCCAAGGGCATTCTTTCTCCCCTTCAGAACTTATTTGTCAAATAAAATAAAACAGATTTTTTTTTTTTTGCTTTTTGGAGGGGAGAAGGCAGGGCAATTGGGGTTAAGTGACTTGACCAAAGTCACAAGGCTAGTAAGTGTTAAGTGTCTGAGGCTGGATTTGAATTCAGGTCCTCTTCACTCCAGGGCTGGTTCTCTATTCACTGTGCCACCTAACTGCCCCAAGAAGACAGATTTTTTTTTTTATCACAATAAAGATAGTTTTACATGGCTTAAAATGACCAATGCTGTAAGAGAAGGGAAGCACAGTTGGATAATAGTTCATCTAAAAAAAAAATTGGGGGGTCTGAAGGCCAATATGAATCAAGAATGTGACACGGTAGCCAAATATAGCTAACGTCACTTTAGGCTACATTGAGAGACATGGCATCTGGGATCAAGGAGGTGATGCTTCTAAAGCCTCTAACTGATAAGGCCAAGTGCGGAGTGTGGATTCAATCTGGGGCATCACACCTTGGAAAAGATATTGATAAACTAGAGAAAATCTAGAGGAGGGTAAGCAGAATGGACAAAACCCTTGATATTAAGCCACAGAAAAATAGATTGAAACAAGTGTGGATGTCTGGTCTGGAGAAAAGTAAACTTAGGGGCAGTGCACTTGATAACTGTCTAAATATCTGAAAGGCTGTTAGGGAAAAGAGAGGGAAGAACTACAGGTGGCTATCAGAGAGAGCCTTAGGCTGGATGTGAAGAAAAAGTAGCGGAGCTGTCCAACGTAGAAGGAACTGCCTTTAGGAGCAGAGCGATCCCCCTCAGCAGAGATCTTCCAGCACAAAATGGAAGACCCCTTGTTTGGTTTCCTGAAGAAAGGATTTTTGTTCAGGTTCAGGGGAGCCAAGATAGCCTTTGGGAACCCTTTCAATTCTGAGGTTCTTTGCTCCTGCTCGAGGAATATGCATTAGAATAGTGGTTCTCAATCTGTGGGTTGGAGTTCCTTGTGAGGTTACAGAGTTGTGGTGGGTCCATGAACCCATAAAGGAAACCATAAATAAGCAAATATGCCATCTATAAAATAACATCTCTCATACATATGTATTCCTAATTTTCAAATGTACATAAATGGCCGTATGATTTGTAAAGTACAAATTAATTTACAAAATAACCAAATTCATATAGTTTCATCATTATGCATTTATTTTCTCAGTCCCAAGTGCTATCATATGCACAACATTTGATACTATGAAAGGTTATACTCATAAAAGGTTAGGAACATCTCTAGGCTTTTCTCTCATTTTCTGCATGGTTTCTCTTACTTCCCTTCTTGTTAGCTTTATATTTTTCTTCCACAGTAGTCTTCCCTACAGATGAGTCTAAAATGTCTAGAATTTCTGTTTCTCTTATTTACCCTTCATTTCCAGTTGTAAAATCCATAATGCACTGCTTTCCATCACATGTGCATCTATAATTTCAACTCTTTGGAAAGAAAGATCCATGTGTACCACATGGAAATATGAGGATGTATTTGGGTGTGGGTTCCACCCAGTGCATGGGTGTTCATGAGATATATGACTAGACTGAATAGGAATCAAAAGTTCTGGTTTACTTTGAACTGAAAATTTCAGTCTGCCATTTGCAAACTGACAGAAGTTTTATTTTGATAGGTAGGGTGGACTGACTGAAAAGCGAAACCTTATGCTAGAGTCTATGTTCTGTGTCATAATTACAAGACCAACAGATGCAAAGGATTTTTTTTTAAACCTGACAGTAATGAACAAATAATACTTCCAAGTTAGTTAGCCTGGAGAATGAATTAGGTAAGAATTCTGACTTGTGACATCTTTGGGCCATCCCAAGATTAAAAATTGTCTGGTGCAGGGCGGGTAGGTGGCACAGTGAACAGAGCACCAGCCCTGGAGTGTGAGGAGGACCTGAGCCCAAATCACATTTAACACTTACTAGCCCTGTGACCTTGGGCAAGTCACTTAAGCCCAATAGCCCTGCCTTCCCCCCTCCAAAAAGCATAGCAAAGCAAAAAAAAAACAAAACAAAAAACAAACTGTCTGGTGTATTCTGCCTTGAAGCTGGATAGCATTAGAAGGAATAGAAAACAACAAAAACAAATTCTGTAGTTAGAGTATGGCTAAGCTTTGCCACCAGTTCCATTGTCTTCACCATTATAATAAAAGATTTCAAAGTTTTCCTCTTTAATGGGTCCCTAAAAACCTGTAACACAACTGTTTATAGACTCACTTGGTACATCCGATAAAACATCTCAATTCTGTTTATTCTGCCCAGCCTTACTCACTGTTCAGTTATCATTAATTGCTGTTAGTGGATTTATTTCTCCCTGTAGTTTTGCAGTGACTCATTGCTAATGCCTCAGTGCTTAGCCCAGACTAAGTCTTGTGAAGATTTTTGAGGTCTGGGGCTCACAGAGGATGGTTTTCAAGGGTGGGAGAAATCATTAAGGTTGACTGCTAAATAAACTTTTCCAGTACATGTTCCACAAGATCAGGTTATTAGGACTAACGGTGCAAATAACCATTTAATACTGATGTATTAGGTCATGTTTTAATTAGCCTTAAAGAAAAGGGTCATATATACTACCCCAACCCTACCACACAGAGACACACACAGGCTAACAAAATCTCAACATATACTACTTAACTGAAAATCTCTAACTTTTTAAATGGAAAAGATATTTCTTACTGCCATAGCAAAGAAAAAAAAGTAATTTTAATTCAACCTGTAGTACTTTCCAGAGAGTACTGACTTTCCTCTTTAAAGTAAAAGTGAAAGTAATAACTATGAATGTCCATCCCTGTCAGGAATAAGAGTAACACCCAATCCAATAATTATAGCTAATATTTATATAGCACTCTAAAGTTTGCAAAGCATTTCACATATACCATCTCATTCGATCCTTATTAGCACCCCGGGAGGTAGGTGTTATTATTCTCTGGATAGGTAAGGAAACTGAAGCACGGTGATCCTTCCACATCATGACCTTCCCCTATGCAGTTTTGATTTATTGTGGGTTGACGTAAGAAATTAAATGGGAACTTCTAGGGGGTGGAGAGAGCTTTTCTCCTAAGGCAGAAGTCTGAGCAGATCATACCCACAGCTAAAAAAAAAAAAGAAACACCCCAACTTCAGTGATGCCTCATCATCTTTAGGACGGGATACAAATCGCCTATTTCAGCATAATGCCCTCGATAATCCTGTTTTATTTTCTATTGCTTCTGTTCATAACCTCTATGTTTCAGGACAAGTGAACTGTCAGCTCTTCCCTGAACTTGGCAGAGTATTTCTTGCCAATATACATTTGCAGGTGCCATCCTTCATCCCTGCCTGATCCTCCCACTCTAATCCCACCTCTCAAAAGTCCTGTCTTACTTCAAGGCTCGTCTCAGTCGCTGCCTTCTCCAAGAAGCCTCCTCTGATCTTAATCAGTTGTTACTCCTCTCTCCCTTATCAACCTACTTTGCATCTTTAGTGAGTTGCCTATGATCACAAATGAAAAGTGACAAAGCTAAGATCTAAAGTAAAATCTCTCTGGCCAAGTGTAGCACTCATTTTTACCATACCATACTGTCTTAAAAAAAAAAAAAGAAGACTTTTTTTCAGCAATGAAGTCATGATCTCAATGGTCTGACCGATATTTTATTTGCAAATGCAATGGTATTTGAATTCTTTACCTACCTCCTACTAATACTAGAGTCTAAGATCTCTAATCACAAGAAATAATTCTTCTCTGTTACTATCACACATGCCTGGGCGTAAGAGTGGACTTCAATGGAGAGAAACACATTCCCGTAACTGAGAAGGAACTCAAAAATCTCACTCCTCCAAACTCTACCTGAACAGGAATTCAACCTTCCCCACAAGTAGCCAACCTTTGCTGGAAGATTGCTAGTAACACAGAACGAACATCTCCTCCTTACATAGCGCATTCCACATTTGGATAAGTATAACTGTTAGAAAGTTTTGCTTCTTTTGAGTCTAAAACTTCTAATCATTGTTTCCACTTGTGCTTTCTGGGGCTGATCTGTGGAATGATCTTTTCATTCTTGCAACAAGAAAAAAATACACATACCCACAGGCACATATATTTAAAGTCAAGAAAATCCACTGTATGATTTACTTAATTTCTAATGAATGTGGGTTACAGCTGTGCTTTTTCAAAATCACCTCCATAGGAGGATTATTATACACTTCATAAGTAGCACTCCAGCAGATGTAACCATTGGCTCCCTAATGAGGCTACTCCTTTAGATTTAAATGATGGCAGCTCCTATTTACTGGGCACTTTATAGATTACAAATCACTTTTCTCATAGCAACCCTGTTAATGTGGTTATTTCTGTTTCATAGAAGAAGAAAGACATGCACATGACCACATGGATAGTACAGACTTAGGACTCAAATCCAGGCCTTCTGTTACCAATTTCAGTGTTCTTTCTAGCTCAGCGGTTCTCAACCTGTGGGTTGTGACTCCTTTGGGGGTTGAATGACCCTTTCACAGGGGTCACCTAAGACCCTGGGAAAACACATATTTCCGAAGGTCTTAGGAACCGAGGCACCGCTCCTCTATCCGTCTACAGGCGGGTCCGTCCACATGCAGATGCACCCACAGATGAGTATAAAAGGGTGGCGGCACTAGGTTGAGAACCATTGAGCTAGATCCACAGAGGGGCAGGTCATCAATTCAGACGCGGCTTATTGATGTCAAGGTTTGAAAGTCTGCTCTCAAATAATACAAGTGTCCTAGCAATATGTTAACCATGAATAACACATAAACCACTCTTGCTCTAATACTGTGACCTATGTACTTGCTGCTAAGATATTACTAATAGCAAATATGATTTGTGTTTCTAAGCAAGGCCCAGGAAGTAGTTTTGCAACCCTGGACCATATCCAACTTTATGATAGTTCTTTACATTTATTCCAAAGGGCAAAGAGAGGCATTAAGAGATTAGAGGTAATTATTTACCTCATTCTTGCCTCAACTGTCTGATTTACTCTTGTGTTGATTTCAACACCTGTGTACTATGAAATTACTTTTTGTGAAATTGATTTCTCTGTCCTAACTGTAATTCCCTGAGTTGTCAGTTCATCAGTTTTACCAGGACGTTTTGGAGTGGGGGTAGGGGGTAAAATTAATTCTGGAAGTAAAATATTTGTACTTCTAAAAGAAGATGAAGAAGAAGAGGGATAATATGTCTATAAAACGAATGATTCACTGTGGGAAGGCACGGTCTTCATTTACTACGTTGTTATGGCAAGGGAGCAAGCATGACAGCCAGTCTGCATGGAAGACACTCCTAGCCTGACTCAATAAATGGTAGTATGACTGGGAAGAGGTGGCTTCTTTCCAACCAAACTGGTGATGCACACGAGCAAATTGCTTTCAAGTTCACATCCTCTGACGCAGAAGAAGTCATTTCCACATTTTTTAAAAAATCCTTTCTTCCTGTGGTATCACAGCCCAGATAAACAGGCAGCAGACAGAAACCCACTGAACAAGTAGGTGTGTGCAAAAACATCCCACACTGACTGTCTGCAAAATCCTCAGACAGCCTCAGTTAAAGAAGAAAAAAAATATATATCCATTACTTTCCACCTCCACAAAGCTAAAAACCAAAATAACCTTCATTCTACCAATATACAGGTTTCACAGAGAAACCATGAGTAAGGCAAAGGAAATATAAGGTCAAAACAAATTCCCATATTGGTTATTTCTTTTTCTCCCTGGGAAAAATTTTAAAACATAAATAAGAAATAAAACTGATAACTGAAAAAAATTTAATAGAGAAGTTGACCTTGGACATGAGAAAGGCCACATCTTTGTCCTAAAGACTAGCTGGCATTGGGCATACTTAAATTCAGGCCTTTCTGATCCATGGCCACCTCTCATAATTAAAGATATTAAAAATATCAGAAATAATCATATAATGTAGATTCACAAAAGATTACTGCCTTTCTGGCAGTTATGATTTTTTAAGTCACTTGTTATCTACTGTGTCCTATCTACCTACAGCTTTCTCTTGCTTGATTTGATAGTCACATACTGATTCTCTTTATATTTATTTTGCCCATTTTGGAAAGAGAGCAAAAGGAGGAACGGATTAAATTTTTAGAACAAAGTCCTTAATAGAGGAGCTATAGAAAAATCAACTTTGTAATTAGGCTAGTTACTGAGTTTGAGCAGAAGGACAGTGACGGATTTGGTGTGTGACCTAACAAGAGACTTGGCTTGTTTCTCTGGCTGTCTATAAAAAGTCACTTATAGACTATATCAATGACAATTTCCTTTAACAAATGTGATTTTTATCACTCCATGTCAAAAGGCTACATAAAGTCTTCCTTAAGGAACGAGCAGGAAAATGGATTTGAGATCTGAAGATGAAATCCATTAAGGAAATGTCACAGCATTAACTGACTTGGCTAGCCTTCCCTAATTTTCTTCAGGTTTTAATGACACCAAAGGGAAAGCAATTTCCATGTAGGATTCTGTCTCTTTCAATGAACTGACATAGTCAAATTAAGGCTAGAGGACAACATTCAGAGGACTCATTGACCAAGAACAGAACGGACCTCAGACACCATCTTGTCTAATATCCTCTTTTTAAAGCCCAGGGAAGTTAAATGGTTGTTTCAGGTCACATAGGTAGTATCAGAAGCAAGATCTGAACCCAGGTGCTCTGAGTCCAGGGCTGACGCTTTCCCCACTATATCAGATTCTCTCAAATCTCCATTTACATGTAGCTAGGCACTGCTGTTCTCTCTTCCATTAGTGACATACAGGTTACTCCATCATCCACTAGGTGAATGACCTATCTTCTGGTGTTGCCTAATCCTGTCTGACTACATAAGTTGATACAAAGAAATTCAGAGCAGATGGCTTCTACTTTCCATTCTAATTATAAATCTCATGGTCGTCCTATGTTTGCCAGGGTTGCAAATGAGATAACATTTGTCAAACACTCCATACAATGCCTAGTACATAGCAGGTAGTTAATAATTGCCTGTTCCATTGTATACAGAAACAGCAAGGATCAACTGTGAATGACAGCTATTCTCGGTAGCACAACGATCCAAGACAATTCCACAGGACTCATGATGAAAAAGGCGATGTATCTCCAGAGAAAGAACTGATGGCATCTGAATGCAAATTGAAGCATAATATTTTTCACTTTTTTTGGTCTGTGTGTTCTTTTACAAATAACTAACAAATAGGTTTTGCATGACTGCATGTGTATAACCTATATCCAGGTGCTTACTGACTTAGACAAGGGTTTGAGAAGGAGGGAGAGAGAGAATTTGGAACTCAAAATAAAAAAAAAAAAACAAATGTTAAAAATAGTTTTTACATGCAATTGGGAAAATAAAATATTACTGAAAAAAATTTAAGAATTATTTGTTCCCTTCTCTTTTCACTTTTTACTACTATTACAACTACTACCACTATCATGCTCTTAAGATTTTCACTTTTCAATGTGCTTTAATAAAATATGATTCACAAATTTCTTTCGTAATACAGAAGAGTATGTAAGAGAATTTATGGAATTGATAAAGGGGAAAATTAGTTTTGTTTAAAAAACTCACAAAAACCAAACAACTCAGTATGCCCAAGTCAGTTAGGAAAATATGGTTGAACAAGTCAAAGATCAAGCCAAAGATCTCCATATGAACAACTCTAGCTTCAAAACTGGATTTATCATTTTATTAGAATAACTACTTTTAGTGAAGTATTTCATATTTTTCAGCAGTTTCCAGAACTCTACAAGTCCTCTCCCTCTCCTGTCTCTCTTTGTATTTTCTAGCTGTCACTCAATGCCTGAAATGTATTTCTTCTTTATTCATACCCTTGAGATTTCTTATCTTTCTTTAGCTTAGCTGAGGTACCACCTCCTCCAGGGAGTCTTCCCTGATCCCTTCCCCTGCTACAGTGGTTAATGTTTTCTCAGACATGTCTAAAGTACTGTGTACTCACCTGTGTCCTTCATTCTCTCCCATGCACTTTACTATACTGTGTAAATGAGGTTTTTGGTTTTACTTCCATTTACACTTACACACACACACACACACACACACACACACACACACACACACACACACCTTTTCATTTAATCTGGGTAAAATTTAAGGCTCCTTGAGGATAAATCTTTATTTTGTCTGCATCTCCAACACTGGACATAGTGCCTTAATAAACATTTTTTCAACAGAATCTGGTTTTTAACTTTCCTTTGCTACATATTACTCTACTAAAAATAATAGTACATTTAAAAATCCAAGCTTTTATCTTCTAATGTTAGTTTAAGTCTTTCTGCCCTCCAGTTCTAATTATGTAAAAAGCAGGGAATTATGCTTTTAAATAACAATACTTAGTACATTAAGAGAAGCTTAAATGCAAATGAAGAATCCATAAGCAATGCGGATTTCTAGGAAGCTTTCCAACTGCCACGGAGGGTCCAGCCTCCAAAGCTACTATTCCAAAGCCTCATGCAATGTCTGCATAGCCAGTACCATGACAGAGAAATGTTTGGCCAGGTCAATAAATTAAAACATGCCCCAGTGAGCTAGAAGACTAAATGCACAGTGACAGAGGTTTTTCCCATGTGCATTAGTATTAAGCATCCTTGACAAACCATTTAGTGCATCACAAATTAATGTGAACTGCATCAGGTAAGGTGAATAACCTGTAATAGATAAGGCCTCTTCTCCTCTAATGGCCCCCTATGCCTGTAACTAAACTTGCTCTTTCAAAACTAGAAGCAGTGTTGGTGTATAGGTTTGCTTATGCATCCATAGTCATATTCGAAAGACTGAAAAGATAACAGCAATTTCATTAGGTCACTGCTTATAGTGTTTTTGCACACATGGAAAAAAAAATGTTGGATCTGGAGTCAGAATTTAGATGCAGGTTCAAACCCTGGCTCGGCCACTTATTACCACGTTCAACTTGCATGACCCTAGAGCAGTAATAGCATCATTCTAGCTGTCACTCAATGCCTGAAATGTATTTCTTCTTTATTCATACCCTTGAGATTTCTGTGGTATCAATTAATTCCCTTATATATAAAATGAGGGTATTGGGTTAGATGACTTTTAAGGTCCCTTCTGGCTCTAAATTTGATTAATCTGATTTATTTCTCTAAACAAGTTTTTCACAATGACATGGTTATTGTTTACAACAAAAGAGAATTGGTCAACTTTTTCACATGCTGATATCTCAAAATAGAGGCATAAGCTAACAAAAAAGATAACCTAAAGTGAAAAGGGCACTGGAGCTCCAAATCAGAAACAGATAAATCTGGAGCTGTGACACAGGCTGAATAATCCTGGGCAAATCACCATTTAACCTCTCTGAAAGTTACTCTAGACCAGTGATTTCAAACTCTAAAAGAAATATATCTTAATGCATGGTGTATACATAGTGCATAGTCACTTAAGAACTATAAATTAACATCATCTATACTGTATTGCATTTTTATTTGTTTTGTTAAACATTTCCCAAGGGCAATTTAATCTAGGTTCTGGAGTCACTCTGAAGTACAGGCAGCCTTTTGGGGCTGTGGGTTACACGTTTGACCCTTCTGTGCTCTATACCAGTGGCATAAAACAAATAGGAATGGGGGTCACTCAATCTTACATAAGGATCCTTTTGGGGTTCATACTGACTTAGGAAACCACATATGGACATTATATGTGTTCTATTATATTTCAAAAATATTTATCATATTAATTACATTATTTTTTTTTGTTAAATATTTCCCAATGACATTTTAACTTCTTAAAACTATTTTTTTCCTGATTACACGTCAAGACAATTTTTAGCATTTACTTTTACAAGACTTCCTAATGACATTTTAATATGGTTCTTCTACACTCAGGAATGTCGCAGGTCACAATGTGTAAGCTGTATGTTTGACACCTTTACTGTAGACTATTTACTTCCAATCCAACTATTTGATTTTACAGAGGGGGAAAATGAGACCCACATGGGGAGATGACTTGTTGGAGGTTGAAAAGCCAGTAAGTGGGGGTGGAACTAAAACCAGAACCCAGTTTGTCTGACTCCCAGTGGTCAACATCTTTCTGTCCTCCATGCTGGCTCTGCTCCACCAGGCTATGGATGAACCACACTAATTCCATTATGTGAGGAGATGATTCCCTACAGCACTTAGCTATTCAGCACAAGGCAGGTCTTTCTTAGACCCCATTCAAAAGGATTTAGCTGGAGAATTATGAAAAGTCACAAATTTACCCATGAAGTGTTTCCAAGAAACAAACCGGTACTTACTCTACAATAAACTACCCATTTATTAAAAATTCTTTTATACACTGGTAGTTCCTGATCATTTTAAACGAGGGCAGAAGAAACAAGGAATAATAAAGATCAGACAATCTAAAATTTTTCCTATTTAGTTATGAATAATCAGAATCACATCTACTCAGCACCCAAAACACCCAGACAATTATAGCCTCTCTGTGACAATTACCTTGTTCTCAGTTAGCCTGAGAATTTATCTAAGGGTGACTACTGAGCAGGCAAGTAAGAGTTAACTGTGTTGATATTCTGAGAGCTGACTCTAGTACATGTCACATTTCTCTGCAAATATCACAACACTCAGTGTCAGGTGTAAGAAGTATCAGATCCCTAGTTTATACATAACATATCACCTAGGAAAGCAAGAAGTGTGCTTAGACAACTCATTCACTGTCATGAAAAGCAGCTTCGCACAGCACAGACAGGAGCCCAGACATAGCTCTGGACCTGGAATCCAAGCCCAGTGCTGCTTCTTATTACTTAAGTGGTTCGGAGCAAGTCACAGATTTTTCTAGGCCTTTGGTTTCTCTTTGTATGATAAAGTGGAGGCCTGGTTAAATATAAATAGAGGGGAACTGGTCAGATTATCCCTAGATTCTCTCTTCTAGTTTCAAATCTTTTAATCTTATGATTTCTAAGATCTTTTCAAGCTCTAAATTCTATATAGAAAGTAAACAATTCAAAATTTTTTACTGGTGAGACGATACTGGTCGTTACATATTATATATGTATGTGCATACTATAATGTATAATACATGTTGCTGCATGTTATTTGTATCTCAGAAATCTTGGTAAGGAGGGGAAAATCCTTCCCAGAGAATCAAATCAACAAGTACTGACTTAGGACCTAAGTGCAAAAAAGGCATAGTGAGAAACATACGGAAATGTATATGGTCACTAGTCTTAAGGAGCTAATAGTTTGGCTGGAATGACAGGGCAGAAGAGATACAAATGATAAGTTACATATATCCCTAATCATCATCCCTAATCATCCCTTTAACGTTTTACAAATAAATGGTAAAGGCAAAGGGTAAGTTTACTGACCAGGTAAAAAAAGAGTGTTTGAGGCACATGGAGCAAGCAGGATACAGAATGCGGGATATGAGATAAGATGCAGGGTGTGACCAGACAGCAATGTGATCAAAGAAGAATATGCACTGAAGCCCCCCCACCTCCCACCGTGGACTTACCCATGTGCTTTCACAAAGCACCCCCAAGTCCAGAACAACTCTCCCCCTCTCCTTTCCTATTCTCTTTGCTTATCTATATGATGAAGGTACCTTCTGACTACCTGATATCCCAGGCATTTTAAAGTCATGCTTGGTCTTCCCATTCTCTGGTCCCCTTTCCCTCTATCCTATAAAACTGTATCCTCCTTTGGGAAGCAAAGGCCTATGCTCTGTTTCTCTCCTGAGGGAACAAGTCCCAATAAATGCTTTTAACTTGGAGACTGTCCAATTGAATTCCTTCAGGACAATGGGACCCCCACATCTATTCCTTATCATTGCAGGTGACCCCCCCCAACATTCTTGGGGTACACCCTGAACTTACCAGAACAAAATACGGAATTCACCTTTGATGCTATCAACAGTAATTTAAGCTGAAAAGCAATTCACTTAGAAGTCCGGAGTTGATAGGTTAGAACCACTTTGACAAAAAGAGCTGTTAAAGGCAGGTACTAAGTATATTGTTTCAAAAAAAAAAAAATGAAGAAAAATTGTGTTTTCTCAATATATATGTGCACACAGAGAAGTGTTTGAAAAGGCAGCTTTTCAACACCAGACCCATTCCATGGCTGGATGGGCTTATCAGACCATGCTGCCTATAATAGAGGAATACATGGTAGGGCAATTTTATATGACCCCAGACAGTCCCAAGAGCTGTGTTCTGCCCCTCATCCAATTATACACGCCCACATATACTCCTCAAATCTTTGGGAATGACACAGAGAGGGAAACACAGCCTCCCTTCCGGGTGAAGTGGGAGGCCAAATCAAACAAACCACTGTGCCTAGTAGAGGAAAGGAAGTGGCTTCCAAATAGCTCCCTGAACGTTGTGAGGGAGTATTTTGGTCCAAAACATTTTCCATGTTGTGGGTTTTGCATATTTTTTTTTCTTCTTTAGAAAAAAAAAAGAGCAACAACACAAAAAAGAAAAACAAGTTTGGTTGTAATTGAGATATACTCTTTATGACAAATCCTAAACAAGTTAGAAAGAATTATTTAAAATCCCATATACCTTTCCAATATTACTCTTTCCTCCATCTTTATAGTCAAGAAATGATCTGACTTTCTTGAAAGCTGACAAGACTTTGACTTTCTCATATATTTTGATACTCAACTTTGCAATTGTATTTCTTCATGAATAGATCTCATTTCCCTCTACTAGACTGAAAACTCTCCAAGGACAAGGAATAGCACTTGGCCCAGTACTTTGCAGAGACTATGAGTGTAATGAATATTTGCTGAATTGAACTGAGTTAGCTATGGAAGACCTTATGTAAGAGGAGGCTAAGAATATGAAGATCTCTTTCCCCAATTAGCACCCCCTGAGATGATTACACGAAGCCTTAGAAAGGAATTCAAGTCAAGAAACTTTTCTTTTTGGGGAGGGACTGTGGTTTGGACCTGTGATTTCATCAGTGTAGGACGTGCCCCACTGAGGAAACTCCCTCAACCAATGCACTTTTTCTGTAGCTTATAATATTAGAGAGCTGTTGTGGGGTTCAATGATTTTCCCAAATACACATATACACACAGACACTTCTTCCCACACTCCACTCCCAAAACACATAAATAATATGCTGATCAGAGTCAGGTATTGAATTCAGGTCTTTTCATCTCTTGAGACCAAGTCTCTGGCAGCTTGCAATACCTTCTCCTTGATCTGGGGATTCCGGAACCTGGCTATAACATTTCTAGGAGTTTTCTTTTGAGGATCTTTTTCAGGAGGTGATCGGTGAATTCTTTCAAGTTCTATTTTGGTCTCTGGTTC
>CM053587.1:113319694-113364687 GCA_028646515.1 Pseudochirops corinnae
CCGGATCCAGGCCGCTCAATGCGAGAGCACTGGCCTGAGAACAATCACTCAGTCCCCCTGCTGTCTGCAGGCCAGGCGGGAAGCTGCAACGTGGAGGCGGGTGCAAAACCTCCGCCTTCGCTTTTCCGCTCTGGAGGCCTTTCGGCCGGACTGCTCCTCCCTCCCAACTTTGCAAGTCCCACTGAGCTGCTAGCAGCTGCTGCTAATCCGCTCACCAGAGAGACTCCTCTGCTCCTCTCGTCCAGCTGCCCCCGGGGCACAGCCATGGCTTTAGGCCAGGCTGGTTTCGGTTCGCAGTGCTGATATCGTTCCTCGTAGCCGAGCTGACTTTAGTGGGAAGTATCTTTGTGTGCGTTTTGGAGTTCTAGGATTGCTTTAGAGTCCTATTTTATGGGTATTTTTGGGTGGCTATGTGACAGCTGCGATACGTTGCTGCTGCTACGCCGCCATCTTGGTTCCTCCCCGCTTGAGACCAACTCTCTATCACTACCTTATGCTGCCTCTCACTAATGAAGTGTTCAATTTTAACCAACAGTTAATCAGTTAGGATTTTTTCAGCAATCTTATTTTTAGAGAAATCACACCTAGAATCATACAAGGGATGCAATGAACCTTTGGGATCATCTAATTCAATCCTCTCGTTTTATAGATGAGGAAACAGAGGTTTATATAGGTAATAAAGTGACTTTATCAAGTTTATAAACCTAGATAATGACAGATTAGGGTAGTAAAACTGTATTTAATTTGAAACAGTATATGTGTATGTGTATTAGGTTGTCTTTAAATAATTTTCTCTTTCCCCCTTAGAAAAAGAGGCAGAATTCAATCAGAAGTTTGTTTGTTTTTTTTACTCAAGGGACATCCTATCATAAAAGACATAAAAGAAGCAGTGTAGTAGAAAATAGCAAAGAATTTGAAGTAAAAAAACAAAACAAGCTGAATGTACTTCTGAGTTCTCATGGAGCTTTGTCAAATCACCTAAAGATGCTGAAGTTCAAAGAGGCAATAAACTGGGGGTGGTAATACTTACTCCTATACCACTACATCTCAAGTTTATTAAAAGGCAAAGATCCAATAACTTAGGCTATATAAAGTGTTTTGTGATGACAAAGAACTAGGGAAAAATAAGATATCATGAACTAATTTCGAAACAACAAACCAAGTCATCTCAAAGTACTGCAGATTGAGTATTACTGTATAGTAAGAAATGAATAAGAGGAATTCAGAGAAAAAAGGAATGAGCCGTATGAAGTGGTACATAGTGATATGCAGGAGCAAAAAAAAAAAAAAAGGAGATACACAATCATTATAATCATGTCAATGAAAAGGAATCTAATCTCTACATGATTGTAACAAATAATCTTGGTGCCACAAAACAAATACTGAAACATACCTCCATTCTCTCGGCAGAGAGATAGCCCTGGGCCTATGGAAAGAGAATGTTCATGCAATGCCTAAGAGTCACTGTATAGATGTTTTTAGCTTAAATGTTTTGCTTTTGTTATGACGAAGGGTCCAGTTCCAGAGGGGCAATGAAGAAGGGTTATATCTGAACTCAAGTCTAGCTACTAAAACATCTAATAAAGAGTATGTTAAGTACAAATAGTTTTTGAGGTAATTGCATATCCTGACTCATGAGATAAAAGCACATACCTAGGAAATCAATGTTCAGAAAATAAAAGGAAGTGATAATATCAGCCTAACATCCAAAAGGTCTTAGCTTAGCTAAGATGACTCATTTAACAAAGTTACAATGAAGTTTCACTTGAAGACAGCACCTATAGAGAACAGTAGTTTTTAAAACATCAGGATTTCAATATGACCCTAAAACATTTATTAAACATCTGAGTATATTGAACTGCCCCAGACACTGGAAGGGAGGGGGAAATGATAGTCATTGTTAAAATGACCACCAATAAATTTTTTTCCTAAAAACATTAAAATAAATAATACAAGATAAAGTTGGAAAGATAAGATGTAATAGGTTGTGCAGAATCTTGAAAGTCAGGCATAGTGGTTTGGATTTTATTTTAATAGAGAAACAGTAAGAAAGAAATACTGAAATTTGTTTTCTTTGGATTTGAGTCTTAGAGTGATAGAGTGAGATCTAGCTAATAAGGATTATACTGGTCCTAATAAGAAGGATGGCTTGAAAAGGAAGTTTTTGCACCTGTCCAGGGAGATGGTAAGAATGGAATTAGAGAAGATAGAAGCAAAATATGCTGTGGACATGGAATCTCCAGGACCTGGTCAGATATTAGAGATCAGGGGGAAAAAAATGAAAGTCCAGATCAAGCTTACAAGTACTACCCTGGTAGATAGGGTAATAGTAGCATCATAGATAGAAGTAGTAATAAAGAAGGAAGGAGAGCTCTTAAAAGCAAAGATGAGTCATGTTTTAGACATGTTGGGTTTGAGATACTCATGAGACAGTCAGGTGGAGAAAACCTAGGTGGAAAGGCAAATCTTGTGTTCAGAACAAAGCAGAACTTACGATTCAAATCTGGGAATCACCTCAAGAGAGGTTGTGGTTGATGCTTTAAGTAAGAATGAGACTACCAAGAACAGGTATAGAAAAAATATAAGACGGCCCAGGAAAGATTTTCTGGAGAAGGGTTCAGAAATAAAATAAGGGACCCAAGAAGTGAGAGACAAAACAGAGGGAAGAGAAGATCCAGGAGAGTATCGTGTTTCTGAAGCAGAGGGGTAAGAGAGTAGTCAATAGTTTAAAGGAAAGTATTTCCTAATAAAAATTCCATGTTAAGAAAAAGTAGCCCATTATTCAGGTACCATTTCTAATATGATTTTAAAACTTTATAAATTCAGTTAATAGAAGACTTTATATTTTTATCTCCCAAACTCCCCCCACATTCCTCATAATAAACAAAAAAGAAATAAAACACAATTCAGCAAAAGTAACCACCACAGTACATGAAATATTACATATACTCTTAGTCTTCCATTTCTGAGGGAGAAGAGAAGGAGGTGCATTTGTTCATCTCTCTTCCAAGTCAAGATTGGTCACTATAAATACACAGCATTCAATTTTTGATAACATTGTGGTTTTTTCCCCTCTTCATTTTTGTTGTCATGGTGTATATTATTTTTCTGGTTCTACTTATTTCAAATTTTTGTATTTGCATTAGTCCACATAAATCTTCCCAGTTTCTCTGAATCATACTCATCATTCTTATAGTACAGCAATATCCCATTACATTCATATTCTACAACCTCTCCAACCCACCAACCCCCAAAACAACCCCCCAAAACAATGGGCATCTAGTTTACTTCTAGCATAAGATACAGTTTACTGACACATCATTTCAATAATTTTAGAAATTTCAATAGCTTTCCATTGTATAAACAAAAGCTAGTTCCACTACTGTGGTTTACTGTAAGGTACCAAGAGAGCACAGCAGGGAAGGAAACAGGACATAGATTTTCAACAAGCAAGAACTTTTTGAAAGTGTTCATTTATTACAATTAATTATCAATTTATGTTTAATGGACCAAAAAAAATAAAGATGGGGGAAAACAACAGAAAGATATTAAACTGTACAGGACATCTATAAAAGTAATATAAGTTTGTGACCTTTAAGAATATTTTCTTCTATGACAGACTTAGATGTTCTGAAGCAGATTCAGTGGCTCCTAAGTCTGGCCTCATTTCCATTAAGAATTTCAATGATCCATTTAACATTTTAACTTCTCTTAGTTATTCTGTCTATAGATATTTCTTGTCTTAGTTTCTCTATCTATAAAATGGAGAAAATACTTGCTTCTTATTGTGGAGATAATGAAGAGATTTAATGAGGAAATGTTTACCAAGTTAGAGAGTACAGAGTAGACAGGTACCAAGACCAGAGATATAAAAATAAGCTTGAGCAAGAAAAAGGTTACTAGTCCATAAAAATTTCAACCAACCTGCCTTTCTACTGGATGGGAAATAAGAGAAATCAGAGCTCTTTTCAGGAAAGCAGGCAAAGGAACATGGGAATAAAGCAGATTAAAATGCCTGGTGACAACTGTCCTCCTGAATTTATCACAGTGCCTTTCCTCATTTCTTCTTTTGTATGGTTCTTGATATCCATTTCTCATTCCTTCTCATCTAGACTATTGAAAGAGTCTCCCAATTTGTCTCCTGGCCTCAAGTCTCTCCCTCCTGTTTCTGCGATGAGCTATATATTGCTGTTGAGCTTTTAAAGTTCTACCCAACCTGGCCTGTTAACCCATCTTTCTAAGTCTCATTAGACATTACTTCCCTCACCCACACTTAAATCCAGTCAGACTGACCTCTCTGTTCCTTGCCCTATTCCATCTCCCATCTGTGTACTTTTACACTATCTATCCCCCAAGACGGGGATGTATTCTTCCGCCTTCTCCACCTCATAGAATCTGTCCCTGACTTCAGGAAACAGGTCGAACACCACCTTCTATCAGAAGTCTTCCCTGATTCCTCTTAATACCTTCCCTCCCAAATCACCTTGCATTTAACTCTTTTGTATTTGTCTCTATATTTTTCTGTATATTGTTCAGTTCTTTTCTGGTCATGTCCCAAACTTCATGACCTCATTTGGAGTTTTCTGGACAAAGACACTGGGGTGGTTTGCCATTTCCGTTTCCATTTGACTTCCTCATTTGACACATGCTGAAATGTAGGCAAACAGGGTTAAGAGATTTGCCCAGGGTCACACGGCTAGTAAGTAATTGCCTGAGGCCAGATTTGAACTCAGAAAGTTGTCTTCTTGCCTCTAGGCCCAGTACTCTATCCACTGCACCACCTAGCTGCCCATTCTGTACACACACACACACACACACACATGCGCGCCATCTCTTCTGTTGGAATGCAAGCTTCTAGGGCAGAATTTGTTTCATTCTTTCCCTCTGCTCCATGACTAACACAATGCTCGACACGGAGTAAATGCTTAATAAATACTGAACAACCTCAGACACAAACATATCTCTCTCCTTTCAGAAGAGAGTTGGCCTTCCTATGGGAAATGAAGTATGTACACAGCCAGTCAAGGTCATGACTGGCTGCTTTGCTGAAATGTTTTTATTTGTTACAAAGGAGGGTAAGAAGGTTATAGGAAAAATGATTATGATATAAAAAAAGGCAACAGCAAAACCTTTTTTTAAGTATGTGAAGTCTGTTCAGTGACTAGAGTCCTGGATAATCTGTTTGAACCTTTCATTTATTACAACAGAGAAGAAAAGGATGAGGGCTTAATTTTTTATTTCTTTCATTGTTCTCTGTCCTGATGAAAAGTCCATAGGATTAATTCCTAATGTCTGTGAACTGAACAAAGGGAGAAGGGAAAAGGCATTTAAAAATGTCAAGAGTCACTGGATAGAAAGGAGGCTTGATAAGCATGAAAGACAGTTTAGAAGGCAAACTGGCTAGCTGCGAGGCAGGAGGGTTAAAGGAAATGTCCAAGTCAAAGGTGACATGCTGATTTCAAGCCTGGATAATGAGTAGAAATGCTGTGGTATTGATGGAAAAGTTACTCAAAGGTGACAAGTGTGATTTTAGACAACCTGGAGATAGTTCAGGAGATAGACATACGGACCGGAGTTCCAGCAAGAAAACAGGTTTGGAGATAGAGTTCTGTGAGTCTTCAGCCCAGAGGTGTTAATAGAAACTGTGAGAAAGATGAGATCTTTTGAAGAAAGCATTAGAAAGTACAAAGTAATAGTAGCTAGGAAAGTATTCAATTGCTTTCCATTTAATTTTTTTAAAGGAAATTAAAATGAATGCTGTTCTCAACACATTTTAATGTTTCCTTTTAAACAGTAATTTGCATTGTAGTTTTAAGATTGGCTTAATATTCTTACAAGGCTTTATTACTCTTTAGGGTAACGAAGTGATAAGGAAGTGGGATATGGCAGTATTTAGGGTCATAGAGGAGAGTTAGCTGCCATTTTAAAATGAAGTGATCAGGAGATTATGTAAAAGAATTCACTGAATTAATTTTATTACTTGGTCACCACAGTGTAGTGTGCTTCTTAAATATGGGGAAAAACATGTTAAGTCTTCATTTGGAAATCAACTGGAACTGTTAAAAACAAGGTGAAAGATAGAAGACTAAAAATCTGGTTCAAAGGATAGCTGAAGCATTAATCTTGTCTACAACGTCCCCTTAAAAAATCTACTAGCCTCTGCTTCATCATTAGTCACGAGAATCTCACTAACTCATAAGACGACTCAACTGATTTGGAGGCAAATATAATTGTTAAGAAATTCTTCCTAATTTGCCCCATCCCATTTTGATCTAGTGTCACTCAAAATGGAACAAATATCAGTTGAGCACAAAATTGACAATTTTACGGTCGTTTTTACCATTATCAGTTGTATTTTCTTAAAACTAATATCTACCTCTCTATAATTTCTACCCTTTTGTATTAGCTATATCTTCTGGGATCAAGCAAAAGTCTGATCTTTCCTCTACATAACAGTCCTTAAAATATTTAGGTGATGATCTTGTTCTCCTAAGTCTTCTTTTCTATAGGCTAAACATTCCCATTTTTATCATAAGAAGACATCCTTTCAAGTCCCCTGATGATCTTGCTTGCCTTCCTCTGGAAGGACTTTAGCTTGTTAGTGTTCCTCCTAAAACATGAATCTCTATATCTTCAAAGAAACCTCAAATGAAAACTCCCAGGAATACTATACAATATTCAAAATACAGAGTTCTCCAGCTAGATGGAAAAAAATACTTCAAGAAGCCAGAAAGAATTCCAGAACCAAGAAACTTCAGTCAGGATCAGATATGATTTAGCAACCACCATTAATAAAGATCAGTGAACAGAATAAAATTTTCCTGAAGTCTAAGGATATACAGACTTATAGTCAAGAATAACCTACCCAGAAAACCCTACTCAGAAAAACTGAGTATAATAAATACTAGAGGAGAAAAAGATAAACCTTTAATAAAGGACTTCTAAGACTTCCTGCTAAAAAGACCAAAGCTGCACAGAAACTTTGAAGATCAAACAAAGGAGTCAAGAGAAACATAAAATGGTAAACATGAGTGGGTAATCATAAGGGTATAAGCAAGGATAAACTGTTTACATTCATTTATGGGGGAGATGATACTCTATCTCTCAGAACTCTATCATCAGGGGTCACCAGAGGTAATCTAATTACACAGAGGGACTGGGAGTGGTTCTATTATATTGTGATGATCTTAAGAGAAGAATGGAAAGAGAGAGAAATAAGAATACTGGGAAGGGGGGAAGAGAAAGGAAGGTTAGGGAAAATTATGTTATATTATCTGGTGGTATAAATAGACATCTATATAAACAAGGAGGTGGGACTTGGGCAAGGACCTGACATTTGAACCTCCCTCTTAACTGACCTGGTGTAAGGAGGGAAGAATAAGAGCACACACAGAGCTGGGTAAAGAAATACATCTCACCCAAGAGGGAAATAGGGAAAGGCAAGAAGGAGGTGGAAGAACAGAAAGGAGGACAGAATAAGGGAGGGATTATTCTTAAGCAAACAAACTCTAACTAAGGATATATAAAAATATTTATATCTCTTTTTGAGGTGGCAAATAGTGGGAATCATTCCTCCATAAGTTGGGGAATGGATGAACAAATTATGGCATATAAGTGTGATGGAATACTAGTCTACTATAAAAAAATGATGAAGGAGATAGTTTCAGAGAAACCTGGGAAGACATTTATGAACTGATGCAGAATGATGTGAACAGGACCAGGAGAACAATTTACATTATTACAACAATATGAAAAAGAACCAACTTTGAAAGAATTAGGAACTCTTAGTGTAACAAACAACAATGATTCTCAGAGAATAATGCTGAAACATGCTACCTTCCTCCCACTAGAAAGATGAAGGACTCGGAGGGCAGAATAAAACAAATATATTTTGGGCATGGGCAATGTGGAACTCTATGACTATACATATTTGTAACACATAACTGTAATGCTGACTATCCATAATCTGTAATGTTTTCCTTTTATTCTCAATCAGGGCTGTGGATTGAGATGAGATGATCATAAGGAAGGTTTTTGCTGACTGAAAAAAATACATTTAAAAAAAAAAGAGCATCACTGAGTCATCTTTTTTTTTTTAATTGCAGAGAAAAAAACCAGAAGGAAAATCAGAAAGACACACAGAGAAGCTGGACAGCTTTGAAAGTTACAGGTTGAACTTATCACAGACTCAAAAAGTCAATTGTACAGAATGGAGACCTGCAGTTTAACATGCAGTCTTCTTGGTTCTACTATATATATAGGAAAATAACTATTTTATTTGATGTTTAAGTTAAAAATAAAATTAAGAATTTTAAAAATTGGAAAAAAAAACCACAGACCCCTAAATGGAACACTGACCAGGTGTGTTCTGATGAGTACAGTAGTGGTCACATATTATACAGACTATGTTCCTATGAAAGTCATCTAAGACCATATTAATTTTCATTACTTTGACAATAACAGCAACTCATAATTATGTAGTGATTTAAGGTTTACAAGGTGCTTTTCTCACAACAAATCTTGAGAGATAGATTTATTTAAGTATAATAATTCTCATTCTGCAGATAAAGAAACTAATACTCAGAGGTTAAGTTTCATCCCTAGGTTCCCAGAAGCTAGTAAGTTTCAGGGTCAGGACTTTAATCCAGTTTTTTCCTGACTCTCAGTTCATTGTACTTGCCACCACATCATGCTCTCTCTCCCACTGTGTTTACTTAGAAAAGAAAGTCAATTAACCACCTCAGGTCTTTTTTTTTTTTTTAAATACATGTACTACAAGAAAATTATGTGTTTCCAAGCCTGGTTTGAGAGTTTTTGTATTTTCCTTTAAAAGAGAGTTTACTTTCTTTTTGTTTGATTAGCTTTAACACAGATAAATGAAGATATTACTTTTTTAAAAAGGCACAATACGGGCAAATTAATAGAAAAAGGGTAAAAACTATTATCAAATTTTCTAACTGATAAGATCAAAACTGTCTATATCAAACTGCAGATGGACATGAGGCTAGAAGAAAATTTCCATTATAATTTCCGTTTTCAGCGACTTATACAACACTGGAAAAAATACTCATTGGTTTATAACTCAACACACTGACTTTGGGAACAGATTTTTTCCCCTCCTAAGCATCTGTTATCAACACAGAAATCTTTTTTTTTAGATTCTTAAAAATTCAACCAATTTTGTGTCAAGAACTGAAAGCTGGAGGGAAAGCTTTAAAAGAAGTAATGTATGGAATAAACATGGATAATAGATGAAATAAACACATATTTAATGTTCGAATTTCATGTCCTCCCAATTATAAGATTCTTGATGATACAGACTATTTTACTTAACAAAAGCTCAGTAAGCTGCACATAGCAGGCCTTGTACTTAGAAGCTTGTTAAATAAGTGAATTAAATAACTTGGAAAAATGTACATTTCTTTGTCTCACTTATCCCACTATTGGTCTTAGACAAATGTATATGTTATATTATCTTTTTTTGGAGGGGGGAAGGCAAGACAATTGGGGTTAAGTGACTTGCTCAAGGTGACACAGCTAGTTAAGTGTCAAGTGTCTAAGACTGGATTTGAACTCAGGAGCTCCTGACTTCAGGGCTGATGCTCTATTCACTGTGTAACCTAGCTGCCCCTATATGTTATATTCTTGAAAAATGAATCTGTAATATTCAGTTTTTGAAAGGATTACTATAAAAATGTTTTAACTCCCATTAGCTTCTCAATGGTATGATTAAAAAATATTTTCATTAGAAGTATATATTTAAAAGAAACAGCTGCCTAGTAAACAATCCAAATATGTAACAGAAAATCATTCAATGATAAATACCTATCTACCATATGGCGCCATCTGCATTATATATTGCTATTTACATATAAAGCCTTTAATAATGTCCTAAAGAACTTCATGTACACTTTTCATTCCAAAATAAATTCTGACTGGCTTCAAAGGTAATGTATGTTTTAGAGTTTACCTACCTTTTCAAGACGGGATATTCAAATTGAGCTTCCCTGTTCTAAATTCTAGATAGACTATTTCCAGAGGTAGTTGAAATCCGCCACCAGGGGGAATGGGGGTGGGGCAAAAACCAAACCACACTATTTCAGGAGTTCAATATATGAAAAAATTTATGTATAATAGCTTTGGAAATCACTGCTAACCAGACTAAGCTAGAAGTTATTTTTTCCCCATCCCCAAAGTAGTGAAAATTACCAGTTTTACTCATTTTAAGACTGTAATTTTTTTTAAATCACGAAGGCTATTCAGCAGCAAAAAAGAAAAAATAATGAAGCACCTACTATGTACGTAGGCACTAGAGTAGTACACAATTTAGGTATGCAAGATACAGTCAGTCCCTATCCTTAAGAAACCTAAATCTGGAGTCTAATAATTCTGTACTTGAATGAATCTATGGTTTTACTGGCATAGGTGCTTCCTCACTTGGTAGAAGAGGCAATTTTCTATATCATGCATCTTTTGAGCTTCTTGTGCATGTCTTTCTATATTTTCTCCAAAGAAGATCCATCTGACATGCTAGAGGCTTTCCTTTCATTTTTTAAAATATATTATGGGGACTACTCTACCACTTGGGATATCTAGCTATTATTTTTCATTCTGATCACTTGAGCAATCTTTCTTATTTTCTGGGCATGCATGTTTCATGTGCAAATTATCACTGATGATACACTGCAGCTAATTTACGCTAAACATACATTTTTGGGTCACCTGTAAGTTTAACTTTTCTGAGATCATGGTACTCCATGACTCACAGCAATATGGCAATACTTAGAGAATAATTGTTAAAAAGATAGGTTTCAGCATCAGTGACTAGCTTGGATCATTGAAAGTGCTGTAAAATTTCCCAAATGTAAATCGGCTTTTTTCCTCCTGTTCAGTTTTAGGTTCAGCTTACAGTACTTCGGTAGTGCCTAAGATGTACATACTAATAATCGGATCTAACTGCATGTTACTAACTGTATGTTACTAACTGTATTCTTCCTCCCGGTGTGGATGGCTCAGCAGATATCACTGGAATTACCATGGCTGTCATTCTGGAGGCTATATAGCATTCCAGGGCTCAAAGCCATCAGCATAATGTCATCTGCAATCTTAGTTCATTCAGCAGCATCTGTGCTGTAATTATAGATTACATAAGAGAGGAAAGAATAATATTGCACATAGTATTCTGGTCTTGGAGTAAGGAAGACGAGGGCTTAAATCCCACCTCAAACATGTAATAATTGTGTGACCCTCCTCAAGTCACTTTCCTGACTCAGTTTCCTCATCTATAGTGTGAAAAGGTTGAATCTGATGGCTTCTAAGATCCCTTCCAATTCAAAAAATTTCCATAGGAAGACACTGAAGAGCTAGAAAGTGGGGAAGTGATAAAAAAGCATAAAAGAGTAGAATCTAAAGAGTAATAAGATTCTTATATTAATGGGAAAAATTAAGGAAAAGAGATTATAAAGAATGATAAAAGTTAAAAGACATAAAAAGAGAAAGAATATTTTTATATGCAAAGAAGGGCATTTAGGACATAAATGACCTAGTGAACATATTTTTTCAGGTGGCTGATATACTCATGTTCTTCATTAGGTTGTATAATAGCATGCATCATTACTGTGTGTAATCAGAAATCAATGAGGGGGATCACAGAAAGACAATAGAAGAGAGAGTACTTCCTAATGAAGGGCAACATGGATGAGGATTTCATTAAATTCTCATAATTGTGACGGCCCCCTAAGCAGGATGAATTGCTTAGAGAAGCTGTAGAATTCAGTAGTGACCTTTATAAATAAAAGGCCATGTTTCACCTTTATGGGGCGATTTAAGAGCAGTCTTAAGGAAAAGGAATTGGCCTAGAAGACAATCATAGATGATTCTGACACTATCAACAAACAATAAACATTTACATGGTGCCTTGGCAGACACTGTTTCACAAGCTCCTCACAATGACATTGTGACATCCGGCTAGCCCCACCTCACAGATGAGAATTGAGGCACTGAATCAGCTCTCTCCTCCTTACTCCGGCAGCAATCTTGCCACTGCACCATGCTGATACTAAGAATGATTCAAAGTGACAAGAGGGTTTGGCAGTTTGCAAAGTGCTGTCCTCATAGGAACTCCATGAGGAAAGTAGTACAAATTTTATTCTATCCATTTTTACACGTAGTATAGTGAGTCTCACTAATACGTGTCAGTGTTAAAACTCAACTCAAGGTCTCCAGGCTTTGTTAGACCACTATTCCATGCTGCTGTCTCATGAAAATAACGAAGTCCAATGATACTAAGCGCAGACAACCTGATAGAACCAAAGAATAAAACCTTAACTGTATCACACTGTTATACGTAATTTGATTCCTTCTTCAGAAACTCTTGATTAAACACACAAGTGTGCACAAAGTGCAACTTTGCTATGCCTTGTTCAAATCCCTCGAATAAGTTTTTTAATCCCATTGAGTTTGTATTATCACAGTAAAACTTCCATTACCTGCACAGAAGACATGGAGTTGACTCTACCAGGCAAACAGAGAAATCAAACCAGAAGCCAGAGCACCAAGTTTATTTATTTGCACACAAAGCCACAGGGGCCAGGTTTTGAACATCATTAACCTTCTGAATGAAGCTTTGTCTCCCATAAAACTAATCTATTGCACTGAGGCAAGTCTTGATGATGTCAAATCACATTAATAGAGGAAGACTAATCACTTATGCTATTTAAGGCATATGTGGACCAGCCCAAATATTTTTGACAATTAAAAAAAAAAGTAAAACTTCAGTGAAAGTAGGACAAGAATGGAATATAGTTGCCTTTGCTTTATTGGACAGTATATTTCAGATCTCGGGTCAAGATCTTTTGGCAGATGGTACCCCAAGTTAGGGAGATGTGCGGAAGGATTAATTCTTATATTATGACAGTTAGGAAAGTAATGATTTTTCAATATGGTTGGAGTAATAGAAAGAACAGCTAAGTTTGTTTACAATACTACGTCAACCTAAATTCTGCATCAGAATGCCCTGCAATAAATGAAATTAAAACTTGAATTTCTATGCCAAGATACTACTTAAACATTATATTTACAACTCTACATACTTAGAACACAAAGTCTGAAAACACCACCATCACCTGACATTTTCTACAGCTTTTGACCAACATTCAATTTTAAGAATTTTGATTCTTTTGGTATTTTCAGAATTGGAGATTATAGGATCATAGATTTAGAACTAGGAAAGATCTGACCTGAGCTGAACTCAGACACTTACTAGCTGTGTGATTCTGGTTAAGTTACTTAATGCTGTTTTACCTCAGTTTCCTCATCTGTAAAATGAGCTGGAGAAGGAAACGGCAAACCATCTTTGCCAAGAAAACCCCAAATGGGGTCAAAGAGTAGGAAACAACTGAAAACAACTAAACAAAAGTCAGTTTACCCATTTGTAAAATGAAGGGATTGAACTTAATGGCCTTTATATTGGACCTATTCTAGACCAGCGATCTGACTACAAAGCCAGTGAGCTCTCCACATTGTCTCCCTATAATCAATAAGATATATAAAAGTTTAGGGTTTATGATTGTATTTCTTTGATATTTTGAGTCATGTTACTGTCTGTTGTCTTTATGTACATCTAGTCACCCAAATTTGTCTCCTGATAGTCTGACCTCTTGTTTGGGGCAATCGTCTACCTTCACTGAGACCTTGTGGTGCCACTCAGGAGTTAAGATTTTTCTAGGCACTGGATCTAAATATGAAAGTCTTGCTGTGCCAAATGCAAACAGCAGCAGCTGGGAGAGAAGCCTCCATCACAGAAGAACCATTTGAGTCATTCTTCTCACTGATCTGATGGGGTAAGGAGATAACAGAACCCAGAAGAAGCATTCCTATCAACAACTGGTCCCTGGAGGGATATTTGTTTAATTCCAAATGAACTATTTTATTTGGCAGGCAATTCTTTGAATACTTTCTGGTAAATGAATGTTTAAAAGCAGTTTATTTTTTCAACAAATCACTTAATGAGCAAAACAAAACACTCCTTAGTGTGACTTTTTTCTGCCCGTGTACACATCCCAAGTGCTCATTTGTTGGCAGAAGAAGAGGAACTCTGTGGATAGGAAAGAAGAACACACTGGTGGCTTTGGACAATGGGGACTTGGGTGGGTGTTAAATACCATTTTAATAATTGGAAAGCAAAAGCTATTATTACAAAGCTAGCATTTTAGAGTGTGTTGATTGGGTCACTGTAATACTCATTGTGGTTAGTTTGCCTTTAGTCAGGTAAGCCTGTTATACAACCATGAAAAACTTTAGTATGAGAAGAGATTCAACCTTCCCTTTTTATCTTTTTATTTTTTAGAAGGGGGAAGGCAAGTCACTTGGGGTTAAGTGACTTGCCCAAGGTCACACAGCTAGTTAAGTGTCAGAGCCCTCATTTGAATTCAGGTCCTCTCACTCCAGAGATACTTCTCATTGTACCTTAAATGAAAACAGCATACTCACATATAAAAACCTAAAACCTTAAAAACCTGTAAAAATTGTTCTTTTTTTAAAAGCATTCACTTAATTTCGCCTGCAGTGAGACACTGGTATACTGCCAAGGCAAATGTCTACCTTTGGTTTTTAAAAGTTGTTTTACTTTCTTTTTTTTTAAAAGTTGTTTAAAAGCCCAAAACATACCTAGAGGATTTTTTTCTTTTTAGTACAGAAAAAGGTACATATTTTCAAATAAGTCTAAATTTTGATTACTCTGCAAATGTACTCTACCTTTGGCCTGTACATTTTACCAACACTCAAAACTATCAATCCCTGATTTTTTTTTTCTTAGAAGAAATTACAAGACCTGGAAAAGAGGAAGGAGGTTATCATGGCTGTCCCCTTTTAGCTGAACAGACTCAAAATTCTCATTTTATAGCAGAAACATTTCCTATATCATGGTTTTCAGTGGGATCTGGACTCTACTTTCACATGTAAAGGAAGGGCTAATTTTCACTAATATAATTTAATTTTCACTGGGGATGGCTGTTCCTATCAAAAGGAACCTACCAGTAATAGATTTCCAAGGGCAAAGGAGGAAGAATTTAAATTCCCCATTGTGGAGGCATTTAGCCAAACCTAAAATTTTAAAGCAATAATGATACATTGTATTGACAAAAGGCTTTGCTCCAAAATGCTCAAAGCATTTTCCAGCCATTTAATTAGTTAAGATACTAGCAAGAGTAGAGATTGGCATCTCTAAGACTTCCACGAACTATAATATGTCAGCACAGCCACTGACTGACTCAAGAAATGCTTTGGTTTTCTCACCTATGAAGTGAAGACATGATCAAATCACTATTCATTTCACAAACAAGTTTTTGAAATAAAAATCATCATATATTTTGTTTAGTTGTGACTTTGTGATCACATTTAAGTTTTTCTTGGCAAAAATACTGGAGTGGTTTGTCATTTCCTTCTCCAGCTCATTTTACAGATGAGGAAACTGAGGCAAACAGGGTTAAGTGACTTGCCCAGAGTCACATACCTAGTAAGTGTCTAAGGCCCCATAAAAATGAGTCTTGCTGACTCCAGGCCTAACGTTCTATCCACTGGGTCACCTACCTGCCCTATAATCATATATGAGCAGTTCTTAAAATATTAGAAATTCTCTTTATTTACTCAGATTCTTTCCAAATGACTGGCTGGGGCTTAGGGGGAACCTTGGGTTCTACAAGGCTAGGTCAATGGAGAGTAGGCTCTGATCCCTACCAAACTGGAAAGGTTTAAAGTTCAGGTTCATGGATGGCCTACATATATGTCTGAGGACCAGCTTGGCTACACTGGGAAAGACTCATCTCTTAATTAGCAATAGATGGTGATCCACATTCATTTCCAAAGACCATCTACTAAATTGTAGAGGAGGAAATGCTGCTGAGGACAAAATTACAAATGACTTACGTAAATGTTATTTTCATTTGATTGTCACCATTGTTTCCCAGTTAACAGAGCAGTGATTGACTGATCAGAGCAGGGATTTCAAACACACAGCCCGCTGCTCAGATCTAGTCAGTCAGGTTACCATTAAGACCACAGAACATAAAAAGCAGTAACAAAGACAAAAACCAGAACTGCCTCATTAAAAATGGCTTTCATGCAATGGCTAGAAATTCTTGGAAATAATACTAGTCTGTCACACATGAATTTTTCTAAGAAGAAATTTGACCCATCGGGAAAACTGAGTTTGACATTCATGTAGTAGATCATCCTTTTAAAAAAATGTCTCAAAAGACGGTATATGTGGGATTCAAATTTTATTTCTGAAGGACTTTAAATTTTGTCTTTACTATAACTACTGAGAAAGAATCAAATAGCAGGTTAAGAAAAATCTTTGGTACCCATTTCTCTTCCATAAAAAGAGGAAATTGGAAATCATAGGATATTAGAACTAGAAAGATCATCAGAGGTCTAATCTAAACCCTTCTTTTAAGTGGCAGAGCCACAGACCAGATTTTCCTGACTCTGACATATTTTATATTATGTTAATGCACGTATAATCCTCTCAAGAAAAATAAGTAGTTCGATACAGAACCTATCCATATATGGCCAGATGCCTCAACTACAGATTACGATGACAGTTCTACTTTCAGGCTTTATTCATATATGGTAGATCCTGCTTATTTTATTTCCATTCCTTAAATGTTACGTTTAGTTTTAGGCATAATTATTCTAAGTTATTTCAGTATCAGAGGACAAAGCAAAGCAGTTGGATATAGCTGTTCTTATTTGGTTACTGAAGAAGCTGATACCATATACATATTGTGAAAACTAATATATAATAGGAGAAATTGTTTTATTTCTTTAGGTAGAGGATAATGCAGATTTACAGCATCTGCCCCTACATGTAGCTTGGAACTTGGGGAAGCTGCAATACATTTAAGAAATGGAAGTGTAGGTAGCTTTCAGCCTCTTTTCTCTTCTCCCTACTAAATCTGGAAAGACTAATCTACATTCATTATCTCCATTTGTTCACCAGCCAGTACTCCTTGGCCTTCTGCAATGTAGATTCTTTCTCATACTCAAAGCAAACTGCTCTTTCCCTGGCCATTAATGACCTCTTAATTTTCAAACTGAATAACCTCCTCCTCAGTCCCCTTAGTCTTATTTTTTTAAGTTTAAATTGTGTTTTACTTCATTAACACCAAAATTGCAGAATTTCCCTTTTAATCTTCATTCTTGTTGCCTAACAACAAGATTCTGTCCTCCTCTGGATATTACAGGGACATCTTTCTGGCAGTGGCTTCTTTTGGACCGCCTTTTTTCATCTTCCTGGACATAGCAAAAAGCATAAAGAGTAACTGAAAGGGTTCAATTTTTACAAGGAAAAAAACCATGAAAGAAGTTATAACCTATATGATATGCCATATGTGTAATCTCTCATTGCAGAATCTTTTCTCCCAGAAAATAAGACTGTCCTATTCCTGAACATACTTTCACAGTACCAAAAAAGGAAGCTCTTTCCTCATTTTACTTCGCTCTAGAACTTTTTCTCTTTAATGTCTCGGGCAAATGCTATTCAGACATTTGGGATTCCTAGAATGCCATGCTTCCCACTCCAGGGAATTCAAAACTACCCCCCCACCCTCCACCTCTTAGGCCTCGTTTTCTTTGCCCAACATATAACCAATGTCTATTTCTGTGTGGTGAGGTGACTATATGGCTCTGCATGTCGGGTAACATAGTAATAAAGAAGAATTTAATAATATTTCCTGTAGACAATAGCAATATATAACTTCTTTATAGTATTTCCAGCTAAACCCTATGTCTTACTGAGGTCAGGGCTGGGACTTGCTATATAATTGCTGCTGTGCTCACTGTTTTTCCCCTGGGACACTGGACAACCCTCATTGTCCTCTTTCCCCCTTCTCATTTTCCCTCATCTCACTATATGCATTGTGCTTCTTGTATTTCAGTCATGCATGTACTATTAATGAAGAGAAATTATATTAAACATCTGTAAGCTGGAATTTCAAAATCTAAAAAAGTCAGTCCCAAATCTGTACCAAGGAATGTACAGTCCTCTCCTTGGCCTGGGATGGACCTTAGTGGTGTATTTCAACAATGAAGCAGAGGCCAGAGAAACAATCTCCATCACTCAACATAATCCCTCAAGATCATCTCACAAAATAGAAGTAATTTTAAAGAAATATCCTTGAAATTCAGCTGGTTCCCATCTTTCCTGGGTGTGACTGATCACAATCAGTTGGAAACACAAGTTCTTTTCTAATATAGTCTGAAGTCCCTTTCACCTCTATTTCAAAACGTCAGCAGGAGGGGCAGGTGCAATATGTCATATGCCAGGTGACATCGATGATGACTTATAAGGCTGCTGTCACCATTACTGCAGTTCAATCTTGAGAGTTCTTTTCTAGGATGAGTCTGAAGTCCATTTTATCTTGGTTCAAAAACATCAACAAGTGGCAGATGCAATAAACTAAGGGGAGACACGTCAGGTGAGATCTCTGATAGCCATAAAGGTCTTCTGTCCAACTTACTGCAATTCAGTCTCAGAGTTCTTCTCTAAGACCAGTCTGAAATCCCTTTTAACTCAGTTTAAAAAAAAAAACCTGACAGAAACAGGTCACGGGGACTCATGCAAGATGAACTCTCTGTGGGCAACAAAGGTTCACCTTTATTCCAATGTGATAAGTGTGTCTCCACAGATGGGCTGGGCCTCTCCAATAATACTGAGCATCTATGGCCAATTCAGAGGGACTTCAATCCCACTCTGTATTAGGACTTTAATTCTGCCCAAATATCATCTTGTGATGTCTAATGCCACCCTTGACACGTGCAAAAGTCTTCTCTTAATCCAGAAATGCTGACTCTTGTCCTAAAGTGAACGTATCTTACCTGCTTGCTTCCCTTTTAGACAACTAAAAGTATTCTTTTAATCTTTATGTTTCCAAATGACCCCTTTCCAGGCCTGCCATATTTGATCTTGACTAAGAAATCCTGTGTTCTAGGATAATTTATAAATCTGTGCTAGCTGGAATGATTTTTTGAAGACACTCTGTGATTTTATAACTCCACAGTGTTAATTAAACTCATGGCGTCAGACTAGATAATTTTCAACATATTACAATTCTGTGATTTTACTGTCTTAGATGTTTTCTAGTGAACACCGGAACTGCTTAACAAATCACCATCAACCTCATCCCCAGAGCATCAAAAATATTCATAAATTGAGCCAGAGTGGAAGCAAAAGGGTAGCCATATTGATAATACTTTCAATGGGTACCACACTGCCCTCAAATTCATTAAGTACAGTTTCCATTTTCCAAATCTGTAGCTCAGAAGTCACTCCTTCATTCGGGAATGTTCTTTACTCCTCTCAGCACCTGGTCTCTCCATCAAACTCTACATCTTTTCTGACACTAGAAGACCTGCTCCAGGATAAGAGACGAGAAAGGGCTTCAATGGGCCTCCTTGTTCTCTTGTTGCTTATTTACTGAACCAAGAAATATGACCAGTGACATCATGTTCCAATAATTTTCTTTTCCCTTGAGAAAATTCTTATGAGTCATTTAGTGAAGTCGAACAAAAATGCATCGTTCCTAATAGTTTGTTAGGTTGGGATGAAACCAGGTTGTAGACAAATTTGAGTTACCCTGTTTTGAGAAAACTAGACCCACTGTATTTCAGGATCCTTATGCTAACTACTTACTAGTGGAGGCTTCATTGTAAGAACAATGATAGATAAAACCAAATCTGATGAAACATTTGTCAGAATGGTGAAAATGTGCTGCTGATCCGTAGAATGATGTGCCGTCTTTTCCAATTTGGAAATGCCTTTCACCTACTTACATATCAGGAGAGATCAGCAGCTCTTTTCATTCTACAGACTTCCAGTGCCAATATTAATGTTACTGTGTACCAAAATCCATTTCCATTGACTTACAGATTTTCTCATGAGCCTTCTTCCCTTCTCTTCTTTCTTTTCCTCTCCAGAGATACATTTCTTCAGGGAAAACGTAGGCCCTAGTATATGTTCACACATTCAACTAAAGTAACATTCTTATAAAATATGTCAGGCAAAAATTCTTTTCTCCTCCCTTATTCCAAATGGAATCTCTTTCTTCATTCTTAGGCTTGTGTGGAGACCTCAGATTTAAGAGAAGGAATTCTCCGGTTCTCTGGGCCATTTCATACATGAATAGATACTGGATATCTTCTTTTTTTTCTGCCTGGGGGGGCCTTTCCATCGGACATATAAAGGCCATGGAAGCATCCATTTGCCCAAGTTTTCTCATTTAATTAGGAAAATTAAATTGTGGGAACTCTTCCATCCAAGGACAAAATGGGGGCCGAGACAACTGTCATATCAAACCTTCCAAGGTTTGGGAGGGATTTTTCATAAGATGAAAAACAGGATGGGGTGTGGAGGAATCCCTCCCTTCAGTCATTAAAAATGTTTTCAGTATAATACTTTCCCTCAATATAATAAATTCCCCCAATTTTCCTCAAAAATTCCCTCAATTTCACTGAAATTAAGACAAGGTTCTCCAAGGATATGAACTCTTGGGGCTTGCATTTAAGGTATTCCATAAAATGGCTACACCCTACCTTCCCAGTCTTATTTCAATCTTCTTATACAAAGGATTAAAAATCTACTTTGCATACAAAATTTTAGCCTGATTGAACTACTATTCATTTCCCCAATTATCCCTGCCCTTTCTGGGCTCTCTGTAACTATACAGGCCATCTTAAAAACCTGAAATCTCTTTCTTCCATATTAACATCTGTTGAAACACATTTCTTCTTTTAAGGTCCAGCTCAGGTAACATCTCTTCCATAAGACTGTATCTCATCTACTTCATGAAAAAGATTAAATCTCTTTTATAGTGTTGTCTGGACCTCAGACACCAGACAGGACCTACCTCAGAGCATGCTTATTTAAGCAATAGCACAGTAAGTAAATGTCTTATCCCCTTTGATCCTGTCTCCAGCACCTTGCACATAGTAGGTAATTAATAAATATACACTGAGTTGAATCAATATAATGGATGTGACATGGGATACAGGTAAGACACAAGGATGCTGGTTTTGTCATGTCCTGGGTGATCATTTCAACATTTTCAACAGAAGGCAACTTTTCTAATTGAGTTAACTACAAGAAGACAGGACTGAATATATGACCATATTTTTGTCACCCTAGACTCTATCTGAACCATGTTACATATCTGTTTGCGTGTGTGTGTGTATGTGTGTATGTATGTTCAGTTACATTATTTTATCACTAAATTTTTGAAGTTGCTGAGGTGGTTAATTAATAATGAGAAAAAAATGCTAAGAACTAGCTGAGTATTAAGACATAAGGGTATTTTTGTTTTACATATATCTATACATACCATTTTTTTTTCTATTTTTAACTTGCCACCTTTCCTTCTCCCTTTCCCCACCCTCCTTTTGCATTTCTGAGCCTCAGCTTAAGACTTCCCACCATGTGTAACAGGATCATGGCCTACACCTCTGTAATGGTTCTCAATAACCAATGTGCTCCCCACTGCCTGCTTTACCTGTGCACAGGGTCCACATACGCTAGCTGTCCTTGCTTGTCATTTTCCTAGGGAATTAAATATGTTGGCCAAAGTGTCACAAAGCATACTCAACATTTCCTAGAAATAAACACAAATCTCACTGATTTTGCTTCTTGCTTAACAGACCTAGAGGGAAATTTTAAATAGGATTCACAGCAAACTGATTTCAGTGTTTGTTGGATTTTTGATGGCTGTTCTCAGGGTGATCTTACAGCAGCTAATTTCAAGGTTCAATTTTGTTTTCACGATCAGAAAGTGAAACATATATGTCTGCTTTACAATATCACCTTTATGGTCCTTCACACAGTGTTGAGCTAGGCCTTGAAAGAAGTGTTTCAATATCATCCAAGTATTTGTTTTGCAATTCTAGACCTATGCTCTCCTAATGTTATTTCTGTGAGCTTCTCAGTGGTTGCTCAGCTTACTAAATAAAGTTGATTGTACACAACAGATCAAACCTGACAGTCTAGGTGTGTGGTAGGTGACTAAGAACATATCTAACTATATGCAAAACAGGAAATCAGATGAGAAACAAGCAAATTCATGTTCAGCATACTATCAGACAAAGATCTCAACTCTGTCCCTAATCAGCTTGTCTTCTCCAACTTGATAGGATTGTTCACAAGTCAGAACACCTCCATTCTCCCCACCCAAAGTAGTGTCCTGGTAGCTTTGCTCAGGTAACATTTGATATTCAGCCAAATATTGACATGACAAGTGGAATAGTGGTTTGGTGGCTAGTAAAACCTTTTCTTTATCGTTCGAAAGAACAGGGAAAATAAAACAAAGTACAAGTTTATATACATGCAGTTAGATTAAAGAAGCTGAGATTCTGATATAGAAAGACAAATGCTGGGAAGGACAAATGATCAAAGCGTATCAAAAGTTAAGAAGGTTATGAACAGGGTGAACAGAAACTTGTTCCCTGACCCCTAGAAAACTCTGAATTTTGTGGGCAACTCTGAAGTTCAAACAATGTAGTTTTAGGACAAACAAAAGGAAGTATTAGTTTTTACTGCAGTAGGATATTTATTAAAAAATGTTATTCTTTCATACCCCTCCTTCTTCATACCACTGAACATAAAAGAAACTCTTATCCCAAGGAGCAGTTAAGGAAGAAAATATTAATATATACCAGAAAGGTAGGAAAATTCATGGGTATAGAACTATAAAGGAAGACCTTCTAGAGGTGACAGAACAAGCCAAAAAAGACCATTCAGATCCATACTAGGTAATAGATACAGGAAAATCATTATATACAAGTAATATGTGTATATATAAAATGTACATGTATAAAGATATGTATTTGTGTATATATGTGTATATGTACATACACACATACCTACGTGTATAAGTCAAAGTCAATCTCACAGGCCAACTAGGGAATCTGGCCATAATCTAATGGTAACCTAAGTCACATTTATTGTTCCACTGTCTTTCATTCTGTAGCACTTTGAGGGTGGTTACTGGTAGCAATGAAATGATCTAGGATCTCAGTTGAAGGTAGCAGGGTACACTGGAAAATTATACTAGCTAGAGAACCTGGATCTGAATCCAAGCCTTGTTCCCTACTCCCTGTGTGTTTTGGGGCATGTCATTTAACTGAATTTTTTGTCTATATAACGTTAGGGTTGGACTTGATGGCCTCTGAGGTCACTTCTACCTCCAAATCTCTATTCTACAATCACTCAAGATAACATGGAACACACTCGTACACATTCCCAAAATTCTTTAGCTTGAGGCAGCACAGGAGAATATTAGACTATGTCCACTAGGAAACCTGTGTGTGATATAGGAGAGATGTAAGTCTGATTTCTAGTTTGGCCACTTACTAACGGTATGACCTCGGGCAAGTCACAGCTTCTCGGGCTTTAGGCTTCCTAAACTCTAATAAAAAGGAGGTGTGTTATTCTCTGAAGTTCCTTCCAGTTCTAACATGCTACTTCTGTGAAATCTAGTCTGTATGGGTGGGAAGCAGGGGCATTCTTCAGTACAGCATGAGTTTCCATGACATAGGCTATCTCTGCATAGTATGAATGCCTGAATGACCTCGAGAAAGAGGTGGCTAACTTGTTTCTTGGAGCCTATGCCCACGAGAAGTACAAAGTATTTGACCTAATACCAAGGTTATATAAAAGCAGCAAATCAGTTTCAGATAAATATCATAGGGTGGATAAGGGAAGAGTCATGTGCAATTCTATTAAATTGGAGTTAATTGGAAAACAAATTGATTGGGGACAGCATCTTCTATTCAATTAGGGCAGAATGTTCCTCCTAGATCTGGATGGTAGAACAGAGCATGCTAGACAAAAACATTTCTACAAAGCAAACCTGCCCTCCACAATTATCTCATGTTTTTGGTATGCTCTGCTCTTGCTGTGGTTCTCCCATAACACAGAAAGGCTTATTTCAAAAGCACTACCAGAGAAGCCACTGTTCTTTATGATGTGGCTTGCTGCCCTTGGGGTGATTAGCATATGCACGGATATTATTTCATGAGTATACTAATTATCCACACCTAAGCAGCAGCTACCCAGAATCTTTTGTGCCATGCTGCAGCCATTAATGGGACAGCAGAGGGCAAGTAAAAACATTGCTGATTGACGTGGAACCAACCTCCTTATAATGTGCTTGACCCTGGCAAAAGAGGGCTGCATTCAAACAACCTGGAGCATCAGGGAGACAGCAAGAAGGCCAACCTGACTGCAACAGAGCAGATAAACTGGACAATGGCTATAAAGAGAAAACTAGAAAACCAGAAGATAACAAAGAGTTGAGCAAATGGAAGGTTGATAAGACTGTGGCCAAATCAGTAAACCTAAAATAGGAGAAAGGGCAAAAAAAATTCATTCGGTGAATGTTTATGAAGTGCCTTCTCCAAACAGGGGCCTGTGTTAGGTGCTGAGGATACAAAGACTCTGCTTTCAAGGAGCTCACATCCCCTATTTCTACCACCCAGGATGAAGACGACCCTTTTAATTCCTTTCTTAAGGGCAACTCTAGGATATAACAAACCTCTGGGTATGGAAGTATCCCTATCACTGCTAAATGCTCAGCTCTAAAATGAATTGTGGAACAGAAAAAGAAAACCACCACCTTGGAGGTCCAATTTTCAGCAGAAAATTGCCAGACAAGGTTTCAAGTTTTATCTAGAACATGCATATTTAATGTAAGCCTTTTATAAATATGGCTGTGACCTGTTCATATAATTCAAGAATCATCAATGGTTTCCTATTGCCTTTAAAACGAAATACAAGTTCCTCACATTATCATGTAAAACTTTTCGCAACCTGCTTAGTGTTCTAGATTTATTTCATATCACAACTCTTTACACATTCAATGATTCCGCTGAACTATCCAAGACTCAGGATTCTATCTCCAGCCTCTGCCTGCACTATCATCGCCTCCTGCCCTTCTCCGCCCAACGTGCTGGGATGTGATCCTTCCTCATGCTGCCTTTTAGAATTCCAAGGGCCAGTCACAGCTCAGCTCATGCTGAGGCTTCTACTAAAGTGTGTCTTGATTCCTTTTCATGAGCATTCCCTCCTTCCACATCAATCAAGCAACAAGTATTTCTAAGTCTAAGGACTGGGCTTTATCAGTGCTAAAGATTAAGGATACAGAGAAAAAATAATAATGCCAATAACATCAGGCATTTATAGAACACTCAGATTTGCAAAGCAAAAGGACATGAGGAAACTGAGGCTGAGAGGTTCAGTGACAAAGCCAGGGTCACACAGCTTGTGATTATTTGAGGCAGAATTTTCATGGTGGTGTATGTGTGTGTGTGAATTTAATTGTTTACATGCTGTATCTCCCTGGTAGGAAGTAAGTACTCTGAATCCAGGGATTCTTCTTTTCACTCCCTATCATAATGCCTGCTTTCTCAATGCTCTGATTTCCAGTCAGGCATACGAACATTAAATTTATTTCCTTAACTCCATCTCCTGCCACACCCGGAGCTGGTGTTTTCCAGCCCTCTCCACTCCCTGGAGCCTAGAAAATCCTAAGGTATCTTTATTCACCCTTGCAACAGCCTAGTCTTTCTCCCAGGAAAGATAAACAGCGATGATTTCTCTTAAGAGTGGTGGTTCAGCCTCCCATTCAGTATTTCCAGAAATGTGTCATATTTCTGCACCATCCCTGAATTACTGCACTACTAGCTCAAAAAATAACATAAAATAACTGTAACAACCCTCCCCCCCAACACACACATTTAATTTAGACAGAGGACTTAGCTCAAGGGTAAACATTATTTCTACATTTATGTTTGACTGTCACCCTGTCTAGGCACTTTTGAATTGCCCTATAAGCGTCCTGTTGGCAGTGCCTAGCTAACTGCACTTTTACTGATAATGGATCAACGAAGTTTGATTCAATCTTTAGTAAGGGGAATGATGAGCCAGATAACTATTCAGTCTTTCTTTCTCTTTCCTAAAGTTCCTCAGTGGCTCAGTATTATTGATGTAGGTTGGATATACAAGAGAAACCAGAAAGAAATAATGCATATCATTAGTGACTCTGAAAATCTAAAGCTCTGGACCATAAACCAAAGCTCAGCTGGTTGGCTGCCAGGGTATGGTTGATAGATCAGCACCTTATATACCCTGTATTTTTAAAATCTCCTCCACAATGGAATAATTAAAAGGGATGTCAGTTTAGGAAGATTTGTTTTTTGGCATGCTGTCACTTTAAGGGTTTTTTTGTGTTTGTTTTGGGCTGGGAAGTGTTCAATTTTTTTTTTTTTCCCCTTTTGCTGTCTATATAATGAGTTCTTTGTCTAGACCCAAGAGAAATTTGATGATACTGCTTCTTAGTTTTGTCCTCAGGGTAAGATTTTAGCCATAAAACTTGGTGTCAGTTTTCTGCTTAATGTTATTTTCCCCTTTGGGTTGGGCTTTACCTGCCAAGCCTGTCATGTTATCAGTTTCTCCAACCACCCACCTATATATCTATTGATCTATGTGTCTACCATTTTTTTTTTGGTTTAAATCTTTCACTTCCCTTAAAACCAAGTCAGAAAGAACCTTTTAGTTAGTAAGATAACACTTTGTACCACCAAGTTCATGATACTGACAGAATTTTGTTTTTCTAATATGCCAGATTCTATGTGCTATCATTTGGGGTAGTCAGATAGTATCATTTCATTAATTTATGTAATTAATATACAGGGTAAGACCCAAATTTTGTTGGAATGAGCTAGTCAAAGTCTGGGTTTTCCACACTTTTACTATATATAAAAATACTAGACAAGTATTTATATATATGAAGTGGGTTCAGAGACTTTGCTGGTGATCTCTAAAAGTTAATGTTTTTAACTTCCTGGACTTTTTATTTTTAATAAAATACTTAAATGTGGGATTATGATTTTAAGTGGTTTTCAGGAGTGATATATCTCCTAGACTACTTTAATTTGTGTTAGTGAAACATCATAAAGTTTTAAAAGTATTTGTTAAATGCCTACTATGACAGAGGCACTAGACTAGGAATTGGGGATATAAAGACAAATTAAACAATGGCTGCCCTCAGGGAACTTCTATCTACTGGGAAAACATGATATGTACACATTTCCACTGCTTCTAGAAATCTTATTTTGGCACACTGCTTTCTTTGCTAGTACATCATAAGAACAGAACCCAAACTCAGTATTTTCTTAGACTGTGGTCTTAGAGGTTACACAGAGAAGGCATCACGCCTAATTAGATTTAATACACTGGCAAATATGTAATAGAAGATGCCACATCGAGTGACAAGCATTGAGAAGTATATTCTCTCCTTATTTCAATTCCATGTTGGGAAAGAAACACACATAGAGGAAAAAAAACTAAAAAGAAAAATAAATTCATAGGTTGTTGGCAAAGAAAGCATGAAGATCACTAGGAACGGTCTCTTTTTTGGCTACTAAAAGAGCCTTTGATGTCTGGGCCAACGATGTGTTGTTCCTAGCAAACAGCTGTGCACTAGGAGACCCAGAGGGTGAAATGAATCCTTTGGGGACATTAATGCTTCAGTAAATAGAGGAGGAAGGAGGGTGAGTAAACAGATCTGTTGAAAGAACATTAGGATTGGAGGAAAGAACAACTGAGGGTCCATCATGGGTAATATCTATGAATCAGACTAGGGCATGGCTGGTCCTTTTATTTCAACTGTAATCATATTCAAGAAATATATCAAATACCTGTGCCCAAATAGGTTGGGTGAATAGATAAATATATTTATTTATATATGTGTATTTATGAAATCTGACAACCTATCATCTATGCAAAAATCTATCTGTTTATATACTTCCAGTTTTCCTGACAATTCTAGGATGAAGTCTTTTTCACTAATTCCATGTCAGATAATCAAATGTTTTGAAATATGTGCTCTGTTGTTAGACTTCTTTAAATGTACAAGGACAAGTCTAAGGGGATTTTTTAAAGCTACTTAAAAAAATTTTTATTTTACGATACTCTTTACCAAACAATTAGTGCCTGGGCTTTATGGAGTATAAAAAAAAAAATCAAACTCAAGGTAAAACATTAGTATTTGTCAGAAGAGTGATAAGTCATTTTGTGTGCATGTGTGTGTGTGTGTGATATTTAAAATTATATTAAATTACATTGTGAAAGAGGTATTCGAGTATTATATTAACTCTCCTCCACTCTTTGTCCCACCACCACAAAAAAAAAGAAGGGAGGGAAAGAAGAAAAAGATAAATAATGCTTCATTGCTTAGGAGCTGTCCATTCCTGGAAGGGAAATCTTTTTCTCTACGTTTTCCTAATAAAATACAGTAAAATGATGTAAACCTAACCAGTGAAGTTAAAACACACACACACAAAACTACACATAGATTAACTACTTTAAAAAAAAAAAAAACAACTACTAATGTTTAATTTGAAGTTGACTCTGTAAGCTAAGGTATTACAATATTAATGTTGGGATAAATATACCCTCTGCTAGTTTATTAAAAGTGATAAATTCTGATTTTATATGTAGCTTAAGTTAATTTGAAAAGATTTTATATTACTCTGAAGGAAATATCAAAAAAAGAAAAAAAATTATAGATGGTAAGGATCATATTGCCTATAATCTAGCAACTCCAAATAGGAAATCTTTGATTTAAAAAAAAAATCTCTGAACAGCAACAAGTAGGATTTGTACAAGATAAATAAATCAGTATTAAAGTTTACAAGACAGTATCATATATTTTAAGATCATGCACTGTTTGTTTTTGCCCTGTGATCTTTATCCCCAGCTCCACTTTTTAAAAAGATGTATATCATAGCTAGAAAGCATCTTCTGCATGCTAATTATTATAGTTTAACTCCAAGCCAATTTTTCCTATCTACTTTCCCACTGAGAATAAATTCTCCATATAAAAGGAGGGTTCCCTTTTACTTTGTTTCTGACCTTTTCCTCTCTTCATGTGATTTAGTAATGTACCACATTCAGACTCCCTATGATGAATAGTATATTTTTATCCCAAAGGACTGTTTTTACCTTATGCTAAAGAAGTAAGATTGTTAGCACTATCTGCACCTGAAAAAGGTCACAATTTACTGAGCTAACACTCACCTACAGTTCGGTGTAAAATGTCACTGGGCTGGCAATGAGATTACCATTACTTTAAGGCTAGTTTCTGCACTGGTCATATTGCTACAAAATATCATGACCAAATAGCATATTAGCAGATTTGGGGGTTTGGCTTCATCTTGCTCTTTGGCTCAAAATGACACAATGCATATTATTCTGTAGTAGCTATGAGGAAAAAAGAAGCCACACTCATGCTCCTTTTAATTGGATGGTTCATTAGGCCCCATTCTAGTCTGAAATTTGTTCAATATAGTCCTTCTAGGCCACTGACCTCATACTATCTATGAAACAAGAGAGCCAAGAGTCAAGCAGGCCACTAGTGACACTGTAGGAAAACAATCAAGGGCTATCTGCTTTCAAGGCTTTCTCCAGAATTTCTACAGAACTCTTTGTTTCTTGGCCCTGAGACTCTCAAACATTCCAAAGGGTTAATGTGAGGGCTGTTAGATGCTGGAAAATATCAAGGGTGGCTGTGGAACTCGAGGGCCTTTCTAGGCCTGAGATTCTGTGATAACATCTTGGTAACTCCTAACCATGGAACATTTTCTCTGGACTCCGAAAGAAAATGTTCTTTGCTTCAGATGCCAAGACCTAATCTGAAAGGCAAAACTAAAATACTCTCACACCACAGACAAAGGTTCATTTTAAAATTCTGTCCTCAGACATGAAATACAGAAATTTTCCTTTTTCCAGTTTACAATCAGCCTTGTTGCTATCTCAATTACGGCACTCCAAAATGCACAAATAACCCACTAGGTGTCATTGCTTAATAAAATTTACAGAGCCTGAAAATGTTAAAGATTTAATATTAGAGAAGAGAAGGAAAAAGAAATTGTCACCTTCTAACATGGCTCAATAAAGCTGTAAATTAAGATGTCTTTTTCCTCATTAGCAAAAAGGGGGCAGAATTCATGCAAAGTGGGCTACTTTAAGGGAGTCAATAAAGACACTCCTTTTGGTCCTTCCAAACAAGATGTTCTGCATTACTTTCGGCTCACTTCCACACAAACTCTACAGTTTTTAGAGCCTGAATACAGTCAGAAGGATAAAGGAGAGGAGGGCTTAGAAGATCTAGATTAATTGTCTGTTTTTACCAATGACCTTGCCTGGGCAAAGCACTTCAATTTTAGACATCTCCCTCCCCTTATCTCTAGCACCGTATCCTGATAACGCTATGTAGAAGTTACATGAATTAATGAGAAAAGTTAGTAGATCTGTAATACAAATGCAAGGTTTTACCATAGCAGATATTTTATAGAAACTCACATAGACAATACTGTGAATGTGATGAATTCTTGAAAGAAACCACCAAAGAGCAGGTTCTATCTCTCGATGACTATGAAAGGTGGATGAAAAACAAAGGAGTGTGTAATATCTTCCAAGAGACAGTCAATTTATGACTACAGAACCCAGGGCTGAAATTTTCCCCCCCGATTAGATTTTTTTAAAGTGGAATTTGGCAGCCACACAGAAAGAGGAATATTGTATGTAGGGTACAGGAAACTAAAAAGGAGTTTCAATAAATTTAAAAGTCAGCATTGTGTATTTTGGGGGAAAAATATGAATATTAATGATACTTCAGCAGGGATTGGGCTGAATATTTAAATTGTGCAATGAAACAGCACTAAGCCAGGGCTGAGCTCCAAAGAGGATCTATTTGGTTCTCCTAATTAATGAAATACATGGACTTCCCTGGTAAACAAGGGAGAGTTGAACTATAACTTTATACTCGGAAATAAGGAAAAAGAAGATGCTAGTTAATGGTCTGATCTGGCCACTATAACTGGGTTTGTGTTTCACTGTAGCTCCATTACTCATGACGACCCTGTTCTGTGTTCCTCTCTTCCAATTTCTAAACCACAAAAAGAACATCTTTTCTCTCTCACACAAAAAAGAGCTCTCTTAATAGCAGTCTTGGGTGCAGAGGGCAGAAGTCATAATTCAGCTTGGCAAGAGGGGAAGGCTATTAACTTGTGCTTTCTTACCTCAAAATGCATGCTATTTGTTCTCTGCAGAACGACTATTAAAATAATACCACACTCACCTACCTTGCTGTTAACACTATCTCCAGTATCTTCCCAAGCACTGTAGGCCTGGGTACCCAGTTGGCCCAAAGCAGGTGAAGAAAGGGTAGTATACTCCATGTGTGGTACAGAGTACTGGACTGGGAGTCAGAAGAATTTGGTCCTGAATCCTGAGTCTCTTAGTAGCCGTGTGACCTTGAGAAAGTCTTTCTGGAACTCAGTTTCCTCTACATGAGATGAGGATGTTGGATTAGTTGATCTCTAACATCACCTATTATTCTAAATTCTACCTTGCTTTGTATGGTTAAGGATAGTAGTTGTTCTCATTTATTACCCTTAGAACTACTCCAGATTCCATAGAGAAGAGGGAGAAAACATAACTATTTTTTTTTTGGTAGTACACTTGGCATAAAACATGAGTAAATCAAAGCTGACATGGCTGGCTCTAAGTAGAAAAAGTCACAAATAAACCAGGACCTGAACCCAGGTCTTTTGACTTCAAGTCCAGTGAATTTTCATTCATTCATGTGTGTGTGTGTGTGTGTGTGTGTGTGTGGGTGTGTGTGTGTGGGTGTGTGTGTGTACACACACATATATATATATATACAAATACAGATACATATCTCTATATACACATATATAAAAAAACATATATATAGTCTATGTGCAAATAATACTCAGCTTACACCGCAGGGAAACATATTTTTAAGACCAAAGTTAAAATATGAATTTTTGAACAAATACTGCTAGAGCTACAAGAAAATTGAAGATATTAAACCAAACATCAAGAGTTCTTTTTCTTTACGCAACTTTAATGCAATGAAGGATTCTCCTAAAATTAGAACTAGCTATTCTATTTGACTGTAAGTACAGGATTATAGGCATTTACTGAGCACAACCAGTGAAATGTTATAAATAAAAATGCCTAGGTATATGCAACCTCCTCTCCCATTCACATATCTCAAGATTGTTGGTCTTACAGTCATGCCCTACCTACTTCCAGATTTCAAGAAAGCTGTTCTAATATAATGGTGCTTATCTGGTGGTTCAAGCAAGAAGTCTGACCAATGTCTCATTTACACCACCTCCCCTCTTCTCTCTTCAAGATGATTGTGCATCATCACCCCTTCTCCCACATTATTATGTTTTTTATCTCTTCCAGGTCAATTAATTCTATCCTCAAATGACCTCTTTCTCTCATACATTTTGTTCATATTCTTCTCTTAATTTCCATTCCTGTCACTGCCCCTCTAGCTAAGTCTTTCATTAACTCTCATTTGAAGCACCGTAAACAGGCTTCAAATCTGGCACATGACCTTGTATCTCTCCTCACTCCATTCTTCAACCCACCTTATACACAACTACCATATTCACCTCCCCAAAGAGCAACTGTGACCATTCCATTCTTTCAAAATAATCTCTACTACATCTTCGCTGGCCAAAGTGTTTATGTGTGTTGGTAATGAACACAAATACAACAAAACCCAAGCTTCTCAGTCTGTCAATTAAGATGCTTTATAACATGGCCCCAATGGGACATTGCTACCCCACAAACCCAACTTTCCTCACCTCTAGTAAAGCAAGGAAATGGGACTGTATCACCTTTAAGATTTCTTAAAGTTAAAATCGATCATCCTACTTATGGAGACCTGAGTCCTAATCCTACCTCAAGTACTTCATTTCTGCCTGATTAGGGAAAAAGTCAAGCTTTAAGAGTTAAGCTTCATAACTGGTAAAACGGAGGTAATACTACGTGAAATACCTGTGGGGGAGGCATTTTGTACACCTTAAAGCCACTGATATGCATATCGCTTATGTTATTATTCTTCCTTTTCCCTATGATGCCTCTTCCTATTTCCACCTTTACAAATCTAATCAATCCTCCAAAGCAGTGCTCAAATGCCACCCACTTTGTGAAACCTTTCCTCGATTCTCTAAATGCCTCACACCCACCAGATTTGTTATCTCCTATTCACGTTTATTTATTCTCTCCTACTATTTATGTTTGCACATTCTGGCATTTCATTATATAATACAAGGGAAAATAAAGTATTTTTATGCTTGTCTTAACTCCCTAACTAGAGTTTCTCTTGCACGTAAAAACTGTGTCACTCATCTCCACAGGTCCTAGAAAAATGTTCTGCATAGACTAGGTCAGTAAACATGGTGAATGGAGCTTTCTAGTGTCCTTCATTTCAGTTACCTCAAGAAATGTCCTCTCCCTCTACCTGTATGCCAAAAAAATGATGCTACTTATAGCTGAATGGTATAAGGGAAGAGGTATATAGCTACATCAAGGAAAAATAATGTTAGAAGTCTCAGTTCAAATTAGATAAAATTAGGACTATAAGCCTTCAAAGTCTCCATAATGCCCCTAAGTCCCCATCACAATCTCCAATCTTCATTTGTCTCAACACCCTCTTATAATGAAGCTGGTTCTTTGTCAAGCACCAGTTACCTAGACAATTTTTAAAAAATTAATGGCACTGCAACTATTAAACATAACAGCCTCATCTGGAAAATGACAGCATTATGGTGAAAGCCTTCAAAGGTCCCTTTTACCTTGACAGTATAGATGATTTCATTCTTTGTACCTCTATCCCCAGCATCTGGCACATAGCAGTAGCTTAATAATGTCTGCTGATTGATTCTATAATTTCTTTTTGTTGTGAATATACAGTATTTTAGGTTAAGTAAGTCTCTCTCAACTAATCTGGGAACCCAACCACCATGATATTATGAGAAAATGTTTTTTCTTAGATAGTTGGTGAACATAAAATCTGAAGGATGATGTTCTATATAACACCACAGATAAAAAACTTTGTAATAATAGCCTATTACTTGTCATTATAGGGTTTACTACAGAAAAAACATGACCTTAAGGGCAGAGATTTTTTTTTTGTATTTTTTATCCCCTCACGGCCAGCACTAGGTCTTGTACAAAGTAGGTACCTAAAAATGCTTACTGAAAAAATAATACATAATAATATATATACTTTCAAAGCCAAGTTTGTTATTCCTGGTTGGCTTGCCTCTGTGGCTTACAAACATTTGGGTCATGTCCTCTACCAATCAACTGATGTGTACTCAGGGAATATATACCAATTGTAATATTATCCTAAGCAGAACATAATAAGGTTGCAGGTATTTTTTTGAAAGTCTTATAACTTGTATCAAAACCATTAAATTTTTTTTATTACAAATGTCAATTCAGAGATGAGGTGATATAGTAGAAAGTATGTGCATGGGGGGGATATCACTGCTTGACCCTGAGCAAGTGAAACACTTTTCTCTGAACCTCTGATTCCTCATTTATAAAATGAGGGGATTGGGCTGGATGACTTAGTAAAATACTCTGTTATCCATGATTCAACTCCAATAATGCAGATACTTTAGAACTAACTACACTATGACACCATATTTTTATATGCCCAAATAGAACTGAATAGGTCAGATGGAGAGTTTTAGAAGGGAGAGATAGTAGAATCATTTTTAGGGTAAAAGGCAGCAAAACCTAGAAATAGAAAGTATTTTTTAAAAAAGAAATACATTAAGGATTTTTGTTGTTTCTTAGTCTGAACCCATAATTTCATCAGTGCAGGGAAATCCTGATCCAAAGTGAAACTCATCTACAACTTACCCCCTTAAAGAGATGCTTAAGCTGATTAAGTGGTCTGACTTACATAGCTAGCATGTATCCAAAGCAGGCCTTGAACTCAGGTCTTCCTGACTTTAAAGTCAGGTCTCTTAATACTGCCATGCTGTTAACCTTATTAAGGTTACTTTACTGGAGAAAACAAAACAGTTCATAGAAAATCAACAGCTTTACAAATCAGTACTTCTGTTCTAGCAGTCCGGTTCATCTGCTTTCTTTTTTCTTAAGCCCATGAGAAATTTTAGCAATCTCACAGTTAAAGTTCTACCATTTTGTTTCATTCCCCCCATTATGGAGGTCCTGAATTGGTCTCTAATAGTAAATTATGTACTCCGGAATATGTATGTCAGCCTTTAGGTCACTGGAGTACCACCTTCCATGTTGTTGCCACGTTACACACATCACTATGGTAATTGTCAGCATGGGCAGAAGAAGTGCTGCCAACCATGCTGCATCTAAAGTCAAGGAAGTAGGGAGCAGAACAGGGTGGCACCTGGGGTGAGAAATCATAACCCCAAACTGGAAGCAAAACACCGCTAGTTGCAATTTCACCATGCATGGGCACTGCTTAAAATCCTAGCAACAGTGGGGGTGGAGGGGTGAGGAGGAAAAGTCAATAATGGGTAAAACCACAAGTAAATGTGTTTTCCCAAAAGTGAAAATGGGACAAAAACAATATTTCTACCCAGTCCAAGCCCAAATGTTCTTGGCATCTGGTGTTCGACATGCTTCTGCCTGCACCTAACCCAGCTGAGTCTAGTTTTAGGAAACATCTTTTATGCTAAACACCGAACTATTGCAGGACCTGAAATGTCAGCCACTCAAGCATGCAAACAAACAAGAGTGTGTACTGAAGCAGCCTGTCCCACTGAAAAGTAAAAGCAAAAAACAAACTGCCCATCGCTGGGAGGGGGCAAGTGATTTGATGGATCAGGTGATTAGACAGAATACTCAGATGTGATCTGAGTATTACATTCATTAGGGGAGCCACATCATGGAGCAGAAGATCTAATCTGGCAAATTAGTTGGTGATTGTTTTCTGCGAAGAATCCACAAATAGGTAATTAATGTAATGGGTATTTAATCAATCCAGACTTGTACCTGAATACAGAGTAAAAGAGATGGGAGAAACCTAAACTCAACTCTTTCCTCCATGTGGGGAAGGATGAGTTCAGATAAGGGAGCTTGCCAAGTATCTGTTCCTGTAAATAACATGCCTTCCCTCTACAAACCAGAGCTTTTCCTTTTCCTGGCTTAAGTTCATATAAGGAGCCCTTGTGCTCAAAGGTAAATGGAGATGTCTGACCAGGACAGATGCAAAGGATACTCTGGATAGCACTGTTATTTATTATTATCAATAAAAAATATCCCCTTACCTTTATATAGTATGAGGCACTACACAAAAAGCCTTTGAGGTCCCTTTTGACTCTACATCTTTTAACCTATGTAACATAGCATTAATTATACTTCAATTAAAGTACTGAATATGACCTTTTATTTATGTAGCGCTTCACATCAATTACCCGAATTTTAATTCTTAAAATAGCTTCATGAACTAGATAGGCTAAATACTGTCACTATTCAGCAGACGAACAAACTAGAAGTCAAGACAGTTTGTACAAAGTCACAAGTCAAATAAATAGCAAAGCCAGGGCTGGGTTCTCCTAGTTTCCCAAATTTTAGTTCTACATCCAACTGAAGTTCTCTGGCATTCTCCAAGATATGAATTTACTTCTCCTTGAATTCAGTGCCCATTGGAGGACCAGGAGTGAAAGCGATCAAAGCTTCAACGTTAGGTAAAACTTTACTGGAGTTATTTTGCTCTTGCAATTCTGAATCCTTGAGAATCTCTTTAAAAAATACATATAACTGTCCCTTCCCTTGTCCATTCTCTTTCTTCTTCTTCCCTTGCCCCCTAAATCATTAAATGAAGATGAAGATGAAATGAAATGAAGAAGCTAGGCCAAAGTTAGCCAGGAATCATGATTAGGAGTGGTAGGAGGTAGACAGAAGAATCATTCTAGGATCTTCCCCCGTCCATACCACTACCTCTGCCTCTCCCTACTAAACACACACACACACACACACACACACAGACATGTGTATAGAAGTGTGGGAAGTTTTACTAGAGGCAGATAGTTTATTCAGAGTTCTTTCTATGCCTAAGGACATGCAATAACAGGTATTTTCTGAGTGTAATACAATTGCTCCCTTCTTTTCCCACCAAATACATGGAAAATACCTGGTCTGTGGAGACTCGCCCATAGAAAAGAATGAAAGTTTTCAAACAGCTTAAGCATGTTAAATTATAGAAAAGGTCATTGACCTCTGCATAATCATGCATTAAATTTTTTAAAATGAAACTAAAGATGGATTTCACCCCTCCATGGTTTAGGGGTTGGGAAGGGCAGGCTATAATTTGCAGTGCTGAATGCTACTATAAAAGATGTTAAGGAGGGAGAGGGGGATCTCATCCAGAAAAAGCTGTCTGTTCCACTAGCTGAACATATATTTGCTTCAAACACATTTAAATTAACTTATTAGTGCACTGTTGTTATTAGCATGATTTAAAGTCAGAATTAGAATTAGAAATGGCTATACTCAAAATATGACAAAAATAAATACTTTTAATGTAGAAAATAAATCACACCCAGTCTCCTACAATTCCCTGAAAAGAACAACAAAAATAAAAGAATAGGTGATATTTGGTAGAAGAATGAAAGAGTATGAGCATTATCTTTCTTAAGTACTATGACTCTCACAGACACTTATCCAAAACATGAGTTACATGGAATGCTTGTGTGTCTGAAAAACTGGCAAAGCTTTTTTCACCAGCAAGGACCCCTAAAGAAAACACTTTCAACCAAAAAGAAACCAGCCTGTGGGCAAATAAAAAAAAGTTTAAGCAAAGAATAAAAAGTACTCTGCCCTCTCCAGTGTTCAAGTTTCATTGCTAAGATCCTAGGTATGCAAGAGAAGGCCTAGTGAAAAGCTCTAAGCAGGTAAACATTTCTATGGGTTGACCTACAGTGCTAAATGAACCTGTCATCCCTATTTGGTGCAATGTAGTTAATGGCTGCATAACTGTGTGGGAGGAAGAATGAGGTACACCTCATTCCTTGCTGGGTAACAAGACAGGTGTCCTCCCAGGTGATGTAACCTACCGGAACAAAGGAAAGGAATAAACACCTGTTCCATATTTCTTTGGAATGCCAAAGAAGAATTTAGAGTGTTATCTTAAAGGCTTTGAACTTCAGATGAAGGTACTCCATTAACATAACAGCATAAAGTTTTAGAGAACCAAAATGATAGCTATGGAAATCATTTGGGATGGGTATGTTATCTGTCACTGCAGATCAAAGTGTCTTTCCAGTTACTGCAGTGGTTCTCAACCTTCCTAATGCCGTGACCCTTTAAAACTCGTATGTGGGCATATCTGCATGTGGGCCAATCCGCCTGGAGACAGACAGAGGAGCAGTGTCTCGGTTCCCAAGACCATAGGAAATATGTGTTTTCTGATGGTCTTAGGTGACCCCTGTGAAAGGGTCGTTCAACCCCCAAAGGGGTCACGACCCACAGTTGAGAACCACTGAGTTACTGGGACATCTCCACTGACTGGATATGTACCGAGGTGGAAAGTCCACCTTCCTTTTTAACCCCTTTTGGTTGGTTCTTTATTGGTTTCTCTAATGCCACATACTGTCTTGAGCCTTAAGGACTGTAAGTGTCCCAACTAAACGTCACTGGAGATAGTTATTATTATTTCATCTGTTATTTCAGATGTATACTTCCACTATTCCTCTCTTTTACTTTGCATTTCTCCTTTAAAAGAGATACTGTGTTGCTGTACGCTTTGAAATCAGGATTAAAGAACATCCTAAAGTTTTCTTTTTCTCACATGTAGGTTTCCAATTGTAAAATGACTTCACGCAGGCCAAACCATCTAACGCAGAAACTACAAGTACTCTTCTGCATGTTTATTGCTAGATTTATTAAATTTTATGTAGAATTTCTAAAAAGTTTATGCTTTTGACAATGTAGATATTTTTACTTTTTGTTAGCTAGTAGCTCCAGCAAAAAAAGAAATCAATCACCAGGGGTGAATAATTTACCTCAGTTAGATAATGACCTGGCTTTATTTTATGTAGAAAATGCCAAGCTTTCTTTCTTTTTTTTGCTTTTTTGGAGGGCAATTGGGGTTAAGTGACTTGCCCAAGGTCACACAGCTAGTTTTTGTGTTAAGTGTCTAAGGCTGGATTTGAACTGAGGTCCTCCTAACTCCAGGGTTGGTGCTCTATTCGCTGCGCCACTTAGCCGCCCCAATGCCAAGCTTTCTTCTCCCAAATATCTCTCTACTTCCTTTACAAAACCCACTGCCCATGTCTGAGTTATTGAATGAGGGCCGATAACATGAGTTAATAATTTGCAGCAAAGGAAGAGCAGCAGATTTCTATTGCTCCTGGTTCATGTCTCATTTCCTTCAACTTGGCCACCCCACTTACCCACCCCACTCACCCACCAATTGTCCCCCATACTTTCCCTCAGTTCCTGGTTTGCAGAGACTCATCTTCACTATTACTTCACTTTTAAAACCTTAAGTCTTATCACTACGTTAGGAAGAGCTACTTTTTCTTTAGTCTTCTGATTCATGCCATGCAAGTACTGGGAGGGTGGCAGTGATGCTAGGGGGATCTCTAAACAGGGGCTGCTGACTGTGCTTGGCAGACCTATTAGAAATCACAGCAAACCATGAGGAGCATTATTGTTAAGGCAAGTGGGGATGGTGGCAGCAAATTAACTTGGAGAGCTACATGAGAGTTGAGGTTTCATATCTGCTGGTAGAACCAATTCTTTTTCATCTGACAGCTTTCAAAATTAATACTGTGGTGCTGGATGGGAGCTTTGTGACCAGCTGGTCCATTCCTTTCAATTTGTATACATGTAAACAGGCATAGCAAAGCCAAAGGGATTTGTTCGGGACCATATCACTAGCGAATAGAACGTAAGCTTCTTGAGGACAAGGAGCATTTTAAAATATCTCCAGCAGTCCGCACAATGCCTCATACCTGGTAACTTAAAATATATGTGTTAAAATTAATTGAATATAGTAGAAGAGTCAAGGTTGTAATTCAAGCTCCTTTACCAACTAATGTCATAACAGATGTCCTCACCAGACATCTGTCTTCTTAGTTCTTTAGAAAAGAAATGCATGATTAATTGCTTAACACAGCCTTTTGATGATGAAGATAGTGATGAAATTAATGACTAAGGCATCCATTGATTCTTGGGGAAATAGTTTTTTTCTGTGACTTTTATGAAAAAGGATAAGCTGTTTCAGTGTTTAAATCTGCAGGGCTGTCAAATGCCTTGCCTCACACAAATGCTAACAAAATGCTATAGAAATCCACTAAGTAACCTTGACCTGCTGCTAACTAGCTTAAACACAAAATGTGCAGCCTCAGCTAACTTAGAAGCAAAGCCAGACAGCCCGTCATTAGCTAACTTGTGTCTCTCCTCCAACAAGACATGGAGATATACCCAGTTTTATGATTGCAAAAAGCGATTTATTTTTCAAGACTTACTTCTGTTCTAATTTAGAAAAAAAAATAGCCTTTTGGATCTGAAAATATAACTATCACCCTTCTCTGGAAAGTCAGTAACTTACAAAAAAGTGTTTACTGTTATCAAATCTTGGAAATATAGTTGGGCTCTAGTATCTGACTCTTAGAGCAACTAGGTGGCACAGGGGATAGAGTCAGGAAGACTCCTCTTCCTCTAAGTTTAAATCTGGTCTCAGACACTTACAGTGTGAGCCTAGGCAATTCACTTAACCCTGGTTACCTCAGTTTCCTCATCTGTAAAATGAGATGGAGAAAGAAATGGCAAAGCACTCTAGTATTTCTGCCAAGAAAACCCCAAAAGGGCTTATAAAGAGTCAGATACAATTGAAGAATGATTCGACAACAACAAACAACATCTAACTCTTACAGATGAGTGACAAACTCAAAATGATTGCATTTATAATCTGAATTGATCTGCTGAATATTGTTTGACTATCAGATTGGCAGATCGTAGGTCTTCAATTCATGGGATATACTTTCTCACCGCGTTTCTTATTGTTATAGAGCTGACCAAACCATTCAGCTTGTTTTCAAAACACAACTGCACTTTTATGAGATATTAAGAGACCACAGTACACAATCAAATAGTTTACCATATACTTCACTGTCTCATTATTTCATGTATTTTATCCTCAACTGAACTATCAAGGTTCTTTTGTGAGCACAGACTGTACCTTATACACTAACCACAGTTGAGAACTTGAGAGGCGAATGTGCCCCGAAAATCCCAACTTGTCACAAAGTCTGTGACTTTACCCATAAAGGAGCCTGACAAGGACTATCAAATCTTACTTTAGACATAATTCTGTTAAGTTTGGTTATCTCAATTCTTGGCCCACAGTAGATTATAAGAAGAAGTTGAAAAAGAGGGAAGTCACAAGAAACCACAAAGTTCTAACATCTGCTATAAAAAGCAGATTTCCAAAACATAATAGTCAATCTAGTGCAGAGAAAAACACACTCCAGTTGCCCTGGGGACTGTATGATGGCACAGTATGTTCACAGTGATGCCTATAGGTCATCAGGAAAGTTTTAAATTATGTTATATATCTCCATATCTATATCTGTGTAGATGTGAATATAACTATATACTATTTCAGGTTGCAGGAAAGCACACAGTATAACCCAGGAAGAAGCAACACATCATAGTGCAGAGGGTTGTGGACTCAGCGTCAAGAGCATCTGAATTCCAATCCTAACTCAGAAAGACACTTATTAGAACTGTGATTCTGGAAAAGTCAATTAACCTCTCTGTGCCTCAGTTTCCTCAGGTGAAAAATTAGAATCTGGGTGAAATCTATGGCTTCTAAGGTCCCCTTGAGCTCTAATTCTATAAACCTTTGAAGATTCCCATAGAAATTATTAAAACAAATCAAAGTTGTGGTCTTTTAAAAGAGGTAGTTTTCAGTCACTTAAAAAAAATTTAAAGCATCCTTCCTTTTCTCAGCAGGAAACTAGAGATGCCAAATGTTACAGATATTGGTGGTTGCTCCTGTCAGTTGTTTTGCTTTATTTTAAGGGAGAACTATGGGAATGAGGAAGTATATCAAGAAATGAGCGCTGCATGCATAAAAAGAAAGGAAAAGAGTAAACAAAACAAAGAAAAAAACTTCATATGGATGAACAATAAAGGATGTCTTACTGGAATTTTTTTTTGTCCCCATCACACCTAACATAATGTTAGGCCCAAAACAGGTACTAAATTAATACCTGATGATTGACTGAATTATTTCACTTTTAATTCAGATGTTTCATGAAGACAGAGCCTGAATTATTCCCTGGTATGCTATAAAAGGTGATTAATAACGCACATAAACTCTTTCAGACCAAGTCTGTGCTTCTAAGCACTCTATAGAAGTAGATTTTTCAGGCCAAAAGGAATGGATATCTCCTTTTTCCTAATCAGAAAAGTGGCAGCACAGAAATTCGTTAACGAATAACTTCCAATTATCACAAAACTAGACAAGTCTCCATATCTGAACAGTGCCATAAGTGATAGCACACCATTCTGAAATAAAAAATAAGAATTAGAGTTATTACCAGAGAACTACTCACACACTGGTGAAACTATATGTCAATGTTCATTAAATGTTTCAAAATATTTTCTTAAAAAATATGCTGACAAAAAAGTAGTATTTTGAGGAAATAATGCTAAAGTTAATATTCAAACAACCTTCTATACACAAACAAAAGCAAAGGACACTTAAAATCATTCTAACCAGGTATCCCTACATTTCTGTTACCCCAGTTACATATATACTCATAAGACAATTTAAAGAAAAATGGAAAGACCGGTATTAAATTTAGTTTTTATCTGATTAACAGTTGCAAACGCACTTGTTAAAATATGGGCCTCTAGGAAAGTATGACCTCATTTCTTTTCACCACCTTTCATGAATGAGGAACTAAACCAGGGAGCTAATATTTTTTTCTTCCTATGAATGGAAAACCTGCTATCCCTCTTTATTCTTTACTTAGGAGCCCAGGCACTGAGAAAGCAAGGGCCAGCCTTCTCATTATTCTGGGTTTGTGATACCACAGCCCTTGAAATCCCTCTGTTGTAGAATGCAAGGGAAGTAAAACAGGTCTACCTGCAGCCAGACACACAAACACACACAAGAAGCATTTTTGACAAACATGTGGTAAGGAAATAGTAACTGAAGTGTTCTTTTTGATTTAGGCTGGAGAGCAGTAAACTATTCACTGGTGAAAAGTGGTCATTGGGCACAAGGGGAAAGGACACTATGACCAGTGTGTGGCGTTTAGAATAACAGGACAGGACTAGGAGGTGAGTAACAGAAGAACCCAACATCTAGTTTCCTTCTAGTTCTCAATCCTAGCCTAAACAGCATCATAGCTGGTTATCAGTAAAGTTCTGGCATTGTACTCCTCTCCGACCCACAAAGTTTGGGGAACCGCCAAAGACTTTTTATGTAGTAAAAGAAGTTTTTGCAGAGAGGAAGGAGTGAATTTAACAGGTGGGGGAAATCACTGGTTTGCAGAATTGCTGACTCATGCATCATGAGGCATAGTGTAACCTGCTCAACTGCCCTGCCATGACTGAAGAATGGAACTGTAGGAACCTAGGGTGGGAACATACATCTTATTGAGTATATCTCTGAGCTTAACATTCCCCAAGTCAAATCAACAAGCACATGGTGAGTGCCTACTAGGTGCCATCTCAGATACTCTGTTAAGGGCTCGGGACACAAAGAAAAGCATAAAACAGGCCCTGTCCTCAAGGAGTTCACTTTCCTGAGAGACTCCCACATAGCGATGGTGAGTCCCCATACTGTCAGATGTGTGCAACATCAGTCTCCTGCTTTAAGTGAAGCCTTCTGCTCTCCTCCCTTTGTTTTATTGTCTTCCACGAAGTGGGAGCACAATTAAGTCCCTCTTTAACTAAACAACCTTTCACACCCTTTAAGACATTTGTTAATAGCTGCCCTTTGACATCTTCCCCTCTGTCTACCTTTCTCTCTTAGAGTCTATTTTTTTCAAATACAGGATCATGAATCTGGAATTAAAAGGGGTCTCTGAGGCCATCTAGTCCAACTCTTTCGTTTTAGAGAGAAGATAACTAACACTGACGGGAGATGAAATGAACTGTCCAAAGCTACACAAGCAGCAAATACCAAAGGAAGGACTTGAATCTAGGTTTTCATACTACAGAAGCAATGTTCCTTTAACTACACCACAGTGCACCTTAATCTTCTTTCCAAGACCCTTCTTAAACAGTGAAAGACCAAAGGCACTCTAATAAGAGCCCCACTATTAAATATTATAACAGAAAGACAATATTATGATCTTTATTGACTATATATATCCATGTGTCAGAGTACAAATACAGAAGCTGCCTACATACCTATGAATACACTAACTTTCAAATCACTAAATCAGTCCTGCCCAAATTCATAAAATCATTTAGAATTATTCAAAACAATAGAAATATTAACACACTTTGAAAGAGCTGTGTTATTTATCCTTGACTTGAGTTACACCAGACAAATTTCTGCCCAAGTGGAAAATATCTTCACTTTTCCCTTATGCCCTTCAAAGTTCTCTAGAGGCAATGGGGCAAAATGGAAAGAAAATTGGCCCTGGAGCTAGGAAGACCTGGTTTCATGCGGAACCTCGGACACCAACAGTCTCTGAAACCCCATACAAGTCACATAAACTCTGGGCTCCAGACAACTCATTAAGCTTATCAACTGCAGCAGAGGTGTGACTAGCTCGGGTTAAGGGAATTTCCTTATCTGAGAGTACCCTTTACCAAGGAAATCAGAGGCCCACACCCTATTCCTTTCAAAGTCATCAAAGACAAGTCTAGAAACTCTGCTTTATCTTTTAAATTATCCATTTGTCTATTTTGCTTGCTTTAAAACTGATAGACATTTCCATTATAATAACTTTCTATAGCTTTTTCTAATTTGATCTACAAAATAACCCTATGAGGGCAAGGGAATACAAATGTATATATACATATACATACACATAAATTCATATAAGAGGGTTTACATATGCAAACAAGCACATATCTGAGTATATGTATA